>JARHVA010001925.1:2237500-2955481 GCA_037957365.1 Torreya grandis | reverse complement strand
GGGTCGAAGAGACATAAAAACACGGTGAAGAAAGCGTCATTTACTCTCCTGAAGTGATGGGTTGATCCTTGCAGAGTCAGTTGTGGGTAATATTAGTGTACTGGGGTTATCTTTCTATCCCCCTCCGTGGTCAAGCCTGGAAAAGTCTGCATTGTGGTAGCTATGTACACAAGGTATGAAGTCATGTAGAAACTGTGAGAGGTCTGAACCTTGGTCAGCTGCTCATGGAGGGCATTGTTGATCTGCTCTCCCCAAAATATAACCTATTTGCCTTGAAGGATGATCTTGATAAATGGATACATCCATTCATGGAAATGTGAAGAGGATGGGAGGCCCCGTACTCTGCTTTAAAAGGGTGATCAAGTCACCAACTTCTTTGATGAAATTGCTCCTCAGAAAGTTCTATGACCATCTAGAGACGCTGGTCTAACCACTTATAGTTTATGACCTTCTTTGCCCTCTCAGGGTCTTTATCATACTCCTTTTGTGCATCTATGAAGTTGATCTTAGTTACTTTAGTGGCTGGAGGGCACATGAACACTTTATCAATGAATTCAGGGTCCAACTGAATCACCATGTTGCCACTGGCATCTGAGATCGACCTGGTCTCTTTGTTGTAGAAGTGCGTGCATTAGAGGATGAATTCAGTATGATGTGCTACTAACAGAAAGGCAGCCACCAGGTGGATGTTGCTCTCAATGATCCTTTTAATCTTGGTGCTGGGGTTTGTCGCCTTTGTGTGGGTTAAGAATTTAGCCATGTCTATGTGGCCAATCTCAGTGTCCCGAATGTTGTCGACATTTGAAGAGACTGACGTGAGTGGGGAAGACACCCTAGTACTTGTGTTTCATTGTTTTCACCTTTTTGGGGGACACTTTCATCATCGAGAATGATCTTGACCAGATGGGAGTAGATGTGCAGGAGTTTGTTGATTGAACTGCAGTCATGATCGCCAGATTAGAGGAGAGTGGATGAGAGGGGGAAAAGGCAATTTAAGTGATATTGGTTACCGAAGGTCACTTAAAAAGGTCAGGTGGAAGAAAGAATGGAAAACAAGGAAGAAAAGGACAACTCAAAAAATTCTTGGGAGTTTAGGAAAATTTGAGGGAAAGGTGCACGAGCGGCAAAATTTGTTTGCCCCTGCATGTAAGGATAGAAGAGTGTAAGGGCAGCAAAAATTTTTTGCCTGTGCAGGGACGGGCTACATAGGCAGCAAATTTTGCCACCCCTGTGCAGGGATGGGCTACATAGGTGGCTAATTTTTCTGCCCTTACAGACTAGAGAAGGAAAAAGGGTAAGGGCGGCAAAATTCACCGCCCTTGCAAGGAGGGTATGTAGGGCAGTGAATCTCGCCGCCCCTGCAATGAGGGCAGGAAGAAAGTAGGGGTGGCAAATTTCATCGCCCATACAAGTTAGGAAGAGAAAGGGTGGTGAAATTTACTGCCCCTTCAGGGGACTGTTATTCAGGGGAAGACATGGGCGGTGAACTTCGCTTCCCTTAGGGCTAAACGCGGGCTAGGAAGAGACAAAGAAAAAAAAACAAAACAAAAAATAAAAAACAACTAATACTAAGCAAAATAAGAGAAAGAAAATGAAACAAATGTCAAAAATAAATCCTCCCTGAGAAACCGCACACACCACGAGATTGAATCTACCAAAACACACTTTGACTTGTCAGCTGGGTCGCTCAGGCGCAAGAGGTAGGAGGAAAGGAGGAAGCAATGAGAGAAAAGAGGTTTAAATCAGCTTATATGGGGTGAAAAACCCACCCCAACAACCTGCCATGCATGGTAATAAATGCCATGCATGGTTACTGAGACCTGTTAGGGTGGCAAAATTTTGCCGCCCTTACATGTTTCGGTTCATCTGATTGCAGGGGTGGCAAAATTTGCTGCCCTTGGTGCAAGGGTGGCAAAATTTGCCGCCCTTACAGGGAAAAGTGCAGGGGTGGAAAAATTTGTTGCCTTTGCACAAAAACAAGGGAAATGTAGAGGCGGCAAAATTTTCTGCCCCTACAGGGAATGGAAGAAAAGACTAACTCTAGAAGAGGTAGTCTAAAAAGGGGACTTGGTTCTCGAAACGTTTTGAGACCATAACGGCCTTCACTTTTTGGGAAGACGTGTTTCATGAATTTTAAAAGTTTTCGAAGAGACCAAGATGAGAACGAAAAAAAACCCACCTCGAAAACAAACTTAGAGAGATGAAAGATGAAACAGACAAATTTCGTAGGAGGTTGTTTTCAAAAATGAGCTAAGCTAATTTTGAAAACAACAGCTGGCTCCTGTTAGGGAACTTCCGTTGATCAAATTGATTAGCAAAAGTAGAAAACCAGTCTCTAAGTGCCTTCATCCAAGCCATTAGGCTATGGATTCAAGCTAAAAATAAAAGGAAGAAAATAGACAAAACATAAAAACTGTACATATATACAAACAAACTCATCTAAGCTTCAAGGATTGAACAGCTTCAGATGCTACCCGCTGTGAGGCAGTGTAAATGGCGTTCCATCTTGGTACTCCAGCAAGAAGCTGACCTCACCACAAAGCTATCGAATGGTAAACGGGCCTCTCCACAGGGAGTCAAATTTGCTATGCATCTCTTTTGGTTCTCGCCTCTTATCCCACAACAAAACTTGATCTCTGACTCAGAATTCATGCACTCTAGCTCTCTTATCAAAAAGTGCTTTCACCTAATTCTAATGCTTCGTAATTTCATCCACTACCATAACTTGTTGTTCATTTAGCTCGATCAGACACATAATCTTTTTGTAGACTGAGCTTTTGAAGGTCGAGTCTTCGATTGCTTTAGTTAGTCTTAGCGCTGGTAGTTCAAGGGTGATGGGGATTTTTGCATTTAATCCATATAGAAGTTGGAAAGGTGACATACATATAGCCCTTTTAGGTGTTATCCTGTCGGCCCATAAAGCATCATACAAAGCTTTGTGCCATGTTCTCTGGTTGTCATCTACCAACTTCTTGATAATGGTGACTAGGTTCTTGTTACTCGATTCTCCTTGTCCATTTCCCTAAGGGAAATAATCTGAAGTGTGAGATAAGGTAATCCCATAATAAAAACAAAATTGGGTAATTTCATGCGATGAAAAGTAGGCCGCATTATCTGTTATGATCTTTAGTGAAACTCCAAATCAAGAAATGATATTTTTTTTGAGAAAATTACACACTACTTCAGATGTAGCGTGCTTGGTTGGGATGGCCTCCACCCATTTGGTAAAGTAATCCATTGCGGTGAGGACATAATCATGCTCGGCACTTGAAGATGGGTTAACCGCACTAATGAAATCAATACCCCACTATTAGAAAGGTTTTTCAATTATAACCAGCTTTAGAGGTAATGCAGTCAGCTTAGGCTTCCCAACGAACTATTGACACAATTCACACCTACGCACCCATTTGTAGGCATCCTGGAATAGCGTGGGCCAATAATACCTTGCTCATAGAATTTTGTGCGCCGTCACTGGTGTAGAGAAATGCCCTCCATAGGTTGAATTGTGGAAAGACTTCAAGAGTCTTTCTTGTTGTGCCCTATCAACGCAATGAAGAAATGCCCCATCCAGGTTTCTCTTGTAAAGACCATTGTCCCACAGGACATAACTAACCGCTTTCAGTTTAACATTCCATTTTTTCTTTATAAGAAAGATGAGTAGGACATTCACCATATGTCAAAAAGTGAGCAATATCTGAATACCACTCATCGGTGGTTGCAACAAAGAGGACTGTAGACACATCCTCGGTCTCTACTTCATTTTTTGCTTTATCCAGAATGTTGTTGGTGATCAACTGGAAAAGACCCTTTCCTCATACAAGCTTTGTAGGTTTGATATCCAGATCGAACTCCTGAGTCTTGGCAATTCAATTACCTCACTTCGTACCAAACTCTTGCTGAGTCAAAATAGATTTTACTGTTGTGTCAGGAATGATAACTTCGGTGTGAGAATTCAGGATATAAAACCTAAAATGCTTGACTGCTTTGACCACTGCGTATGCGTGTTTTTCCATGTTAGAATATTTCAGCTCGTGGACCTTGAGCAGGCAACTCATGAAAGAGATAGGAGATTCTACACCTTCCTGATTTGGTTGAACCAAAATAGCCGATAATGTATGCTCAGAGGCATAATTATATATCTTGAAACTTTTAGTGTAATCTGGGTAGACCAAGACTAGTGCATGAGCAATCGCCTCTTTGATTTCATTAAATGCTGATTTGCCTTTAGCGGTCCACCTAAATACAACATTGCTTTTCATCATGTTGACAATGTGATGAGTTTTCTCAGCAAACTCAGGAATGAACCTTCAAAAAAATTCACCTTTCCAAAGAAAGAGTGAACTGCGGTCTTGCTGGTAGGCAGAGCAAGTTCTTGGATGGACTTGACTCTCTCTAAATCAATTCTAATACCTTCTTAGGACACGATGTGTCTGAAAATTTTCCTCTTAGTAACTTCGAAGATAGATTTCTTTGGGTTTAAAGAAATACCGTTCTAGCGACAGCATTCTAGTATCCTTTGCAAATGATGAACATGCTTTGAAAACACTGTCAGATCATCCAGGTATACTACAATGAATTTCCCCATTTTGTCCTTGAAAGTGAGATCCATTTCCCTTTGAAATGTGGCCCCTACATTTATCAGACCAAAAGGCATTCTTCAGTAAGTGAACGTGCCCCAAGATGTGGTGAACATTGTCTTGTGTTGATCTTATTTCTCAACTTCGACTTGATTGTACCCCAAAAAACTGTCTAGCATTGATAACATTTTTGAACCTGTTACCATCTGCAGGACCTAATCCATGATAGGAAGGGGGTAGTTATCTTTTGAAGATAACTAGTTTAAGTTCATGAAATCCACACAGATTCAAATTTCACCATTCTTCTTTCTGACGGGTACTATGTTGGCAATCCATGTTGAGTGATGGATTGAAAAAATTATCTGAGCATCCAACATCTTTTGTATCTTAGTTAAAATAGTACCTAAAATTTTGGATTATATTGCTTGGATTTTTGCTTATAAGGTACGGAGTTGGATTTTAGGGGAATGTCATGGCGAATGTCATTTGGCCTGAGTGATTTCAAATCATCATAGGAATAGGTCAATACATCCATGTATTGGCAGAGTAGACTAGCAAGCTCAAATTTTTTCTTAGGAGTGCAACATTTCTCAATATTTACCATCTTAGGATCATGCTTGGTTCCCAAGTTTACTTGATCAAAGTCTTGAGAGGACTTTGAATCTGTTCGTTATTACTTAATAAACTTGTCATGGTTATCAAACAATTTCTCTAGGTACACCAAGCCTTTTAGAATCTTATTCCCTTTAAACTGTAGAAAGTCCTTACCTATGTTCGCATGGGCCTCAAGAACTGCTCCACACTCTCGGGGTTTACTACCTTTAAAACACAGTTGTTCAAAACTATCCTTTTGCTCCAAGAAGGTGATGATTTGATCGTCATTGTTAAACACTTACCAGTGGCCAGCATTATCTGGTACACTTGGTCAAAAAACTAGCTTGATAGTATACTTATCTCCCTTAAAATCTGGGTGAGGAACTAGAAGGGTGGCAGAGACAGCCAATGCATCTGCTCGATCGTTGAATTCTCTTGGAATAGCAGAGATGTTGAAAGCATCAAAATTTTCAATTTGGTCCCAGACTAGATTGCGATAGTGGCGCAACTTTTCATTTTTTGTCTGAAAGAGGATCCTCACCTGGCAGACTATCAACTCAGCATCTCCTTCAGCATGTAGTTGTCTAATGCCCCTTTCTCTGGCAGCACGTAATTTGAGTAACAGGGATTTGTACTCAGCTATGTTATTGGTATTGTTGAACTACAATTTGTAAGACAAAGGATTAATCTCTCCTTGCGGAGACACCAACACAACCCCAGCTCCCAAACCAGTAGAAGAGTAACTGCCATCAAATTCTAAAGTCCATACCTCGTTAGGTGTTGTTTCTTCTTTGAAAACTCCTCTGTTTGAGGGAAGAGGCTCTTCCATGTGTTCATCTTGATTTATCAATTTTTTAGCTATATCGACTGAACACAATCTCAAGTTATCGTTTGAAGAAGTTTCATCAGATGTCTCATGGGTTCTGTCCGTAGATAGGAAGTAGTTGCCCATGCCTAAGGACTCAAATAAAATTTGTGCTTCTGGTGCCAATGATCAGGTAACTACGTACCTTGCTTCTTTTTCAAGAAACAACTTCTTCATGACACCTTGGACTGGGATCCTTGCTTTGAACAAGTCCATACTTAGCTCACCTCCGACATCCTTGCAGAAATTCTGCCCAAGCAGGATGCTGTAAGATGCAGGAACATCGGCCACTAAAACTGTCATTTTTATTCACTTCTCTGGAAAAACCATGAAGGCATATTGAGCATCTTTTATTTGACCAAAGAGAGGAACTCGCTTATTTTCCATGGAAAAACATCTCCCAAAGGTTATGGTTAAGGTCAAGCCAAGGGAATCTGCCACCTTAGCGGGCATGACGTTGTCTAAAGCTCCAGAGTCTATAATACAATTACTCAGTTTATAACCATTTATAAGTAGGGAAACATAGAAAGGTTCTATTTTCTTGAGAGCGACAGGAGGAGTCACAACAAGATTGTTTTGGGTTGGTTTATCTTTAGGGAGATCGGGAGCAATTTTTGAAGAATCTTGTCCTACAGGGACGGCGTTATTTTTTACATATTCTGTTAACCTATCAAACTGTTCTGGGTTCGCTCTCAAATATTCGACCTCTGTAATTTGAATTTTAGTCTTTCTAGCATGATCAATTATATCAAATAATTGAAAAGAACTTGCAACAGAGGAAGAGAGTCCATCATCAAGGATTTTAACAGGTGCGGCACTGGTCTGAGTAGTAGAAGTGGAAGATATCAGGTGATTGGGAGTACTCACTTTTTTATGGGTTACCTGATCTTTTGATTGTGGAGGCAATGGAGTCCCGTGTTTGGCAATAGAAACCGCTGGCCGGGATTCCTCATCTACCTTTTCTTTCTCAGTCTGTGAAGCTGACTGATTTTGAGATCTGGTGAAAATAGCGTAAGATCCATCTAAACCCTCTCCTTTACTTCCAGCTTCGTCTTGGTAATCCAAGAAACTGATATTGGAGTCACCAACTAATTCCCCTCACTACTCATTAAAGAGATTAGCATCTTCTTGTTAATCTAACTGAGGTTGAAAAGTGTTATCGTGCTCAGCTTCCAGGTAGTCGACCGCTGAATTGGCAGGTGCTGCTTCAATGGCTAATCTCTCTGGAGGGGGAGGTAGGCGATTGGATTGTCCTTGGTTATGGGCAGCATTACCCTAATATTTCTGATTTTGGAACATTTTCTTGGGTGCATCTTGATAGGTAGGAGCAGACATACCTTGGTCCATTTGCCTCTTCAAAGCTATCAGTTCATTCATCAATTTCTGCACCATAGGATCTGTAGTACCTATAGAAGAGCTTTCAGCAGATGGAGAGAATCTATTTTTACTTGGGTATTTTTTGATCTTACCTGCCAGGATGAGATCATCTTCAATCTTAGTAGCTAAACTTTGAGCCAAAGCTAGATCCATAGGGCCAGCTCACCTCAACAAGAAACTTATTTCGGGAAGCTGTGAATTGATGAAAAAGCACTTGAGATTTTCTAGCGTGGGCTGAGCCACAGTTGGAATCTAGTTTCTCAACTTGTTGAATTTAGCTATGAAATCCCTCATGGGTTCTTGGGGTTCTTTTTTCAACTGTGTTAGCTGAGCCAACAAAGCATGTGCATCTTCAGTAGGTTTAAACCTAGCTTCAAATTTGGACTTGAGTGTATCCCAGTCTATTACTGACCCAACCTGTAGGTGATAGAACCAATCCACGGTAGCTCTTTGCAAAGTTTTCACAAAAAGTCTAACTGCTACATCTTCAAATTCCATGCTGATCACACCACATGCTATGGAGAAAGCGGCAATATGCTCGTCGAGATGAACCTTTCCATCACCAAAAAACTTAGGAAATTTTTTCTAGAACTACGAGGTAGTTCATGCAAAGGTGCAGTCAAATTGAGAGGGCCAAAGGAATTACCCCACGGGCCTTGAGCCATAATGTTAGGATGATTAAATGGTGGGATAACAAACCTTGGTGGAGTATTTACTGGCAGGGCACAGTTAACCATAGAAAAAGAAGTTCTTCTTTGTTTTGGTGACTTGATAGAGTTAGGAGGGAAACTCTTAGAATGTTGGAGGAAAGGTGATGGAGGAAAGAGATCGAAGTTACTTTACTATGCCAACTCAAACACAGGGTCAACAACACCCTTAGATCTCTGGCTTTTAGTGTAGCGTGGAGTTGCTAGATCTTAAAATGAAAAAGGGATCGAAATTGCTTTAAGTTGAAGCTTGAGGCCTCAAAATGCACGTTCTTTTTAGTGGTTTTGGTTTTGCAGACCAGATAATATAACAGAGATGGAGGGAGATGGTAAGGCTATAATGATAATGGGTAAGACGCAGAATGGAGTCGCCAGACTATATAATGGATAAGGGTAGGGACTGCTTCAATCTGAAACTTGAGGTTTCAAACTGCACAATCAAATCCCCAGTGGAGTCGCCAAAAAGCTGTTGGGTGAATATTTTGTCGGCCAGCTAACTGGTGACCAAAATAGTTCCTATCACCATAACATAGGGAGATCAGTCAGCCAGATGTGCAATTTTATTGCATCGGTAGGGGACAAATCTCTCTTCTCATCAAGGGGAGGTTCCCTATTAAATATTTATATGCTGGATATATGTATGTAATTAAGTAGAAAATAACACATGGGGTGGTATCACAGCATCTACTTCTCTTTTTCCAGAAGTAATGTATAAAAAACAAAAGGAGGAAATCCTAGTTCGCAGCCAACAACATCCCTCTTCTTTTAGGAACGGTATCAAACGTGGAGTAGAAAATCAGTTGAAGTGATGAAGTTCTCAAGAACACTCACGTAAGCACAAACTTCACCAATTTGAAACAATTACAACCATAGAGTGAAGTGAAGCACAAAGTCTTCACCTGAAACTACAAAGATAACAGAATCTCAAAAGATAAAAGTAGCGCAAAGTCTATCTTCTACCTTTCAGAAATGCCCTCAAATAATACTAACACACCCACTTTGCTTATTAAATTAGATAAATAAGATATTACTAGGAAAAAGGACATAAGAACTATTTCCTAAATAACATAGACAATCTCAACACAAAGTCTGAAATACCCTGCTTCTCATTCATTCAACAAAATATGATTTACAAATTTGAGCACAAAGTCTCAAAAGTTGCTTCAATTTTAGTAGAGTGTTTGCTATTAATTTTTCCAAAATCTTTTACAAAATGAGGTCTCCACTATATATAGGGAGAAAATCCTCAAAAAGAGAAAATAATAAAATACACAAAATATCTCGATCAAAGATGACTCATCTTTGACTTTTAGATATTTTTCTGAAATATTTACATGTAATTACCTTTTACAAAATTGCATGCACTTTGCACAAAATAGAAGTGCATAAGGAGAGAAGAAGAAAGGAGAGAGATTCAATTTTTGCTGCCAGATTTCTTCATATGTGCATCGAACATAGTGATGGATGCCTGAATTCCTATGTTGTCTGGCATAACTGTGTTCTTGGAGATGATTTTGGCTCTGATCAATGTGTCTTTCAATGATGTGATGGCTTTAGCGTGGCCAGTTAACCTAGATTTTAGATTCTTCAAAGTTGACTAAGCATGTAGAATGTTGTCCACAAGTAGACATTGAGAAGGATTTTTCTTCAAAATCTCTCCGAACCATCTCCTTGAAATTTTGAATCATTTCTTCTGCTGAAAGGAACTGATTGTCCTTAGAGGTCAGGTTGCATGGCAACTCTTCTAGTTTATTCAGCAGGCTCAGGTCACTCTTTTCACTAGCCTCCTTGAAAGCTTTGAGGTCATCAATTAGATCTTTGAGTACTTGAATTCTGAAGATCAGTGACTCCTTGATTTCAACATAGGAGTCCTTACTGGAGATGACACCAATAGATATTAAGGCACTTTTCTTAAGGTCCTTCATTTCCTTCCATCTGCTAAGATCTTTTTCTGAACTATCAATCTCTTGAGAAATGAGGGAGATGAAGTCATCTAGTTCTGCTTTTACTTTTCTCATTTTTCTTGTCCTTTCTACAACTTCTGTAAGCAGAGAAACTCCCTGAGTATGCATTTTTTCAATATAGTCCTCCAAGACTTTTCCCTTTAAATAAGTCTTTTTTGTTTTTTAAATGACTGAGTCATCCACGGAGAAGGCCTCTGGAGTTGCTACTTTAGAAGGAAGAGTGAAACTTTTTATTACTACTATTAGCTACTTTGATTTGGCTTTGTAATAATCCTTCATTTCCTTCTCTTGATCAAATTTTTGGACCATGATGTCCATAGTCGACTGAAGATCACTTTTCACACCTTCGTGAGTAACTTTGCCAAGTTCAACACGAGAGATGGAATAGCTGCTCATCTCGAAACCCTCAAGGGTTGCGTCTTGTGGAGGCTTGGTAATTTCCAAAAAAAATTGTCCTTTTTTTGGACCAATTTAGAGAGAATTCTTGGCCTCATAGGAGCCTTTGCTTTCACCGGCACTATTTTGCCAAACTTGAATTCATCTGGGGAGATGGCCATCTTCTTCCTTTTTGGCATGAAAGTAAGAGAGAAGTACCTATTGTGGTAATAGTTGTCTCAGTCAGTGTTACTATAACAGTTTTCATACTGCTAGTGGTGACAGTAGTTGCAGTTAGAGTAACTGGCAAAACTGCACCAACTAGTGATTCTGGCTCGGGTGCAGGGCTTGCTGACAAGTTGAAGGAAGAAGATGATAGACTTGGAATGGATCCAAAAGAGTGAGGGGAACTTCTAGAAGGGCCCTGAGGATCACCAAATATGACCCTGCAAGGAGAAGCGACTCCGGAAGAGGGAACACTGATAGGAGAGATGGGAGAAGAGGGTACCACAGGAGACTAAGGGGGAGAAGGAGATATGATCTTTCTCAACTGTGCTTGTTCTTGTGAGAGCGAAGGCCCAGTGCTAGGTTGCCCTGATGACTGATCATCTTTCTCCATGGGCTGAGTTGCCTGTGCCTTAGGGCTCTATTCTTCAGTTCCTTTTATTGCCACTGTAGGCTCTTCAGTGGCCTTAGGTTTCTTGGATACAAATATGATCCTAGGCTTGTGGGGCCCAGAACGAGAAGGGACATCACCTTTGTTTTTAGTTCTGTTCTCTACTTTCCTCTTCAATTTTGCTTGGTATTCAACCTCTGATCTCGTAACAAATTCCTTCAGGGTGATCCCTTTGGCTGCTAACCAATCATTGGTGTTGGCCAATATTGGTTCAAATCTTTTTCTCAGAGAAGTCAGCTCCTTCTGAGACCACTAAACTGAAGGGAGAGGGGAACTAGCAACTTTTTCTACCAGATACCTGCTATTGATGATGTTTCCATCATTGACTAGACTAGAGGGGATCTCTGCAAGCCTGAGATATTCAATCTGCTCCAGTGTCAGCCTGTAATAGTTCATTTTTCTAATCTCCTCAGCTATTCTAAGATCAACCTAGATATCCTCAATCATGGGTTCATGGAATTGGGTTTTCCTCCTGATCTTTTCCTTGACTCCCCTGTAGTCAAATTTTTCTCATCTCTTGAATGGTTTTAAAGTAACCATTTTCATTTTAGTTTCCATGACCTTGGCTTTGGCTGATGTTGCAATGGAATATCTACCAATATCAATTGGAAACTTGAAACCTGGTCTCTTCAGCTCTATCTATTTGGTATGCACGACAATCAATTGTCGGCAATGTTCCATTAGCACTAGCTTATCTGAAGGAAACTTGGGGAGCATGTAGGGGTAGCCCTGGTAGAAGCTGACCCATAAATAGCAAAAGGTGGAGAACTGAAGGAACATGTAGCCAAAATTATTGACCACTGTCCAGGCCTCATCTAATATTCTCTTCTTCTCAAGCTGTGGGTCGAAGAGACATAAAAACACGGTAAAGAAAGCGTCATTTACTCTCTTGAAGTGATGGGTTGATCCTTGCAGAGTCAGTTGTGGGTAATATGAGTGTACTAGGGTTGTCTTTCTATCCCCCTCTATGGTCAAGCTTGGAAAAGTCTGCATTGTGGTAGCTATGTACACAAGGTATGAAGTCATGTAGAACCTGTGAGAGGTATGTACCTTGGTCAGCTGCTCATGGAGGGCATTGCTAATTTGCTCTCCCCAAAAGATAACCTATTTGCCTTGAAGGATGATCTTGATGAATGGATACATCCATTCATGGAACTGTGAAGAGGATGAGAGGCCTCGTACTCTGCTTAGAAGGGTGATCAAGTCACCAACTTCTTCGATGAAATCGCTCCTCAGAAAGTTTTACGGCCATCTAGAGAGGCTGGTCCTGGGGGTCTTTAACCACTTATAGTTCATGACCTTCTTTGCCCTCTCAAGGTCTTTATCATACTCCTTTTGCGCATCCACGAAGTTGATCTTAGTTACTTCAGTGGCTGGAGGGCACATGAACACTTTATCGATGAATTTAGGGTCCAATTGAATCACCATGTTACCACTGGCGTCTGAGACTGACTTGGTCTCTTTGTTGTAAAAGTGCACACATTGGAGGATGAATTCAGTATGATGCACTGCTACTAGAAAGGCAGCCACCAGGTGGATGTTGCTCTCGATGATCCTTTTAATCCTGGTGCTGGGGTTTGTCACCTTTATGCGGGTTAAGAATTCAGCCATGTCCATGTGGCCAATCTCGATGTCCTAAATGTCATCAACATTCGAAGAGACTGACGTGAGCAGAAAGATGCCCTGGTACTTGTATTTAATTGTTTTTGCCTTCTTGGGGGACGCTTTTGTCATCGAGAATGATCTCGATTGGATGGGAGTAGATGTGCAAGAGTTCACTGATTGAACTGCAGTCATGATCACCAGATTATAGGAGAGTGGATGAGAGGGGGAAAGGGAAATTTAAGTGATATTGGTTACTGGAGGTCACTTAAAAAGGTTAGGTGGGATAAGGAATGGAAAATGAGGAAGAAAGGGAAAGAAGAGGACAACTCAAAAAATTCTTGAGAGTTTAGGAAAATTTGAGGGAAAGGTGCATGAGCGGCAAAATTTGCCACCCCTGCATGTAAGGATAGAAGAGTGTAAGGGCGGAAAAAATCATCGCTCGTGTAGGGACAGTCTGCATAAGTGGTGAATTTTGCTGCCTTTGTAGACTGGAGAAGGAAAAAGGGTAAGAGCGGTGAAATTCGTTGCCCTTGCAAGGAGGGTCTGTAGGGCAGTGAATCTCACTACCCTTGCAATGAGGGCAGAAAGAAAGTAGGGGCAGTGGATTTTGCCACCCATACAGGTTAGGAAGAGAAAGGGTGGTGAAATTTGCCGCCCCTTCAGTGGACTATTATTCAGGGGAAGACATGGGCGGTGAACTTCGCTGCCCTTAGGGCTAAATGCGGGCTAGGAAAAGAAAAAGGAAAAAAATAAAACAAAAAACAACTTATACTAAGCAAAACAAGAGAAAGAAAATAAAACAAATGTCAAAAACAAATCCTACTTGAGAAACCATGCGTGCCACGAGGTTGAATATGCCAAAACGCACTTTGACTCGTCAGCTAGGTCACTCAAGCGCAAGAGGTAGGAGGAAAGGAGGAAGCAATGAGAGAAAAGAGGTTTAAATCAGCTTATATGGGGTGAAAAACCCACCCCAACAACCCGCCATGCATAGCAATAAATGCTATGCATGGTTATCGAGACCTACTAGGGCAGAAAAATTTGCCGCCCTTGCATGTTCTGATTCATCTGATTGCAGGGGCGACAAAATTTGCCACCCTTGCATGTCAGGGTGCAGGGGTGGCAAAATTTGCTGCCCTTATAGGGAAAAGTGTAGGGGCGGCAAAATTTGTCGCCCTTGCAAAAAAACAATGGAAATGCAGAGGCAGCAAAATTTCCCACCCCTACAGGGAATGGAAGAAAAGACTAACTCTAGAAGAGGTAGTTTGAAAAGGGGACTTAGTTCTCGAAACATTTTGAGACTGTAATGGCCTTCACTTTTTGGGAAGACATGTTTCACGAATTTTAGAAGTTTTTGAAGAGACCAAGACGAGAACAAGATAAACTTGCTTCGAAAACAAACTTAGAGAGACGAAAGATGAAATGAACAAGTTTCGTAGGGGGTTGTTCCCAAAAATGAGCTAAGCTGATTTTGGAAACAACACCATCTTCAATTTGTGGATGACACAAGGTTATTTGGAGAAGATAGTATTTTTGAGGTGATAATGATCAAATCAATTTCAAACACCTACATGGATGCTACTAGGAAGCAAACCAATGAAGCCAAATCCAAAGTGGTTTTATTCAACACTGATAAAAACACCTAAGAGTATATTCTATGCATGTTGGGCTTCATTCAAGGCAATTTTCCTATTAATTACTTGGGCATTCCCATTCACTTTAAACAATTAGAAGCAATTGATTGGAAAGTTTTAATTGATAAGATATTTGCTAAAGTGAATCATAAAACTCATTATTGGCTTACTTTTAGGGGAAGAATGGTTCTAATATAATCACTAATTCAATCACTTCCCATTTATAGATTCTATGTATTAGTCACCCCTAAGATAATCCTTAAACAACTAGACTCACTTATGATAACCTTTTTGTGGGATGCTCCAAGGATGGGTAATAAGTGGAACCTTGATATTTGGGATAAAATATGTTAGTCAAAATCTCAAGGGGGCCTTGGTTTCCATTATGCTTTGGGAAATAATCAAACTCTTGTTGGGAAGATCTACTAGAAAAGGATATACAATAAGGAGACTCTCTAAATAATTATATCATAACTAGTAAGTATCTAAAATCTACTCCCCATCAAGAAGTGGCTTAGATTCTATTGAAGAGACCTAGTTCAGTTATTCGGAAGACCCTAAAAGTTGGTGAACAATTTGTGAAATCTAGACTTTTTCAGAAGATAGGGATTGGAGATAAAGCAAAATTTTGGATAGATTCTTGGGATCAACATCCTCCATTAATCTTTGTATTCATATAAAATGTCAAAATTGGTAGTTTGAGTGTGGCTTATGAGATCTGTTGGGTGAATATTTTTTATTTAACTAAATGAAGGCAAAATGGTTATATCAACCACAATATATGAGATAAATCTCTTCTCTCAGCAAGGGGAGGTTCGCTATAAACTATCACAAACTAATTTAAACTAAATAATAATTCAAGGGTGAGACCATATCATCCATTTCTCTTTTTTTAGAAATGATTTTTATAAAATAATAGAACACTTTCTTGATATTAATTTAAAAATTAAGAAACCCACGAGAGCACAAATTCTATCGTTGCTTCTTTTACTAATTTATAACTTAGAACACAGTAGAATGAGGTGTAGCCCAAAGTCTTCACTAAAAATTATGACAAAATATGTGATCACAAAAGATAATAATAGTTCAAAGGCTTTCCAATATCCTTTACTTTAAAACACTAAATCATAAACTAAAGATAATTATTGTAGCACAAAGTCTCCACAATAAACTTTAGAACATCTCCCAAATTATTTTCACTCACACTACTATTTAATCAAATAAATAAGATTGTATTAGGAAAAGGATATAAGAATAATTTACAATACAACACAATTTATTTCAACACAAAGTTTGAACGATCACTTGCTTTCTTATTCACTTGGTAAAATTTGATTTACAATTTGAACTCAAAGTCTCAAAATGCTCTTCAATTTGGTAGAATTTCACTTCAGTAACTAAAAGATAAATAATGATACAATAAAGGCCCTCTTTATTTATAGGGAGAGCCCTTGAGAAAATTTAGGAAAAACCTAACTACTTTGACCTGTTCAAAAATAGGAGTCCTTATTGACTTGAGACTTCTTATGTTTTTACATGTAATTACATATGAAAAAAGTAAATGTAAATATGTCCAAAGTTATTATGAAAGTACATCTGAAAAATGGAAACTAAACTAAGATAAAAAAAAATTGCTTCAATTTGTATCACCATCTTTCTTCGTGTGACCATCATACATAGTGAAAGTTGCTTGCATCCCAATATTATCTAGACTAACTGTGTTCCTAAAGATCATCTTGGCTCTAACTATGGAATCTCTTACTATGGTGACTGATTTTGCATGACTAGTTAACTTGGTTTTTAGATTATCCAAAGTTAACTGATTGTCTAGAATATTATCCATAGAGGCCATTGCAAATGTTTTATCTTCAAATTCTTTCTGGAACATATCTTCAAATTCCTGAACCATTTCTTCTATAGAAAGAAATTGGTTATCTTGTGATACGAGTTTGCAAGGTAGCTCCTCCAATTTATGCAAAAGACTGAGATCACTTTGTTCACTAAGTTTCCTTGTAGTTTTAAGGTCATTGATCAAATATTTAAGTACACAGCTCCTATATGTCAATGCCTCTTTAGTTTATGTATAAGAATCCCTATTAGGAATGATGTCAATTGATATTAGAGTGCTTATTTTCAATTTTCTCATCTCCACCCATTTATCATGATTCTTTTCTATGCTCTCAATATATTGAGAAACAACTTCAATGAGATCATCAAGTTTTTCTCTTATTTTCCTCATTTTATCTATCTTCTTAGATAGCTCTGTAAGAAGGGAAATTCCTTATGCACACATCCTATCAAAGTACTCTTCAAGTACTTTTCCTTTGAGATGAGTCTTTTTTGCTTTATAAATGATGGGGTATTATATATAAATGGCCTCAAGAGTTACTAATTCTAAACTAAAAGTTCTTTTCCTTACCACTGCAGTCAACTATTCCACCATTGATTTGTAGTGATCTTTCATTTCTTTCTCCCTGTCAAATTTATGAATCAGGATGTCCATGGCTGACTACATATCATTCTTGACACTTTCATGATTTATCTTGCCTAATTCGACACTAGAGATAGAGTAATCATTCATATCAAAATTTTCCATGGTTACATCCTGTGGAGGTCTTACAATATCTAGAAATTTGTGTCCCTTGTCTCCAAGCATTTTTGAAAGAATCTTGGGCTTCTTCAAGGTCTTGGCTTTCACAAACACTAGCTTATTAAAATCAAAGTCATCTGGGGAGATGGATTATTTCTTATTTTTTGGTGTATAATCTGAAAACCATGGTGGGAGCATACAAGTACTCACACTAGATTCTATTCCCATTGCTAGCATCACCAGAATTACACTTGCACTGGTAATGGAAACAATAGGTGGAGTGTTAGTAAAGACTGTACCTATCATATTTACTTTAGGTACTTGTTCAGTATTCATTACCAAGTGATCAAAAATAGAAGAATTTCCAATATCAAAAGATGAGGAGGATAAACTAAGAATAGACCCTAAGGAATGGAGAACATCTTAAAAGTGTTTAAAGGGTTGTCAAAAATTATTTTTAAAGGAGAAGGAGACTTAGAAGAGGGAATATTAATAGGGGAAATAGCTAAAGGAGTTACAACATGTATGTTGAGCAAGGGAAAAAAGACTCTTGTTTATTGTTGTACATTCTCTTGTGAGGACAAAACTTCCTCATCTTGTTGATCTGTAGGCCTATCTTCAATCTTTATCTCTTCTATGGCTAGTTCTTCAGTGCTCTATTTCTCAACTTCCATATTTTCTATTTCAGACTCTTTCTCCATAGCTTTTGACTTCTTCATCACAAATCTAATCTTAGGCTTATGTGGCTTGGAATAAGAGAGAACATCACTTTTTTTCTTCATCCTATTCTCCATATTTTTTCTTGTTTGCTCTTGAATCTCAGTCTCCAACCCTGTGAGGAATTCTTTCAAAGTAATTCCCTTTTTTAATAGCCAATTATTGATGTTTGCCAATATAGGTTCAAATCTTTTTCTCAAAGAGGTCAGCTCTTTTTCATACCATTGGATTAGATGGAGAGTGGTATTAGCAACCTATTTAATATTATATCTATCATCAACCAGCTCTCCATCATCCACTAGATTCTTAGGAATATCAACAAGTCCTAGATATTCAATCTGCTCAAGAGATAACCTGCTATAGTCCAACTTCCTGACATCTCCTATCCTCAAATCTACCCAAACATATTCAACCATAGGTTCATGGAATTGAGTTTTCCTCTTGATTTTGTCTTTCACACCCCTATAGTCAAACTTTGGTCTTCTCTTGAATTGCCATGGTTACAAGTTGCATCTCATTTTCCATGGTCTTAGCCTTTGTAGTAGTTAATACTGAATACCTGCCAATTTTAACTAGGAACATAAAACTAGGCTTTTTGAGCTCTATTTATTTATTATGCATGATGATCATTTGTCTACATAATTCTATTAAGACCAATTTATCTTAGCGGAATCTTGGAAGCATATAAGGATGACCTTATAAAAAGTTAACCCTCAAGTCTGAGAAAGAAGGAAACTGTAAGAACAAGCATCCAAAATTATTTACTACTGACCAAGCCTCATCTGACACTCTTATTTGTTCTAGTTGAGGATCAAAAATACATAAGAATACTATAAAGAAAGTATCATTTACTCTCCTAAAATGATGAATAAAAAACTTCAATTTTAATTGAGAATAGCATTGATACACAAGGATTTCCCTTCAATCTCCTTTTGATGTTATACCTAGAAATATTCTCATAGAAGCTTCAATATACACTAGATAAGAAGTCATGTAGAACTTGAAGGTAGTGGATACCTTCATAAATTATTCATGCAAAGTATTGCTGATTTATTCTCCCTAAAAGATGGCTTGTTTGCCTTGGAGTATTACCTTGATGAAAAGATACATCCATTCTTGAAATTGTGAGGAAGAGGACAAACCTCTTATCCTGCTGAGAAGAGTTATCAGATCACTAACTTCTTCTATAAAGCCATTTCTAGAAAAACTCCATGGCTACCTTGACAAATTTGACCTTGACATCTTGAGCCATTTATTATTGAGATCCTTCTTTGCCTTTTCAACATTTTTGTCATACTCTTTTTGTGCTTCAACAAGATCAAGCTTTATCACTTCTATAGTAGGAGGGTACATAAACACCTTATCAATCAATTCAAGATCTAGTTTGATTATCACATTACCATTAGCATCCATCATAACCCTAGTATCTTTGTTATAAAACTGAGCACACTGAAGGACAAATTTTGTGTTGTGGGCTACTACCGAGAAAGAAGATACCAAATGAATGTTATTGTCAATTATATTCTTCATTTCAAAGTTTGGATTGCTTGACTTGGTTCTCTCCACAAACTCAGCCATGTCCACATGGCCAATCTTTGTATCTCTAATGTCATCGACATTAGAAGTACTTGAGGTGATTGGAAAAACACTTTGATATTTGTACTTCATCACTTTTAAATTTTTTAGAAATAACTCAATCATTTAAACAAGATATCACTAGAAGGATGTTGATGAAGAAATAAGATCCATAGAAGAAACTACAACAAAAATTCATGATCATGCAATTAAGAGAAATACTTGTAATCTAGGAAAATTGCATGTCAATGATTATGACTATGGAGATGTGCTTGAAAGGACTAGAGTGTGAGTAGGCCAAAAAATCAGAGGAAAGTGGGCTCAAAAAAACAAAATTGAAAATATTCTAGATTTAAGAAAATTTTAGAGAATGTTTGCATGGGCGGTGAAATTTTCCACCCTTACATATGAGGATATTATGTACTTGTATCGGTGGAAAAAATTGCCACTATCACATACTGGTTATATGTTGGAGTGGAAAAAAGTGTCGACACTATAGGTAATGAGTAAATTCCAAGTGTTATGCATTAGTGGTAGAAAATGTTGACAATGCATATTGGTATGGTTTGCATTTGATGTTCAGGCAGCAAAAAATGTCACTACTGTGGGTAATGAGAGCTATAATGTTTGAGTATCAATTTTCACTGATAATGCATATGGTAGAAGTTGTAAGGTTTTTCATGTAATGGTGGTGGATTTCTCCGCCCATACACTTTCACTTGAAAACATGTTTAAAATTCATAAGTGGTAAAAAAAGCTGATTTTGCTTTTAACTTGGTAAGAATTGGAACATGTGAGAGAGGCTAATATAGTTGTCATCACAATGGTTTTTGGAAGATGGTTTTTAACCAGCATGTTAGGGGGAAAAGGACTTTGTCGGGTTGATGAGACACATCGATTATAATCTAGGGCACGAATGCACTGGTCAACATTTTTCATCGATAAGGCTCTCTAGACCAAGCAAAACAATGAAATAACAAGGGATACCGATAAAAAAATGAAAATCTTAGATGTTGAAAATAGGTTAAAATGACTTACCTAGAAATTTTGAAACCTTAAGCTTGATGGCAGTGAATTTGAAATCTATATGAATCCCCCTGTCACCGTGGTCGAGCGGTTGCAAAAAGGGGTGAGGAAACAACTAGGAAACTCTGAAAAAAGAAATGACAATAGAAAAAAATGAAAAAAACACATTTAAAAGATTGAAAATAAGTCTTTAATGCTTGGCATGAGTGGCCATTAATTCCACTTAAAGTTCAAGATTTTGGAGATCTTGCTCAGGTGGAAAATTTGATTGACCTAACACGTGCCTTGTAATATTGAAATGGTAGAAAAAGTGCCACTCGAGCATGAGAAAAAGAAAAACCATGTAAGAGTAACACTTTTTTCCACCATTACACAAGCAAAACCAAAATTCACTAACACCCTCAAAATGATCAAAATTGACATTTTGATCAGTTTACGACTACAATAGGTTTCATGATTTTTGAGAAATCATGGCAGGGGAATGTCATAAACTCTTCTAGATGTTAGACAACTTTAATTGAGATCAAGAGAATCTTGTCTTGATCAATGAACTTAGAGTGTAGATTATGAAATAGACAAGTTTCATAGGGGTTGTCTACACAATGAGTGTAGCTAATTTTGGGAACAACAACTAGCTCCAACTGGGGAACTTCCATCAATCAAACTTTGAAATGATCGAAGAGAAAAGAATCCAGCCTCTAAGTTCCTTCATCCATGCCATTGGGCTATAGAGTCAAGCTACCAAAAAATAAAATACATAAAATACTAAACAAAAACACAAAAATAAAAACATAAAACTATACAATTGTACAAATTAACTTATTTGATACTTCAAGGATTGAAGTGTTTTAGATGTTGCCCACTATAAGGTAGTGAGAATGGTGTTTCATCCTAATATTCTATCATGAATCTATTTCCACCACATAATTGATGAATGGTGAATGAACCTCTCCATAAGGAATCAAACTTTCCATGCATTCCTTTTGGTTCTCTCCTCTTGTCCCACAACAAGACTTGATCTCTAATCTAAAACTCATGAATCTTTGATTTCTTGTCAAAGAGTTTCTCTACCTAAATTTGATGCTTAGTGATACAGTCTACTACCATAGTTCATTGTTCTTCAAGTTCAGTTAGGTACATGATCCTTTTATCAATATAACTTTCAAAATTCCTATCTTCCACTACCTTTGCCAACTTCAGTACTAGCAATTCCAAGGTAATTGGTATCTCTACATTCAGACCATACAGAAGCTGAAATGGTGACATACCTATTGCCCTTTTAGGGGTAATCCTATCTTCCCATAAACCATCAAACAATGCTTAATGCCAAGTTCTATGATTCTCATCTACTAATTAACTGATAATAGTAACTAGATTCTTGTTACTTGATTCTACCTAACCATTTCCTTGCAGATAATAGTCTAAAGAGTGAGAAAGAATGATCTCATGCTTGTAGCAAAAGTTAATAATCTCATGGGAAGAGAAACAAGTAGCATTGTCTGCTATAATCTTGTTTGGAACTCCAAGCTGGGAAATAATATTTTCCTTAAGGAAATTGCATAAGACTTCTAAAGTATCATGCTTAACTAGGATGGCTTCGACCCACTTCTTAAAATAGTCTATATGGTGAGAACATATTCATGTCTTACACTTGATGATGGGTTCATGGCACCAATGAATTCGATGCTCCATTTCTAAAAAGGTTCTTCAATCACCATCGACTTGAGAGGTAATGCGGCCAACTTAGGTTTTCCAATGAACTGTTGACACAACTCACACCTACACACCCAATTCTAAGCATCTTGAAATAGTGTAGACCAATAGTATCTAGCTCAAAGAATCTTATGAGTCATCATGGGTGCAAAAAAATGTTCTCCACAGGCCAAACTATGGAAAGACTCCAGAAGTCTACTTTGTTGCACTTTATCTATGCAACAAAGAAATACTTTGTCAAGGCTTCTTTTGTACAAACCACTGTCCTATAGGATGTATTTAATAGACTTTAACTTAATATTATTTTTATCCTTGTAATAAATATGGGTAGGTCACTCACCATAGGAAAGAAAATGAGTGATATTTGAATACCACTCATTAGTAGTAGCAATAAAAAGAATTGTTGGCATGTCCTCAACTTCTGCTTCTTCATCCCCTATCTTTTTTGGTACATTATCAACAATCAATTGACATAAAACTCTTCCATACACAAGCTTAGTAGGTTTGACATCAAGATCAAACTCTTGGATCTTATCAATCCAATTTCCCCTTTTAATGTTGAATTCCTATTGAGTTAGAATAGACTTTACTATTATGTTAGGCACCAGAGCAACAGTATGTGAATTCAAGATATAGAATCAAAAATGCTTTGTCACCTTAACCACAATATAAGCATGCTTCTCCATGTTTAAATATTTCAATTCATGAGCTTTGAAATGATAAATCATAAATGATATGGGAGATTCCACACATTCTTTGTTCTACTAAACAAGAATGGCTAAAAGTGTATATTCAGAAGCATAGTTGTATACTACAAAATCTTTGGTATAGTCAAGACAAACAAGGACTGAAGCATGAGCAATAGCCTTCTTAATATCCTCAAATTTTTCTTTGGCTTTTTAATTCCAATGGAAATTATCCTTACCTTTCATCATGTTAAAGCTATGATGGGTTTTCGCTACAAATCAAGAATGAACCTTTGCAAAAAATTCACCTTTCTAAAGAAAGAATGAATTGCAGTCTTACCAACAAGTAGAGTAAGATTTTGAATAGATTTGACTCTTTCTAAGTCAATTTTAGTGTCTTCTTAGGATACAATGTTACCTATAAGTTTACCTTCTATAACCCCAAAAAATGACTTCGTAGGGTTGAGAGAGATATCATTTTGCCAATAGTATTCTAACACTTGTCATAAATGATGTGCATGATCATGATGGTGTTTATAGAAAATAGTCAAGTCATCAAGATACACCATAATGAACTTCCCTATCTCATCTCTGAAATCAAGGTTTGGTTTTCTCTAGAATGTGGCACCATCATTAATCAAACTAAAAGGCATTCTGTGATATGCAAATGTGCCCCAAGGTGTAGTGAAAGCAGTTTTATACTGATCTGCTTCATTAAATTTCACTTGATTATACCTCAAAAAATTGTCTAGTATAGAAAACATTTCTGAACTAGTTATCATTTGCAACACTTGGTCCATGGTGGGTAGGGGGTAGTTATCCTTTAGAGAAGATTGGTTGAGATTTTTGAAATCAACACAAATATGGATTTTTCCATTTTTATTCCTTATAGGAAATATGTATATGATCTAAATGGAATGATGAATTGGAAAAATTATCCTTGTATTCAACATCTTCTAAATCTTAGAAAGGATAGTACTTGATATTTTGAGGTTGTATTGCCTTTATTTTTGCTTGTGAGGCAATGACCCAACTTCAAGAAGAATTTCATGTTGAATTTTTTTAGGCCTAAAAGATTTTAGATCATCATAAGAATATGCCAAAACATCAATGTAATGGTGTAGGAGAGTAATGAATTTGAACTTTTCATCTTTAGTACAACATCTCCCAATGTTGACCATTTTGGGATCTACCTCTGAACTCAAATTTACTTGATCAAATTTCATAGAGGAACTTGAATCCAATTGTTGATGTTGCTTGATATATCTGTCATACTTATCAAATAGCTTTTCAAAGGAAACCAAACCTTTTAAAATTTTATTCCCTTTCAGTTGAATAAACTCTTCACCAATTTATGAATCTATTTTAGAAATGTATTCCCATGGTGGAGATTCACTATCTTCAAAATATAGCTCATCAAAGCTATCCATCTTTTCCAAGAAAGTAATGATTTGATTATCACCATTGAACACCTACCAATGGTCAGCATTATCAGGTACACTTGGTTGAAAGACCAACTCAACAGTGTACTTTTTTCCTTTGAAATCTTTATGAGGAACCATAAGAGTGGTAGAGATAGCTAATGAATTTGCATGATCATTAAAATCTCTTGACACTATAGAGATATTGAAAGCATCAAAACTTTCAATGCAATCCCATACGTGATTACAAAAATGTCACAATATTTAATTTTTTGTTTGATACAAATTTCTTACTTGACAAACCACTAATTTATAATCTCCTCAAGCATAAATAATCTTAACACCTCTAGCATGAGTAGATTTAAATTTGAGCAATAATGACTCATATTCGGTGGTGTTGTTGGTATTGTTGAATTGCAACTTATATGAGAAATGGAAGATATCACCTTGTGGGGATATCAAAACAATTTTGACTCTAGAATCGGTAGAGGAACAACTTCCATCAAATTCTAAAACCCAAACCCCATTAGAATTTGATTTTTTTGAATTTCATTGATCAGAAGATTTCTCTTCATCGGTGAGGAAAGAATCTAACAATATTATGCCTTCAGCTAAACTTACATCTGAAAACTCTTCTGATTCTCTATCTAAATTGTTTGAGGTATCACCTGATGAACTCTCATTTGATGAATTAAAAACATCTTTAGTGAACAAGAAATAATTACCCATTCCTGAGGACTCAAACAAAATTTGAGCTTTGAGACTTACCATTTGGGTAATGATATATTTGGCCTCCTTCTTAGGAAGCAACTTTTACATGACACCTTTAACAGCTATCCTTTCTTTAGATAGATCCATGTTCAACTCCCCACCTACATCCTTACAAAAATTACATCTGAGTAGAATGACATAAGAAGTTGGAATATCAGTCACTAGGACTGTCATCTTAATCCTCTTATCTGGAAAAGTCGTAAATACAAATTAGGCATCTTTGATTTGACCCAAAAGTGGTACTTGTTTATTTTCTATGGAGAAACATCTCTCAAAAGTCTTAGTTAAGGTGAGACCAAGGGATTCTGCTACCTTGTCAGGAATAACATTATTAGAGGCTCTAGAATCTATTATGCAATTGCTCAACTTATGACCATTTACTAATAGAGAAACATAGAAAGATTTAATTTTTCCAGAGGCAAGGGGAGTAGTGATAAGATTATTTTGGGTAGATTTTTTCTTTGAAGAATCATGGGTAACTTTTAGAAAATCTTGTCTTATAGGGATGGTTTTGTTTTTGACGTATTCAGCAAACCTATCAAATTATTCAGGATTAGCTTGTAAATACTCAGCTTCAAACATTTGGATCTTGGTCTTCCTAGCATGATCTATTATGTCAAATACCTAGAATGAACTAGAAATAGAGGAAGGAAATCCATCATTTTAATTTTTATTTGATGTAGTACTGATTTGAGGGACAAAAGCAGAAGATATAAGATTGTTAGATGTACTTACTTATTTGATTAGAAAGGCAGCAAAGTTCCTTGTTTAGCAATTGAGATCACAGATTGAGGTTCTTCTCTTGCTTTTTCCTTATTAACTTCCTGAGTTGATTGATTTTGGGATCTAGTAAAAATAACATATATTCCATCATACACTTCTCCTTTTTTTAGCTTCATCTTGGTAATTTAGAAATCCAATGGTAGAATCACCAGCTAAATCTTCTTCTCCTTCTACAAAGATATTAGCATCATTCTCCTGATCCAAATTAGGTTGGAAAGAATGATCATGTTCAACTTCACAATAACCAACTACTGAGTTGATCAACATTACTTCAATGGCAAGCTTCCCCTATGTAGGAAGAAGATGACTAGGTTGCCATTAATTTTTAGTAGTGTTGCCTTAACATGAATTATTGGGAAATGTCCTCCTTGGTATATCTCGATAAGAAGGAGGGGCAGACATACCTTGGGACATTTGCCTTTTTAGAGCTAGTAATTTATTTGCTAACTTTTGCACCATAGGGTCAATGGTGCTTGTGGAAGAATTCTCAGTAGAAGAGAAACCTTTATTCCTATTATAATCTCTTCTTATTTTACCCGCAAGGATAAGATCATCCTTGACTTTGGTAGCCAAAATCTAAGCTACAGGAAGATCTATAGGGCCAACATACCTTAACAAAAAACTCATTTTGAGAAGTTGAGAATTGATAAAGAAAGACTTAAGATTCTTTGATGTTAGCTGAGTGATTACAAGAATCCTATTTCTCAGCTTAATTAACTTAGCAATGAAGTCTCGCATAGGCTCATGAGGCTCCTTCTTCATTTATGTAAGCTGAGCCAATAAGGCATGTGCATCTTTTGTAGGTTTGAACCTAGCCTCAAACTTGATCTTGAGAGTGTTCCAGTTGGTTATAGTTTGAGCTTGAAGATGATAAAACCAATTTGTAGTAGCACCTTGCAATGTTTCCACAAAAAGCCTTACTGCTACATCTTCATGTTTAACACCTATCACACCACAAGCTATGCATAAAGTTGCAATGTGTTCATCAGGGTGAACTTTTTCGTCAACATAAAAATTTAGAAAATTCTTTCTTGAACTATGAGGTAGTTTATGCAAAGGTGGGGTTAAATTTAGAGGATCAAAAGTGTTACCCTAAGGGCCTTGATCTGCCATGATGCACTGATTAAAAGGTGAGATAACAAACCTTTATGGAGTATAAATAGATAAAAATCTGCTAGCACTAGAACTAGAAGCTTCACCTGGTATTGGACACCTAGAATTGGTAGGAGGAAAACTCCTGGTTCACTGAAGGTGAGGTTGTAGAGGCAAAAGACCAAAATTATTTTGCTACATCAACTCAAATACAGGATCAATAATACATTGAGCTCTTTTGCTTCTCATATACCATGAATCTTCTAGAATGTAGTATACTCAACAAAATTTTGAAACAAATGGAAAAGAACAAAAATTCTTTAACTCAAAGTGTGAGCCTTTAAGTTGCACATTCATTCCCTAGTGGAGTTGCCAAAAAACTATTGGGTGAATATTTTGTCTTTAACTAACTGAAGGTAAAATGGTTATATCAACCACAGTGTAATGAGATAAATCTCTCCTCTTAGTAAGGGGAGGTTCCCTATAAACTATCACAAACTAATTTAAACTAAATACTAATTCAAGGGTGAGACCATATCATCCATTTCTCTTTTTTAGAAATGATATTTATAAAATAACAGAACACTTTCTTGATATTAATTGAAAATTTAAGAAACCCATGAGAGCACAAAGTCTATCATTACTTATTTTGTTTTTATAACTTAGAACACAGTAGAATGAGGTGTATCCCAAAGTCTTCATCAAAAACTATGACAAAATATGTGATCACAAAAGATAATAGTAGTTCAAAGCCTTTCTAATATCCTTTATTTTAAAACACTAAATCATAAACTAAAGATAATTATTGTAGCACAAAGTCTCTAAAATTAATTTTAGAACATCTCTCAGATTATTTTCACTCACACTACTATTTAATCAAACAGATAAGATCGTATTAAGAAAAGGACATAAGAACAATTTCCAATTCAACACAAAGTTTAAATGATCACTTTCTTTCTTATTCACTTGATAAAATTTGATTTATAATTTGAATTCAAAGTCTCATAATGCTCTTTAATTTGGTAGAGTTTCACATCAATAACTAAAAGATAAAAAATGTTACAATAGAGGCCCTCTTTATTTATAGGGAGAGGCCTTGAGAAAATTTAAGAAAAACTTAACTACTTTAACGTATTCAAAAATAGGAGTCCTTATTGAATTGGGACTTCCTATGTTTTTACATGTAATTAAATATGAAAAAATTACATGTAAATATGTCCAAAGTTATTACAAAAGTACGTCTAAAAATGGAAAATAAACTAAGAGAAAAAACTACTTCAATTTGTATTGCCATCTTTATTCATATGACCATCATACATAGTGAAAGCTACTTACATCTCGATACTATCTAGACTAAAAGTGTTCCTAAAGATCATCTTGGCTCCAACTATGGCATCTCTTACTATGGTGACTGATTTTGCATGACTAGTTAACTTGGTTTTCAGATTATCCAAAGTTAACTGATTGTCTAGAATATTGTCCACATAGGCCATTGAAAATGTTTTATCATCAAATTCTTTCTGGAACATATCTTCAAATTCTTGAACCATTTTTTTATAAAAATAAATTGGTTATCTTGTGATACGAGCTTACAAGGTAGCTCCTCTAATTTATGCAAAAGACTGAGATCACTTTATTCACTGAGTTTCCTTATAATTTTAAGGTCATTGATCAAATCTTTAAGCACACGGATCCTATATGTCAATGTCTCTTTAGTTTCTATATAATAATCCCTATTAAGAATGATGCCAATTGATATTAGAGTGCTTATTTTTAATTTTCTCATCTCCACCCATTTATCATGATTCTTTTCTATGCTTTCAATATCTTGAAAAACAACATCAATGAGATCATCAAGTTCTGCTCTTATTTTCCTCATTTTATCTATCTTCTCAAATAACTCTATAAGTAGGGAAATTATTTGTGCATGCATCCTACCTAAGTAATATTCAAGTACTTTTCCTTTGAGATGAGTCTTTTCTACTTTCTGAATGATGGTATCTTCTATCGAAACAGCCTCAGGAGTTATTACTTCTGAATTGAAAGTGATTTTTCTTACCACTGTAGTCAACTGTTTCACCATTGCTTTGTAGTGATCTTTCATTTCTTTCTCCCTATCAAATTTATAAATCAAGATGTCCATGGCTAACTACATATCATTCTTGGCACTTTCATGAGTTATCTTTCCTAATTCAACTCTAGAGATAGAGTAATCATTCATATCAAAATTTTCCATGGTTACATCCTGTGGAGGTCTTACAATCTCTAAAAATTTGTGTGCCTTATCCCCAAGCATTTTTGAAAGAATCTTTGGCTTCTTTGGGGTCTTGGCTTTCATAGGCACTAGATTATTAAAATCAAAGTCATCTGGAGAGATGGCTTGTTTCTTCATTTTTGGTGTTTAAGCTGACAACCATGGTAGAAGCACAAAAATACTCATACTAGAGTATGTTCCCATTACTAGTGTCACTAGAACTATACTTGCACTAGTAGTGGAAACAATAGGTGGAGTGTTAGTAAAGACTACACTTGTTATATATAATTTAGGTACTTGTTTAGTATTCATTACCAAGTGATCAAAAATAGAAGCATCTCTAATATCAAAAGATGAGGAGGACAAACTAGGAATAGACCCTGAGGAATGGAGAACATCTTTAAAAGTGTTTTGAGGGTTGTCAAAAATTATTTTAGAAAGATAGGGAGATTCAAAAGAGGGAATATTAATAAGGTAAACAAACAAAGGGACTATAACACGTGTGTTGGGCAAGGGAAAAGAGACTCTCATTTCTTGTTGTACATTCTCTTGTGGGGACAAAGCTTTTTCCTATTATTGATTTGTAGACCTATCTTCAATCTCCATCTCTTTTATGGATATTTATTAAATGCTCTATTTCTCAATTTTTATATCTTCTATTTTAGACTCTTTTTCCATAGCTTTTGACTTTTTCATCACCATATTCTCCACCTATTCTCCAGCTTGTAATAAGAGGGAACATCAATTTTTTTCTTCATCCTATTCTCCACCTTTTTTCCTATTTACTCTTGAATCTCAGTCTTTGACCATATGAGGAATTATTTCAAAGTAATTCTCTTGTTTGATAGCCAATTATTGGTGTTTGTCAATATAGGTTTAAATCTTTTCCTCAAAGAGGTTAGCTCTTTTTGGGACCATTGGATTAGAGGGAGAGGGGTATTAACAACCTATTTAGTAATATTTCTATCATTAACCAGCTCTCCATCATCCACTATATTCTTAGGAATATCATCAAGTCCTAGATATTCAATCTGCTTAAGAGATAACCTATTGTAGTCCAACTTCTTGACATCTTCTGTCTTCAAATTTACCCAAACATCTTCATCCATAGGTTCATGGAATTGGGTTTTCCTCTTGATTTTGTTTTTCATTCCTGTATAGTCAAACTTTGGTCTTCTCTTGAATTTCTTCATGGTTACAAGTTGCATCTCAATTTCCATGGTCCTAGCCTTTGCAGTAGTTAATACTGAATACCTGCCAATTTCAATTGGGAACCTGAAATTAGGCTTCTTGAGCTCTATTTATTTATTATGCATGATGATCATTTGTCTACATAATTCTATTAAGACAAATTTGTCTGAGGGAAATCTTGGAATCATATAAGGATGCCCTTGGAAAAAGCCAACCCTCAAGTATGAGAAATAAGGAAACTGTAAGAACATGCATCCAAAATCATTTAATACTGACCAAGCCTCATCTGACACTCTTCTTTGTTCTAGTTGAGGATTAAAAAGACATAAGAATACTATAAAAAAGCATCATTTACTCTCCTAAAATGATGAATAAAACCCTTCAATGTTAATTGAGAATAGTATACATAGGGATTACCCTCCTATCTCCTTTCGATGTTAGACCTAGAAAGATTCTCATAAAAGCTACAATATACACCAGATAAGAAGTCATGTAGAACTTGAAGGTAGTGGATACATTCATCAATTGTTCATGAAAAGCATTGCTAATTTTTTCTCTCAAGAAGATGGTTTATTTGCCTTGGAGTATTACCTTGATGAAAGGATATATCCATTCTAAAAACTATGAGGAAGAGGACAAACCTCTTATCCTACTGAGAAGAGTTATCAGATCACTAACTTCTTCTATAAAGTCACTTCTAGGAAAATTTTGTGGCCACCTTGACATCTTGAGCCATTTATTATTGATTACCTTCTTTTCTTTTTCAAGATTTTTGTCATACTCTTTTTGTGCTTCAAAAAAACTCAAGCTTTATCAATTCTATAGCAGGAGGGCACATAAACACCTGATCAATGAATTCAAGATCTAGTCTGATTATCACATTACCATTAGCATCCATCACAGCCCTAGTATCTTTTTTATAAAATTGAGCGCACTGAAGGACAAATTCTATGTTGTGGGCTACCATCAAGAAAGAAGATACCAAATGAATGTTACTGTCAATTATCTTCTTCATTTTAGAGCTGAGATTGCTTGACTTGGTTCTCTTCATAAACTCAACCATGTCCACATGGCCAATATCTGTATCTATAATGTCATCGACACTAGAAGTAACTGAGGTGATTGAAAAAACACCTTGATATTTTTACTTCTTCACTTTTGACTTCTTCAGAGATAACTTAGTCATTTGAACAAGCTATCACCAGAAGAATGTTGATGAAGAAATAAGATCCATAGAAGAAACTGCAATAAAAAGTCATGATCATGTAATTAGGGGAAATACTAGTAATCTAAGAAAATTTCATGTCAATGATTACGACTACGGAGATGCACTTGAAAGGGCTAGAGTATGAGAAGGCTAAAAAATTAGAGGAAAGTAGTCTTGAAAAAACAAAATTGAAAATATCCCAGAGTTAAGAAATTTGAGAGAATGTTGGCATGGGTAGCAAAATTTGTCGCCCTTGCATGTGAAAGATATTGTGCACTTATATCGGTGGCAAAATTCACCTCTATCACATATTGGTTATATGTTGGAGTGGCAAAAATTGTTGATACTATAGGTAATGAGGAAATTCCAAGTGTTATGCATCGGTGGTAGAAAATGCTAACAATACATATTGGTATGGTTTACATTTGATGTTCAAGTGGAAAAAAATGCCACTACTATAGGTAATAAAAGTTGTAATGTTTGAGCATAAATTTTCACTAATAATGCATATGGCATAATTTTTAGGGTTTTTCATGTAAGGGCAGTAGATTTCACCACCCATACACTTTCACTTGAAAACAAGTTTAAAATACGTAAATGGCAAAAAAAAGCTGACTTTGATTTTAACTTGGTAAGAATTAGAACATGTGAGAGAGGATAATATAGCCATCATCACAATGGTTTTTTTAAGATGGTTTTCAACTAGCATGTTGGGGTGGAAAAGCCTTTGTCAGGTTGATGAGACACATCGATTAAAATCTAGGGCATGAACGCACTGGTTGGCAGTTTTCATTGGTAAGGCTCTCTAGACCAAGCAAAATGATGAAATAACAAGGGATACCGATCAAAAAATGAAAACCTTAGAAGTTGAAAAAAAGTTAAAATGACTTATCTAATGAGTTTGAAACCCTAAGCTTGATGGTGGCAAATTTGAAATTTATATGAATCCTCCTATCACCACGATTGACCATTGAAAAAAGGGGCAAGGAAACAACTAAGAAACTCTGACAAAAGAAATGACAAGAGAAAATAATGAAAGAAACACATTTAAAATCTTGAAAATAAGCCTTTAATGCTTGGCACAAGTGGCCATTAATGCCACTTGAAGTTTAAGATTTTGGAGATCTTGCTCAGGTGGCGAATTTGGCTGACCTGACACATGCCTTGCAACATTGCAATGGTAGCAAAAAGTGTGCTTGAGCATGAGAAAAATAAAAACCATGTAAGAGTGGCACTTTTTGCCACCATTACACAAGCAAAGTTAAAATTCACTAACACCCTCAAAATGATCAAAATTGACATTTTGATCAGTTTATGACTACAACAGTTTTCATGATTTTTGAGAAATTGTGGTGGGGGAATGTCATAAACTCTCCTAAGATTTCAGATAACTTTGCTTGAGATCAAAATAATCTTGTCTTGATCAATGAACTTGGAGTGTAGATTACGAAATGGATAAGTTTCGTAGGGGTTGTCCACAAAAAAAGTGTAGCTGATTTTGGGAATAACAAAATCCCATCCATATATCCCTTTTACATACTCTTATGACCCTTCTAGACACCTTCTTGCTCATTACCAATCATTTGGAACCTTCTGAATCCTGATTCTAGCTCATCCAGACCATATTTCCTATACCAATCCTATTCTCTTAGGTCCCAAACTTGTAGGATAAGAGCATCAAACTCAGACTACAGTACCAGACCCTAAAGTGTCCTATTTTTAGTGCTCCTATCCATTTTCACTTTGAGCCCCAATGGTCATTTTCATCTAGTCCTTATCCTTAATTAGGTTAGCTTAATGTGAAGACATCTTACCCATGACCAATTATTCCCTATAATAACCCACTCAAAGTTCATTTACAAGGGAGGTGACCAAACTTACAAAGTAAGAATATAAATAAAGCATTAAGACAAACTTCCCTATTCTCTATATATAATCACCTAACATAGTTACACACCTACTCAAATCCTTATACTAGTCTCTAGCCACCTCAAACACTATCAAATTAGCATTTTACATCTACATCACATTATTACACAAAGCACACTAGGTGAGATAACTACATATGTCTTGATCCCTCTTCAGAGTATTGGTATGTAGGTGGTGTTCCCACATAAGGGGTGTGGATTACATGTTTAGTGCATCTTACACACTAACCCCCCTCTTTATAAAGTGGCTCAAATATCATTTTATCAAGCATGATGGAGGGTTAGGGTTTGAAGACAAAATCAGCTCTACAGTGAGTTTTGTCAACAACCAGGAATCAATTTTTCATAGGTACACTCACACAAGCACAACGTAACTACCTAAAAATTTATAGATCTCTATGATCAATTTGAACAACATCGATAGGAATGAAAAACAACATCAAATGCCACAGTGTCCAATTTTTGGTACTCCTATCCTTTCACTAAACAAAAGCTAGATTTAGGTTTACAACACCTTTCCAAATCCTGCACATCCATTTTCAATATTTGTATCAGACATCTCAGTCTATTTTCTAGTTAAGTTATATTTCTTCCTATTTATTGCTATTTTTAGAAAGGTAAAAAAAGACAAATAATTACGTAAATCAGGATTGTATTTATTTTATATTTTGTATTGATTTATCAATCTAGACCGTTAACTAATATAGGAATAAAATTCTATTATTCTCAAATAAATTTAAATCATTTGGTGAATCCAACTTAATTTTCACACAAAAACCTTAGAAACTGTAGGAAAAATTCTTTGCTAATTTTAGCAATATTTTGCTAATTTTTTTCCTACATATATATATATTAGAATTTCACATTTAATTTTTAAAATTTACCATAGTAATTTTAAAAGTTATTTATTTCAAACCCCAATTGAATATACTAGGTCCCTGTACTATTGAGGTATCACCTTACTGTTAGTGAGCTTCGTATACTTTTTATGCATATTCTAGTTTGCTATTTTTAGGACTTTACATTTATTATATTCAATAATTTCTTCCATTGCATTTTTCTATCACAACTTATTTAAAAAAAATCAATCCACTTTCACTTTATTTTCCTACTTTAACAATGGAACAATATACTGGCTTTGACGAAACTGATAAAAGGGAACTTCAAGACCTTTTAACTAAAAATCTTGATGTGCAAGATGATATGATTAAAATAATACAAGAAGAACAACAAAGAGAAAACAATGGTAAATCCTCTCAAACCATAGAAAAACCAATTTTAAATGACACTATGAGGGCATTTATGTCTCAACAACCCCCTATAGCAGCCCAACCTTCCTATGTGGCACCACCAGTTACAACTAGTAAATCTTCACCTCCAAATGTATCTATCCTTGTGTAAGAGATAAAATCTCTTCAATCTAAGGTGCTACATCTCAAGAAAGGTGCCTTCAGACCAACACAAGATTTGGACTATTTTGCTCTACTTCATACACCATTGGCACGCCATATTGCTTCTACACCCTTTCCACTAGGTTTTGTTTGACCCAAGTTCACTCTATATGATGGCAAGGGTGATCTAGAAACACACTTGAGATATTTTGACATAGCATCTTGGACTATGTGCCGAATGATTAGTTACTAATCAATCTATTTCCATGGAGTTTAAAAGATTATGATCTACAGTGGTTCTATAGTCTACTAAATCAGTCGGTCAAAGCATTCAATCCTTTAGCTAACATGTTCCTATATCATGTCAACATTAACATATGTGACAAATTTTCTTATGCCCAAGTTGCACAATAGAAACAAAGTTCAAATGAGCATCTCATAGATTATGTTCTTAGATATAAGACTATCTTAGCTAAAATGACTAACCTCATGGTTGATCAAGAATTATAAGATCTATTCAAATAGAGTCTTCTACTAGCTTTGCATGAGTCAATAATGTTCAAAACATTTTCCTCCTTCACTGAGTTATGTCATACACTAAAGGAAAGGGAAGTCAAATTACATTCAATGGGCAAACTCAAGTACACAAGCATATCAAAAACAACAAACAAGAGTAACATTAAAGTCCCATACAAAGTAAAGGTTAATGATAACAAAAGTCAAAATCAACCTACAGTTAATGTAGATTCAGAGCCCCCTTAGTGAGTGGTTTTATCATCACTTCCTTGACGAGCCTTTACCAATCTACTAGTATCTCCAGCTAGAGTCTTACAACATCCATTAGAATCCAATATCATATCTCTCCCTCCTATTTGAAAAGTTGACACAATAAAGCCTCTTCCACATGGATATAATTAGAATGCATTCTATGATTTTTACAGGGCACCAGGCCACATAAAAAATAGATACATTAGTTTTCAACATAAGATACAAGACTTGATAGATGGAAACTTTATTGATCTTGGCATTCCATTTGAGCCTCCTCAAGCAAAGAAAATATAGGACAAGACTCTTAGAAAATTCTCAGATCCTTCCCCATAGTATTCTAAATAGGAGATAGATGGTACATTAGGTGTTTACCATGCATATCATGCACACCCTCAACCAACTACATACCAAGTACCTTCTGTTGAGTCACATCCTTTGAGAAACATGATTGGTGTGTATAATTCTAGATTTTTAGCTAGACCTTTGATCTCCTTTTCAAAGTAGGAGATAGTTGAGGATGATTCATATTATATGCACTCTCTTTATCAAATACTACATTGATCACCATCCCATTCATAGTGTTCTCAATAATGGATCTAGTGTGAACATGTGCACTATGACATTATTTCAACATTTGGGATATTCAAATCAGGATATTACCCCAATGAACACAATTATCAATGAATTAAGTGGGCACATAAAAATTTCATTGGGAGAGATTGTACTTCCTTTGTAAGTTGGTATAGCACATGTGGTCACACCATTTACTATTATTCCTATTGCATGGGTCTTTGACATGTTTCTTGATTGACCATGGATCCATAAACTTCATATAGTGCCATCTACAGTTCATAGATGCATGAAATGCATTCATGCTAATTAGGTTGTTATAATTGGTGAAGTTTCATATGAGTTACCACTCCCCATTTCAAATCCATCTCCTACTTCATAGTCACCAATTTTAGCTTCTTCACCAGTTACAGTTCTTCTTCTAGTTGAGATTCATACATAGTCGAGGCCTCCCTCCCCAGCATAGAGATTTCATACACATCCATAGAGGCCTCTCTTAGAGTGACCACTACAACAACAATAGTTTCAAGACTCTAGATAGTTTCTAGCTATAGTATTCACATCCAAGGTAGTATCATTGAGGTATCATACCTCTAGACATAGAGAACATTTATGTAGAGCTTCTTCTACTCCTAGATTGGTCCATAAGAGCCCCATAGTTGTATCCACTTCTCAGAGTTATAGGGGAACCCATAGTTAGTTTCCACTAGATAGATTTCAGAGCACTTATAAAAATCACAACTTTTAGATTCACAGTTTCAATCCTTCTATCATGTTTCATGATCACACATGATCCATTTTCTTGATACAAGACCCCATGATAAGGAGTCTCTTATGAGACTTATTGGTTAGTATCATTTCTTCTCAACTTACTTGTACATAGTTTCTTTTTGCTTTCTTGTACATAATTTATTTTTGCTTTTGTGTACATAGTTTTCTTATGATTACTTGTACCTAGAATTATTCCAAAATACAAAAACATTCAAATAAATCAAAACATTAAAAACAATATAACATGTCAAAATACAAAAACATTCAAATAACTCAAAACACCAAAAAATTTCAATTATATGCATTATTCATGCTTTACATTTCTACTAACATGCTAGACTTAAATTTTGATATTCTATGTTATTTTTTGTCAATTTATCTACATTAGAATGCTTCACTTGATCTTCTTTGAGTGTGTATAATGACACTCAGATCCTTGATTGCTTCACTCTACCCATTAAGGGAGCATCCTACTTCTACATTCAAGACATACATCAACATATCTACCCATTAGGGGCATCTTCTACATGACTACACCATCCAAATTATGGTATTCCTACACCACACACTCTAGTTATCATGATTATTTACATTACTTACTAACTCATATAGATTATTCTATCGACACTCACTAGTATATAACACTTGTGTGTTTTGTAGCATCTACCTAATATTGTACTACATGCTTTACATACTTTCACTTCTTGATTTGATTAGTTAGATGTGATAGTATTTCCAACATTTGCATGCCTTTTTTTCTTGCTTTGAGTAGCTATATGGATTTGCATTTCTCATTTCTTGTTTTGTTACTTATGTATGCCTTAGGACATTTTCCATTGTCATTTTCTTGTACTCTTATATGTACTTATGGGCCCTCATGCCAATCTTTCTTGTTTGTAATTGTATGTGTATATGGGCATTTGAACATGCCTTTTATGCTTGATTTCCTAGTTTGAGTGACATGTGTTTATGTCCCTTATTTGTTTGGCCCCTTAAACCTCTTTTGTATGCTTCTTGCTTTGTGTGATTATTTGTTTCTTAGATATTTGCAATGTCATGATCCACATCATGCATTATCTTTCCTTATTAGATGCCATGATGGACATCATGCTCCATCCCTCCTTAAAAACTAACTATATTTCCAATTTTAATTCATTATAGTGCACATGATATTACATTGTTACATCTATTTAGGCATACCTCTATTGATCCAATAATCTCCAATACAAACTATGTTATATCTTGAGACATCTTTTGGATTATCATTATTATATCATGTATTTCATAGCATAACACACTTGTAGGACTCTTTCTTCTAAAAGCATCCATTGCAGGGTCTTCATTCCTACCCTTAAAAGAGAGGGAAATAAATAGGGGTCTTGTCACAGAGATCAAAGCCTTCTACCAGTAAAAAAAATCAATTTTCAAAACAATCAATATAGCAATCAGAGCTCAACACGTATAACAAATCAAAAAAATAGTGATGAATATAGAACAATCATAAAAATTAGTAAAAGATAAGAGCAATAGAAGTGGAAAATAGTTCTGGACACCAAAGTTTCCCATTTTTGGTGCTCTTATCCAAACAACCAAAAATATAGAATTTTTAGAAATAGACAAAAAGGTAAGGTTAATTATAATTTTGTTAGCTACAGTCCAATTCAAATTGGGTAGTTTTAGTACAATTTTACTCAAAGTATCTAGATATAGGGGGCATCATGCACAACATGATGAATCTCACTTTCATTTTTAGACTGGGTAGTTGGTACAACTTCCAGATTAGAATTCATGTTATAGACCAATGATTGGGGATAATGTGTGTTGCACATTTGGCTTCTTTTCTTTTCAGTTCATTGTATTACCCAGTTATTCTTAGTAGTTATGTGCCTTATTCCATTTGTAGGTGGTTGGCATCATTTTTGAGTGGCTTTCATATAAGCCTAGTTCTCATTTTTAGAGTGGCTTTCATACAAGCCTAATCTCTACCTACCTATTTCTCAGAACACATTCATCTATCCAAACCATATTACTATATTACAGAACATTCATGGGCTTCATGATCCATCTCATATGCCACATATTCATACTGATATCAGTTCATAGTTCACTACATAGTGGGCAGAAATGGAGCCAAAAGACTAGCTAGTCTTTGTATTCATGAGCCGCCTATTCAAAGGGATTGGACACATAGTCCAAACATCGATTAATACATGCATGATCACATAGATTCACTTAATACATGTATTCTTGAGCTGCCCTCAGGGAAATAAGTACCTAGCTTTATTTGTGATATTACTCTTGGTGTAACACATACCTAGCATCACTCAACTCCATTCACGATATTACTCTTGTTACAACACATACCCAGCTTCACTCACATCATAAATATTTTTATATTATTTCACATACCCAGTGAGGTGTATTCATTTATTTCTCTTCCTCTCTCTTTCACCCAACCTTTGTACATTCTTATTTTAGACATAGGGTGTTTAGTAAAAACTAACCTACTCATTTTTTTTAGATTTATGATTCATGTTGTGCTCTCTCTATGCACACTCAGTATCACACACCTTCATGGGCTTCACTCTTATAGGTAAGTTCAAGTACACTTTCTATTTTTCCTTTATCTTAGTATTTCACTTTGATGTATCATTAGAATAAAGGGAGGCAAATGTAATCATATAAAATGTCAAAATTGGTAGTTTGAGTATGGCTTGTAAGATCCCATCCATAGATCTATTTTACATACTATTGTGACCCTTCTAGACATAGTTTTGCTCATTATCAGTCATCTAAAACCTTCTAAACCCTAATTATATCTTAGTCATACCATATTTCTTATACCAATCATGTTCCCCTAGGTCTCGAGCCTATAGGATAGGAGTGCCAAATTTAGACTACAGTGTTGGACCCTAAAGTGTCCTATTTTTGGTACTCCTACACTTTGAGACCCAACAGTCATTTTCATCCAGTCCTTATCCTTAATTAGGCTAGCTTAACATGAAGACATCTGAACATGACCAGTTATTCCCTATAAAATCCCACTCAAAGTTCATTTATAAGGGAGGTGACCAAACTTACAAAGCAAGCAATAATATAAACAAAGCATTAAGGCAAACTTCCCTATTCTCTACATACAGTCACCCAACATAGCTGCACACTTACTCAAATCCTCACACCAATCCCTAGCCACCTCAAACACTATCAAATTGGCATTTTGCATTTGCATCACACTATTTCACAAAGCCCACTAGGTGGGAGAACTATATATAGCTTGATCCCTCTTTGGAGTATTGGTATGTAAGCATCTTTCTCACATAAGGGGTGTGGATTACACGTTTAATGCATATTACATACTAATCCCCTCTCTTTCTAAAGTGGCTCAAATATCATTTTATCAAGCATGATGGAGGGTTAGGGTTTGAAGACAAAATTAGCTCTACAATGAGTTCTGTCAACAATCAATACTCATTTTTTCACAGGCACACTCACACAAATGCAACATAAATACCCAAAAAAAATTACGTCTCTATGATTAGTTTGTATAATAATGGTAGGAATGGACAATAGCATCGAACACCAAAGCATCCACTTTTTGATGTTCCTACCCTTTCACCGAATGAAATCTAGATTCAGGTTTATGAAACCTTCCTAGTCTTACATATCTATTTTAAACATTTATATCAGTCATCTCAATCTATTTTTCAACTGTAGTATAATAAATGTCTAAATTGGTAGCTTGAGTGTGGCTTGTGACACCCAACCCATAATTCTATCTTACATGCTCTCATGACCTTTCTAAACACAAATTTTCTTATTCCTAGTCATCTTGAGCTTTTCAAATGGTCATTCCACCTCAGCTAGGTAGTATTTCCTAGGCCAATCCTATCCCCTTAAGTATCACACCTATATGATAGGAGTGCCCAACTTGGACTATAATGCCAAACTCTAGGGTGTTCTATTTCAGTGTTCTTGTCTAATTGCATTTTGAGCTCCAATTATTATTTCCTTTCGATTCCTATCCTTCATCTTGTTAGCTTAACATGAATACATTAAACTCTTGACTAATAGATCTTTATAAAAGCCCATTCAAAGTTCATTTAGAAGGAGGATGGAAAATATTACAAAGCAAGCAAGAATACAAGTAAAACCATAAAGGAAAATTTCCCTATTCTTTACACATAGCCATCCAATACATCTACAAGCATATCCAAATCATCACACCAATCTCTAGCCACCTCAAGCACACCTAGTTTAAAATTTTTTCATCTGCATTACACTATTTCATAAAGCACATTAAGTGGGATAACTAATATGGTTTGATCTCTCTTTGAAATATTGGTATGTAGGCAGTGTGCCCACATAAGGGGTATGGATACACGTTCAGTGTATCTTACACACACTACCCACCCCCACTTTCTCAAATTTTATCAAAGCATAATGAAGACTAGGGTTTGAAGATTAAATTATCTCTATAGATATTTTTGTATACTTTTAGTAGTTGAGATTTTATAGACAAGCCCACACAGGGATAATGAATAAAACCTAAAAAACTCAAGTTTCTATGAGTAGTTTTGACAAAAGCAGCAAAAGAGGATAATAGCACCAAACTACAATGTGTCATGTTTCAATGCTCCTATCCTTTCATAAAATGAAATCCATATCCTGATTTATGACATTGTCCCAGTCTTACAGAGCCAATATCATACCTTGCAATAGCTATTTCAATTTGTTTTAAGCTGTCTTATTTTATCCATATTTATTGCTATTTATAAAAAGGTTAAAATACAAATAAATTATATAAATCAGTGGTTAGATTATTGCAATATTATTTACTAATTTACTATTCTAGACCTTTAACTAAATTAGGAATAAAACTCTAATATTCCTATAATAGTTAAATCATTTGGTGAACCCAACTTACTTCATTTGTGTATAAAACCCCTAGAAACCCTAGGGTAAATCTCTTTCTAAAATTTTTTTTATTTTTATTGAATATTTAAATAAAAAATTTCCATTTAAATTTTTAAATTTACCTTAGCAATTTTTTAAAAATAATTTCATTCAAACCCTAGTTATCTATACTAGGTCTCAATATTTTTCCAACATATATATATATATATATATATATATATATATATATATATATATATATATATATATATATATATATATATATATATATTTGCATATTTAAATAAGAATTTCATATTTAATTTTTAAAATTTACCATAGTAATTTTAAAAATTATTTATTTCAAAACCCTATTTGCCTATACTAGGTCCCGATATTTTTCCAATATTTTTTTGATTTTTCTTACATATTTAAATTAGCATTTCACATTTAATTTTTAAAATTTACCAATCATTTTTTAAATTATTTATTTCAAACCCTAATTGCATATACTAGGCCCCTTTGTCTCCCTAAGGTATCACCTTGCATTTAAATCAAATTTCACATATAAAATCAAAAATGGGTCTCACTTATTTCAAAACATTTATTACAAATAATGAGTCCATACTCGGTCCTATCATGTACATGAATGTTGAAGTCTATCATATGTTAATGTAAAGCTTAATTATTTCCCTTTCATGCTTACTTTTCATAATAAGGGATGATACTACAAAATTTATTGCTAAAAATGTACAAGGTTTTAATATTTCTTTTGCATATTTTCTCTCTCTCATGTAGAATAATTTCCAACTCTATTTTTATAAACATGTTAGAAATGTGATGTTACAAGTCAAAAAAAAGTATTCATTAGTTTAAAATTCCATGCTCTCTATCCCTTGTTTGTTATCTCTCATATTGAATATTCTTTATTATCATATTGTTATACAACTTATAACTCTAATTTCTTCTTTAACATGCTATCTCTCTATTATGTGTCATTCAATCAAGAATAAAATTCTTACATACTTAGTGGATCCATTGCATATGATAACAACCACCTGTCAAGTTTCAATGTCATATCTTATGCACAAGAAATAATTTCCTTCTCCTCCTCTCCCCCAAGAGGGTGATAGCTACTTTTCCTCTAGCCAAGTCCATGCTATCACCCCTCCAAAAGGTGAGGTAGCCCATCCTATTATTCCTAATGCATAGATTCATCCTATAGATTCTTCAAAACCTCTTCAACATATGTGCTTATATGCTCAGTCGGAAGAAAATAGGTTTTGCACTTGTGAGACTTTAAGGGATCAAATCACCAATATGATCAAGTTAATTTCAGATTTACAAATGCAAAATCAAATATTACATGAAAATATCACAACATTGGAAAATCAGAATCTAATATAAAAGCCTCAAAATCACCCTACTGCTAATCATGTATATGCACTTTCACCTGGTCAATTGGTTACAATTAATGTTACATATCAAAACAAAAAATCACAACAAAGTAACTCTACAACTAGTGATTCAAAAAGCATTCAAAGATCAAATAAGAGTTCAAGTGAGGTACTAAGGGAAATGATTAAATCTAAGTTGATCAAATTACCTCCTCTACATCAAGTGAGAAGATCCAGATATTATTGTGCATATCATATAATGCATGGGCATCACACAGATTCATGTTTGGCATTGAAAAAACATATAAAATAGATAATTGCTAATGAATACCCTATATAAGGTAAATTAGTCAAGCAATTCATAGTGACATAAGAACACATTCATAAAGGGTCAAATTCAATAATAGTACAAAATTGGTTACCAAAGCATAACTCAAAACAATAAAAAGATGAAAAAGCAAAATTGGAACAAGAAACAATACCAAAAGCATAGGTAAAGCATGAAAAAGATGCAAATATACCTCTCCAAAATAAGGCTTGACTTCCAAAGTAGTATGGGTTTGGTCAAAAAATTCTATAATAGTTTGATTATCAAGGTCAAGGGTTGGCCAAGCATGCTCAAGGCATCACTACTCCTATTCTAGCAATTGATAATATTTGTCACCAAGGTTTGGGATTTATTGAACATCCTAAGGCAAATCATTCATAGACACAATTTATGAAAGGAAAAGATCTAGATACAACAAAAGTCAATACTAGCATTCTTTAGGTTCAAGATCAAGATGATAATGATGAGTGGAACAATACATGTTATTATGATTTCCAAGATACAGACAATGAATACAAGTATTCACAGTCATTCCCTCATGATTCACAATCATGTACGATTATTTTATTTGATATAAGACACCGTGATAGGGAGTCTCTCATGAGACTTATTAGTTAATATCTTATCTTCTTAGTATTTCTTGTATATAGCTTCTTTTTGCTTACTTGTACATATTTTCTCAGCCTTCTTTTACATATTTTCTTTATACTTATGTATATAACTTCTTTTAAATTACTTGTACATAGTTTCCTTATGATTTATTGTACATAGATTATTTTCAAAATACAAAAAATATTCAAATAAATCAAAAACATTTCAATTGCATGCATTATCCATGCTTTACATTTCTACTACCATGCTAGACTTAAATTTGTTGTTCTATGCTATTGTTTGTTTATTTATCTACATTACCATGATTCACTTGATCTTATTTGAGTGTGTGAAGTGACATCCAAATCCATGATTGCTTCACTCTACTCATTAAGGGGGGATACTTCTACATTTGAGACATACATCAATATATCTACCCCCTAAGGGCATCTTCTACATGACTACACCATCTAGATAGTGTCATTCCTACACCACACACTCTAGTTATCATGTTGATGTACATTACTTACTAGCTTACATAGATTACTCTATTGACATTCACTAATATATATCACCTATGTATTTCTTAGCATATATCTAGTCTTGTACTACATGTCTTTCATACTTTCACTTTTTGCTTTGATTAGTTATATGTGATTGCATTTTAAATATTTACATGCTTTCCTTTCTTATTTTGCAAAGCTAGATGTGATTGCATTTCTCAATTCTTGTTTTATCTCTTGTATGTGCATTAGGACATTTCCCAGTGTCCTTTGATTGTACTCTTCTATGTGCTTGTAGCCTTTGTGCCAACTTTTGTTATTTTAATTGTATGTGTATATGGCATTTGAACATGCCTTGTATGTTTGCTTCCTAGTTTGAGTGACATGTGCCTATGTCCCTTGTTTGTTTAGCCCCTTGGCCACTCTTCTATGCTTCTTATTTATTACCTTGTGTACTTACTGCTTGATTGCTTCTCAATTATTTGCAATGCCATGATCCACATCATGCATTCTCTTGCTTTCTAGGATGCCATGATAGACATCATGCTCCATACCACATTGACAATTAACAACTAATAACTAAAAAGACTTCCAGTTTTAGTTCACTATATTGTACATGCTATTACATTGTTACATCTATCTAGGCATACCCCTATTGATCTAACAATCTCCATTATAAACTATGATATATCTAGAGACATCTTTTCTATTATCATTTTTATATCATATATTTTTGCAACATAACACATTTGTAGGACTCTTTCTTTTGAGGGTAATCATTGCAGGGTCTTCATTTCTACCCTCAGAAGAGGGAGCAACAAATAGGGGTTTTGTCAGAAAGATCAGAGCCTCTAACTAATCAAAAATTAGCTTTCAAAACACCAAAAATAGTATTTAGATTTCAAACCAAGTAGAATAGACCAAATAGATAGTGACAATTACATAACAAGCTTCAGAATCAACACAAGATAAGAGCACCAACTTTGGATTACAGTGCTAGATAATAGAGTGTCCTATTTTGGCACTCCTATCCAGATAGTAAAAAAATAGATTTTCTAAAAGTAGGTACAGTTATAGTTTTATCAATAATAGTTCAGTTTAGAATCAACAATTTTAGGATAGTTTTTCTTAGAGAATCAAGATATAGAGGGCATTATGAAAAACATGATGGATCTCACTTCTAGTTTTAGATTAGGCAATTGGTATAAATTTCAAATCAGAATCCATGTTACAAACACCAGTGATTGGGGGCAAAGTACATGGTACATTTGATTTATTTTTTTACAATTTATGGTATTACCCAGGCATTCTTAGCAATTGCATGTCTTATTCGATCTGTAGGTGGTTGGCATCATTGTTGAGTGGCTTCCACATAAGCCTATTACCTAGTTTTGGAGTGGCTTTCATACAAGCCTAATCTCCACCTTTTTCGAGAGGCTAAGAGTGGCCTAGTTTCCAACACACATTTGGCTATCCATGTCATGAAAGAATGAGCAGGAGATACACAGGATCCACAAGATCAATCCAGGAGAAAGGACCCACAACAAATAACCTACAAATAATACCAGAGGATAAAATAAATGTGTCACACCTAAAAAATAGGTGATAATCCACAAAATTCTTTGTATACTCTCAATAATCTCTCATTCATTTCTCATATAATGTAAATTATATATAATACAAATAGTTTGTTTCATGTTAACAAACTATTTGTAATGATTACAAAATAGAGAAAACAAACTATTTGTTTTCTCATACTATGAACAAATATATTGTTGAGAGATTCTCAACAATAAAATAAATTAATCGAGGTAAATAAAATTAACCCTTGGTAATAAATAACTTACCCTATTAACCCTAGGTAAGCTTAAATATGCATTATTCCAACACATGTAAAGTATATATAATACAAATAGTTTGTTTCATGTTAACAAACTATTTGTAATGATTACAAAATAGAGAAAACAAACTATTTGTTTTCTCATACTACGAACAAATATATTATTGAGAGATTCTCAACAATAAAATAAATTAACCAAGATAAATAAAATTAACCCTCGATAATAAATAACTTACCCTATTAACCCTAGGTAAGCTTAAATATGCATTATTCCAACACCCTCCCTTAAGTGAAACATAGGGAGAATGACAAACAAAGATGGGTCCCAGCTACTAGGCCTGATAAGGTACCCATGTACAAACCAATCAAAATATATGAAAAATAAAGGAAGGAAGGACTTCATGGGAAATCCCCCCAAAGACAACTTCCTTCACCCCAAGCATCGCTCGCAACTAAAGATAACGAGGAGAAGCCAAAGGTTTAGTGAAGATGTCTGCAATCTGCTCAGCTATAGGCACAAACTCCAAAGAAAGAACTCCATCCTGAATAATATTTGAATGAAGTGCATGTGAATCTCAATGTGTTTTGTCTACTGATGCTCAACAAGATTGCATGAAATAGCAATCACACTTTGGTTATCACACCAAAGAGTAGTAGGACCCTGCTGTGTGAAGCCAAACTCTCCAAGCAACTCTCGAAGCCAAAGTATCTCTTGGCTAGCTTTGATAGCACCTCAATACTTAGCCTTAGTAGAGGACAATGCAATAGTAGTCTACTTTTTCCATGCCCAAGCAACTGGACCTGAACCAAGTGTGAAAGCAAATCCACAAGTGGACTTGTGAGTGTCAACATCACCAGCCCAATTAGAGTCAATGTATCCAACAAGCTGTGTAGAATTCTATGGTGTGTAATGTATACCAAAGTGAGTGGTGCCCTGAATGTAGCATAAAATACACTTGGTTGCTTGCCAATGACTCTCATGAGGCTCATGTGAGAACTGAGAGACAAGGTTCACAGTAAATGTTATGTCGAGATGAGTATGAGTTAGGTATAAAAGACTACCTACAAGTTGCCTATAAAAAGTGGAATCAACAAGAGGAGTCGTACAAGTGGCAAACAACACAATACTTGATTGATATGGAGTGGGGGTAGGCTTAAAATCAACCATGCCAAATTGATGAAGAAGATCTATCGCATACTTTTGCTATCCAATAGAGACGCCCTCAGAAGACTAAAAAACTTGAAGACCAAGAAAATAATGTAGAAGTCCCAGATCTGTCATATCAAACCTATCTGCCAACTTGTCCTTGATGTCATGTATCAAGGAATCTAAACTGTCAGTGAGGATGCGATCATAAACATAAAATGACAAGCTCCTCACCTTGCTTCAAGATGTATACATTGTGATTTGACTCACAACAAATAAAACCAGAACTCAAAAGAAAACTATCCATCTTCTCGTACCAAGCTCTAGGAGCTTGTTTGAGGCCATAAAGAGAATGACAGAGTCTACAAACCAATTATGAGTCCTGCACAAATCCTGGAGGCTGCTCCATATAGATCTCCTCATGGAGATCACCATGCAAGAAAGCACTCTTCACATCCATCTGAAAAATTGACCAAGAATGTGAAGCATCAAGAGAGAGTACAAGCCAAATAGAAACCATCTTAGCTACAGGGGCAAAGGTCTTAGAGTAATCAACCCCTTCAACCTGTGAAAAACCCTTAGCTACTAATCTAGCTTTATACTTATCTACTGATCCATTTATAGCATATTTGGTCCTATAGACCCATTCACATTTTACAAGTTTTCTTCGCTTAGGAAGAGGGACAAGATCCCAAGTATCATTCTTCATCAATGAAGAATACTCATCATACATAGCAACATCCCACTTGGGTATACCAATAGCCTCAAAAAACAACACTGGATCATCTGTACAAGCTTGTCCCAAAAGAGCAACACCAGATGTCTGTGAGTGAGTGCGATGAGAATCAGATGGATCACCAACAAAAGAACCAGCTGCCTATAGAGTGCTCTTTGCCCACTTGGGCAAAGGTGGTGAAGAAGATGGTTGTGGTGGCTGAACAAGTGCAACATCATCATCATCATCAACAATAGAAAGCAAATCCTCACTATCCTCAGTAGAAGGAGGGGGAGAAGAAGAACTAGATATACACTCTTGTGGAGTGGGTAGCTCATCAACCTAAACATCCCTTTGAAACAACACATCATGTGTGACAGGATCAAAAAGATGGTAGGCTTTTACATCTTCATAATAACCAACAAAAATGAGTGGTTGGATTTTCTTCTCCAATGCTTTACATTTGTCATCAGGAACGAATGCCCATGCTTGACTCCCAAAGATGCAAAAATCTGAAATATCAGGCTTGATCCCAGACCAAGCTTCTTCTGGTGTCATATTTTGCACAACTTTGTGAGGCATACAGTTTTAAATGTAGTTTGCACAATTTATAGCTTCAGCCCAATATTGTGGACCCAAATTTTTAGAGTGAATCATACAATTAGCCATCTCTTTCAATGTTCGATTCTTCCTCTCTGCTACACCATTTTGTTGAGGAGTGTGTGGTACAGTGAACTGGTGTTGTATCCCATGCTCAATACAAAAATCATAGAAAACATTATTGTCATATTCCCCCCCATTTTTAGTGTGTGTCTTCTTCAGAGGAAGAGATGATTATTTTTCAACAAAGGCTTTGAAGGCCTTAAAAGTTTCAAAAACTTCACTTTTCAACTTGAAAAAATATACCCAAGTTTTACGAGTGAAATCATCAATGAATGTGAGTGCATATTTATCCCCTAAAAAGGAATGAGTTGGAAAAGTCATCAAATCACTATGAACCAACCCTAAGGGTGCATTTGCACGTGTGGCCTTACCAACTGGAAATGGAGCCTGGTGTTGTTTACCAACTAGACAACCAGGACACACCCCATCAATACATGAGACCTTATGAAGGCCTTTTACAAGATGTTTTGTACTCATTTGTTGCATATATCCATAACTCAAATGTCCCAATCTCTCATGCCACAATTTGCTGAGATTATTACCATGTGCTATAAGTGAAGAACCAGAAGACATAAAAGACTCAAACTTATCAAAAGTATAGAGTCTTGCAGTATGGTCTGTTGTACCTGTAGCAACTATCTCACTAGGATCATTACATTCTCTTATTACAACATCATGTGAAGTAAAATCCACAATTTTACCAGTACTAGAATTACATATTTGATATACAAAGAGAAGATTAGAAGAGATTTGGGGTACAAGTAATACATTGTTAAAGCATCCATCTTGTTTATCAACAGTACTAGATCCCAAAACTTTAATCTGTGAGGAGTTACCCATAACAATATGTGATGTACTACAATTTGTAAGAGAAGACAATAGATCCTTAGAATGTGTGAGATGGTGAGAAGCACCTGAGTCAAAAATCCACTGATCATGACATGAAGATATAGACTTGGCTGAAAGTGCTTTCCCTTTTCCTGTAGAAGTAGAAGGAGATGGAGATGGAATGGAAATTTTGTGTTGTTTAATTGCTTCCTCTAATGCTTTCATCTTCTTAAAACATCTACTTTCATCATGATTAGGACCACCACAAAAATTATGTTAGGATCTTATAGATACAATTGATTACTTTTGTGTAAGCAACTAAACACGGAATTAAACCAGAAGTAATAACTAGAAATTAGAATCAGCAAAGAATAAGAGATACAAGAAACAATGAAAACTTGTATTAAACTCTTCTAGAAGGAAATACAATTGAATAAATCACACTTTCTTCCACACCTCTCAGATGTAAAGATCTCTTTCCCTCAAGAGTTCTCTCTCACAATTACAAACACAATTCAGCTACTTGAATTGATTCACCCTTTTTTTTCATACACAAACTATTAGATACACCTCATGAGCTATGCATTCTCCACTGTTAGATACACCTCTTAATCAAAGGTTCAAATCAGTCCTACCAAAAATAGAAAAGCAAACTCAATAATAATAGTTAAACTTATCATGCAAACAATCTATTCATCCCATGAAAATAGACTTCTGGAACACACAAGTGACCGACATCGGTCTCTGTCTACCTGCATATGACTGACGTTGACCGATCCATAACCGACATTGGCAGCCTCCAGTCGATCCCTGACCGATGTCGATCGATCCTAACTGATGACGGTGACTGTGTAGTCCAGCAACCTCTGCATTTTCTCATTTAGTGTAGCTTTTAGCTCCACATCTCAACAATCTCCCACTTGGAGATAAACATCTACACCTGTACCTATACAACAACATCCTCTAGCTTGTTTCTCCATCTTCAAGCTCAATCTTGAAGACCAACAAAATTTGAATGAAGATTCAAATTCTCCTTTGTTATTAGCTTTGTTAACATATTAGCAGGGTTCTTATTTGTATGGATCTTTTCCAGCTTCAATTCACCATCCTCCACTACCTGTCTAATGAAGTGGTACCTAAGCTGTATATGTTTGGTTCTTGAATGAAAGGCTGAATTCTTTGCCAAATGAATTACACTTTGACTATCACTGTATAATCTACAACTCTCTTGCTCCTTTCTCAACTCTTTCATGAATCGAATCATCCATATCATCTCCTTGCTAGCCTCTGTGACTGCAATGTATTTTGCCTCTGTAGTAGACAAGGCAACAACCTTCTACAACTTTGAAATCCAGCTAACTGCCATACCACCAATAGTGAACACATAACCTATGGTGCTTCTCCTGCCATCCAAGTCACCTTCCATATCCACATCTACATACCCATGTAGAGAAGTGTTTGACCCTCCATAACATAAATGCCTACTGCTGGTCCCTCTCAGATATCTGAAAATCCACTGAACTGCTTTCTAGTGTTCCTTCCCTGGATTGGCCATGAACTTGCTGACAACTCCCACTGCTTGGGCAATATCAGGTCTAGTACATACCATTACATACATTAAGCTCCTAACTGGTGAAGCATATGGAACTCTACTCATGTACTCTACCTCACCATGTGATTTAGGACACTGTTCTTTGCTCAACTTGAAGTGTCCAGCCATAGGTGTGCTTACCGATTTTGCATCCTGCATATTGAACCTTTCCAACACCTTGTTCACATAATCCTCTTGAGACAAAATCAAACTATGATTTTTTCTGTCTCTCTTAATACTCATGCCAAGGATTTTCTTTGCTGCTCCTAAATCCTTCATGGAAAATGTGTGAGCTAATTTTACTTTAAGCTCAGTAATATCCTGCATGTGTGAACCTGCAACAAGCATATCATCTACATACAGAAATAGAATAATATATCTACCATTATCCAATCTCTTAAAATAAACACAACGGTTAGATTGACATCTACTAAAGCCATGCTCTGTCATAAACCTGTCAAATCTTAAATACCATTGTCTTGGAGCTTGCTTAAGACCATATAAGCTTTTCTTCAACCTGCACATAAGTTTCTCCTTACCTTTAACCTCAAAACCTTCTAGCTAATCCATATATATTTTTCATCCAAATCTCTATGAAGAAATGTTGTTTTAACATCAAGCTGCTCAAGATGCAAATCCTCAATAACAAGTAAAGACAATATAGTCTGAATAGAAGTCATCTTTACTACAGGAGAAAAAATTTCACCAAAATCAATACCTGGTTTCTATGCAAATCCCTTTACTACCAACCTGGCCTTATGTCTCATTTGTCCATTCTCACCTTCCTTTAACCTGTAAACCCATTTGTTTTTCAGTGTTTTCTTTTCGGCTGGAAACTCAACCAAATCCCACATTTGATTCTCTTTCAAGGAATCAATTTCCTCATTCATGCCAAGCTCCCACTATTTTCAAGATTCTACCTGCATTACCTCATCAAAACTTTCTGTTTCTCCACCATTAGCGAGCAATAAGTAGAATAATGAAGGGAAATAATGAATTGAAGGTTTACTTACCCTTTCTGACCTCCTCATGGGCATATGAGACTCATTCATTGCTTATTGTCTGCCCAAATTCTCTGTCAGTGACTGATCTCGATCAACTCTCTGTCTGTACCTGATTAACATCGGTTCCACCTGACTGACGTCAATTTCTTTCTGACTGACGTCAGTTACTGTCTGACCGATGTTGGTTCCTGTATGACTGATGTCAGTTCCTGAATGACCGATGTCGGTGTCTATGTTTTCTTATGTGTGATTATTTTACCCCGCAAGCTCATTTTGGATCATCACCTCATCCAAATCAACATTGCCCTGCTCAGAATTATTCAGTGTCTTGAGTTGATCACTGTACATCACCTTCTCATTGAAAAAAACATCACGGCTTCTAATATTTTTGTTAGTTCCTAGATTCCACAACTGGAATCCGAAATCTCTAGAGCCATAACCAATAAAAGTGCATCGCATAGATTTAGCATCCAGCTTCTTTCTATTTTTTTTATCAATGTGCACAAAAGCTTCAGAACCAAAAACTCTGAGAAATGAAAGATCTACCTTTTTACCTGTCCAAGCCTCTTCTGGAATTCCACCATCCAGAGCAGTAGAAGGTACTCTGTTAATTAGGTAAACCATAGTATCTACAGCTTCTATCCAAAATTGTAAGGGCAAACTAGCATGCAACCTCATACTCCATGCACGCTCCATTATTGTTCTGTTCATCTTTTCAACAACTCCATTTTGCTGAGGTGTCCTTGGAACCATTCTTTCCCTGCGTATTCCACTCATAGAATAGTAACTGTTGAATTTATAGCTACAATACTCACCACCATTGTCAAATCTAAGGCACTTCAATCTCAAACCTATTTCATTCTCAACCAAAGCTTTTCATTTCTTCAATGTGTCAAAAACATTAGATTTCTTCTTTATGCAATAAACTCATACCTTTCTTGTAGCATCATCAATGAAAGAAACATAATACTGTGATCCTCCAATAGAAGCTACCTGAGCTGGTCCCCACACATCTATGTGAACAAGATCCAACCTGTGCTTCTTCTTTGTTGACCCAGTTTTGAGAAATCTCACTCTCTTTTATTTTCCAAAAATACAATGCTCACTAAAATCTAGATCTATGCTTTTCAAATCTGAAAGCTTACCTTTTGACTTAAGAACACTCATCCCTTCTCACTTATGTGGCCAAGCCTACAGTGCCACAACTTTGCATCTACATCTGAAGTAGATAAAATAGAAAGAGAATAATCAGTAATATAATTACATAAATAGAGAGTACCTACTCTCTTACCTCTGGCTAATACAAGTGCACCCTTGGAAACCTTCCAAGATTCAGCTATGAGAGTTACTGTGCAACCCTCATACCCCAACTTTCCTTCAGAAATCATATTCCTCTTCAGGATGGGTACATGCATGACATCTTTCAACACCCATGTATTGCCATTCTGCAATTTCAGCTGCACTTTTCCTTTGCCAAAAATTTTACAAGGCTCATCATCCCCTAAATAGACTATTCCAAAATATCCCTGGACATAATCATTGAAAAATTCTCTATTTGGGGTTGCATGGAAAGAGGCACCAGAGTCTAAAACTTAAGATTCTATTTTATTATTTAAAGAAAAAATAAGAGCATCTTGTGGAACAATACCTGTAACTTTTGCTTCTTTTTTAACTTCATGCTGATTTTCTTCTTTAACTTTCAACCAGTAGTCTTTCTTTGCATGCCCTATCTTTCCACAATTCTAGCAGGTTATTTTTCTTCCATTTCTGGATTTGGATTTACTTCTCATCTTTGACTTAGACCTTGATCTCCCTTGCTTGCCCTTCTTTTTTTGCCTTCCCCTGCTTTCAACACTTAAAGCATTATCTGATGATTCTCCTGTGCTTTTCCTACGAGTTTCTTCATTCAAAATTACACTAATAACATCATCAACTTTCAAGATATTTGTAGCAGATGCAGTATTACTAACTGCCATTACCAAACTATGCCAACTTTCAGGTAAAGAGCATAAAATTAAGAGAGCCTTAATTTCATCATCAAAAACTATTTTGACTAAATTTAACTGATTTACTATTGCATGGAAATCATTAACATGAGTAGATATAGATCCACCTTCCTGTATTTGCAAATTAAATAATTGCTTCATAAGATATACCTTATTCGAAGCTGAGGGCTTTTCATATAAATTTGCCAAAGTATCCATTAACTCTACCGTTGTCTTTCCCTGTGATAAGTTAGAAATCACAAAAGATGCCAGACTCAACCTTATAGATCCCATAGCCTTTCTATCAAGAACATTCCATTCTTCATCTTGCATATCTATGGGCTTGCTTAAAACCCCATCCAATGGTAAGTATAGATCTTTCTAATACAGATAATCTTCTATCTGCATCCTCCATCATTGATAATTCTTGCCGTTAAACTTCTCCATTTTTAGCTTACTTTCTTCTACCATTGCTTTACTCCCACTCAATCAGATATCCTTGTGAGTGACATGTAATCAAAAAACACTAACATGATCTGATACCAACTATTAGTGAACCCAAGCTCTGATACCACTTGTTAGGATCTTACAAATACAATTGATTACTTTTGTGTAAGCAACTAAACACGAAATTAAATCAGAAGTAATAAGTAACTAGAAATCAGAATTAGTAAAGAATAAGAGATACAAGAAACAATGAAAACTTGTATTGAACTCTTCCAGAAGGAAATACAATTGAAGAAATCACACTTTCTTCCACACCTCTCAAATGTACAGATCTCTTTCCCTCAAGATTTCTCTCTCACAATTACAAACGCAATTCAGCTACTTGAATTGATGCACCCTTTTTCTCATACACAAGCTATGAAGATCTATCCCTATTATATAGAATTAGGGATCATGAGCTATGCATTCTCCACTGTTAGATACACCTCTTAATCAAAGGTTCAAATCAGTCCTGCCAAAAATAGAAATGCGGACTTAATACTAACAGTTAAACTTATCATGCAAACAATCTGTTCATCGCATGAAAATAGACTTATGGAATGCACAGGTGACCGACATTGGTCCCTGTCTGCCTGCATATGACCGATGTCAGTCGATCCATAACCGACGTCGACAGCCTCCAGTCGATCCCTGACCAATGTTAGTCGATCCTAATCGATGACGGTGACTGTGTAGTCCAACAACCTCTGCATTTACTCATTCGGTGTAGCTTTTAGCTCCACACCTCAACAAATTACATGGACCAAATGTTTTCTTCTTTTGCTTAAAGGGCTTTTTGGTCTTCATAGATTTAGAATGATGAGGTGTTTGGGTGGTGGACTCTGGAGGGTTATTTGAAGGTGCTTGCTTTTGTTTAGACTTAGGTGAAGGTTTTCCTTTAGAAGAATTAGCAACTAAAGCATGACTAGGACCAGGTAGAGTATCTAAGGCCATTAATTTTGTTTGCTCCCTAGTCAATCTTTCACAAAAAACTTCAAAGGAAGGCCATTTGAATTCATCACCTAATGTATCCATCATAGTATAAAAAGCAAACGAAAAAACACTATATGGTCCTTTCAACTTTGACAAAATCATGAAAATGCACTCCTGATCACTTTTATCCTTGTCACCAGCTTTCAATTGTGACCTTATAAATTTGAATTTTGCCAAGAATTCATCTATTGAAGGGAAATCTGATGGAAAGAGAGTACTCAATTTTGCATCTAATTGCAAAATTTTAAACTCATTAACTTTGCCAAATAGGTTTTTAAATTTTTCCCACTTTTTTTTTGGCATTGTAGCATCTGCAATGTGAAATTGAAGATTATCTGAGATGTTGAGGCAAATCAATCCAAGAGCCTCATCCTGCTTACAACCATATGCATATTTATCTTTTTTAGTGGTGAATGCTGCAGGTATTATTTTAAAAAAAATTCTCCATAAGTCCTTTGTTTGAAGAATTTGTTGCATTTTTGGCTTCCAAACATGGTAATTTTTAGAATTTAGAGGTTCAAACAATCGAGATTCCATTTCTGAGGAAGATGACGAAGTTGACAAGAACAATCTAGACATTCATTTTTCCTCAAAAAACACCCCTCCCGTTACAATTTAATGTCTCCTGACAAAAAAAAATTAGCCTTAGCTTATACAAAATTAAAAAAATGTCTTTATGCAAAAAAAATTGTAGGGGGATATGACCCCAAGACTTCCTCCCTACAATTTTTTAACAAAATATCTCTAGCCGCTTTAGCAAAGTCAAATTTGAACTTTCAAAGCTAGAGACTTGCATTTAAATCACTAAAAAATTAAAAAAATTAATTAAAAGAAGGCCAAAATGACTCACACATGTGAAATAACAGCTGAATAATCTTTGGATTTATCATAAATAAACTTTTTTTCTAGCAAGGCGTGGAGGTCAGGAAAAATTCTGAATTTTTTTGTAAACACAGCCAAGGAAAAACACCTCTCAGCAACTATAAAATGGCTCCACTGGATCTACCCAAAGGACTGTATGGCCTGGTCCAAATCCATCCTTATCAGCATTAAATGAAATATTTTGAAGTTTGCTATCACATGAAATTTTCATATTTTGATTTTATATAGAATAATGCGTTCAAAAATGAGAAATTTGTACGGCTATATAGCAGACAAAAAAATAGATTTTAAATTCCTGTTGTTGGCTTCCAAAACACTATATGACCTAATCCAAATTCATCCAAATTTATATGGAATGAAATATATAACAATCAGCTTTCATGAACAGGTCTTAAATTTGAAAAAAGTCAACTGTACGATCTGCGACATCAAAAAAATGAACAGGTACTACAGTCTGCCAGCAAGAACCAATCAACAAGTTTTTGAAGGAAAGAGCTGTACGGCCTCATCCAAATGAAAAAATTCAAATTGGAATGGATTTTTGACTTGATTTTATATGCCCCTATGAAAAAAATCTGATTTTGGAAATCTGTACGGTCATTTAATGAGCATAAAGTACAAAATTTTCCAAAAAAAACTTGTAAATAAGAACCAAAATTTGAGAGAATAAAAAATATCTGTAACACATCAATAAAATAATGTTTTTGAATGTGTTAACAGATGAAAAATTTCAGGGAAGAGGATCTTCATCTGGAACTCCAAGCTCTGATACCATGAAAGAATGAGCAGGAGATACACAGGATCCACAGGATCAATCCAGGAGAAAGAACCCACAACAAATAACTTGCAAATAATACCAGAGAATGAAATAAATTTGTCACACCTAAAAAATAGGTGATAATCCACAAAATTCTCTGTATACTCTCAATAATCTCTCGTTCATTTTTCATATAATACAAAGTATATATAATACAAATAGTTTGTTTCATGTTAACAAACTATTTGTAATGATTACAAAATAGAGAAAACAAACTATTTGTTTTCTCATACTACAAACAAATATATTGTTAAGAGATTCTCAACAATAAAATAAATTAACTGAGGTAAATAAAATTAACCCTCGATAATAAATAACTTACCCTATTAACCCTAGGTAAGCTTAAATATGCATTATTCCAACAACATTGTCAGATTATAGAACATTCATGGACTTTAAGAGACATTTCATACGACACACATTCATCCCAGTATCAATTTATAGCTTCACTTTAGGGAAAAATGATGGAGCCAAAGGAATAACTAACCTTTGTACTCTTGATCCACCTACTCAGATGAATTAGACACACAGTCCAAATATCAATTAACACATGCATGATCGCATAGCTTCACTTAGTGGGAAACGATAGAGCTAAAGGGCCAACCTTTGCATTCTTGAGCCACTCTTGGGGAATTAAAAACTTAGCTATGTTTGTGATATTACTCTTGTTACAACATCATTCAACATACACCCAACATCACTCAACATCACAACAAGTTTTATATTAGTTCATGTACATGGTGAGGTGTATTCATTACTTTCTCTTCCTATCTCTCTTACCTTATTTTTATATGTTCTTATTTTAGATATATCATATCTAGTAATAACTGATCTACTTTTTTATTTTCTCTTGCATATTTACACTTCATAACATGATCTCTCTATGCACACCCAACATCACACAACTTTATGAGCTTCACCCTTGTAGGTAAGTTCAAGTACGCTTTTTAATTTTCCTTTATCCTAGTATTTCACTTTGTTGCATCACTAGAATAAAGGAAGGTAAATGTAGTCATATAAAATGTCAAAATTGGTAGCTTGAGTGTAGCTTGTGACACCCAACCCATAGGTCTTTCTTACATGCTCTCATGACCTTTCTAGACACCTTTTTTCTTATTCCCAGTCATCCCAAGCTTTTCAAATGATCATTCCACTTCATCTAAGTAGCATTTCTCAGGCCAATCCTATCCCCTCAAGTCCCACACTTGTAGGACAAGATTGCCCAATTTAGACTATAACATCGAAACCTAGGGTGTCTTAATTTGGCATTCCTATCTAATTACATTTTGAGTTCCAATGGTTATTTCGTTTTAGTTCCTATCCTTCATCTTTTTGGCCTATCACGAATACATTCAACCCATGACCAATAGATCTCTATAAAATCCCATTCAAAGTTCAATTATAAGGAGCTTAGAAAATATTATAAAATAATCAAGAATACAAGCAAAACCACTGAGGCAAATTTCTCTATTATCTACATATAGCCATCCAATACAACTACAAACATATCCAAATCCTTACACATGTCCTTATCCACCTCAAGCACACTCAATTTAGTATTTTTGCATCTGCATTACACTATTTCATAAATCACATTAAGTGGGAGAACTAAATATGGCTTGATCCATTTTCAAAGTATTATTATGTAGACAATGTGTCCACACAAGGGGTGTGGATACATGTTTAGTGAATCTTAAACACACTAACCCCCCTTCTTTCTCAAGTTTTATCAAATCATAATGAAGTCTAGGGTTTAAATATCAAATCAGTTCTATAAAGAGTTTCATAGACTTTCAGCAATTGAGATTTCACAAGTAGGCCCACACATGGGCATTGAACAAAACCCAAAAAACTCAAGTTTCTACGAGTAGTTTGGACAATAATGGTAGAAGAGAATAATAATACTAGACTCTAGGGTGTCCTATTTCGGTGCTCCTATCCTTTCACAAAATGAAATCAAAATCTTGATTTGTGACACTGTCCTAATCCTGCACAACCAATATCAGACCTTGCAATAGTCATTTCAATTCATTTTAAGCTGTCTTATTTTTCTATATTTATTGTTATTTATATAAAAATTAAAAATATAAATAAATTATATAAATCAATGGTTAAATTTTTTAGGAATAAATACATAAATTGACACATAAAAATTTCATAGAATCGTAATAATAATAGATATAAATAGAGATGCAGAAAAAATAGAAATAAACATGCAAAATATGAAGACTAAATTTAATGTGGTTCACCCAATGTGGGTTACATCCACCAAGAAACACTTGATCAGATTTTATTATAATCCACGAGAATACAATCCATTCTCATATCAATCTTTTCATAATTACAATGCACAAATATTGTTTGGAGTTACACTCAACAAACCCTCCTGAATTCACACCTAAATTCACACACTATGTTCTTCTTTCTCAAACCCTTGTTCTCATAATGTATTACCTACGAAATATCTATCTATTACATAATACATCAACAAAATGGTATTATAAAAAAATGGGTACCAAAACCATGGGAAAAATCAATTCAAAATGGTTTTCCATTAAAAAAGGGGTCTAGAAAATTTTTTGGTGGCTACTGGCCCTGAACCCCCATTTGTTAGGGGCTATCACCCCTAAACCCCTACTTGGGGGATACTACCCCCAAACCTTGGCAAGAATACATAATGAGTGTATAGTAAATTTTTAATGTATAGTATTTAAAATACATTGTAATTTAGAAATAGGTTCCACAACACAACAATCTCCCACTTGGAGATTACTTTTTTCTGAGCAGGCTTCTCACCCCTTCACTATCAATTGTGAAGGCCAACCGAAACTGAATATAACTTCAGTTTCTCCCTTGTGACCACCTTGGTCATCATGTCCATAGGATTCTAACTAGTATGAATCTTCTCTACCTTCAACTTCTATTCCTCTAAAGTTGTCTTGATGAAATGGTACCTCAATTGTATATGCTTCATCCTAGAGTGGAAAATGAATTATTTGCTAGATGTATAACACTCTGATTATCACTATATAGCTTCCATTCCTCTTACTTATACTCCAAATCTTCAATAAAATTTTGTAACCAAATTATTTCTTTGCTTACCTCTATGGAAACAAAATACTCAACCTTTATGGTTGACAAAGCCACAAGTTTCTATAGTCATGCAATCTAGCTCACCATTGTGTCACCTACAGTAAATACATATCCTGTTGTACTCCTCATGTTGTCTAAATCTCTAGACATGTCTAAATCTATATAACCATGCAAAGTGGTGTCCAATCCACCATAGATTAAAATTATCCCCATGGTCCCTCTTAAATATCAAAGGATCCACTTCACTGCTTTCCAATGTTCTCTACCTAGATCACTCATATACTTGCTTACTACTCCCACTACATGGGCAATATCTGGCCTAGTACATACCATGGCATACATCAAGCTACCAACAACTAATGAGTATAGTACATGTGACATATGTATTATCTCCTTTTTTATCTTGGGACATTGCTCCTTTGATAACTTGAAATGGCCTGCCAAAGGAGTCCCAACCAATTTAGCATCATGCATACTAAAGCTCTCCAAGACCTTTTTGATGCACTCTTTTTGGGATAAATTTATCTTTCTTTCCTTCCTATCCCAAGTTATTCTCATACCAAGGATTTGTTTTTTTACTCCCAAATCCTTCATAGCAAAGGAATTACTTAGTTGTTCCATGAGTACCTTTATTTCTTGCATGTTTTTACCTAAAATTAACATGTCATCCACATACAAATAAAGGATAATGTAATCACCATCATCAAAAATTTTGATATATACGCAATAGTTTGAATGATACCTCGAGTATCCCTGTTCCATCATAAAATTGTCAAATGTCTTGTACCACTATATTGGAGCTTATTTTAGGCCATACAAGCTCTTCTTCAATTTGCACACTATTTTATTCTTTCTTGTGACTTTATATCCCTATGATTTCTCCATATACAATTCCTCCTCCAAATCACCATGAAGGAACACAATCTTCACATCCATCTACTCTAAGTGCAAGTCTTCCACTACCACTATCCCAAGAATAGTCCTAATAAAAGTCATCTTTACCACTGGGGAAAAAATCTCATCGAAATCAAGTCCTCTAGTACTGTGTGCTCTTTTTTGGATTCCTCTTTTTGATCCTACAACTATTGTTTATACATGAATTTTTCATTAAAGACAACATCCCTAGACCTAAATATTTTCTTGTCCTTAAGACTCCAAATCTAGAAACCAAAGCCATCCTCACCATAACCAATAAAGGTGCATTTTTTTAGACTTAGCCTCTAACTTGGTCCTATCATCCTTATCAATATGAAGTAAGGCTTCACAACCAAATAATCTAAGAAATGAATAATCAATCTTCTTACTAGACCAAGCTTCCTCAAGTATGCCTCCATCCAAAGTAGATGAAGGACCTCTATTTATCATATATACTTTCATGTTTATTGCTTCTACTCAAAACTAAAGAGGCAGTCCTACATGTAACCTCATGCTCCTAGCATGCTCCATGATAGTCCTGTTCATCCTTTCTGACATTATATTATACTGTGGAGTTCTTGGAACCATCCTTTATCTACTAATTTCATTCCTTGAACAATAATAAAAAAATGCATTGATGTAATATTCCCAACCATTATTTAACTTGAGGCATTTTAACTTAAGACCTTTTTCATTCTCAACCAAGGCTTTCCATCTTTTAAACATATCAAACACATCAAGTTTTCTCTTAATGCCATACACCCAAACTTTCCTAGTTGCATCATCAATAAAAGTGACATAATAAGATGACCCATCAATAGAAGATCCTTGAGTTGGACTCTATACATTTGAATGAACTAGCTCCAACTTATTCTCCTTCTTTGTAGGTCCAACCTTGAGAAATTTTACCTTTTTCTTTTTTTTCATACACAGTCTTCACAAAAATCTAAATCAAATCCTTTCAATATAGGCAACCGATCCTTCAAAATTTACACACCCTTTTGGCTCATGTGACTGAGTTTGTTGTGCCACAAAGTTGCATCTGCATCTAAAGCAACTAAATTATAATAATTATCACTACTTGATAAATACAATGTAACAACCCTTTTACCTCTTGCTACCATAAGAGCACCCTTGGTTACCTTCCAAGAATCGATTATAAATGTCACCATACAAACCTCATTGCCTAGTTGTCCTATAGATACCAAATTATGTCTCAACTTAGGCACATGCCTGACATCCTTCAGTAGCCAAGTGTTCTCATTCTACATCTTGATATGAACACTTTTTTTTCCTACTATGTTGCAAGGCTCATCATCACCAAGGTAAACATGTCCAAAATCCCCTTGAACATAATCAATAAAATAATGCCTAGATGGTGTAGCATGAAAAGAAGACCCTGAATCTAAAATCCAAGACTCAACAATATTGTCAATGGAGAGAATTAAAGCATCTTGACAAACATTTCTTATTACCACATTCACCTCCTTGGTATCTTCCTTATTTTTTTTCTTGTTTTGAAGAGAGCAACAATCCTTCTTCGCATGCCCAGTCTTTCTATAGTGCCAACATACCATCCTGGCCCTTGATTTTGACCTTCTAGGACCATTTGATTTTCCACGATTTCCTTTTCCTCTAAACTTTTATCTCCCTCTACTCTCCATTACCAAAGTATCACCTAAAGTAGAAGTCTTTCTAGAGCTTTTCCATCGCATTTCCTTGCTAAGGATTACTCCTATGACATCCTCAAACTTCAACTTGGTATTATTAGAGACCGAGTTGCTCACAGCCATTACTAGGCTATTCCAACTCTCTGGTAAGGAACACAAAATAAGTAAATCCCTAACTTCATCATCAAAATCAATTTTTATAAAATTCAACATACTCACAACTGTATTAGATTCATTCAGATGATCAACAACTGTACCATTTTTAGACATCTTCATATTAAATAAGTTTTTCATTAAAAATATTTTATTAAAAATAGAGGGTTTCTCATATAACTTCCCTAATGCATTCATGATACCTTTTGTGGTCTTCTCCTATGATATCTTAAATGTGAAGATGCAAGGCATAACTTAATGGCCCCAAGTGCTTTCCTATCAAGCAGCTCCCAAGCCTCATCTATCATACTCACTGTTTGCTTTACTTTTCCTCCCAGTGGAGCATGGAGGTATTTTTGATAGAGATAATCCTCCATCTGCATCTTCCATAGACCAAAGTTTTGTCCATTGAACTTTTCAACATTTGATCTATGATCATCAACCATAGGTCCCACTTGAACTAATAACCCTTCCTATAATTCAACACTTCAGTAAATACACCTTGAAGCTTTGATACCAGTTGTTAGGAATAAATACAGAAATTAATGTGGAATAATTTTATAGAATCGCAATAATAATAGATATAAATAAAGATGCAAAAAAAAAAAAAACATGCAAATTATGAAGACCAAATTTTACATGGTTCACCCAATGTGGGCTACATCTACCAAGAAATAGTTACTCAGATTTTATTACATGCCACGAGAGTACAATCCACTCTAAAATTAATTAGTTACACTCAACAAACTCCCCTAAATTCATACCTGAATTCACACACTTTGTTCTTCTTTCTCAAATTCTTTTTCTCATAATGTATTACCTACGAAATATCCATCTATTACATAATACATCAACAAAATGGTATTATAAAACAATGGGACCAAAACCATGGGCTAAATCAACCCAAAATGGTTTCCCATTAAAAAAGGGGTCTAAATTTTTTTTTGAAGGCTACCGCCCCTAAACCCCCATTTGTTAGGGGCTGTCACTCCCAAACCCTCAAACCTCGACAAAAATACATAACAAGTGTACAATAAATTTTAAATGTACAATAGTATTTGAAATATATTGTAATTTCAAACTAAGCTCCACAATACAACAAAATTATTGCAATATTATTTACTGATTTACTATTCCAAACCCTTAACTAAATTAAGAATAAAACTCCAATATTCCCAAAATAGTTAAATCACCAGCTAAGTTATATTTATTTATATTTATTGTTATTTTTATAAAGGTAAAAAAAAGATAAAAATTTACACAAATTAAGACTATATTTATTGCTATATGTACTGATTTATTAATCTGAGCCCTTAACTAAAATATGAATAAAACTCCATTATTCCCAAATAAAGTTAAATCAATCTCATAGTTTCTAGAGATGTTACCTTTGCAGCAAAGCCTCAAACACATAGGGTGGACAAAGGTGGATTCATACATAGATTCTAAGACTATTGAAATTTTCACTTTTTTTCAATGGAAGGGATTGTAAAAATGGCTAATAAATGTCCCACATCAACAAAATCTTATTATTAATCAAATTCTTCAACAGAGAATTTTTTCAAGAAAAGTTGAGGATAAGATACCCTGGGGTCTTGGAGGTCTAGGTGAGTATACAGTTCAAGAAGAATATATTGTGTTGATCTATCCTACAACAACCAGACAAAATGTCCCATGGGATAAAGTATGGGATGCTAAAGGATGGCCTAAGATAAATTTATTTGCTTGGGAAGTTATGCACAAAAGCTACCTAACCTATGATAACCTTATGAAGAGAGGCTCTTATGGACCCTCTAAATGTATTATGTGCAATTCTCAAGAGGAAACGTTTGACCACTTGTTATTTCAATGTGAATTTTCCAGCGATCTGTGGAATAAATGGATAACTCTCTTTAAGGTTCAACTAACTTTCCAATTGAACCTTGAAAATATCTGATAAATCTATAAGAGCAAAAAATTCAAGCATGCCCATCTTCAGATGGATTGGTCTTTAGGTCTAAGTTTAATTTGGTGGCATATTTGATTAGAAAAAAATGCAAGAATTTTTTAGAAGGAATTCCACTCATCAGAGTTGGTATGGAACAATTTAATAAGCAAGGTCTCATAAACTATTAGAGTTTATCATATGTCTAAGAAACTCTAAGAGAAATAAAGAACTCCCCAGGCTCAAAATTTTGGACCATGGAGGATGGGAAAAGTTAAATACTGATGGGGATGTTAAAGATAATCCAAGGGATGTCGGGATCGATTTTCTCATAAGAGATATTGCAGGGAAGATCCTACATTGGGAGTTATAGGGTCTAGGAAGGGCTACTAATTTTGAAGCAGAGGGGTTGGCTATCAAGTAAGTCTTTTGCAAAGTTTGTGAGCAAGGGGTACGTAAGATTCTAGTGGAGTCGGTTTCTCAAATCATGGTGGATTTTTTGGATCTCATTGCTAATTTTCGATCACAAGCTTGGTAAATAAGTAATATTGTCACTCAAATCAAATCCATATGGCAACAGTTTGAATATGTCATCCCAGTATATGTGCCTAGACAAAGGAATGTTGTGGTTGATATTCTGGATAAACAAAGTAGTGGAAACCTAGTTGGATCTACTTTCGCTTATAATCAAGATAAAAACATTTTATAATGATTGGAGGTAAATCAAAAAGTCCATCATTTAACCAATTTAGATTTATGTGAGGGGAAAACTAAGGCTGGAATCCATTAATTCTTAAGGATTTATAGGATTCAATTTAGTTTGTACTTTTATTTTCTCTTGTTTGTTTATTTCTTTGGCCTACCTAAAGTTGTAACATGTACTTTAAATTATTTTAAATAATTTTTTTTACCTTTTCAAAAAAAAAAAAAAAAGAATAAGTGGGTGTTTTCTTTTTCTTAATTTAGATTGGAAAACTTGAATCATATCTTATTGTTTGAAGAATTATTTATCTTAAAAAATGAATATTATTATTTTTATTATTTTATTTTAGTTTTAGTTTTGGTTTTAATTTTAGTTTTGAAGGGAGAATTTCTTTACTATTGTCTTGAAGTTTCTTTACTTTAACCCAAAAAAAAAACTTTTTAAATATATAAATATTTAAAAATAAGAAAATAAAATTTAAAAAATAGATACATTATATATAACTCTAAAAATACTCTAGTTAATATCAAAAATCTTATTATTCATAAAAATCTTAACATAATTTTTTTTTAAATATATTAATATCTAAAAATAAGAATGTACAATTTAAAAAATAGATTGATTATATATGACTCTAAGAATACTCTAATTAATACCAAAATCTTATTATTCATAAAAAAATTTAACATATAAATATATTATGTGTAATTTTAAAAATACTCTATGTAATACCAAAATCTTATTATTCATAAAAAATTTAACATATAAATATATTATGTGTAATTCTAAAAATACTCTATGTAATACCAAAATCTTATTATTCATAAAATTTTTAACATATATAGCTCTAAAAATATTCGAATTAATACTAAAATCTTATTATTCATTAAAAAAATTTAACATAACTTTTTAAATATATCAATATTTAAAAATAAAAAATATGATATAAAAAATTTGTAATTCCAAAAATACTTTAATAAAAAGAACTTTCTAAAAATAGATATCTAAATATATGTAAGTGTAATTGTAGTAAAAAAACACCGTTCAGTTATAAAAGCATATAAATGGAATGTGTTGTAGGTTTAATACGATAAGTTTTTTTCTCAGTTCTAAAAGAAGATCGTCTCTATTTTTTTACTGATAAAGATTGTGAAATTTAATTTTACAATTATTCAAATTTCGTGTTGATACTCATACCAGGTGGTACAAATCCCTCTCTTTTCATCTCTTATTTATGCATGTCATGGGTATAATAAATTCATGGTCTTAATTATGCATGTAGAGAAATACAAAAAGCTCCTTTGTGATTTTCAACGTGGTTGATTTTAGGAAGTGCTGCGTTTCTGTATCCGAAGAAATTTGGTTTCCTGAAATATTTTTGGATAATTTATTGCGCGTACCAAGAAGGCGATGGCAGGAATTGATTCGGGATCGCTTGTTATAACGCAGTCGGGTGAGGAGGATGCTACAGGTGGTCAGTATCCGGACCAGCCACAGAAGCGTAGGGGCCGCCCTCCTGGCTCCAGAAACAGGACCAAATCCTTAGCTGTAACAGCTAATTTACAGGGTGCTGTAAGGCCTTTCGTTTTGATCTTGCAGGCTGGCTCCAATATAATTAAGTGCTTAGAGCAGTACTGCCAGAGGAGCCAAACAGGAATCTCTGTTTTGACAGCCAGCGGGTCGGTGACGAATGTGGCTCTCCACCAGGACGGAGGGGTTCGACATTGGACTTGCATATTTGACTTAAAACAGCTTTCTGGCTGTTTTTTGCCATCCTCCTGGAATCTCCCTTCCGGTGTTTTGTCAGCGTCTCTGGAAAGTCCTCACGAAAGGATTGCGGGAGAAATTGCTGATAGGCTCTTTACCTCATCTGGTCCGGTTACAATTGTAGTGTTACAGTTGGCCAATCCTGTTTATCTTGTTATTGATTCCACCCAACAAGATAACAGTGCAATTCATGGAAATGGCAATGGCAGTGGCATTATGAATATGCTTCCTCCTCCAGCTCAACAAGGACTGCGGATAAACACTGGCTACATTACATCAACTGGAGGTAATGTCAATGTCAATGTCAATGGCAGTGGCAGTGGTAGTGGCAATGTGAGTATGCTTCCTCCTCCACCTCATCATGGCAGTGGCAATGTCAATATGCTTCCTCCTCCACCTCATCAAGTACTGAGGATGAGCAATGACTTTACTCAATCATTATCCATGCACCCAAATCCTCTGCCTTTTGCTTCCCAGTTTGCTCCTCACCATGGAACATGGCCCCCTCCAGCTAACGGTGATCACATTTCAGTTAATGGTCATCCATACTCCAAGCCTTAATAAGAAGTCTGGTTTTCAAAGGCGAGACAATGAGCTTCTCAAGTTTATACTGCCAATTTTTTATTTTTTATTTTTATTTTTTTTTGGTAATTAGTTATGATCTCTGTCATTAAGGTTCTTGAGAATTTGTATAGAAAGCTTTTCTTTTTCAAAGAAAAGTGCTGAAGAGTAGTTGTTGTAATGAGGTCATTTGGGTCTTGAAGAAACTATTTACTGTTGTCGTGGAAGTAAATGAGTCCTGAGCTCCATCAATCGAAATTGTAGTTGTTTTATTTGTCACAGAGTCCAAAATATTTAATTTCTATGTTAAATTTGGAATTTGGAATTAAAATTTAGATTCTTTAGAAAGATTTGATTTTTTGTTATCTAGTTTCTCAATGAACAAAAATCTAACAGTAACTATAGAACAAAAATCTAACAGTAACTATAAAAATCTTCTGTTGATGGTTTAATTATTGCTGTCGACTTTACATTAAATTACATGGTCCACCTCAGTCATCATGGGTGGCTGACATCTCTTGTTTTATGGATAAATTATATGAATTTCCCTCCTCTATGTACATTGATTTAGTCCTCGAGTGTAATGGCAATGTGTTTGTGGGGTTATTTTAGAAACTTTTTAAAACAAATCCAGAGATACCAGGGGTAAATTTATTGTGGACTCTAAATCCCTTCAGACTAAACCCTAAAACCGTAAATCCTAAAACTCTAAACTCTAAATCCTAAAACTTAAAATTTTAAAATTCTTAACTTTAGACTTGGAAACCCTAAACCTTAAACCTTTATATCTTAAAATAGTCTTTCCAAAATTTATTGTTGTTTGTTTGTTGTTGGAAAATTTTGTAATTCACTCTTATTTAATTTGTTTTTGTATCACTTGATTACAAAAAGTATTGTGGTTTGCTTAGAAGTTTCCATAAAAAAGAGCTTGCTGCAAATAAGTACCCATTTCATTAAATTTTCATTTCCATATTTGTTTCTATTTTGCTAAGAGCATAGTCATGGAGTTCAGAAATTTAGACCCATAGGAGGAAAAACAATCCGAAATTCTTGAATCCTCTTTTTTTGTGTTGGAAATCTCCACCCATTCATCTTTTTATATATTGGCGATATTAAAATAGAAAAGCTTGGTATCTATAAATATTGGAAAGGATTACCTCGTGGTCTCATTGAAGGGACAATCTTTGAAATTTTCTACAAATATTGTTCATGAAATTTCACAACTGTATATAATTTTATGGTTTTATAGAAATTATTCTATTTTAAGTATTGAATTAATAAATTAAATTTATAAATAGCAATTTCATATATTACTGAATCATATTACCAATTCTTTTATTTTTTATTTTTTACAATATATATAAATTTTAATACCCTTAATCTCTAGAAGCAGTGCAGTACTTATAAATTTTAAGCCCTTAATTTCTTAGAAGCATCTAAAATTCTCTCCTATTTTTCAATAAACTTCCAAATTATACAATTCATTAAATTTTATCTGCACCATCAAATTACCATGGGACCCACTGTTAATGTTGCTTGTAATCTTAAGCATTCAAACATTTTGTTATGCACTATTAGCAGAAAATGGATGGAAAATTTGGTCTTGTTTATTGATTAACCCAAAAAAAAATTGCCTCAATTCAAGTGGATTATATTTGTACATTAAAACTAAAATCTTGTATATAAAGTTGTAATAATTTTTTCTTTGGAATGTATATTTGGTTTATTAAAACTCAGTTTGGATGAACTGCTCGATGAATTGGAGCTCTTTAATATAAAAGGTTTGATTTTCAAATTTAAAAAAGAAGGCAAATTGTGATAAGTTGTAGACATCTCTCTTCATATTTTAGATTATAAAAAAATAGATATAATATTAAGTAAATGTACATTTAGAGTTGATATTATTAAAGGAAATCTATCAGTAAAAATTATTTCGGAACTAACCCTGAATCTATCTTTTTAAAAATTTCTATGCATTAGATATTTAGACCTCCAGTGTAATGGCAATGTGTTTATAACTAAATCAGATGAATTTTCATAGTCTATGCAAACTGCACATTGATTTAGACCTCCAATGTAATGGCAATGTGTTTGTGGGGCTATTTTAGAACCCTTTTTTAACAAATCCAGAGATGCCAGGGGTAAATCTATTATGGACTTTAAATCCCTTCAGACAAAACCCAAGATGGCGATGGCAGGAATTGATTCGGGATCTCTTGGTATAACGCAATCGTGTGAGGACGATGCTACAGGTGGTCATTATCCTGACCGGTCATAGAAGAGCAGGGGCCGCCCTCCTGGCTCCAGAAACCGGACCAAATCCTTACCTGTAACAAGTAACTTATAGGGTGCTGTAAGGCCTTTCGTTTTGGCCTTGCAGGCTGGCTCCAATATAATTCACTCCTTAGAGCAGTACTGCCAAATGAGTCAATTTGGAATATGTGTTTTGACAGCCAGCGGGTCGGTGATGAATGTGGCCCTCCACCAGGCCGGAGTGGTTAGACAATGGCCTTGGATATTTGACTTAAAAGAGCTTTCTGGCTGTTTTATGCCTCCCTCATGTAATCGCCCTTCCCGTGTTTTGTCAGCGTCTCTGGAAAGTCCTCACGGAAGGATTGCGGGAGAAATTGCTGATAGGCACTTTACTGCATCTGGTCCGGTTACGATTGCAGTGTTACATTTAGCCAATCATGTTTATCTTGTTATCGATTCCACCCAGCAAGATAACAGTGCAATTCATGGAAATAGCATTGGCAGTGGCATTATGAATATGCATCCTCCTCCAGCTCATCAAGGACTGCGGATAAACACTGGCTACATTCCATCAACTGGCGGTAATGTCAATGGCAATGGCAATGGCAGTGGCAGTGGCAGTGGCAATGTGAGTATGCTTCCTCCTCCACCTCATCATGGCAGTGGCAATGTCAATATGCTTCCTCCTCCACCTCATCAAGTACTGAGGATAAGCAATGACTTCACTCAATCATTATCCATGTACCCAAATCCTCCTCCTTTTGCTTCTCAGTTTGCTCCTCACCATGGAACATGGCCCCCTCCAGCTAATGGTGATCCCAATTCAGTTAATGGTCATCCATACTCCAAGCCCTAATTAGAAGGTTGGTTTTCAAAGGCGAGACAATGAGCTTCTCAGGTTATACTGCCAATGTTTTTTTTTGGGTAATTAGTTATGATCTCTGTCAATAAGGTTCTTAAGAATTTGTATAGAAAGCTTTTCTTTTTTAAATAAATTGTGATTTGGTCATTTGGGTCTTGAAGAAACTATTTACTATTGTCGTGAAAGTAAATGAGCCCTGAGCTCCATCAATCGAAATTGCAGTTGTTTTATTTGTCACGCAGTCCAAAATGTAATTTCTATGTCAAATTTGGAATTAAAATTTAGATTCTTTAGTTTCTTCAATTTGTTGATGAATTTAATATGGTGGAAAGATTTGATTTTTCTGTTATCTAGTTTCTCGATGAACAAAAATCTAACGATAACTACAAAAATCTGTTTCTGATGGTCTAATTATTGCTGTCGACTTTACATTAAATTACATATTCCTCCTCAATCATTATGAGTGGCTGACATCTCCTTTTTGATAGGTAAATTAGATGATGTTTCCTCGTCTATGCACATTGATTTAGTCCTCCAATGTAATGGCAATGTATTTATGGGGTTATTTTAGAAACTTTTTTTTGAAAAATCCAAAGATACCAGGGGTAAATCTAGTGTGGACTTTAAATCCTTTTAAATTAAATCTTAAATCGTAAAACTTTAAATTCTAAATCTAAAACCTTAAAACTTTTAAACTCTAAATTTTAGATAGTCTTTCAAGAATTCATTGTTGTTTATTTGTTGTCAAAAAAAAAATATAATTCAATCTTGTTTAATTGGCTTTTGTATCATTTGATTACAAAAAGTTTGTGGTCTCGTTAGAAGTTTCCATGCTGGAAATAAAGACCCATTTCATTAAATCTTAATTTCCATATTTGTTTTTATTTTGCTAAGCGCATAGTCATCGAGTTGAGACATTTAGAGCCATAGCAGGAAAAGCAATCCTAAATTCCCTAATCCCCTTTTTTTGTGTTGGAAAATCTCCACCCATTCATTTTTTTATATATTAGCGACATTAAAATAGAAAAGCTTGGTATCTAGGAATATTGGAAAGGATTACCTTGTGGTCTCATTGAGAGGGCAATCTTTGAAATTTTGTGGAGGTGGTGTTCATGAAATTTCACAATTATATACAATTTTATAGTTTTATAGAAATTATTTTATTTTGAGTATTGAATTAATAGATGATTAAATTTATAAGTAACAATTTCATATATTACTAAATCATTTTACAAATTTTTTTTCTAGTATTTATAAAATTTAATACCCTTAATTTTTAGAAGTAATGTAGTACTTACAAAATTTAAGCCTTTAATTTCTTAGAAGCAGTTAAAATTATTTCCTATTTCCCAGATAAACTTCCAAATTATACAACGCATTAAATTTTATGTTTTGTGAGGTCAAATGCACCATCAAATTATCATGGGCCCTGTTGTTAATGTTGCTTATAATGTTAAGCATTCAAACATATTCTTATGCACTATTAGCAGAAAATGGATGGAAAATTTGGACATATGTATTGGTTAACCAAAAAAATTGCCCCAACTCAAGCAGATAATATTTTTGCATTAAAACTAAAATCTTGTATATAAAGTTGTAATAATTTTTTCTTGGGATGAACATTCAGTTTATTAAAACTCAGTTTAGATGAACTATTTGGTGAATTGGATTTCTCTTTAATATAGGAAGTTTAATTTTCAAATTTAAAAAAGAAGGCAAGTTGTGGTTAGTTGTAGACATCTCTCTTTGTGTTTTGGATTATAAAAAAGTAGATTATAGTTTTGAGCAAATGTACATTTATTTTAGAGTTTTTTCTTTTACTACCTTGTCATTATTAGAGAGAATATATCCCTAAAAATTATTTAGGAACTGAACTTGGCTCTATCTTTCTAAAAATTTCTACGCGTTAGGTATTTATAAAAAAAATTAATATATGAGTACTTTAACAAACCATCCTTACCAATCATACTACAAACTTTTTGATAAACAAGGATAATTTGTAAAAGTAAAGTTGTATATATTCTAAAGATACTTGTTTTCACACAATGAACATATGCTACATTCCATTAAGTTGTGCCATTGATGATGTTTCCTTTAGCATGGATTATAACAAAACATTTAGTATGGGAATTTATACTCAGTAATCATACAAGCCCATTTTATCTTAATTATCTTATTTTTTGCAACTAATAAATTGCATGAAAATTGTCATGCAACTTGAAGAGGAGGAACAACATAAACACAAAGTTCACACCTAGAAGATACTAGGCAAGTGAAGGAGCAGGTTTATTTGATAAAGGACTAAATGATGACTAAGTTATATGTAATACTTTATTTTTGATAATTAGGAGAGGTTAAGCTTTCTCTCAAATATGCATGGGGCTCTCAATTTGTAGAGGCTCATGCATAGGTCTTTTACCTAGGAACTCCAAGTCTCAATAGGTTAACCCATCTTAACAGACTAAATATTATTTGTTTCAATGTGAAGTTGACAAAGATTTACTACCATCATAGTTCTAAATACAAATAAATGTCTTTACTCAGTTAGAACCTCATCAATTATTTCAAAAGGTTTAAAGGATTATGTTGGCATTCAAGTTCTTATTTTTATTGTATTGATATAGATTACAAAACTAAGTCGACATGTTCGACCCAATATTTTTCAAATTGTTTTGTTTTCCTTCCTACATAACTAAGTTGACATGTTTGAACTTAGCCTTTTACAGATTGTTCTATTTTCCTTCCTACAAAACTAAATCAACTTGTTTAACCCAGTCTTTTATAGACTGTTCTATTTTCCTTCCTACAAAACTAAGTAAACTTGCTTGACCCAATCTTTTATAGACTGTTTTATTTTTCTTCCTACAGAACTAAGTCGACTTGCTTAACCCAGTCTTTTACAAACTATTTTGTTTTCCTTCCTACAGAATTAAGTTGACCTACCTAGTCTTTTATAGACTTTTCTATTTTTCTTCCTACATAACTAATTTGACCTATTCGACCTAGTATTTTATAGATTGTTCTATTTTCCTTCCTACAAAACTAAGTTGACCAACTCAATCCAACATACTACAGATTATCTTTTTTCTCAGTAAGTGTTTACTTTAGCCATTTCATCATGCAACCTCTATTTGGCAATGCTATAGAGAAAAATCAAACTAACATGATTATTTTACTAATCCTAATAAATTTTTTAAACTACATTTTGTGGAAACTAACCCAGATCAAAGCAATATCCATGTTACCACTAGAACTACCAAATATGGGACTCCTCCCTATTCCACATCTCTTAACCCTTTATTTATGCAAACGGTAGAAGATGAAAGTGACCTTGAATATATAATTGAAATGATCTTCTTCATTAATAAAAATCTTCAACATAGAGGTAAGGATCCTATAGTCATCTATAACCTCATGATGGGACCTTATATTGGAGGACCCCATTTACCTTCACTTAGCTTTTTCATAGGACTTGAGGCAAGTCATTTCATGATTTCTACCACACCTTTACCCTCTATCACCTCTTTTTTTAATACTATGACATCATCATCCATGTCTTTGTTCACCTCCATGCCAAGTATTTCTACAAACATGACAGGTGTGAATTTTAATGGGTCTACTCAAAACACCCACACTAATACCCAATTCCATACAACTCATAATACATCTACTACTACTAGTGCTTCTCATGCTACTAGTGCATCTCATGCTACTAGTTCATCTCAAACTCTGAATACCTCGCATAATAATAATACATCTAATGTTGCTTTTATTAATCAAAATAACATTCAAACTAATCAATTATTATTAAAAACTCGTAATCAAATGGATACCTTTCAAACTAATAATGCCAATCAAATAATGCAAATGCCTAACTAATTATTGCATATCCGAAACCAACCTCAACCTACTTAATGGTGTAACACAAAATCCTAATGCACCCCTCCCTCCCCTTAGAGATGCACATGGTAACCTTATACCACAACCCCCACTTATTAACTAAACTATTAAACACTTATAAAACAAGCCTCTTGTTCCTCAAATTTTAAACATTAACATAAGGGGTATAGTCCCCACTATCACTACTATGCCTTTAACCTATAGTGTGTCTAGGGATATGTGTGGTCGACTTATGGCTTACACACCTTCATATTATATTTTTGCATTTCTCTATGTTCTTAATATGGTCAACCTATAAAATAGTCTTGGCTAAGTAGAGTATATATAGGAGGTAGTGGTTAGTCATTTATCATCATATTATTAATTTTGTTTTTATTAAATTTTTGTGGAGGTTGTCCCCTCGAAGTGGTTTAGTCATAATATTCAAATATTTTGCTCTTTCGATAATTATTGTTGTGGATCTATTTATTTTTCTCTTAACTTTGTGATATATAATTTTATTGTTGCAAATCATCTAAGAAATTTCATTATAATTAGTATCAGAGCTTCGATTTGGGCAAGTTTCTGCAATGCATGTTTTTTTTGAATCTATCATACTCAGCACTAGAAGGTTAAAAAACATAATTTGTGATCTAGGAGGAATTAAATTTTTTCATCATCATAGTTATGTTAGTAATTTTTTTTTTTTAAAAGAAAAAACTTTTTTTATAGTAAAAAAATAAAAGAAAGTTTGAATTTGTTTACCTTTTACAAATTAACAGTCATTGGATTTGTCTCTACAAGATGATCGCAATGGTGTATTCTACTGTTACAATTTTTTAAGCCAAAAATTTTCATCTTTATGCACATTAGCAGTTGTTAGATTATTCTTGGCAAGGTGATTACAATGGTATCTTTTAGGTCAACCCTCCTAAGATTTGTGCATGGCAGGGTCTAACACTTGTGATCATGAGAAAGGGAAAGAAATGCCTACAACTCCTCACAAAGATGACATTGAGTCAAAAATTTCTAATCCAACTATTTTGAAGGTAGTACAATAAATTAATTCATAGTTATAGAGCATGGTGCAAAAATATGATCTTAATGCAGTTAAAGGGGACCTCACAGGGCTAAGAGGGAACCGAAATAGCTTCTAGGATCAATTATAACAAATCATTGAGAAATTGGCCAACTTTTCAACTCAGCAATTGTAAAATAACCCTCCACTTCAATTTAGTTCTTTTCCTCTAAACAATCACAATGCCAACCATGGTACAAAGACATTATTTCTAAAAGTGGACCTACATAAGTTTGATGGGAATGATTTGTTCACATGGATTACTCAAATTGAAAATTTATTTGATCTACATCAAACTCCCTATTCACAAAAGGTGGTCATGGATTCTCTATATCTAGAACCTGATAAGTTTATTTGGTATCACTGGTTGTGTGCTCAAAAGGAAAAGAAGGGTCTCTTAGTTACTTAGTCTATATTTTTTGAAGAGATGTAGCTCCACTATTGTAACAATGTCTTAGAAAACTCCTTCAGCCAACTAGCCAAGTTGCACCAAACTAGGATGATAAAGTATTACATTCATCAATTTTAGAATCTTTCCTTATGTGTAACAGACATCACTGAAGAAAATCCGATTGACCTATTTTTGGGTGGCCTCAAACATATCATCCAATTAGAGGTTTGCATGTTTCATCTAAGTAATGTATCTAAATCCATACCAAGGGCATGTCTAACTAAGGAAAAAGGGTTGATCAAATAAATGCCTTTCACTAATGTGCATGAATGCGCCTTCCCAACACCATTATTTCCATAGCCTACTAGATTGACACCTCAACAAGTTGAATAAAAATGTGCAAAAGGTTTGTGTTTTAGATGTGATAGAAAATGGAGAAAAAGACATCAATGTGCTAAAAAGAAGTTGTTTTACATTGAAGGCACCAGTAAGGAGGAAGAAGATGATGAGGCTTCAGGGGAAAGTTTGGAAGAACCTAAGGATGAATCTAAATATTTTAAACCTAGTATTTATTATCATTCACTTTTAGGCATTAGTACTCCTCAAACTCTTAAGGTAGTGTATTTCCTAAAGAAACATAAGGTGACTGTGTTAATTGACTTTGGGAATACACATAACTTCATAAACAGTAAGTTTACTATTTGTTTGAGTTGTTTCATTTACCCAACTCTAGAAGTTTAGGTCACGATTGTAGATGGTATTACAATCAACTATTCTATAAAATGCCATTGCATTAAGCTTGCTATGGGAGACTACTTGCTAGATTCCCCTATGTTTGTTATTCCCATGGGAGGAGTTTACATTATTTTGAGAGTGCAATGGCTCGCCACTTTGGTCACTATTGAGATGAATGTTTAGGAATTATTCATGAGGTTTCATTCAAAAGGAAGGACCTTTAAACTATGTGGATTATAGGCTATATCTCCACAACTGATTAGTTCCCATCCAATGATGAAGATTCTTAAAAAAAGTGTAGAAGGATTTGTGGCATGCTTATTTTACATAAAGGTTCAACCAACCAAGGAGTCTACACATCCTAATTTATAAAGGGTGCTAGATGACTATTCTATTATTTTTTGTGACACGCCAAGAGGACTTTCATCCTAGTCATGTACATAATCAAGCTCATTCCAATAAGTACACCACCCAAGATTAGACCCTATAGGTATCCCTATGCCCAGAAGAGTGAAATTGAAAAAATGATATAGGAGATGTTGGAGACAAGAATCATCCAACACTGTTAAAGAAAATATTCCTCCTCAATGGTCATGGTGTGGAAGAAAGATGATAGTTGAAGGATGTGCCAAGACTATAGATAACTTAACAAGTATGCCATCAAATTAGAATAACCTTGGCTAAGTAGATCCATGGATCCAACTTTGCATTTGTAAACCTTTAGAAATCTATATAAAGATTGGGTTAAACTTAATACCTTTGTTTCCACCAAACTCTTAGATAAAAACTTTTTAGGTGATGTTTTAGATTATTATCTCCAACTTAAAACTCATTTTATCACTAGCTTAGAGGACTTAATGAATGCATTGGTTTGAGAATTCCAAACTAGTGATATTCTAGAAAATAACTTAACCCACTTTATCAATTGTAAGCAATTAGAATCCAAAATGCCACAAGTATTCATTAAACAATAAAAGCCTTTTCCAATAAAGTTGAAAATAATATGTTGGATGAGAAGCTCCACTTATTCACTAGTTCTCTTCATACTAAATTATAATACCATGGAAGAGACTCTAAACCAAGTTAAAGGTCAAGATTTCCTTATATGTGAATTTGAGCCTTCAAACCATTTAATGGGAACTCGAATTCTTGTGAAATCTAAGAATAGACATGAAACAAATGATAGCGTTACAGATACTTATGACTCCATACAAACTATCCAAGTCATTTCTCCAAACAATGCCATGGAGCATAATCCTCCAATTTTAAATAATAATAATTCTCATCCTAGTTCCACATTTTCTCAAGGGCATAATATGAATGTGCACAAACCTCTTTCCTTACCATAAATTCAAAAGCATCTTCCATGAACTTCCCCATGAGATATTTATCCTATGCACCCTATCAAACATTGGTATCATCCCCAAAGTTTTCTTTTCATGTAAATTGGGGCCATTATCATGACACTTGTCATAAATTACAAAAAAATTCTATGGATTATCTCATTGGACCTAACATTGATAAAAAATAATTTATATGTAAATGTCAACAAGCCTATGAAATAACAACTAAGCCTCATGAAACTAAAACTAAATTTGAATCTTTAAATCAAGTCAATGCACTCTTAGCCATTTACCAAGATCCTCTTCCTAACCATCAAGATAACACTAATCAACCTCCTACTACCAATAATGTTAGAAGTACTATATATCCTAACATTAACAATGAGAATGATGTCAACATGAATAACATGAGGAGACTAGTTTCTTATATTGATTAATATCCAACTTCTAACCATAACAATTTTCCAAAGTTCTACACTATTTAAGACACTTACCCATCACATCTCACAAAATTGGGGTAGGTGGAACCAATAAACATGAAAGTATCAACTCTAACAATGCAAATCAATAATACCTCTTATACTATTGATATAATCTCTACTCCCCCTACAACTAAGATACCTCAAGTGGATACCCCACAAACATTAATCGGTATTTCTTCCACTCAAACACAATAAATTACCAAAGATACAACCACATCACCTAAGATAACACAAGCACCTACAAATAGTCAACCCATATTAACCAAACCTAAAATAAACATACCCTATCAACATAAATTTTAATGCAATTCCAACCCACCTTTAAAGGATTTATTACAACATTATGCACCTTTATCCAATACTACTCTAATGGGTTATGATGAATGGGATCCCGTACCAGAAATTTCACATCTCACATCTTAAATTCTCTTATTAAAACTTATGGGAACTTATCCTCATCATCATAATCAACTAATGCAATTATTATTTGAAATAAACATCCCTCCTCCTCCACTGATGGGGCAAGAAGATACCTTATCAGAATCTAAAGATAACATCTTTTAGAAGTGTGAAGAAATGTCTATCCATGTTGATGTAATGGTGAACACTTCTCTTTCATTTAAATTTCCTATCTCTTCCATGATTCCTGATGAGATATTGCTTCATTTGGATAACCCACCATTATTCATTAGTGTACAAATAGGATATATCCAAGTCAAACAAATTTTAATCGATGAAGGATTAAGCACTTGTTTTGCTTCCCTTATTTTTATTAAATACTTAGATACTTTGAATGCAATCTTAAATCCATGCAAAGTAAATGTCAAGGATATGACCAAAGAAAAATGCATTTATTAGTTTATGTTTGGCTTCCTATCCTTGTTCCCCCAATAATAGTACATGTGAAAGTCATGATATTTAACTTTCCACTATTATAATATCTTGCTCAATAGACCTTGGACACACCACATGAGATCAATTGCCTTATCATCATGCCAATGTGTTAAATTTCCCTATAATAGTATTATATACAAGATTTAAAGAGACACAAATCCTAGAATTTTTGAACAATTTCAAGAAAGAGGTGTTTTCAAAATACCCACCCTTGAATCTTTACCTAACATCCCATTTTTTAAATTGCAACATTTTAATTATCCCATCAACTCTACTAGAGATTATAATGGTCATCCTAGATTAATAGGAAGTATACCACCTAACCTTTTAGATTTAGATGATGATGAAGTAGATGAAATAAGTTTAAAAATTAAAAATTATAATCTCTCTCATAACATAATTTATCAATTACTCCTTCTTTATGACCTCAATCTCGTTAAAAACTATGTGACAAAATTATAACTACCTTAATGTTTTAAATTTTTAGGACTTCATGAATGTAAATCATATGTTTGTTAAAGATTTGAGTATATTAAAACAAGGTATAAATATGAAATAAATATAGCGACTAATTTGTTATAGAATTGGCTAACTTTAACCTTTATAAAAAGAGCAATAAATAATGCAAGTAATAACTTAACTAAAAAAACATTGAGACAGATGATCTAGAGGCTATAAACTAAGGTAGAGATGGGTCTAAGTGTCACAAAAAATATCATGATGTCAAAACCCCTCTTAGACAGTATCACCCTAATTGGACAGTAGTTCCATGTGGTGCTAGTGTCCTTATTTTTGTGGTAGTCTCCTCTATGTAGGACTATCCCAAGCTTTTGGGTGCACCTATGTCTAGATATATAAGGCTATGTGCATGAGTTCTGAAACCCTATAGATTATTTATTTTGGATAATTTTGTGAGTAGACCCTAATCCTACATGTTGATAGAGCACCCCTTTGATAAAAGCTAAAAAGTGTGTTTGTCAGTGGGGTAAGCTAGGGTAGGTTGGGCATCCTCATACCCTGCTATGAAGAGAGTTACCTACATACTAATACTCTAAAGAGGGATCAAGCCCAATGTAGTTCATCCCACTTAAGTTCTACTGTAAGTAAAAGTGAAGCTAGTATGATAGTTGACTTGAGTGCTTTGAATTTGCTTGAGATTGAAAATCTAAGTAATCTAAGATTATGAATGTTGTAGATGGTAGTATGTAGAAGTAGGACAAAATATGGATTGATAACCTTAATAGTGCATAACGTGTTCTAAGTTTGCATGTGTAATTTACATGTAATATCCATTTAGTGGTTAAAAGGTTAAAATTCATGTATATATATTACTATGGTGCTTGTGAGGGTGATAAAAGAAGTGTAGGCTAATCCTAAGAGGTTTAATATTTGAAAAGATATATGTTTGTGAAAAGAGGAGGGAAATAATAGTAACTCATTATTATAACAGTAGCACCATGTGGTGCTAATGCCCCTATTATGGTGCTAGTGTCTAAGTGGTATTACACTAAGCACAAAGGGCTAGGATGCAAGAATGAGGGTCTAAGACTGCTTTATGAATGACTAGGTATGCCTTTGCCCCACACAAAGGTTGGATAAGTGTGAAAATAGGATTTAGGATAGGTTTAAGGATAAATTAGGGATAGGTGGTCTCAATTATTACTCTTAGCACTCAAGTGTTACTTTTAGGTGATTACATTTGTCCCCCCTTTATTCTAGAAATACAACAAAGCAAAATGACTAGGATAAAGGAAAAAGAAGCATACCGAGACTTACTTAGAGGTGAAGCCTATGAATCTAGGTATGAGTACATAAAGCATGATTCAATGTGTGTATTGTAATTGAAACATGCACATATTAGTCTTTACTTAAGAGATATCAAAATCAAAGACAAATTTGAGTAAAGAAGTGAAACTAAGTAAAATTGAGTAAAGGGATAAGATAGAGGAAAGGAATGAATACACCTCACTGGGTATGCAAACCAATATATAAAATTGGTGATAACCTATGTGTGCACATATATATAGTGATCAGTTAATGAATATCTTGGAATGAGTTAATGGTTTTCTCAATCCTCATATATGGGTGGCTCAATAACTCAATGTAATTTTGACTCCATCATTTCCTACCCCTGCTTGGTGGATCATGACCTGTGAATAGCTTAGATTTGGCTGATGGTGTGTCAAACACTCTCATGTAGGTAGATCAAGAATTAAAGTATTATATGAATCCATCATTGTCTACCCCTATAAAGTAGATGCATTTGAAACTAAAACTATGTAATGTAACTTGAAATATCAACTCTACAGCCACTTGCATATATTAGGTAGCTCTGTGCCACTCATGAATGCCAATGACTATAGATGGAATAAGGAATCAAAATTTTGTGTAACCTATAATATGACATTGGATGTATACAACATATATAATAACATGGAATTTATCATTCCATTTGATCAACTATTGTGTAAGTGAGCATATGAAAAAAATGTGCCACACACATGCCTCCAAATATGATATCTGAGCATATGAGTTTTGGACTAAGTTATAATAATCTATATATGAATATCTAAACTATAAATGGGAATGTTCATACCATTCATTATTTCCCTAATTTGAGTGAATGAGTATGAATCTGATCTAAACTAGTATGAATTTGAGCTAAACTGATTAAAATTAGTAAATCTCTAACTAAACATGTGCAAACCTAGACTGTACCTACTATAATTTTTTGGCCAATCTAGTTTTTTTTAACTAAGGATATTAGATAGTAGAACCATGTGTAACTAGTGTCCCAATTTAGGTTCTAATTTCCTAATTCTCTGATTTCTATACAACTGTACTGATCTTTGTGTCACTATTTTTTCATTGTGTTTACCTGAGTTTGATTTTTGTAATATGAGCTCATGTGCTAAAAAAATTACTATGAATGCATTCTAGCAGCTTGATCTCTATGATAAACCCCTGTGAATGCCCCTTATTTTGAGAGGAGTTGTTGAACATATGCAATACATGTCATCAAAATAAAAAGCTCTACAAGATGTGTGTTATCCAGAGCATATATGATATCTATGTAATAATCCAATATAATGTGCATATATAACATCAAAATGTAAGATAATCTGATCATAATTTTGTAATGTATGTAATAATAAATCTAAGTAATAATTGACTAGCTACCTAGAGGGATGGTGCATGATGTCCATCATGGCACCCAATTAGGAAGGGAAGATGCATGATGTCCCTCATGTCATATAAAATTGGAGTGTGTAACAAGTAAGAAATAAGTGTCATGGCCATGATGCGTACAATAAAACATACATAAAAAACACATGAGGCAAAAAAGTAAGCCAAGGGGCCACAATAAAAGGGATATGGGCACATGTCACTAAGTCTAAGAAAGTAATATATACAAGGACATGTTCAAATGTATGCAACATAATCAAGAAGGCACACATAAAGACATGGGCACATTTTCAAAACATACATATCATGAAAATAAGTGTTGTAGATCCAAAGAGAAGTGGCATATTCAAATGTTCTTAAATATAAGAAGCATAGAGATACAATCAATTTTAAACTAATAAAGTTAGAAATGAAAGTATGCATGAACATGTAATACAAATCTATGTAAGAGCTAAGATGTACATATGTCAAGTCTAAAGCAGTAGTAGTTAGAAAAAAAAATTAGCAGATGTAGTATGATAAATATCAATACATAATAATGTTAAAGCTATGATGTAGAGTATAGAAGATGGAACTTGGTAATTAAAACTATGTATAGGGTGCCCCCAAATGGGTGAATGTTTCAAATCAAGAACCCATACAACTATGTAGATGCCCCTAGTGGGTAGATAATAGCAAGTTTGTATTAGTGTAGTGGACCTAAGTCCTTTAGTAATATGCAAGCACTCAACAAGAATAAGTGAAACATGTATGTATGATAAAACCAACTATACTAAGATATCTAGCATATGTAGTGTCTATAAAATAAAATAAATGTAAACATGGAAATTCATAGAATCAATAATTTTGTATTTTTTGAGTATATATTTGAATGTTTTTGTGTTCTTGAAATGTTGTATTATTTTTGTATTTAATGGATATAAGTTATGTATGATAAAAATAAAAATGAAACTATATACAAAGAGCAAGAGACGAGGAAAGCATGTACAGGAAGGGAGGAACAATACTAACTGATGAATCTCATAGGAAACTTGAAATTAATGTGGCCTGTGTCAAATAAAGGAATAGTGATCATGCATGTTGTATGAAAGGGTAACTATGGTCCCAAAATATGTTGTTCTAAGTGATCTATAACTATCCCTACTTATGAAATGGTGCTAGGAATATGTGAAATTGACTGTGGTGTTTTGTGAACTATAGCTATCTTAGGGACCCATCTGGTAGAAGATGTTGTAGCTATCATGGGTTTCATGTGTTTAAAACCTTAAGAACCTAATAATACTAATATCAAAATAAAGTGAGTAGAGGGAGGCCCTCTAAAATCTATAATATATCTTTGATGCAGGGGTCTCTATAGTAATGGTGTCCATAGGAGAGTATGCGTAAGTGGTAACCCTTTAGTAGTAGACATCACCTACATTGGTGGATCTAATGAACTCTATGGTTTACTAATAATAAAAATGCTCAAATATATAATTAGTAACTATATTATAACTTATAACTATGATATAACTGGTAATTGTGATGTAACTTCTTATGGGAAATGTAAGGATATTCATATGAAATACCCTTAGTTATGATCACCTGATTTGCATGTATATACTTTATGCATATATACATGATAGATGAGATGGATGACAAATGTTATATCCATGGCCTACCCAGTAACTTGTCAAATATGCCTGCACTAGGTACTATTAAGAATCTAGTGACCACATGTGTTGGTCTAACTTGTTGTGGAATTATAATCTCCCTAATAGAGATTAGATCATGGCCACTAAAACCACTAATAACTATGTATATAAGAGATATATCCTTATAAATACCCCAAATGTTGTATAAGTGTGATAGTGCACATGTTAATACTTAACCCATTATCAACCATAACACTCTAGATATGATGATGTATGTAGTCTCATACAAAGAGTGCATATAAATCTAAATCATCATCAACAATCTCCTCTCTATAGTAGTTTAATATGATGCTAATGGTGGATGTGCCTGATATGTTTAGTAAACAGATGAAGTGCCACTACCTCATTTATTGTATGCTTTAGAATGGATCTGAGAATATTTTTAGTTTTTTAGATTCTATTTATTATACTTTGGGTGCCTTTGAGGGTTTTACCACATCAATAATATTAGCCTCTATCAAATCTTTTATCTTATGTTTCAACCTGATGCATCTATTTTTTGTATGTCCTAGTGCCCTGTGATATTTTTAGAATGCATAAGAATCATAATTATGTATAAGAGGCCATACCATATCAACCTATTTAATGGGAGGGAAATATATGACATTGCATTCCAAGAGATTTTATAAAACACCTAATGGTGATTCTTGAAGGTTGGTGAAAACTTTGTGTGAGGAGCTAATAAAACTAGGTAAGGAGATAGATCTGAAACTACATTAATTGTGATCATTGGATCACTCTTGTTTTCATTGGCCCTTACCTTGTATGTAGGGTTAATATAACTCTTATCATTTGATTTTGATCCACTTGTATATTTTAGTTTGCCCATGGAGAAAAACTTAACTTCTCTTTCTTTCAATGTGTGGCATAAACCTGTGAAGGTTGGAAACTTATTAAAAAAGATAGCTTCATGTAATGTTGGTAGTAGGTTCTATTTTAATATGTCCTAAATCTCTTTATTTTCCATGGGGATAGTCAATTTGGCCAATATAACCTTATATCGCAAGACATATTTTGCAATAGGCTCATTTTTTTTGTTTTAATTATGCAACTTGAGCATATGATATCTTATCATCAATGTTTATTGATAAATGTGCTAAAAACATATCTTCTAATAGATTTAATGCAGTGATAGACTGATTCGATAGATCATATAACCAATGTAATTCATAATCCTTTAGATTGAGTGAAAACAACTTAGTAAAGAGCCAATCATTGGATACATAGTCTAAACATGTTATGTGGAAAGCTTAAAGATGGTGCTCGGGGTCACCCTTACCATCATATAATGTATGCTTAGGTTCCATGAATTTGTATGGTAAAGGAGTTACCTCTATGTGATGTGCCAAAGGTGTATGTAAAAGAACATGAGAATCTAAGGCATGTGATGGCCTAGTGTATCCCTACTCAAGATGTAACACCATAGCCTTCAAAGTATGAATATCTTGCATAAAGGATTATACATTTGGAGTGGAGGAACTAGCCATAAGAGGTGTACCTATCACTTAAGGTTGTTGAGTTATAATAGGTTGTTGTGCTAGCTGAGTTGGCCTTAAAGTAGGTATAACAATGTTATTATCTAGGGGACTAGAAGATTGACCATTATTTGATTTAATCTTTATTGTTATTATGACTTGTAAAATATGTGCATGATCAAGGGGCCATTATCAAATTATATCTATGAATCTTTATATAATATCATGCTTATTGATAATTAGGTTTTCATTTTGAAGTGGGGGGAGAGTATCCCAATTTACACCTTGTACATCATATTGATCTTAATTATATTGCTCATCTTTAGATACATTATCATTGAAATCCATATAATCAAGGTGTGAAGGATCAATGATGGGAGTTACAACTAATCCCTTATCCATGGTGTAAGCTCGAATATAAGGAATCTGAATATGCTCAATAGGATTGCCACTAAGACTAACACTTGTTTTTAATGGAAAAGAGACAGATTTTTTAAAGGGTATATAGTAAACAAAGTGAAATAGGGATGCTAAAATAGAATGTATGAAATCTAAAAAACTTAACATAGTCAATTAAAATAGAAAAAACAAAGAAATAAACCCAAGGATCATTTAGGGTTAGGGTTTGAATAGTATTCAAAGTAAGTCAGGGTCACCACATGTTTTAACCTTTTAAGACTTGGTGAATATAAATCTCATGTTTATTAAAGAGATGAGTATAGTAAATCAAGGTAGAAATATACAATAAATATAACTACTGATTTTTTACAAAATTGACTAACTTTTATCATTCTAAAAATAACAATAAATAATGCAAGTAATAACTTAGCTATAAAATGACTGAGATAGATGATTTGGAGGCTAAAAATTGGGGTAGAGATTAATCTGAGTGTCATAAATAGGATGTCAATGTTAAAACCCCTCCTGGATAGTAGTGCCCTAATTGGATAGTAGTTCCATGTGGTACTAGTGTCCTTATTTTTTCATTAGTTTCCTCTATACATGATTGTACTAAACTTTTGGGTGCACCTATGTCTAGATTTATAAGGCATGTTTATGCATGCACAGTTTTAAAACCCTATAGATTTCCTATTTTGACTAATTTTTTAAGAAAACCTTAATCCTACATGTTTCTAGGGCATCTAGCTGATACAATCTAAAAAGTGTGTTTGTTAGTGGGGTAGGATAGACATCCTCAACACCCCATTGTGAAGAGAGTTGAATAGATACCAATGCTCTAAAGAGGGATCAAGCCCAATGAATTTCTCCCTAGCTAAGTGCTAGTACAAGTGAAGCTAGTATGATAGTTGACTTGAGTGCTTTGAATGTGCTTGTGACTAAAAATCTGTGAAATCTAAGCTTAGGAATGCTATAGATAGTAGTATGTAGAAGTAGGGTAGAATAAGGATTGATATCGTTCATTATGCACAACTTGTTTTGAGTTTACATATGTAATTTACATCTGATTTTCATCTAGTGGTTAAAGGGCTAAAATTCATGTACTTATACCATTTTGGTGCTTGTGTGGGTGCCAAAAGAGGTATAGGCCATCCCGAAGAGGTTTAAGATTTTAAAATATATCTATTTGTGAAAAGAGGATGGAAAGGATAGTAATGCTATTATTGGGACACTAGCACCATGTGCCACTATTGTCCTTATTATGGCACTAGTGTCCAAGTGGCAAAACACTAGGCATGAAGGGCCACAATTTAAGAATGAGGGTCTATGATTACTTTAGGGATGACTAGGAATGCCTCTAGTCTACACAAAGGTTGGATAAGTGTGAAAATAGGTTGTAGGATAGGTGTAGGGTTAATCTAGGGATAAATTGTCTCAAATATCACTCTTATCACTTAGGTGTCAATTTTAGGTGATTACACTTAGCAAAAACTAAGAATTCCATTCACCATGCCTCTTTAATCGATAAAATCATTGACGCATGTAATATTAACCTTTATACTCCTAATTATGATTATGGATATTCTTTAAATGATCCCTTTTTAGTTGGTTTCTCTCAATATAAAAATGCAAATATACTTAGATATCTTCTTTACAACATTCTCTTAGTTTTATTCATGTAGTTCCTTCTCTTGCTATAGTACCTATTATTAGTACCCCATATAATGTTCACATGTCTAAGATGAAGTGAACACACACTACTCCTCCAATCACTTTTGAGCCTAGTTATAGTATTCTTATGGACTATGCCATGATGGGACCTTATTTATTTTTTATATTCCATGGTCCTTCTAGCTTACTTCCTCTAGAGATGTCAGTTACACTACTTTGACCCATTGTGAGTTCATCCTTTCATACGATTTAACCTAGTGTTGATCTTATTCTGAGTTAGGCATGTACATAGAGTTGGGGGATAATTATGTGGACATTTACTTAAATGTGCATGCATTATAATAATAATGCATATGCATTATGGTCATAACACATGTTTTATTTGAATTTAGGCTCAGAACCACCAAACCTAAGAATGCATACACATTTCAAATAATATGTATGTGTTACTGATAACATGTATACATTATGAATAACATGTACACATTATGAGGAATGTGTATGTGTTCTTATTGGTTTACACAGAAAAGCACTAAAACATGTACATGAAGCCAATCTTGACTTGAAACTGATATTTATTACTCTAAATATTAAGTATAAGTTTATATTTATTTTAGTAAATATAAGAAATTAGGTTCACTTTACATCTGATAGATTTTGTCTCATAGCTATACACCTTATGATGTGGAAAATAGTTTTTAAAAATCCAATATGGTCAGTATTTAGGCATTTTCAAGGTCAAAGTATTGAACCAGGGGATTTCAGGGCATAACTTTTACAATTGATGTCCATTTTTGGTAAATATATAGTCATTTTTTAGGTTGATATATAGATTACTTCCTAGTATTTCTAGGAGTCCTAAGTTTGTCAAAATTGAATTTTTCAAACCACTCACTTTGAACTTGATCCAAATTGGTGTGATTGGAGTCTCATAGGTCACATTGATGACCTGCGCACATCAAAAAACCACTTTATGTTAATTTCACTTGTTCATCATCCCTCCCTCATCCTTGATCACTTATTACACATCCCTCATCACCCCTAATCACTCTATCCTCATTATTAATTGTCCCTAATTACTCCCTCATTAACCCTTATTATCCCTCATCATCTCTAATCAGTCCCTCATCATCTTTGATTACTCCCTCATTGACCCTCACTATCCCCCATCACCTCTAATCACTCCTTTATTATCCCTCATCATCCATAATCTCTCTTTCATTGACCCTCACCATCCCTCATCATATTTAATCACTCCCTCATCATCCCTAATCAATCCCTTATTGGATCTCACAATCCCTCATCATCCCTAATCACTCCCTCATCATCCCTAATCACTGCTTCATCATCCCTCATCATACCTAATCACTCCCTTATGGACCCTCACCATTCATTATCATTTATAAATGCTCCCTCATCATTCTTAATTACTCCCTCATTGACCCTCACCATCCCTCATCATCCATAATAATTGATTCATCATCCCTCATCATATCTAATCACTCCTTCATCCCTCTTGTCCCTAATCACTTCCTTATTAACCATTACCATCCCTCATCATCCCTAATCACTCCCTAATCCACCCTAATCACTTTCTCATTGACCCCCATCATCCCTAATCACTCCCTCATCATCTAAACTCATTCCCTCTTCATCCTTAATCAGTCCATCCAATACCTTGATCATGGTATTTTGTTGGTGTTTAACAATGTTAGGAGCTACAAGTGGAGAGTTGATTGCTAGTATAAAATATAAGACATAGTGATCAAAATGATGTGGAGGCAAATTTTAAACATAAATATTTATCACCTATGAAAAAATATGGGCCTATTAGAAAATATGTAATTCATAATTTATGATCCACCATAAAAAGAGAAGCAATTAAAACCACCATAACATGAAAAATGGTACTAAATATGAGGATCACCAAACTATGTGATTTCCTAAATCAATAAATTAATTTCTATATTATGACATTTTATGATCTAAATAATTACATTTAAGGCCTTCTATTTACATTTCTATTGATTGAGTTATCATATTAGAGTGTGGAAAATAATTTTCAAATGATTAGTACAAGAAGTCCAAGATTGGAAAGTGGTGCCTAATTCATAGCTTCAATATTCAATTCAATGAAGAGTGTCACACTATGAGCTCTCTACTTGCACAACTTGAGAAGTGGATACAAGTTATCTATAACTATAAAAATGTAAGTATATAATATATCATGAACCCAATGATATGGTCAGTACTAAAAATATCCCTACTTCCCCCAACAAGAAATTATATGAATTAAAAATATTGTTTCATTAACAAATGTAGATCAATGGTGAACTAATACACTTCATCATTTTTAATGGATTTCAGAAGAATTTAATTTTTCCTAAAGCAGATTTTCAAAAATTGAACTTGAAATTGATGCATGCTAGTGTATGGTCTAGTTTAGGCCTTGATAAATGGATCACCTACTAGTGTCACTTGGTGTGAAAAATCAAACTTCTTAAATTTGCAATCATTTATGACATCTCACCTTTATATCTATGATGTTTTACATGTGGTCAACCATATATTTACCATTGATATGTAGTATATGAAGTAAATGCTTGAAATTTTGATAGATTGTCATGATCTAAAATACCATATATCGTAATTAGTTCATAAGCTTTTAGTCATTAATGCCAAGAAGTGTAAGAGTCTTGTTAGTTATATTAATAAATATAATCTTGATCTTAAGAAGTAAATGTAATAACATCCTTGTGGCACCATATCATAGTGTGGTTTGTCAAATAATAATGAAGACAAAATAATTAAACCATAAACTAGATGAATATAATGATATCTTTTAGTGACCTAAATAATACCTTTGATTATATCCCTTTACTACCTCTACCTAAAACCTCTTTATATAGAATATAATTTATAGAGAATGAATAGATCAAGTGGCAGATCCATGAAATCATGTATAATAGACACATCATGCCCAAATCATTGCCTTGAAGAAGACTAATTGTGCTTGTGCCAAATAAGGATGGGACACGAGGTTGTGAATCAATTAAAAAAATATTAGCAAGATTAAAGTGAAGAACTATTATCCTCATCTAAATATTAATGAATTTGTTTGCCATATCCATGGTGTAGAAGTCTTTTCAAAAATTGATCTTAAGTTTGGGTATTATCATATTCATGTTGAACTTATAGACATTTCAAATATAATATAAAAAATAAAGGAAGGATTGCTTGAGTAGTTGGTTATGCCTTTTATGTTAACTCATGTAATGGATTCATTAATTGATATGTTGAATGACATCCTTAGGCCCTTTAACTATGTCAATTTTTAATGTACTTGGATGACATCTTAATCTTCATATAACATGGGATGAACATCTATACCATGTTGAACTAGTGTTTCACATTTTGTAGAAACACATTTTTATGATAACATGAATAAATTTTCATTTTACATGCAAGAGATAAAATATTAGGATACATTACACACACAAGGAGTGTATGTGTTAATATAACCAAGATTCAAGTCATATAGGATTGGGAAACACCAAATAACTTTACATAGATGTAAATCTTCTCAGAATTAGAAAATTATATAAGAGATTTATGTTTAATTTTTATCTGTTAAACCAAGCTACCAAAGGTGGAACCAAATAAAGTTTCATCTAGTCAATTACACAATAAATACAATTCTATGAATTAAAATTCAAACTCTATTTTGTGCTAGTAGTTGTGTTACTTGACTATAAATTTGGAAGATCATCCAATTCATTCAGTAATAAAATTGATTATCATAAATGGGTATTGACAACATAAGTCCTAAAAAGAGTTAATTTATGTTATAATGGATTAAGCAACATATGATTAGAATAAAAGATACCTTTAGATTATATACTTACATCAGATGATGAGGGATGATGAGGGTCAATGACAGAGTAATGAGGGATGTTGAGGGTCAATGAGGGAGTGATTAGGGATGATGAAGGATTTTTATAGTCAATGAATGAGTGATTAGGGATGATAAATTAATTATTAGAGATGATAAGGGACAATGAAGAAGATTTACCAATTTTTGGGAATATTGGTGTATTATTCCTAATTTAGTTAAAGGGTCTGAGTAGTAAAATCAATAAATAAATAAATAAATAGAAAATAATTAATACTAATTTGTGTAAATCAATTACACTTCAAATTTTTATAAAAATAGTAATAAGGAGAAGAAAACAAAACTTATCTAGAAACTAATTGATCTAACTAAGACAGAGGCTGGAATTCACTATGCAAGACTAAGACACTGTCACAAATAGAGATATAAACTTCATTATATGATTGGATAAGAGCACCAGAATTGATAGTAGTGGCACTAGCACTATAGTCAACCTCTATCATTGTTGTCCTGAGCATCTGAGCTTTATGGGTTTTTTTGTTATGTTTGTGTGACCCTATCTACAAAGTTTTGGTAGTTAGAAGTTTGTATAGCTCCCTATAGAGTAGATTATTTATTTAAACCCTATCTTCCAATATGATTTGATCAATTTTGAGCAAGAATGGGGGTTAGTGTGTGTAATATGAACTAGATGTGCTTTACACCCCATGTGTGGGCATGTTGCCTACATACCAATACTCTAAAGAGGGGTCAAGCCATATGTAGTTCTCCCACTTGATATAGTTTGTGAAATTGTGTATATGAAGATGTGGAACACTAAAATAGATGTGCTTAAGATGGTTAAGGACTAGTGTAAGAACTTGATTGAGCTTGTAGGTGTGTTAGTTGGTTGTATGCAGAGAATAGGGAAGATTTCTTGAGTAGTCTTGCTTGTATTCTTACTTGGTTAGTGATATTTTCCAACCCTTTCTAAATGATATTTGAATGGGATTTTATAGGGATCTATTGGTCATGGGTTGAATTTACTCACCTTAGGTTGACAAGGATAAGGATGTCAAACCAAAAAAAATTGACCATTGGGGCCAGAAATGGACTTTGAAAATAGTGCTAAAAGTGGACAAGAGTAGCACCAATGCTATAGTCCAAGTGTGGTATTACTATTTTAAGTAGACGAGACTTGGGAGGATGGATCTATCATGTAAAAAGGGGTCTAGATCAGCTGGGATCAAGTCTGGAAGGCTATGAATGACTAGGAATTAGTGAAAATAAGCCTACGAGGGTCATGAAAGCAAACATGAGGGACCTAACGGTTAGGTGTCATTAGCCATGCTCAAGTTACTATTTTTTGTATTTTATATGACTATATTTTCCCTCCCTTTATTCTAGCGATGAAGCAAAGTGAAATACTAGAATAAAGGAAAAATAGAAAGCATACCTGAACTTACTTACAAGGGTGAATCTCATGAAGCTATGTGATGTTGGGTGTGTATAAAAAGAGCATGTTGTGAAGTATGAATCTGCAAGAAAAATAAAGAGTAGATCAGTTCTTACTAGATATGCTATATCTAAAATAATAATGTAAAAAATTAGGTAAGAGAGAAATTAAGATAAAGGAATGAATACACCTCACTTGATATGTGAACCAATACAAAACCTAGTGTGACATTGAGTGATGCTAGATTATGATGAGTAATGTTAGATGTATGATGAACTAAGAGTAATATTGTGAATGGATTTGAGTGCTCAACTCCCTAAGAGTGGCTTAAGAATGAAAAGTCTAGCCCTTTGGCTCTATAGTCACCCACTAAGTGAATCTAGGTGGTCTTGCATGTGTTGAACAATGTTTAGACTATGTGTCCAATCCCTTTGATTAGGTGGCTCAAGAATAAAAAGGCTAGCTAGTCCTTTGGCTCCATTTTTTCCCTATGAAGTGAAGCTATGAAATGATACCAGTACGAACTATATGTCATATGATATGTCTCCTAAAACTCATGAATTTACTATGATATAATAATGTTAGCATGGATAGTTGAATGTATGCTAGAAACTAGGCCATTCTTGGCCATTCTAAAAGATGGAGATTAGGCTTGTATAAAAGCCACTCTAAACTAGTACATTAGGCTTGTATGAAAGCCACTCAAGAACTATGGAGCTTAGGCTTGTATGAAATCCATTCCAAAATGATTCCAACCACCTATAAATGGAATAAGGAATGTAACTACTAGGAATGCTTGGGTAATGTTAAACTCAAAAAGAAAAGAAAATAAATATGCCACACACATTACCTCCAATCATTGGTGTCTAAAACATGAATTATGATCTAGAAGTTATATCAACTACCATATCTAAAACTAGAAGTGAGAGCCATCATGTCATGCATGATGCCCCTTATATCTAGATTCTCTAAGAAAAAGTGTATTGAAACTATTGAATTTAGTCTGAATTGTAGCTGACAAAGCTACAACTGAACTTACCTTTCTATCTATTTTTAGAAAATTTAGTTTTTTTGTTGTTTGGACAAGAAAACTAAAAGTGGAAATTAGTGGCACCAGTGCTATTGTTCAAGTTGGGTGATGTTGTCTAGGGCCAAATTTGGTTTTTGTTCTAGATTCTTGACTATCTACTTATTCTATTCTAATTGGTTTGATGTGTGGTTGCTATTTGGGTGTTCTAAAAATTATTGTTTCGATTGTTAGGATCTCTGATCTCTAAGACAAAACCCATGTTTGTTTCCCCCTCTTCTAAGGGTAGGAATGAATACGCTGTAATGACTACCCTCATAAGATAGAGCCTTACAAGTGTGTTATGCTATAAAGATACATGATATAAAAATGATAATTGACAAAATATCTCAAAATATAGTATGATTTGTATTGAGAGATTGTTAGATCAATAGAGGTATGCTTAGATAGATGTAATAATATAATAACATGTGAAATGTTTTAAATTAGAAATGAAAGTTTGGTTAGTTGTTAGCTGGAGGGATAGAACATGATGTCCATCATGGCATCTAAGAAAGAAAGATAAATACATGATGTGAATCATGGCATTGCAAGCAATGAGAAGAAAACAAGCACAAAAGGTAAGAAGCATACAAGGGTGGCCCAAGGGACAAGTAAAAAGGGATATGGGCACATGTCACTCAAATTGGAAAGTAAACATATAAGGCATGTTCAAATGCCACATACACATACAATTAAAACAAGAAAAATTGGCATGGAAGCCACAATCATGTAAAGGAGTACATGCAAAACATTGGAAAATTTCCTAAGGCACACGCATGAATATAAGTAAAGGACATTGGTAAATGTCTTAAGGCACATATAGAAAACAAACAAGAATAGATAAATTCAAACAATTTAGCTATGCTAAGTAAGAAAATAAAGCATGTAATAATTAAAAAATACAATCACATCTAACTAATCAAAGTAAGAGGGAAAGTGTGCAAAAAAATTTAGTACAAGATTAGGTATATGTTAAAAGATACACAAGTATTATATACTAGTGAGTGTTGATAGAGCAATCTATGTAATAAAGTAAGTAATATACATCAACATGATAACTAAAATGTGTGGTGTAAGAATGACATAGCTTGGATGGTGTAGTCATGTAGAAGGTGCCCCTAGTGGGTATTTATATTGATGTGTATCTCGATGTAGAATTAGGATGCCCCCTCAATGGGTAGAGTGAAGCAATCAAAGAGTTGGATGTCAATATACACACTCAAAAGAAGATCAAGTGAAGCATGGTAATGTAGATAAATTGACAAATAATAAGCATAAAATAACAAATGTAAGTCTATCATAGTAGTAGAAATGTAAAGCATGGATGATGCATATAATCAAGTATTTTTGGTGTTTTTGAATATTATTTGTATGTTTTTGTATTTTGAACTATTTTGTATTATTTTTGAAATTTTGAAAATTTTTGAGCTATTTACAATCAAGAATAGTAGACTATATACAGGAAATACTGGGAAAGGATGATACTAACTGATGAGTCTCATGGGAGACTCCCTATCATGGTGTCCTGTATTAAGAAGAGGAATCATGTGTGATCATGAAGTATGATGGAAATGCTAAAACTATGGTTCTGAAAGTTGCATATGTTGTAAATATTCTAAACTATCGAAAGGAAAAATTGAGTGTGGGGTCCCCATGTAACTCTGAGAAGTGGATGCAACTATAGGGCTCTTAGGGACCTGTCTAGTGGTAAGAGAAGTCCTCTAAACATTTGCTCTATGAGTAGACGCATGAGATCTCAATAATACTACCCTGGGTGTGAACACTATAAATGGAAGTTATCTAGAATATTGAAGCTGTGGAGGTATATGAAATCTCTGTGCTAGTGATGGATGTCTCAACTATGTATGAATCAAAGCTGAGGAAGAAATATAACTAGTGGAGAAATTAGAACTTAAGGATGAACTAAAACTGATGACTGTACTATAGAAAATGGCTCTAAAGTGGGGAGTGGTAAATAATATGGAACTCTACCAACTGTAACAACATAATTAGCATGAATGAATTTCACACATCTATGAACTATAGAAGGTACTACTCAAAGTTTCTAGATCCATGGTCAACCAAGTAATATATCAAAAACTCTTGTAATGGGAACTATATTGAATAGTATGGCCACATGTGTTGGACCCACCTATAGAGGAAGTAAAATATCACCCAATGAACTCTGCCTATGCCCACTAAATCCATTGATAACTATGTCTATTGGTGTAATATCCTACTTTGAATATCCCAAATGCTGCAATAATATCACAGTGCACATTTTCATACTGGATCCATTGTCTATGAGAACATTATGAATAAGATGATTATGAATGTGATCTCTAATAAAGAGTGCATGATAATCCATATCATCCTCAAGGATATCCTGATCTAAGAAGGAACTCTAGAATTATATACACCAATCATGTTACTCAAAAGATGTGTCTCAATTGAAGGTGTCCTATATGTGTTTGGTGGGGGATGTACATGATATGCATGGTGAACCCCTAATGTGTCCCCTGTTTCCTATTTAGAATTCTATGGAAAATGATCTAAAAATATTTTCAAAGCTTTATCTTGTGTTTTCTTTAGTTGAGGAGACTCAACTGAAGTTCCAAGATCAATATGATTATCATCTATCAAATCCTAAATCTTGTGTCTCAAACTGATGCATATGTTTGTTGTATGTCCTAGTACCCTATAAATTTCACAAAATGCATGATGATCATATCCCCATAGAAGAGGCTTTGTTAGATCAACTTCCTAAATAGGAGGGAGAGATATGATGTTACATTCCAATAGCTACTATAAAAATCTAGTTGGAGAAACTAGTATATTGGTAAAGGTACACCGAAGAGGTGATAATAAAACCACTCACTGAGGGGGTCCTGAAGATGCAATAACTATAGGTTGATTTTGACTCTTGTTATAATTGACTTTAACTCTGTATGGGACTTTGTTGTTACTCTTTTTTTTTGTGTTTGAGATACTTGTGTACTTGAGTTTGCCCAAATAAATTAACTTGACTTCTCTTTCCTTTAGCATGTGACACAATTCAGTGAATGAAGAGAATCTTTTGAATATAATGTATTCATGAAAACTAGTAGAAGACTCTATTTGAAGAGATCCTATAATTCTTGATCAGCCATGGGCTAGTTATCTTAGACAAAATAGTCTTAAATCGAAGACCATAATTTGTGAGATGCTCATTTGACCTTTGTTTTTGTTGTGCATCTTGGGTGTATGAAAATTTATCACCAATGTTAATGCTGAAATGAGATAGGAACATGTTGGCTAAATGATTGAATGCATTGAATGACTAATTCGATAGACTATAGAACCATTATAAAGCATAATACTTTATAATCTATGGAAATAATTTGGTAAGTAGCCAGTCATTTGGTATATAGTCCAAGCATGCTACGTGAAAGGCTTTCAAATGTGTCTTTAGATCACCCTTGCCATCATATAGAGTAAGCTTGGGTTGAATAAAACCTTGTGGCAAAGGTGTAGAAGAAATGTGGCATGCCAATGGTGTATGTAGTTGTGAAAAATAATCCAAAACTTACATAGGTCTAGAGGCATCTTTCTCAAGATGTAGCACCTTGGATTGAAGAAGTTTTATCTCTTACACAAAGGCTACCACATCAGGAGATAAAGATGTACTAGTTGTAGCTAGTGGCATGGAGGTAAGTTGGGCTACTATAGGGGGTTACTGAGACATAGTTACCCTTGTAGTGTCATTTGTAACTGGTTGCTCTAAAGGAATGGAAGATTCAGCTTGATTATCCTTTTTAATTTCCATGATAGATTGCAAGATAAGAGTATGATCTCGAGGCTGGTCCCAGAGTCTTTATCAAAAACTTTGTAGGATCAAATATTTGTTGAGGAAAACTTCATTATCAATAATTGGTAGAAGTGGATTAGTAGTCTAATGTGGTAGAGCATGGGCATTAGTATGTACAACATCATTATTATTTTCATACTGCTCATTATTAGAGTTATCTTTATTGAAATTAGTATAGTCTAGATGTGTAGAATCTATAACAAGAATCTGAGTTCGTTGTTTATCCATGGTATATGGTCAAGTCTCAAGAATCTAGGTGAATTCAGGAGGATTGCCACTAAGTCTTTCATTTATCTTGAAGGAAGAGATGTAATGAACTTGGGGGGCATAAGGAAAAAAACTTGGATGATAGTAGAAAAGATTAAATGGATATAATCTAAACAAGGAACTGAAATATGCATAAAGAGGATATGAAGTGTGTGCACATGTAAGGTGATACCTCAAGAAGCAATGGGACTTAGTATGGGCAAATAAGGTTTTAATAGATAATTATTTGAATAAGTACTATGAAAATTTGAAATTGAAAGTGAATTTCTGAGTTAGATATGCAAGTAAAAAGTTAAAAATTTATTAGAGAATTAGTGATTTAATAAGACCTAGTATATGTAACTAGGGTTTTGAAAAATAAATGTTTTGAAAAATTAATATTGAAATTTGAATGGATTTTATGATTTAAATATGCTAGTAAAAGTTTAGAAAATGATTGGAAAAATACTAGGACCTAGTATGGGTAACTAAGGTTTGAAAGAAAATTATTTTAAAATTACCAAGAAATTTTAAAATTCAATGCTAATTTTTAATTTTATTATATAGTAAAAAAATTCAAAAAAATATAGGAAAAATTAGTAGGAAATTTACCCTAGGGTTTCTAGGGTTTTTGGGTGTAAACGAAGTAAGATGGGTTCACCAAATGATTTAACAATTTTTAGGAATATTGGTGTATTATTCCTAATTTAGTTAAAGGGTATGAGTATTAAAATTAGTAAATAAATAGATAATAATTAAGCTACTAATTGATGTAAATTAATTACAATTTAAACTTTTCTAAAATAGCAATATGGAGAAGAAAATAAAACTTAGCTAGAAACAGATTGATTCGACTGAGACAAAAGCTAGAATTCACTATGCAAGACTAAGACACTGTCACAAACTAAGACTTTAAATTCATTATGTGATTGGATAGGATCACCAAAACTAGATAGTAGTGGCATCGACACTATAGTCCACCTCTATCATTGTTGTCATGAGGATCTAAGCTTTCTAGGTTTTGATTATTATGTATGTGTGACCCTATCTGCAAAGTTTTGGTAGTTAGAAGTCTATATAACTCCCTATAAAATATATTATTTCTTCAAACCCTATCTTACATTGTGATTTTAATAATTTTGAATAAGAGGGGGGTTTAGTGTGTGTAAGATGTGTTGAACACACCTATGTACTAAAAGGGGGGTGAATTAATAGATCTCAAAAGTGAATTTCTTCTAACTTTTAAGATGAATTTTAAACACATGAAATATTAATAAAATAAATTAAATGTATCACATGAAAAAATTCATAACACAAAACACCATATTTATATATGGAAACCCAAAGGGGAAAACCATGGTGAGAATGCTAGTAGAAGCTACTATTCTAATCCATCCTCACAAAGTTTGTCTCATTGACTGAACCTCACTAGTTATATTTAAGGACACCCATCCCAAGGAGACACCAATCCCATATTTTTAATATTACCAAATCTAAAGAAGCACCCACTCCCTATACTAAGCACCAACCTAGCTTAATCTGATGACACCAACCAATCAAACATTTACACTTCAAATTAATGAATTAGATTCATAAAAGAATCCAAGTCTCTATTCTTTATTGCATGTCTAAGCTACAACTTCTCATTTCTCATTCAACACACTCTTGTGTGATCTTCAATCTTCTTCTACCCTTTCTTTGTGTCTAAATTTATCTATTTGACACTTTGGTATTCTCCTATTCGACCATTACTCCTCTATGCTTAGATGAGTCTCATACTTTTGCATCTACGGCTCGACTCCTCTTGACTCCTCTCATTCTAAAAAATAAAATGACTATTTATCTTCCATACTCTTCATCTCTTTAGAATTTTTCATCAATCAACTTTGATTTTAACATTTGAAAAATATAGGTGACTCAAAAGATTAACCATTTTTACAAGAATAACCAATTAATTTCCATCAACTTTCACGTCAAACTTTTATAACTGACTTACTTCATCAAGTTCTTGAAGATGCATGACTTAACCAAGTTAGACATTAACCTTCAACATATATGATTTCATCTTACATTCCATAGCATTCATGAAAGCTTTCACTCGATTAGATCTTACCAGACTTGCTCGACCTTTAACTTGACAACTATGCCATTAACCTTCAAAAATCTTTAAGCTTTGGATTAATTCACTCCATTGTATCTTCTCAATAATGGATTTCATGCATTGTCAGATCATCAAAGATGCATGCTTTTTATATTGGCTTAGTCATTAAACTTTGGCATGTTGACCTCATTGCATTTTCTTTGGCATTCATGTATTGTTTTTCTCCTTTGATCTCTTCAAACTTGCTCAACCTTTAACTCACCTTGATCCTTCAGCACTTTTGAAAATGCCCTATAAGACTTCACACTTATATTTTGACAATGTTGCAAGTGACCTATATTTCTTCTGAAATATCCTTTGAAAACTTTGTAAGAGTCCATTCCATCCGAAAGTATCCTTTGGGAACTTTTTAAGTGTCCTCTCCATCCAAAAGTATCTTTAAAGAATTTTGTAAGTGTCTACCTACCTTAGACAAAATATTCAAAAGGATTCATCAATGCCCTTCTTTCGAAAGTGTCCTTTAGGACTTATATAAGTGACCTATTCAGACTTTTGTTTGGATCACATGCCCTTCAGAGCTTTAGCAAAGTTTATTTTGGAATTTTTATTTGGGTCACATGCCCTTCAAAATGTTGGCAAATTACCCTTTGCAATTTTTTTTTGGTCACATGCCCTTCAAAACTTTGGAAAAAGATCCTTTGGGATCTTTTTTTGGGTCACATACCCTTCAAAAATTTTGTAAAGTACCCTTCAAAAACTTTGAATGGTTCACTTACCCTTCAACATTTTGAAAAGATCCCTTCAGAACATTTGTAATGTACCCTTCAAAAACTTTGAATGGTTCACTTACCCTTTAGCATTTTGAAAAGATCCCTTTGTAACTTTTGTAAATTACCCTTCAAAAACTTTGAATGGTTCACTTACCCTTTGGGATTTTTGCAAAGATCACTTTGAAACTTTTGTTCGGTATAATTTTTCCAACAAAGACTTAGTCATTTTTTCAAAAGAATTCTCCAAGACACTTTTTTGAAAGAATAAACTAGGTCAAAAATTGGCTAAGTGTGAAGACCAAAAAAAATTGTCTTGACAACTACATACCTTAGGTTCTTCCCATTACTTTACTTATTAGATTGAAAGAAATAATGAAGTTATGGAAACCTGATCAACTTCACTAGATCAATTCAGGTTCTTAACATTGCTTAACTTATAAAATTGAAAGAAGCTAATTCATTTGGTAAACCTAATTTACTCTTAAGGCAAGACCCATTCGGGTTTCTTGACTTGCTTGACTAAAAAGATAGAAAGAAGATAAGTAGTCTTATAAACCTGATTTACTTCACAAGTCTCATTTAGGTTCTCTGCATGACTTTAATTATAAAATTCATAAATAAAACTGTAAAAGCACATGGAGTTGACAAACCCAATTTACTCCACAAGTCTCATTCAGGTTCAATGGCACTGCTCACTTATGTCTTATAAAAAAACATATAAAATCCTTGGTTCAAGTGTAGGAGCTTCTTGAGTTCATCATCACTATGCATTTGTCATTAATGTTTGCATATTTGACATCAATGATAACCCTTGACACTGGAGCATTAATCCTCCTTCACTAAGCTCTTTGACATTAATAACATCTCAAATTACCAACAAGATGCACTAGACATGATTCACACCCCATGTGTGGGTACATTGCCTATATACCAACACTCCAAAGAGGGATCAAGCCATATGTAGTTATCATACTTGATGTGTTTTATGTAATTATGTATATGAAGATGTAAAATGCTAAATTAGATGTGTTCAAGATGGATAGGGACTGGTGGAAGGACTTGAATGAGCTTGTATGTGTGTTGGTTGGTTATATGCAAAGAATATGGAAGATTACTTGAGTAGTCTTGCTTGTATTCTTGCTTGCTTAGTGATATTTGCCAACCCTTTCCAAATGATCATTGAACAAGTTTTTATAGGGATCTATTGGTCATGGGTTAAATGTGCTCACATTAGGCTAACAAGGATAAAGATGGGGAACCTAAATAAATTGACCATTGGGGCCATAAATAGACTTAGACAATACAACTAAAAGCAGATAGGAGTGGCACCATTGTTATACTCTAAGTGTGGCACTACTATTCTGAGAAGATGGGACATGGGGGGATGGATATCTCATTTAAAGAGGGGTCTGGCTCAGTTGGGATCAAGTCTGAGAGGTTATAAATGACTGGGATTCAGTGAAAATAAGCTTAAAAGGGTTATAAAAGCAAACATGAGGGACCTAAGGGTTGGGTGTCATTAGCCATGCTCAAATTACTAATTTTTTCATTTTATATGACTATATAAGGTTAATGAGGGTGTTTCAGTGAATTTTAGCTTATATTTTGAGAAAGGATGAAGAAGAAACTAAATACGGGTATGGTTAAAAAACTTATTTGATTGTGCATGTGTTAAATCAGATGATTGTGAAGAAATCCTCTTTTGCTTGGGAGGATGACCTATAAATAAGATAACACTAAATTAAATGGTTGGTTAAATATGTAGTTGGGTGGATTTCCTAGTGCTAGCTAGATCCTAGAAGCAAGGGCTCCCTTGAGATATTTCAATCCACACATTTTAAATAATTAAATTTATAAATAAAATGATAAATTACTTGCATCAATAATCAAAAGATACTTAAATTGAACACAATAAATAATTGATAAAGAAGTAGGCTATAAATGACTAATATAACAATAAACAAGTTAATACTAATGTTAAATGGGTCAAGTATGCTTCAAAAAATAGGATAGGGGTGTATGAATAGGTAGGGACATAGAAAGTTGGATTTGGTTAAGGATAAGAGGGTGAAAATAGCTTTCTATTATTTTCTACCATAGTGACTATCCGTGATTGATGTGATCATTGATGGTTAAGGTCATCATCGATGGCTGAGGCAATTATCAGTAGTTGGATAGACCATCGATGGTTAAGCTGACCATCGATGGTTACCATGTGTAGGCTATAGGTAATAAATGGCTAGTTGACAAGATTTTTGAAGGCAATTCCAAGAGGTTGGCTTGTACTACACTGATTATGAAATACAAATAAAGTAATTGAATATTGTAAAACAAATACTTAGCTTACAGAAGATTGATCAAATGAATGGTTGAGAAGTTTGGCTCATTGATAGAGTCTAGTATGATTTTGATAGAGTAACGATACTTGGCCATCAATCAAGGGATGATGATAAGTTAACTCTTTGTCATGATGACTGAATCACTGGATTGTTGGATTGTTAGATGCAAAAATCTCTTGATAGTTGTGGATCCATTTCACCTCTTAATCCTCTCTTCTTATAGGTAAGGAGGGAGAAGTGCAACAAGATATTAACTAGGCTTTCTAATTATAACTCATGCATACAATGGTTTGCACATAGATTTAAACAAGTTAATTTTAGAAAATCAAGGTGGAGTGTTTTGCATGTTAGTGCTTAGGATGGTGGACCCTAACCATTGGCAGTCAAGGTGACCATTGGTGATCATCCTAATCATCACCGGTCAAGGGCTAAGGTAAAAATGTGGTTAGAGGGTGGGCTTAGTTAGTTGGTCAAACTAGCCATGGTTAGGCTTGGTTAGGGGTGAAAGGTTCAAATTGGTCCCAAAGGTGTCCTAAGGTGGTGTAGGGGTTTTTTGACATTTGAAAATGTAATGTAAAAAATTTTGGTCTATATTTTACCCCTTTTTGTTATGAAACTTTGAATCAATAAGCTACATAATAAAAACTAATTGCTAGTTGAAGGTCTAGTTACCCTGAGTATGGAAGGAGGTGTTCCCCCTTACACTGAGAGTCGATGAGGTAAAACAAAATTAGGTATAGGTTTGATAAGGTGGATGAAGGGGATGATGAATGTGGACATCATGAAGATGAGTGATAAGTTGGGAATTAAAGCAAAAATAAGTGCACAAAGTGTGACAAAAGGTACGATAGCTAAGATCATACATAGACTAGGTTGTCATAACTAGTAAAAATAAAGTTTGATGTTAGAAGGACAAGTGGACCACATGACCACATTTAGGCATGGTGGTTAGGCACACTCATAAATGCAAGTCTCTTAGGTAATGCCTATGATTTTGTGGGTATCCAAAGTAGGAAGTGCTCATGATGAAAACATAAATTGGTAAAGTGTCATGAGTATGTAAGGTAGTAAGTGATCTTGAGAAGACACAAGTAGGTATACGCAAAGTGGCACAAGTTCAAAAAATGGTCAACATGGTAAGGTTACTGATACAGTCAAAGGACTAGGCAAAATTTATTTTAAAACATGTACTAGTTGGGTCGAACTAGACCAATGGTGAGGTGATGAGGTGGTTAAGGTAGGTAGAGAATGTAGTCTCTATGGGTGGGTATTTTGATATGGGTTTACTCAAGAAGGGTTGCTCAAGGTAAGATCCAAAAAGGGGAACAATCTGACCATTGATAGTTAGGGTGATTAAGGGTGACCGTCGGTAGTCACCCTAACTTTTGATAGTCAGGGTACAAACCTTAAAAGGCCATGGTCAAAAATTAAAAAGTAAATCATTATTACTCATTTAAACATGTGCTTTTTTGACTTTGAAGCTCTAGGTTTTGACATATAGGGTGAAGTTTACAATTAGTGATTATTAAGGTGAACAATTGATTGTTGAGTGGATCAAGTGTTAGAGGGTGACCTAGTTAAGATATAACATAGATGTGGATGTGATCGGGTAGAGGTTCTATGGATTCCTCATCAATGATGATCAAGGAATGAGGTAGTGTCATCCTTAAATTGATAGGGTAGTGTTGGAATTGACATTGAATTTGGTGTTGTAATTGATCTAATTGATTGTTGGGTTGGGTGTGGGTATGCTTTAGTTAGGTTTTGTTTGATTTTGGTAAAATTGGGTAGGTGAAGTCCAATTTTGGGAAGGTAGGATAGTTAGGGGTACATTTGTATAAGGATTGGTAGGATTTGGTAGAAAACTAGTAGCTTATAGCTTATTTTGGGTATGTTTAGGGTTTTAGAGGATTTCTACCGTAGTCATGCACAGTGACCATTGGTAGTCATCCTAACCATTGATGATTGATAAGCATTATAAAATGATTGCCTGACCATCGATGGTTAATCTAAATGGGAAGAGGGATGAGCTTACATTTTAAGGAATTTGGTAGGGTTTGAGAGGTCAATAGTTGGTTTGAGTTGTAATTGCTATCAATAAGGGCATTAATGGGTAATAATGATGGGTTGAAACATTTAAGTTCCATAGGTAGTAGTCAAATAAATCATCAAATGGGTAAGTTGAGGTAGGGTGAAGGAGCTAAGTACATGGGGAAAATGAAATAGTTGACTAAGTATGTGTACTATTGATTGTTTTACAAGCATGAGAGTAGATACAGATATATGACCAAGTGTTATTTATCTTCGTAAAGGTTCACCAATGGATGACCCCAATAGATTGGGTGCACATAGAGGAGGTGGGCTTGAGAATGATGCAACATTAGTAGCACATGTAATGTAATGCATCTATGATCATGGCCCTCATTAAGAGATAGAATCTGACCATGAACACCTTCCTTCTATCGACTGGTGAGCTTATGATCTTGCTAGAGGATATGCACAAGATTACATAGTTGCCCCTACAAGGTTATCTAATTTACCACATATAATGGGAGGAGTGAGATGAGATGTTGGAGTTGATATATGGAGACAACCAAGATCATGTCAAGTGGCATATTGGGGGCTTTAGTTATTCTATTATCTATCAAAGGGTGAGGGGCAAGAGGAGATTGGTTATGATGATGGTAGTGTCATTCTTTACCCTTCCTAACTCAAGCAATGGGAGGTTCCCATACCTAATATTGGGGGTTTTGGTTGAGATGTTACTAGGTAGACAATATTTGGATGTGTACTTATGATTTTGGTGTAGATATATAGAGTTCATGGGGTTTTAGGGCCCATAGGAGATATGTCATCAGTGTCAGTCTGGTTCTACACTACTAGGCCTATGAGCACATCTGGATGATGAGGACAATGGTGTTGCCATGGGTGAGATATGCCTAGATACTGTTCTTGATTGTTTTTATATAGTGGAGAGCTGACTTCATAATTTTTGGTGTAAGAGGAGGAGCCTATGATATATATATATATATATATATATATATATATATATATATATATATATATATATATATATGTTCAAAGGTGATTTAGGTACACTAATGATTAGAGACATTATCTAGAGACCATATGTTGGGTTCCCAGAGTGGGATGGGTATAATAGATAGACTTTCTCATTATAATGTTATAAGTTGATCATCGACCAGAGGGATGGATAGGTAGATCTCATCCTAGTTGATAAGGTTAAAATGTAATTTGGCCTGATACAAGGTATTCTAAGTGCATTTGCCAAGTATAGGCATGAGGATGCAAAGATCCTATTACCAGAACCACATCTAGTGTAGATATTACTTGACTACAAGGAGCTACCAACAAGGCTAGTGATTGATGATATAAGATTTATTAATGGTTACATGTCATGGTATCAGGCTCTATATGTGGTAGTAGATATTGGAGGGGATGATAGTGGTAGGAGGACGATGGATGTAGACCTAGCTAGGAGAGGAGGCCAGAGGGCATAGGTGTAGGGGGTGCCATAGATGGATATGCAAGAGCAATACTAACCACTGTAAAGGCATAAGTCATATCACTATATATGTGATCCATGTTTATTTCTCATTGCTCATGGTCTTTGCTTTGATGTTATGAGATGATGTGATGTTATATTGATCATTGATGATGCTATGTTGATTATGCTTATGTTATAGATATTGGATACTATTGGAGACTCACCTAGCTAGGCATGTGATGGATTTCATTTATGGTTATGCTTTATGATATGTATGCTTATGACATGCTAAATTTTACTGAGTATATGCTTCATCATTTATATTTAGACATGTGATGAAAATGGTTGATTGATTTATTGCTCATGGATGTTATGATGTTATTATGATTGTTATGGTTATGATTATGGTTATACATTTGGTTCTGACATACATTGATATGATGTGATGATTATGGTTTTTTTTAATTTTGATTAGGGTAAAGCATATGAAGCAAGTTAATTAACAACACTAGATGTGAGAATAAAGGATATAATTAAGAGACAAACATCTTTAGTGAAAATATCAACTAGTCATGATAGGATAATAAGAAGGCATGATGCTTCTTCTTTGACAAGGAATAAAAATAAAACCAAATTTGGATGGCTTAAGGAACATAAGCCCTTTGGATGCTTCACATTATCAGTTATTGGTTAAAGGGGTGTCTTAATCACATAATGTCAAGTAAGATCAAAATTCTTCACTTATAGTGTATAAAAGGGAAATTGATGAAAATAGAACCTTATTATGAGACTAGTATGCCTCTTATATAGGCTTCCAAGGATTCAGTATAAACAAGTCTATGTGATATAAGGCATAAACTGATCGATGGAGGAAATCTACTTATGAAAGTTGATTGTGTCTTTAAAAACTAGTTTGCTTATGAGAGCCAATTAAAAATTTCATAATTATTGTTTTTTCACTTTTTTTTATTGATAATGGGTCTTTTGGTTATTTTATTATGAGGGTTGGGGAAGCTGATCAATGCGAAAAGATTCCAAAAAATTTCTTATTTTGACAAAAGCTTTACTCAGCCATCCTTCGAGGGAGTGGTCTATGTTTGTGTGAATTATTTAATGTTTTTGATAGCTATATTTCAAGGAAACAATCCACCTTATGTTGAGCAATTTTGAAGAGATTTTCAACAATTGTTCTTTAAAGGAGCAATCTGTGACTACTAGGAATGACTCATGATTGCTATTGGTTTGGATTTTGATTTGTTTCTTTTTTTATTATGCTTGACATATACGTGTTTATAAGGCTTAAGGGTTCACATTTATGAAGGAAAAACTAGAAGAACAAGAAGGTTGATTAGGTGTAAAGGGGTTTAAGTGACAATAATCATGGGAATCCATCTTGAAAAAGGGTGGAATATACCATGAGAATCATGTCATGGGTAGAGTCATGGTACTCATTGTTCAAGATTAGGATATGATTGTGACAAATAATCACATGATTCAATTTTAATTAGCTTCCCCTAAAATAAGGAGATGAATGTGATGTAAAATCAAGAGATGAGCTTAAGTTAGACATAAGATGAATTTGATCCTTTTTAATAAAATAACAGATGTAGATGCAAAGCATTGAGGGGCTTAGGTTTTGGGTTTCCCTCATGAGAGAACAATTGATTAGCTCTTGATCCATACTTATGGGTTATGATATAAGGTCCAAGACAATTGAAAACAAACTTGCCCCACTTGGTTTTCTCCATATTGGTGACATGTTGATTTTCCTTTAGAATGAGGTATTCAATGTTAAATTCTTATAATTTAAGGTGTTTTTTATAGGCACATTTAGCATGCTCTTGATAGACCTCAATATTGGTGAGGATGGATAATTGATGCTCATAAAGTACCTCAAGCTAGGCTAAATGGTACTAATGATAATCATCCTTAGTAATGAGATCTTAAAAAGATATACAAAGAGAAGGTATTTGGTCTTTAATAGGGAAGATGACCTCTGCTCCAAACACAACAAATAAAGGTGTATCACCTGTAGGGGTTTGGATCCTATTATGATATGCCCATAAGGTGAAGGGGATGTGAAAATGCAAATCCCAAAAAGATGCATTGACCATTTTAGTGATCATGTTGTTACGAGTTTTGTTAGAGGTTTCTGCTTGTCCATTTGCTTTAGGGTGATAGGGTGAGGATAAACTTAACTTAATATTGAATGCATCACAAAGACCCTAGACTTTCTTGTTTTTAAAATATTTACCATTGTTGATGATGATCTTATGAGGAACACTGAAGCAATAGATGATGTGATGGTTGATAAAGTTGATAATATTTTCCACTTTAATCGAGACTAAAGGAATAGCCTCTACCCATTTGGTAAAATACTCAGTTACAGTGATGATAAAATGGTATCACTATGAAGAATGGGGGTTAATTTTGCCAATAAAGTCTAGACCCCATTGTAATAAAGGCCAAAATTAGTGGAAATACGAAGACTATGACTAGGTGCATGATACAAGTTGGCATGTTGTTGACATTTAACACACTTTTTCACATAATCAAAATAGTCTTGGTTAAGGGTAAACCAGTAATAGCCAAGGTGAAGGATGCATTTGGCTATAGCAAGGCTAATAAAGTGTCCCCCATAAATACCATTATGTATTTCCTTGATAACATGAGGGGATTTGTGACTATGTAGGTAATGGAAAAGGAGACCATCAAAGCAACATTTGTAAAGAATTCACCCCATAATAGTATAATATGAGGTACTCTGGATGAACTCTCTTCAAGTATTTTGGGAAAGACTAGAAGGAATGATGTTAAGGTTAAGATAGTCAAAGGTTTGATGATACCAAAGGTTAGGTTGGGTCTCTTCCACATTGAAAATGGTGCAAGAATCTAGTTTGACATAGGAAGGCTGGGTAAGTCTATGGATAGTGATAGATAGCTTAGAGTCCAAAGGTGTAGATGGGATCTAAGAGGTAAGGGAATCCATGGTGTTAACAAACTTATTGGTAGATCACAAGGCTAACTAGAAGTGGTAGTATTCAAATGATGTCAAGAATTTTTTAACTGATTATTTGTATTATTGTAAAACATCAATCTTATACTAGTAAGAGCTATTGACTTGATTGACCATAAGTTGGGAGTCACCAAACATGTTGATTGTTTTGACTCCCAAGGCTAGCACAGTTTAAATGCCTATGACTAAGGCCTCATACTCAACCATAGTATTGGTACATTCAATGTCAATCCTGAAATATAAAGGAAGAGGTTCACCATCAAAGGGAATAAGGATGATGTTAGCTTCCCCACCATGCTGACACTTTGATCCATCAAAGAACATGGTAACTTGATAGGTGAAATATGCTTGAGAGAGGGTCATGATAGACTCGTTGAGGAACTCAAGAGGAGGAGGTTGGTTATCTACTAACAGTGCTTCAACCAAGTGTTCAATAATGACTTGCCCTTTAATTAACTTCTTCTAAAGGAATTCAAGGTCAAACTCCACTAAAATCATAATCCATTTGGCCACATGTTGGTTCTGGTATGGCTTGGAATGCATATACTTGAGTGAGTCAGTATTGGTGATGACATAGGTTTTGTGGTTAAAAAGGTAGTGGCAAAGTTTGGTGGCCACAAAGACTAAGGCTAAGAAAAGTTTCTTAGTATGGGTGTATTGAGTCTCATACTTTATAAGTGTAAGACTAATATAGTAGATATATTGCTCTGTGTTGTTCATCCTAATGAGCAAGCATTGCCCCTAGGGAGTGATTAGTTGTAGAGATATAAACGTAAAAAGGTTGGTCATCCTTGGGAGGGGTGAGGATATGTGGAGATAGGAGGTACTCTTTGAGTGAATCAAAGGCCTTTTGATAGTCATTATTCCACTTAAAAGATACATCCTTCTTCAGAATGTGGTGAAAGGGTTGGCATCTGTTCAAAAGTTGGGAGATAAAGTGACGGATAGATTAGATCTTCCCCTACAGTATATGGAGTTGCTTAAGGTGGGTGGGAGGAGGCATGTCAAGTATCACTTTGATTTTATCAGGATCAACTTCGATCCATCGAAGGGAAATGATAAAGTGAAGGAGCTTTCCTAAAAAGACCCTAAAAATGCACTTCTTGGGGTTAAGGTAGACATGGTAATGGATGAGGCACTCAAATATAATCTTGAGAATGACTAAATGATCTTTATGATATTTGGATTTCCCAAGAAAGTCATCTATATAGTCTTTGATAATCTTGTGGATAAGGTCATAAAAGATGTAAGTCATGGCACATTGGTAGGTTGCTCCAATGTTTTTTAGTCCAAAATGCATGAATCTATAGCAAAAGGTCCCCCATGGGGTGGTAAAGCCAATTTTGTGTTGATCTTCAATGGTAATTAGGATCTGATTGTAACCCAAGAATCTATCTATGAGAGATAACATCTCATGGCTGGCTATAAGATCAACTAGTTGGTCAATGCTTGGTAGAGGAAAGTCATCTTTTGGGAAAATTAGGTCAAGGTCATGAAAGTCCACATAAAATAGTCACCCTATGGCTTTGGTGATAGGTACAACATTTGAAACCCATTGGGGATAGTCAATGGGTTGAATGAAATTGACCAATAAGAGACATTGAAGCTCTTCTTTGATAAGAAGGGCTATGTGAGGGTACATGCACTGAAGTTTCTTCTTGATGAGTTTGGCATCACGGTTGGTGATTATATTATGGGTGTTAATGTCAAGGTCAATTCCTATCATATCGTTATAAGACCAAACAAATGTTTTTCTTCTATCTTGGAGGAAGGAGGGGAAATCCTGAAGTTCCTTGTAATTTAGTGATTGGTGAATTTTGACAATGTGGGGGTTGTCCAGAGTGCCCAAGTTAATATCCATTATTGATTCATTCAACATGGTTGAAGTATTAGGAGAAAAGGATTTGTGGATTGAATAATCTAGGGCACCAAGGTAGGTAAGAATGGAATTATCATCCTGGCACTAAATGGTATTAATGGTAGGAGAGTCATCTCCTATCATCTTTGAATGGGTCAAAGGGATGGTTGTGGTTTCTCCCTCCTTTTGATAAGTCAGGGGTCTAAGGCTAATCATGTTGATGAAAAAAATGTTAGGGGGGATGATGTCATCATCCTCACTCATAGGTAGGGGAGAAGTTGGTGAGGGAGGGATGTCTTCCTTAATAAAGGTGATGATAGGTGGTTTAGTTTTCTTATTATTGGGTAGAATGAAACCAAGGCCATGTTTCTCATGAGGATTTTTTGTCTTAATGGAAATCAACTCATGTGGGCCATATTCATATCATCCAAGACTAAATCCCTTCCAATCACACCTATAGAGGTATGTCTTGGCAAAACCTAACTTGTCTAGATAAGAGAAGCTGAAGGTAAATGGTCAAGGTGAATAGGAAGTGGTAGAAGCACCAAGTGGTTTGTCAAGTCCCCCATAGATGAAATGGTTTTGATAGTGTGAAGGTCCAAATGGAAAAATGGATCTGATATTATGGTCATATCTGGGTTGGTGGTCAAGTTTTCCATACTCTTGGGGAGTAGGGAAATTGTTAAGGGTGAGGAGGTGATATTCCCCCAGTGAAAGATGTTGGAATGTGGATTCTAAGTGGTTTGAGGTAGGGATCTAATTAGAGGGGATGGATGAGCTAGTTGATGCCTCATTGGTATAAGAAGGCATGACTTCCTCTTTTATGGTTAAGGTCTTGTCTTTGGCTAAGGAGGGTGTTCTAGATGGAGGGAGGAGGATGCTATTGGGTCGATAAGTCATGTTGTATGATAAAAATGGGCTTAGGTCATCTTGTATAGTGATAACCTAACCTTCGTACTCAAATTTAATGCAATGATGAAGGGTAGGGGGAACACAACCCATGGAGTGGATCCAAGGTCCCCAAGTAAAATATTATATTAGAACTCACCTTTCACTATATAGAAGAGCTTGGGTAGCATCTAAAGTCCTACACAAATATAAATGAAAATAGTTCCTAGGGTAGTGGTCATGGTGTCATTGAAGGATTGAAGTATGACAAATGTTTTAGACATAATATTGTTAGGGAGGTTGAGTTAATTATAGGCATGGGAAGAGATGATGTTAATACTAGCTCTCCCATCAATCATGACCCATTTGATGTGGGTTTGGTTAATATAAGCAATAATAAAGAGAGGGGGATTTGGGTCACCAAGATGGATAGAAGTTATTTCCAAATCTTTGAAGGTGATAAGGTTATAAATTTGGAGAGCACCAATAAAGGTTACAAGAGGTCGAGGGTCTTTAGGTCAGACCTATACTAATTGTAATGCCTCTATCATTGCTTGGAAATGATGAGGTGAAGTAGAGATCAAATCATATAGGCTCATCTTCATCAAGATCTGGTGAAGTTGTTTGAACACCACTCTCCTAATGGATTTAGAGGGGTTGGATTGGGAGGCACCTAGGATAGATACCTTAGGTTTGGATGAAGGTGAAGATGTTTGAGTAGGGTTTGTTTGGGAGGTAGAAGATGAGTATGTCCATGGGATGGACACTTTGGCCTTCTCCTTATCTTTTTGTTGAGCATGTGATCATGTGACTACATAGATAGTATGGATAGAGGGAAGAGTTGGGGTATGAGATTGGCTTGGTCCCCCATCACTTTGAGGTGAAAGTGGGGGAATAGGTAGGTGTTGGGTAGTGGTTATTAGTTATTTTATTGGTAATAGACTTATGGGAGGTTCATCTATTAATAAATCATTCTCATTATAGAGCTGATGGATAATGGTTTAGAGAGTTTTGTAGTTTTCTATGCCATGCCTTGGTGTCTTATGATACAAAAACATTTGGTAGTCATTATACCAAATAAGTTTCAGATCGAGAGGGTCAAATGGTCTGATAAAAGGTAAGGTCAAATAAGAAGCTTACAATAACCTTTAGAAAATAGTTGAATATGATTCAACTATAGGTGGAGAGGGTTTAAAGGTTTTGGTCTTGGTTAGTGAGATGGAAGTCTTTTTAGGAGTGGGCTTAGTGGTAGAAGGTTTGGGTAAGGTGGTGTTATTAGTTGATGGTTTTGGTTTTGGTAAGTTAAAGGTTGATAAATTGGACGTAAGAGGTTTTAGAGTAGGTAGTTTGGTTATTGATGGCTCAGTGAAGATGGGCATGTCAAAAAGCAAGTGTGTTGGTATAACCAATAGTGGTGGTTGGGTTTTGGTTTGGATAATTGGATTCCTAATCAAAGTGGAGGGAGGAGGTATTAATATAGAGGGGAAGGCTGAAGGAGGTAGGATTTTGGCCCTCTATCCTTTTTCTAGCTTTACTTCCTTAGTTGATTTGGTTTGCCATGTTATTGTTGGGTTTGGTGAGGTAAGCTCCACTTTCACATATGGGTGATTAAGGCTCTATATAGGGAAGGTGCCAAGGTTTTTAGTTGGTTTGGTCAGTTTAGTTGGGGAGGTTGATTTGGTTGTTTGGAGTTTAGGTGATTTTTATGGTTGAGAAATTGTTGGGTTGGTGGAGGTCTTTATTAGTTTGGTTGATAAGATAGGGGTTTGGATAATAGGTGTGGTGGGTTAGTTTGCAAAAGGTGTGGTTGGAGGTTCTTACTTGGTGATGTAAGGTATCCCTAATTTCCACCAAAAGGTGGCCCAATCTATGTCAGCATTGGAGATAAATTCTAATTTCTAAACTAACCAAAGGAATGGTTTATTTACTAGTTTTGTTCCCTAGATAGTGAACTCAAAAGATAAGCCCATAGGTTGAAAAAGGGGAATGATGACCTTGTTCTTTTCCTTAAACAAAGGATGCAATGTTTGGATGGGTGAATCCTCTATGGGAGGTATAGACATGGTGGTTTCCTCTTTGGGAACGATCTCCAAAGGGGCAATAAATTGCTTGATAGTTGAGGGAGAAGGTAAAATGGGTGCTTGTTCCAATATGTCAGTGGAAGGAGGGGTTGATGCATCCACTACCTCAATAAGTAGAGGAGGATAAAGGGGTGATTCCTCAGTTTGGGTCTCCAAAAGAGGAAAAGGGAACTCCACTACCTCTATAAGTGGAGAGGGTAAAGAACAGATAGATTGGGTGGTATGTTCTTTAACAATGAGTGTGTTAAGAACCATATTGATAATATGGGCATCATGAAAACACTCAACCTTGTTGCTCTCATTTTTAGTAGGTGTGTGATTGGTAAAAGGTTGCCTAAAAATGTCAAGGGCTTGGTTTTGAGTTATGTTGTGGTTATCCAACACAAGCTCTCCTTTGTCAATGAGGGGCTGGACAATGTTTTTGAAGGTATTACACCTACTAACATCATGTTTTACTACCCAAAGGAAATCACATAGATCATTATCATTGTACCAACTAGGTGTAGGAAAAAAAGAATCAAATTGTTAAGGGGGCTTGATAGAAGGAAGTTGTATGATATTATCCTTCAGCAACTTCTCCAGGATTGAAGTGTAGGATTCTCCAAGTGAGGTGAATTAGTTCTAGTTATTCCAATTTTGGTTTCTCATGTTTTTTTTTGAGGAGTTAGAGGAGTTTGGTTGATTGACAGATGGTGGAGAAGCAACCTTCAAGATAAATTCATTCATAATTCCCTTACTCTTGGTATTGGTATCAGTTTAGTTACTCAGTTTCGAGGAGGAAGGCTCATTGGTTTTGTAGTTAGAGTTCTTGTTTTTCAATTTTAGCTTTCCTTCATCGATGGCTCTATTTTATAGCTTACATGCCATGGTAAAATTTTTATCAAAAGTTCTGAAAATCTGAACACATAATGTAGAAGAAATGTGCTTGGCACATGCTTAAGCAAAAAGTTTTATTAGTTCAGGTTAGGGAAAACAGATGGAAAGTTGATTGATTAGGCTCCTCCAATGAGCTATGAAATTAGTAATAGATTCATCATCAAATTTTTAGGATAGAATAAAGGTTAGTGATGGAAACTTTCTTGGAGATGTTTATCAAAAAGTGATCTAAGAAAATTTGAGCTAATTGGGTAAAAGAGAAGAGGGAATGATTGGTCATGGCACTATACCAATCCAATGTCGGACTGAATAGGGACATGGGGAAGGTACGAAGAAGGAGGGCATCATTGTAGGCAATTTAATAACATGCATGCATAAATTTCTTGAGGTGATATTAGGGATCCTCCTTACTTTGAAACTTAGAGAACTTGGGAAGTTCCCACTAAGGATATGGTCTGATAGGGATATATGGGTGAATGGGTTCATTATAGATATGATCATATGATAAGATGTTGTGATCCCCAGAGATAGATGACTCTAGACTAGTCATCTTATCCATTAGCATTTTCATTAGATCTATTTTGGGTTATTCACCTGGATGGTTGTAAGGTGCATATTGTTGTGGTGGTTGGGTGACATATTGATAACTAATAGGAGGTTGAGGGGCTACCACATATTGGTACGTGGACATATATATTTGGGTGGAAATCATGTATGGATAGGTGGATGTAGGTGGTTGGGTAGTAGGTAAAGGTACATGACCTTGTGGGTTAGGGATGTATCCTAGGTTTGGTGTAATGGGCACCTTTTGGGTAGGAGTGGTGGTTAGGTTGGTGATCAAAGGAAGGGTAGCGACCTTTGTGGTAATTGCTGGTAAGGTAGAAATTATAGGTTGTTGTCCCCCAAAAATATCACTCATTTTTGGGACAACATTTGAACTATTTTGGTCATACAGACCAAAATTGTCTCTTCCCTTTCTGAAATTTGTCCTGGGCATTCAAATTCCTCATTTTTTCAAGCTTCTCAAAAATCTACAAACTCTGCAAGAAGAGAAATCTATGGACTCTGTAGGAAGAAAAATCTACAGACTCTGCAGGAAAAGAAAATCTATGGAGTCTGCAGGCCAAGTTCAATGGGCTTCATAGGTTGATTTTGACAGACTCTGTAGGAAAGAAATAAAGCTTTCAACACTTAGGTGATCTCAAAGTTGGTTCAATGACCAAGTTCAACCAAAAGAGATCATCAGCAAGCTTCTAAGTAAGGATTGAACCGTTGAACCTTGAACCATTTTGGTTCAATGGGCTTAACAGGTTCAAAAGTTCAACATCAGCAGCAAGAGTTTAACTGCAGTCAGGTTCAAAGGCTTCTACAGTTAGGTTCAATCAAAAGAATAGGTTTTTGAGGCTTGAACCATTGAACCATTGAACCATTGAACCACTTTGGTTTAAAGGTTCAATAGGTTCAACACATTTGGCTCAACGAGGATCAAAAAGACTTAGCCAAATCAAACAGAATGAACTGATTAAACTGATGAACCATTGAACCACTTTGGTTCAATGCTTTGATTTAATTTAGTTGGTTCAATGCTTTGGTTCACTCATTTAGTTCAATGCAATGATTCAATGGCTTTTGGTTCAATCAAAGGGTTCATCAGCTTGGTTTAAAGCTTGGTTCAAAGCTTGGTTCATCGGCTTGGTTCAAAGGAGTGGTTCAATGCAAAAGTTCAAGAGAGCCTCCCAAAGGACAAGTGCCCTTGCAGAGGGCACTTGGTCGATAAAAGCACCCTTCAGAAGGGTCATTTTCAAGGAAGCCACAAAGGTAAGTCCTTTCATAATTTTGTTTAAGGCAAACAAAACTCTCACAAAGACAAAGGCATAATTCCTTCAGACTTTCTGTCTGAAGGAATTCCTTCAGATAAAAAGTCTGAAGGAATTTGGAAAGGCTGCGGGAAGAAAACCTGAAGGAGTTTCTCAAGTCTAAAGAACAAAGCAATAATTCTTGTAGACTTTTTGTCCATGGGAAAATGCTCACAGACTTTTTGTCTGTGAGAAAATGTCCATGAGAAAAATGTCTACGAGAAAGCTCCAAAGGATTCCAAAAACAAAATGCCACCGAAGGACATCGAAGGGCAGGTGCCCTTGTGGGGGACTCTCAGCTACCAAATTGAAGGACACTTACCTAAAGCCAAAGGATTAGCTTCCCTTTGGAAGGATGCAAAACAAGAAAATTGAAGAAATCCCAAGGGGTGACACGCTTGAAGATGTCAAAGTCAAGAATGGTGAACTAGCCATTGGAAATTCAAGCGTAGTGATGGGTGCATGAACATAAATTTTAAGGTTCATAAAATATCCATTGATTTTGAAAAGCCTTAAAGAAGAGATAAAGAACTTAGCCCGAAGGCCATCCAAAGACTGCCCAAAGGGAAGATACCCTTATGGGGGGCTCTTCCCTGTTAGGGTGTGGAGCTAAAAGCTTCACCTTGATGCAAACATGGAGGTTTTTGAGTATGATAGTCACCGACGTTGGTAGGCCATAACTGACATTGGTCAAAGGATCAATGCAAAGGAAACTGACATCGGCAAAGATCGGCCAGCATCAGTCACCTCCAGGCAGATAGGGACCGACATCAGTCGCCTGTGCAGTTCCAGAATTGCTGTTGACAAATAGTCAGTTAAGTGAATGGGTTGTTTACATGATAAAGACTAGTTTGAGTCTTGAGCTGCAAGTCTAATCATTATATGCATGAGATATATATAATAGACTCATGGGCTATATTGTTAAGTGTAGAACTTGGAGAGTTCTTCCCATGGTAGAATCAAGTAGGATTCTTCATGTATGTAAGGTCAAGGTTAATCTGCAGGGTGTTGCAAGATCATGGAGGAGATCTACATGTGATAAGTAAGATCAAGTTGGTCTACAGGGGTGTGTGTATGTTAGGGTCAAAAGGAGATCAGCAGGGGAGCAAGATCCAAGGTGACAGCAATACATCAAGGAGTAAGATCATGGTGAGATCTACTTGGAGTACCAGTTCGTACTCAGTTGTACTAGCAGTACAATGAGGTGAACAACATCTTGTGTTAGTTGTGTGTTGTGACCTATTGAGAGAAGATTACTCTTGAGGGAAGATTACTATAAGCCCATGAAGTGGAAGAAAGAGTGTGATCTCTTTGTTTTAATTTCCTTCTAACTGAGTTGAATACAATTGTGTGTTGCCTCTCATATTCTGTGCTATTTCTCATTAATAGTTACTTGTACTTATGGTTATTTTTGCATCTTAAGTTGCTTATACAATGGTAATCATGTGTGCTCTTAATTCTAACAAGTTGTGTCAGAGCTTTGGGGAACCTAGGTCCTGTCAAATGGTATCAGAGCGAGGTTGGACATTCTCAGAGTGAGTTTGACTAACAGATGGCCCAGATCTGGTTAGTGTTTTTTGATTACAGGTTACTCATAGGGATTTCTATTTGAGTGGGAGTATAACAATGGCAGAAGAAGGTAAGCTGAGAATGAAGAAATTCAGGCACAGGATTAACACCACAAGGAGTGTGGTGGGTAGTCTTCAAGATTGAGCTTGAAGAGGAATACAAGCCAGGATGCAGATTAGACAAAGTATTGGTATAGGTAAAGGTGTAGCTATTTATCTCCAAGTGGGAGATTGTTAGGGTGTGGAGCTAAAAGCTACACCTTGATGCAAACATGGAGGTTTTTGAGTATGACAGTCACCGGCATCAGCAGGCCACAATCGACATCGATCAGAGGATCAGTGCAAAAGAAATCGACATCCTCAGGGATCGGCCAGCGTCAGTCACCTCCAGGTAGACAGGGGCTGACATCAATCACCTGTGTAGTTTCAAAATTGCTGTTGATGAATAGTCAGTTAACTGAACGGGTTATTTGCATGATAAAGACTAGTTTGAGTCTTGAGCCACAAGTCTAATCATTATATGCATGAGATCTATATAATAGACTCATGGGCTGTATTATTAAGTGTAGAACTTGGAGAATTCTTCCCATGGTAGAATCAAGTAGGATTCTTCATGTATGTAAGGTCAGGGTTGATCTGCAGGGTGTTGCAAGATCATGGAAGAGATCTACATGTGATAAATAAGATCAAGTTGGTCTGCAGGGGTGTGTGTATGTGAGGGTCAAAAGGAGATCGGCAGGGGAGCAAGATCCAAGGTGACAACAATACATCAAGGAGCAAGATCATGGTGAGATCTACTTGGAGTACCGGTTCGTACTCAGTTGCACTGACAGTTTAATGAGGTGAACAATAGCTTGTGTTAGTTGTGTATTGTGAACTATTGAGAGAAGATTACTCTTAACGGAAGATTATTGTAAGCCCACGAAGTGGAAGAAAGAGTGTGATCTCTTTATTGTAATTTCCTTCTAACTGAGTTGAATACAATTGTGTGTTGCCTCTCATATTCTGTGCTATTTCTCATTGATAGTTACTTGTACTTTTGGTTATTTTTGCATCTTAAGTTGCTTATACAATGGTAATCATGTGTGCTCTTAATTCTGACAAGTTGTGTCAGAGCTTTGGGGAACCTAGGTCCTGTCATTCCTAACCCAAAGCAGATCAATTCTCAAGGCCCAAAAGGCAGGTCCCCTCTAGGAAAGCTGAAGGAATTATTAAGGAAAGTGACATGCCCACGAATGTCAAAGTTGTGACCATGAAATAGTCGTTGATCCTTGTAGTTTTAAATCTATGGACCTGAATATATTCAAAGGCTTTAAGGCCAAGATTAGCAGGAAGTGACTAAGGAATAGAGCATCAAATTGAATCAAGGACTCGATTCAATTAACCAGAAATGGAGGAATGATGAAGAAGGATTAGATCACCAGGTGGACATTGAAAGATGCAAACTTTCAATAACATGACTTGTTTCTCTGCATTGAGAAAATCAAATGGGTAGATGCCCCTAAATTCTAGCTTGTCTTCTTAACAAAGTTCAATGCAACATGATGTGTTACTATTCCCAAGTCTGTCTGGAAGAGGCTATATAAGGGACTCTCTTGTTAGTGTAAAAATATCTCTCTCTGACAATCAGAAACAAAACTCTGCCCAAATTGAAAGGCATTATTGAGACTTTGAGCTTAGATTGTTGATCATATTTTATTATTGGAATAAGGAAGAAAATGACTTTTTAGACTTTGTGTTGTGATATCTTTGCTATTGGGGAAACTATTCTTATGTCTTTTTCCTTAATATATTTTATGTTCCATTAATTCAACAAGCAAAATTAGTGAAAATAGTTAGGAAGGTGTTTTAAAGTCCACTGTGGAAAAACTTTGTGCCCCCATAATTGCCTTTACTGTGTTTTCTTTTTGTTTTTGTGTAAAGGACCTTGGGATGACTTTGTGCCCTCATTGTCCTTTCTATCTCATTCTTGGGCAATTTAGGTGGAGGCTTTGTGCTACATCTCAATTTGCTGGTTACTATGTCCTTGGTTACTTTTTGCAATTACTACTAGGAGTTTTCTTGTGGTTTGCTAAATAGTACTTCTAAAAGGAAGAGGAGTGCTTTCTGTCATTTCCCTTGAGATTTTTCCATTGATTTACACACATCATCTCTAAAGAAAGAGAGATGGATGGTTTATCCCACCCTTGTGTATTATTTTCTATATATATATAGAGAGAGAAAATATATATATATATATATATATATATATATATATATATATAGCCTATCTATAGGGAACCTCCCCTTGATGAGAGGAGAGATCAGTCCCCTTTTGATTGGTGAACCTACACATTTGGATGACTAAGCTTCATACTTTGGTTGATCAGACCCATTTTGTTTATTAGTATGCTGATCAACAAAATATTTAACCAATAGTATTTGGTGACTCTGCTGGGGATATAACCCATTATCCATTTATAGCCTTACTGTTCACCTCCACACTAACCGAGAAAGAACACACAGTTTAAAGCCTCAAGCTTCAAACTGAAGCAAGGTCAATTCTTTTCCATTTTTGTTTCACAATCTGGTAGATTCAAGGTATACATGAAGCCAAAGGGCTAAAGGTATTGTTGACCCTATATTCAAGTTGGTACAGTAAAGTAATTTTGATCTGTTTCTTTCACCATCTCGTCTCCAACAAACCAAGAGCTTTCCTCCTAATAAAGTTAGATCTCCATTTCCAGATGAAGTATCCACTTCTATTGTTGATAAAGCTTTGCCAATAATTACTCCTCTGAGATTTGCTATTCCTCCTTTTCATAGTCATATAATGGTAGTTCAAGGCCCCTAGGGTAATTCTTTTGGTCCTCTCAATCTTACTCCACCTCTACATGAGTTTCCACGTAGTTCAAGAAAGAATTTCCCCAAATTATATGATGGGAAAGTTCATCCTGATGAACACATTGCAGCTTTCAGCATAGCCTATGGCGTAATTGGAGTAGAATTTGAAGATGTAGTAGTCAGGTTATTTGTAGAAACATTACAAGGTGCTACTACAGATTGGTTTTATCATCTATAAGCTCAGTCAGTAACTAATTGGAATACCCTCAAAGATAATTTTGAAGCCAGATTCAAACCTACAGAAGATGCACATGCACTTCTGGCTCAACTTACACAGATGAAGAAAGAACCTCATGAACCAATGAGGGATTTCATAGCCAAGTTTGACAAATTGAGGAATAGAATTCCTGTAATTACTCAACCTGTAGCTGAGAATCTCAAATGCTTCTTCATTAATTCTCAGTTACTTGAAGTAAGTTTTCTTTTGAGACATGCTGGTCAAATAGATCTTGCTGCAGATCAACATTTGGCCACTGAGGTAGAAGATGACCTCATCTTAGCAAGGAAGATAAGAAGAGATCCAAATAGAAATAGACCTTCATCATCTTCTAAATATTCATCTACAAGCACCACAAATCCAATGGTGTAGAAATTGGCAAATGAATTGATTGCTCTCAAAAAGCAAATGGCTCAAGGAATGTCTTCTGCTCCTTCATACAGAGATATGCCAAGAAGGACATTTCCAAATCAGCCATATCAGGGCAATGTTGCCAGAAATCAAGGGCAACAAAATCATCTTCCTCCCCCACTAGGGAAACTTGCCCTAGAAGCTCCTCCAACCAATTCAACAATGGGATATCTTGAAGTAGAATCAGATTTCTCTTTCTAGCCTGAATTGAATCAAGAAAATGACGTTGATCTCCTTATAGAAAATCAATAATAATCAGCTAGTGACTCCCACATTGATTTCCTAAACTACCAAGATGAACCTAGAAGCAAATGAGAAGCTTTTGATGGATCATATGTAGTGTTTACCAAGTCTAAAAACCAATCAGTCCAGCAAACTGATGAATGGAAGACAGAGGAGCAACCTCAACTAGCAATTACAATTGTTCAGCATGGAACTACTCTACCTTTCTAGTCAAAAGATCCAGTGATCACCCAAAAGGCAAATATATCAATTTCACCTTCACCTTCTACTTCAATTTCACAAACCAGCCCTCCTCCCATCCCTCCTAAAACTCAAAAGGTTGAAATACCTTTTTCTATACCTAGCTCAATTAAGCCATTTGACATAATCAATCATGTCAAAAAGACATAAATGTTTGAATTTGAATATTTACAATCCAATCCTGATTAATTGAATAAGTTGGTCCAATATGTCAAGAACCAAACCATCCCTACAAGACAAAAAGCTAAAAAGGTAACTCCTAATTCCCCAAAGAGCATGCCCATTCTGAATAATCTTGACATTACTCCTCCAACTGCTCCTAAGAAAATAGAACCTTTTTATGTTTCCCTGTTAATAAATGGTCACAAGCTAAGTAATTGTATTATAGACTTAGGCACATCTGACAATGTCATGCCTACTAAAGTAGCTAAATCTCTTGGCCTCACACTGACCAAGACATTTGGGAGATGTTTCTCCATTGAGAACAAGTAAGTACCATTGCTGGGGCAAATCAAAGATGCCCAATTTGCATTTTTAGCCTTTCTAGACAAGAGAATCAAGATGACTGTCCTAGTGGCTGACATCCCAGCATTCTATGGCATTTTGATTGGATGAAATTTATGCAAGGATGTGGGAGGAAAACTAAGCATAGACCTGTTTGAGGCAAGGATCCCTGTCCAAGGTGTAATGAAGAGGTTGATCCCTGAAAAGGAGGCAAAATATGTGGTAACCCAAACATCAGCCCCTAGAGCTCAAATTCTTTTTGAATCCTTAGGTATGGGTAACTAATTTCTATCTATAGACAAAATGCATGAAGTCTCTGATATAATTCTTGAAAGTGTCAACTCAAAAATTAGTTCAACTAGAATAGCAGAAGAACTAGTAGGCTGCAATACATATGAAGAAAGACCCTTCTTCTCTAATGAAGGAAAGTCTAAAGAAAAATTAGTATCTAATGAGATATGGACTCTAGAATTCGATGACAGCTGCTCCTCTACTAGTTTAGGAGCTGGGATTGTGTTGATATCTCCTTAAGGAGATATGTTTCCTTCATCTTACAAATTACAATTTAGCAACACTAATAATACAGCTAAATATGAATCTCTATTGCTTGGATTGAAGGCTACTTAAGACAAAGGCATCAAGTTTCTTCATGCCAAAGGGGATGCTGAATTAGTGGTTTTTCAAGTGAGGAACTTATACCAAATCAAGAATGAAATATTATGTCGTTATCACAACTTGGTTTGGGACTAAATTGAAAGCTCTGATGCTTTCAACATTTTTGCCATACCCAGGGAATCTAATGACAGAGCTGATGCACTTTCTATTTTAGGAACTCGTTTAGTTCCTCACTCAAATTTCAAAGAAGATAGGTATACTATTAAGCTAATCTGTAGACCAAGTGTTCTTGACAATGCTGATCATTGGTAAGTATTCAATGATGATCATCAAATCATTGCCTTCTTGGAATGAAAAAATAATTTTGAACAACTACATTTTGAAGGTAGTGAATCTCAGAAGTATGAAGTAGCCTCTAAATCCAGTTCAAATATAAATAAAGAATCCTTATAGCTAAATGGAAATAAAATTCCCAAAGGCCTGGTTTCTCTTGAGAAGCTATTTGAGAAGAATGATAGATTCATCAAACAATAGCAAACAGATTCAAGTTTCTCTCAAGGATTCGATCAAGTAAATCTGACTACTAAAAAAAATCCCAAGATGGTTAACATTGGTAAGTGCTACACCCCTGAAGAAAGATTCAAGCACATCACTTTACTCCGTCAATACATGGATGTCTTAGCATATTCTTATGAAGACCTGAAGTCTCTCAGACTTGATGAAATCTACCATGACATTCCTCTCAAGGCTGATTCAATGCCCTATAAGCAAAAATCCAGACAGTATAATCCAAAAATATCAGTACTATTCTGTCTGAGATACAAAAAATGTTAAATGCTAGAACCATCTTCCCAATCCATCATTCCACATGGACTGCAAATATAGTGCTTATAAGGAAGAAGAATGACAAAATGCATAATTGTGTAGATTTCAAGAATTGAAATTAGTCATCTTTGAAAGATAATTACCCTTTGCCAATTATGGATCAAGTGCTTCAAACAGTGATAGGTTTAGAGATGTTATCAATGCTAGATGGCTTCTCAGGATATATTTAAGTTGAAGTTGGTGAAGCAGACCAACACAAGACTACATTCACCACACCTTGGGGTATGTTTGCATATAGAAGGATGCCTTTTGGCTTGATAAATGTTGCTGCTACCTTTCAAAGAGTAATGGACATGGCTTTCAAAGATGAGACAGGTAAATTCATAGTGGTATACCTTGATGATTTGACTATCTTTTTAAAGCATCGACCTGATCATGTATGTCACTTACAACAAGTGTTAGAGCACTGCCACCAGAATGGTATTTCTTTGAATCCTAAGAAGTCTATTTTTGGAGTAATAGAGGGGAAACTCCTCAGACACATTGTGTCTAAAGAAATCATAAAGATTGACTTAGATAGAGTCAAGTCTATTCAAGAGCTTAATTTGCCTACAAATAAAAATGTTGTTCACTCTTTCTTCGAAAAGGTGAATTTCTTACAGAGGTTCATCCCTAAATTTGCTGAGAAGACTAAACACATTGTGAACATGATGAAAGGGAAGACCACCTTTAGCTAGACTAAAGAAGGGAAGTCAGTATTTCAGGATATCAAGACTACCATTGACCATGCCCCTACCTTGGTTTGTCTAGATTACAACAAAGATTTAATCATATATAGCTATGTTTCTAAACACATGCTTTCAACAATTCTTGTTCAACAAGACAAGAGAGGTATGGAATCTCCTATTTCTTTCATGAGTTACCCTCTCAAAACCCATGAGATGAAGTATACAAATGTAGAGAAGCATGCTTATGCATTGGTGAAAGCAGTCAAACATTTCCACTTCTATATTCTAAATTCACACACTACTGCCTTAGTTCCTGACACTACAGTCAAGTCCATATTAACTCAGTAGGAGTTTGGTATAAAAAGAGGCAATTAGATTATAAAGATCCAAGAGTTTGATCTAGACATCAAGCCAACAAAACTAGTCAGGGGAAAAGGCCTATGCCAATTAATTGCTGATAATAAGCCAGAAGATACACAACATGAAGAAGCTAAAGTGGAGGATACACCAACAGTCCTTTTTGTCTCCACTACTAATGAGTGGTATTCAGGTATTGCTCATTTCCTTACTTAATGTGAATGTCCTGCTCATTTGTCTTATAAAAAAAGGACTATCAAGTTGAAAGCTACCAATTTTGTCCTTTGGGACAACGGCTTGTACAAGAGAAGCATAGATGGAGTATTCCTTCACTGCGTAGACAAAGAGCAACAAAGCCAACTTTTGAAATCCTTCCATAATCTAGCCTATGGAGGACATTTTTCTACTCCTGTGATTGCCCACAAGATCCTGTGAGCTAGGTATTACTAGCCAACTCTTTTCCAAGATGCATATAAGTGGGTGAGAAAATGTGAACTCTGCCAACAATTTGTTGGAAGACCCAAGTTAGCTGCCTTGCCTCTCAAGCTAGTGATTATAGAAGAACCTTTCCAGTAATGAGAGATTGATTTTGTTGGGACTATAAACCCATTTTCAAGTGTTGGACATGATTACTTCATTACAACTGACTATTTCACCAAGTGGGTAGAAGCAATCCCAACTAAGCATGCTACTTCAGAAGTTGTATGCAATTTCCTCAAGGAGAATTTCTTTTCCAAGTTTGGAGTTCCAACCAAAATTGTTACTGATAATGTAGCTTATTTCACCTCCCAGGAGATTACACAATTTGGTTTCCATTATGAAATTACACTCTCTCACTCTTCTAATTATTTTCCATAAGGGAATGGACAAGTTGAATCCAGCAATAAGAACCTGATAACTATCATCAAAAAGCTAGCAGATGACAATCAAAGGACATGGCATAAAGCATTGGTTGATGCTCTATGGGTAGATAGAATCACACCAAAGAGGGTAATTGGTATGTCTCCTTTTCAACTTCTTTATGGTATCAATGCTAAGATACCAATCACCTTAGAATTGCCAGCCTTGAAATTGGCAAAGGCAATTGAAGATCAGACATATGAAAGCTCTCTTGATAAGAGAATCACGTGCCTGACTGAGATGGATGAACAAAGAACCATGGTGGTGGACTGGATTGCTTCTCATCAAAGTTTGGTAAATAAACTCTTTGACCAGAAGGCCAAAAATCATGATTTCCAGATTGGGGATCAAGTCATGCTATGGGACAAAAGGAGAGAACTAAAAGGGATGCATGGAAATTTTGACTCCCTTTGGAGAGGCCCATTTATAATTCATCAAAATAATGATGAAAATAGCTTTCTACTAAAATATCAAGATGGCACACTCTTTTCTCTACCTCATAATGGGCAGCATCTGAAACACTTCAACTCTTAAAGTATCATACCATTACATCTGAATATATGTATATTTTTATAGTTTTTAATTCTGTTTTATTTTGTTTGTTTCCTTTTTTTTGATGCCTTTTATTTTTGGGTAACATGACTCCATAGCCCAATGATACACATGAAGACACTGGAGATTCTAGATTCTACTCCCTTCAATTTTTTTTACAATTGATAGAAGTTCCCCAACTGAGGCCATCTATTGTCCCCCAAAAATATCACTCATTTTTGGGACAACATTTGAACTATTTTGGCCCTACAGACCAAAATTGTCTCTTCCCTTTCCAATGCATTCAAATTCCTCATTTTCTCAAGATTCTTAGAAATATACGAACTCTATAGGAAGAGAAATCTATGGACTCTACAGGAAGAGAAATCTATGGACTCTGCAGGAAAAGAAAATCTACGGACTCTACAGGCCAAGTTCAACGGGCTTCATAGGTTGATTTCTATGGACTCTGGAGGAAAGAAGCAAAGCTTTCAACACTTATGCGATCTCAAAGTTGGTCCAATGACCAGGTTAAACCAAAAGAGTTCATCAACAAGCTTCTAAGTAAGGATTGAATTGGTAAACCTTGAACCATTTTGATTCAATAGGCTCAACAGGTTCAAAAGTTCAACATCAGTAGCAAGAGTTCAACTGTAGTCAGGTTCAAAGGCTTCTACAATCAGGTTCAATCAAAAGAACAAGTTTCTAAGGCTTGAACCATTGAACCATTGAACCACTTTGGTTTAAAGGTTCAACAGGTTGAAGGTTCAATAGGTTCAATGCATTTAGCTCAATGAGGATCAAAAGGACTTAGCCAAATCAAAGAGAATGAATCGATTGAACCGATGAACCATTAAACCACTTTGGTTCAATGCTTCAGTTCAATTTAGTTGGTTTAATGCTTCGGTTCACTCAGTCGGTTTAATGCAATGGTTCAATCAAAGGGTTCATCAGCTTGGTTCAAAGCTTGGTTCATCAGCTTGGTTCAAAACTAGGTTCAAAGGAGCAATTCAATTCAAAAGTTCAAGAGAGCCTCCCAAAGGACAAGTTCCCTTATGGAGGGCACTTGGTCGACAAAAGCACCCTTCAAAAGGGTCATTTTCAAAGAAGCTGCAAAGGTAAGTCCTTTTAGAATTTTGTTTAAGGCAAACAAAACTCCCACAAAGACAAAGGCATAATTCCTTTAGACTTTTATTTTGAAGTTAGACAAAAAGTTTGAAGGAATTCAGAAAGGATGTGGGAAGAAAGCCCGAAGGAGTTTCTCAAGGCCAAAGAACAAAGCAATAATTCTTGCAGACTTTTTATCCACGAGAAAATGTCTGTGGACTTTTTGTCTACGAGAAAATGTCTGTGAAAAAAGTCCACAAGAAAAATGTCCATGGGAAAGCTCTGAAGGATTCTAAAGACAAAAGGCCGCTGAAGGGTAGGTGCCCTTGCGGGGGACTCTCAGCTACCAAATTGAAGGACACTTCCCTGAAGCTGAAGGATCACTATCCCTTCAGAAGGATGCAAAATAAGAAAATTGAAGAAAGCCCAAGGGGTGATGCACCCGAAGACATCAAAGTCAAGAATGATGAACTAGCTGTTGGAAATTTAAGCGTAGTGACGGGTACGTGAATGTCAATTTTAAGGTTCATAAAATAGCTATTGATTTTGAAAAGCCTTAAAGAAGAGCCAAAGAACTTAGCCTGATGGTGATCTAAAGACCACCCAAAGGGCAGATACCCTTGTGGGGGGCTCTTCCTGACCCAAAGTAGATCATTTCTCAAGGCCCGAAAGGTAGGTCCCCTCTGGGAAAGCTCAAATGACAAAGCTGAAGGAATTGTCAAGGAAAGTGACGTGCCTGCGAATGTCAAAGTTACGACCATAAAATAGCCGTTGATCCTTGTAGTTTTAAATCTATGGACTTGAATACATTTAAAGGCTTTAAAGCCAAGATTAGCAGGAAGTGACTAAGGAATAGAGCATCAAATTGAATCATGGACTCGATTCAGTTAACCAAAAAAGGAGGAACAATGAAGAAGGATCAGATCACTAGGTGGACATTGAAAGATGTAAACTTTCAATAGCGTGACTTGTTTCTTTGCATTGAGAAAAGCAAATGGGTAGATGCCCCTAAATTCCATCCTATCTTCTTAACAAAGTTCAATGCAACATGATGTGTTACTATTCCCAAGTCTGTCTGGAAGAGGCTATATAAGGGACTCTCTTGTTAGTGTAAAAATATCTCTCTCTGACAATCAGAAACAAAACTCTGCCCAAATTGAAAGGCATTACTGAGACTTTGAGCTCAGATTGTTGATCATATTTTATTTTTGGAATAAGGAAGCAAATGACTTTTTAGACTTTGTGTTTTGATATCTTTGTTGTTGGGGAAACTATTCTTATGTATTTTTCCTTAATATATATTTTGTTCCTTTAATTCAACAAGCAGAATTAGTGAAAATAGTCAGGAAGGTGTCATGAAGTCAACTGTGGAGAGACTTTGTGCCCCCATAATTGCCTTTAGTGTGTTTTCTTTTTGTTTTTGTGTAAAGGACCTTGGGATGGCTTTATGCCCTCATTGTCCTTCGTATCTCATTCTTGGGCAATTCAAGTGGAGACTTTGTGCTACATCTCAATTTGCTGGTTACTATGTCCTTGGTTAATTTTTGTAATTACTACCAGGAGTATTCTTGTGGTTTGCTAAATAGTACTTCTAAAAGGAAGAGGAGTGCTTTCTATCATTTCCCTTGAGATTTTTCCTTTGATTTGCACACATCATCTCTGAAGAAAGAGAGATGGATGGTTTCTCCCACCCTTGAGTATTATTTTCTATATATATATATATATATATATATATATATATATATATATATATAGCCTATCTATAGGGAACCTCCCCTTGATGAGAGGAGAGATCAGATCCCTTTTGATGTGGTGAACCCACACATTTAAATGACTAATCTTCATACTTTGGCTGATCATACCTATTTTTTTTATCAGTACGTTGATCGACAAAATATTCAACCAACATAGGTAACACAATATTTTGAAGTGGGTAGTGGTTAGTATATTAGAGGTAGCCAAAGGAAGGTTGAAAATGCTAGTGGTAGGTACTCCTATGGTGAGGGGAGTATAGGTGGGTAGTGGTTGGGTTTCTCCCAAGGTAGAGGAGTTATTAGTGGTGGTAAAAGGTACAAGAGTGTTTATAGGTTGGGCACATTAGTTTTCCATAGTAGTATCAAAGGTATTATTAGTAGATGAAGAGGCTTAGGTAGTCAACGGTTGGGTGGTGACTATGGTAATGGAATTACTTCCCATAAGGTGGGTCTATAGGTGGAACCAAATTAGGGTCATGATGAGGCATAGTGTTAAGATAGTTTTGAAGGGCCATAGGATTGTTATCTAAGAAGGTGGTGAAGTTCGTATCTCCTTAGGGAACTTATCGAGGGAAAAAAGGAATTCCCTAAGGATGATGAGATTTTTTTGGTTTAGAAACGTACTCTATGGATGAGAAGGTAGAAGGGGTGGGATTAGTTTGATGATGGGTTTTGTTTGACTAGGTTCTTTCACTGTTGGCAAGTTAGAACCATTCAAGGTAAGGGAGAGAATAAACAAACAATTTCACCACTCAAACAAAGAAAAGATACCAAATGATCAGGGAAAGCAATCACACTCTAAAAAGTATGTTAAGTCCTAAAGGTTATTTTTATTCTCTTTTAGCTTATGCCTTAAGCTTTCAAGAAATTATGTGACTAAAATTGTCTTGTAAAGTGGGAACTAGAAAAGAAGTCTTTGATTGGATTTAGTTTATTCAGGGTCTCAAAAAGAATATGTATTGGAAATAAATACATGATTTAGTATTGGGACCTACCCCCTCACTTCACACATTACAAAGATAAGGGATTTTAAGTCCTAAAGGTTATTTTTAGTCTCTCTTTTGGCTTATGCCTTAAGCTTTCAAGAAATTATGTGACTGAAATTGGCTTGTAAAGTGGATACTAGAAAAGAAGTCTCTAATTGGTTTTAGGTTATTCAGGGTCTCAAAAAGAATATGTATTGGAAATAAATACATGGCCTAGTATTGGTACCTACCCCCTCACTTCACACATTACAATGATAAGGGTATCAGGTGTTTAGCCAATATATATTGATTTCCATAGTTTATACTCAACCAAAGAGATGAGTTGGTTCTCCCCTTGGTAATGACCTCCAAGTAAAATTGTTGGGAAAGGGTAATGTGACCATTAGGTGATGAAATCCTAGTCATGCCTTATCTCAAGTTATTTGATGTTTGATTGATTTAGCTGGTTTGGTTTAGTGTGTGTAATAAAAGTGATGCTATAATTGAATTACTTTGCTTTACTTTAGACTATGTGAGCTAAATTTGTAGGTAGTCAATGTATGCAATTGATTTTAAAATAAAAAGAAATTTTAGTTTCATTTATGAGAAAATAATAGGAAAAAGAGCATATAGATGTAAACAAACAAAAAAATAAACCTGAGTAGAGACTCAAGGTCCCACCAAGCATGCTAGAATATTTTAGTGAATTTTACCTTTTATTTCAAGAAAGGAATAAGAAGAAACTAAATATGGATATGGTTGAAAAATTTATTTAATTATGTGTACATTGAATTATATGATTATAAATAACTCCTCTTTGGATTGGGAGGATGACCTACAAATAAGACAACACTAAAGCAAATGGTTGGTTAGATAGATAGTTGGGTGGATTGTCTAGTGCTAGTTAAATCCCAGAAGCAAGAGCTTCCTCAGGGTATATCAATCCACATGTTTTAAATAATTAAGTTTATAAATATAATTATAAAGTACTTGCATCAATAATTAAAAGCTACTAAAATTGAACATAAGAAATGAATGATAAATAAATCGATTAGAAATGATTAACATAGAAATAATCAAGTCAATACTAATGTTAAACAGGTCAAGTGTGCTTTATAAAATAGGACAGGGGTCTGTGAACAAGTAGGGACATATAAAGTTAGGTTTAGTTAAGGGTAAGAGGGTGAAAATACTCTGATGTTATTTTATACCAAAATGATCATCGATGGTTGATGTGACCATTGGTGGTTCGGTTCACCGTCGCCAGTTGGATGGACCATTGATGGTCAAGTTGACCATTAATGGTTATTATGTGTAGGTTGTAGGTAATAAATGACTATTTGACAAAATTCTTGAAGGCAATTTTTGGAGGTTAGATTGTACTAGGCTGATTGCAAAATACAAATAAAGTAATTGAATACTAGAAAATAAATACTTAGCTTACAAAAGATTGATTGGATGATTAGTTGAGGAGGTTCGCTTGTTGATAGAGTATGGCATGATTTTAGTAGAGTAATGGTACTTGGCTATCAACCGAGGGATGGTGGCAAGTTGGCTCTCTATAGTTATGACTAGATCACTAGATTGTTGGATACTGGAAGAACACTTATAAAATAAATCTTTAAATGTAAAAATCTCTTAATAATTGTGGATCTATTTCACCCCCTAATCCTCTCTTATTATAGACAAAGAGGGAGGGGTAGAATAAGATGTTAACTAGGATTTATAATTATAACTCATGCATGTAATGTCTCACACATGGATTTAGACAAGTTAATTTTAGAAAAACAAGGTAGAGTGTTTTACATGTTAGTGCTTGGGATGGTGGACCCTGACCATCAGTGGTCAAGGTGACCTTCAATGATCATGCTAACCATCGACAATCAAGGACCAAGGCATAAAGGTGGTTAAAAGGTGGGATTAACTAGTTGATCAAACTGACCATGGTTAGGATTGATTAGGGGTGAAAGGGTCAAATTGGTCCCAACGGGGTCCTAAGGTGGTTTAGGGGTGTTTCAACATTCAAAATTATGGTGTGTAGAATTCTAGTTTCTATAGAGTGATTAATTAGGGATGAGGAGGGATGAGGAGTGACGAGGAGGGAATGATTAAGGATTGTGACACATGATGAGGAAGTGATTAGTTATGATGAGGGATGAGTAAGTAGTGATTAGGGATGATGAGGGATGAGGAAGGAGTGATTAGGGATGATGAGGGATATTGAGGGTCAATTTAGGAGTGAATAGAGATGACTAAGGATAGTGAGGGTCAATGAGGGAGTGATTAGGGATAATAAATAATTATGAGAGAGTGATTAGGGGTGATGAGGGATGAGTAGGAAGTGATCAAGGATGAGGAAGGGATGATGAACAAGTGAAACTAACATAAAGTGGTAATTTGATGTGTTTAGGTCATATATATGGCATATGCTACCCCAATCACACCACTTTGGATCAAGTTCAAAGTGAGTGGTTTTCAAACTTCAATTTTGACAAACCTAAGACTCTTAGAAATGTCAAGAAGTAATTTGGAAGGCACAAAAACCTTAAAAATGACTATATGTTTACCAAATATAGACTTCAATTGTAAAATTCATGCCCTAAAATCCCTAAGTTCAATACTTAGACCCTAAAAATGCCTAAGTACTCACCAAATTATATTTTGGAAAACTATTTTCCACATTATAAGGTGTGCAACTGTGAGACCAACTCTATTAAATGTAGAGTGACCAATGTGGTCATTCTATTGGAATTTAAATTCAAACACTAATATTTTTGGCTCGAGAATGGCTTGGATTACCAAGCCAAGGGCTTGGACCTACCAATCTATAGACGAGTCCAAGAGTTTTGATAGAAAATGAAAAAATTCAAATTTGATTGCTAAATCAACTACAAACTTCAATGGTAAAATTCAATAACTTAATAACATCGCAATGATCACTCTCTCCTCTTTCTAAAAATATGATATTTATAATGTTTGGACTAATTTAAGGTTTCAAACTATGTTGATTTATAAATATACCTTTTTTAGGTCACTACATGCCACAAATATACATAGCTATACATGTTCATGTAATTTGTTTTTGTTATCCAAGTTAATAAGTTATATGGTCATAAATTAGGCCTAATTCTACACACATTCAAAAAAATGATTTTTATTTTTTTGAGGTAGTTAGGGGGGTCACATGACTGGTTATTTTATTTTTTTGTCAGTTTTCAAGATCTGTTTACTTGCGAAATTCATTAAAAAAATTATTCATTGAAAAATGTAAAAAAATATAGGTCATAAACTAGAAGATCTTATCTAAATGTTCACTAAAGGGATTCAAACAATATTAAACACTGCTCAAGAAATGGTGGGCTACATGGCTATTTATTTCCTCTATTTTCTTAAAAAATAAGAGTTACTCTTCAAATTTTAGATGTTTGACCTAGTTATACTAAACCATTTTTTTTAAATAGTGTTTTGGAAATTAGACTCAAAATTATACATTTCATATTATTACACAATCTTTAAATTTGGAGTGTAGATATCTCAAATTATCTATAGAAGTATGGATTTATAAAATTTTAGGAAAAATCATGTCCATAGGTAGGCCCCTTTTTGTCCCCAATTTTTTTGCACTTACCCGGTTTTCCTATTGGTGATGGCATACTACCTTTGCTTAAGCTCAATCCTATACTATCATGATGGGCATATGAGCCTTATTGTGAGATTCATAGAGTTGTCAATTATTGGGCCAAGGATTATAGTGCACCTTAGAAATAATTATCCTCTTCTTCTACTACCATAGATAGCTAACCTTCACTATCTACTACTAGACATACTTGTTGTCATCATGGTACATGTAATCATTCTTCTACTCATTATTGATATCTTAGGAAATACATTTATACACTTCATCCAACTATAACACATCCAAAATACAAGAGTCTACCACCTCCTAAAATACTTCCATAATATATTCCTCAATATGGGGAGGTTTATTGTCTTTGGCATTATTATACTACACACCATACTGATAGAGGTTGAGTGCTTCAACAATAATTTCAAGATTTTCCACAACCTATGCCTTCACTAGATCAGCGTCATGATCTAGTTCATTCATGAAGAAAGGCTTCTCCTTTTCCATAGCATATACCTTTGCATAGATCTATAAATACCATTCAAATTTCAACACTTCTTCCTCGTATTAAGTATCCCACATAGGAGTTACCTCTAGAGCATCATTATGATTCTAATATACCTACCTTATCTATATATATAATATGATAGTCTTTTCATGATTTTCTATGAAGATTGATGAGACTCTAATTAATGTTAGAATTTAATTACACAAGAATGTGTCGGATGTTATGGATTATATTTATGATGAGATTTATTAGTATTTGTGAACACATCATGGTATTCTATCACATTATTATATGAATTGGATTTGATTTATGAGTATATATGGGTAATATGTTTTGCTTATTTATTATGTCTCATGGGTTATTTTCTTTTCTCTTTCACGTCTTTTGATTTAAAATGAATATCTCAAGCATTAATCTTATGGTTTAAATTATTTTGCATGGTTTACTTTTGTCTTAAATTTTATTTTTCTTATGTTTTTTATCTCATTTAAAAACAAGATAGTTATTATTGTGACATGGTTATTAAACCCTCATCCCTTGATTATCCTATCTTTACCATATCATCAATTAACAAGTATAATTATCATTGGATAATTACATACATATATATATTTTGATCTCCATCCATTACCATTTACTTCCTTTTCATACTAAGCAAACATAAGGTTAAGACTTGAGATAACATGTTGGTTTTTAGGTAAGCCTAATTATTTAGCAAAACATGTCAATATCTCTAGGTATTTTATCTCCTATAACCAAAGCCTACAACTCATTTGTGTTTGTCACTTATATCACTCATAATTGGTTATTCCAAATCTATATGAAGGAATTGAAAAATCAATATAAAATTAAAGGCCAAATGATTTAAACAAAAATCAATGATTAAAATAAAAAAATTAAAATTAAAAATTAAAAATCACACTAAAACACGTGATTTATATCTCAACACATCTCCTGTTTCTAATCAAATATCAAACTCCACAATTAGCCTCACAATAGATCCAAGGTCCATTGGGGTGCAGTAGGCTAGTAGATTGGGATAGGATATTTCAAAATTATCTATAGTGCTACCTAATTTATCATACAAGTACCCAATTTTTTTAGTAGACGAATGACTCTATAAGGGGTCTTGATGAATAGGGAACACAATGTGGGAAGGTAGATCCATTTTAATTTTATTATATTATTAACCTTCATGATTTTATCTTAGTATTACACTTATTTACTCATAAAGTTTTGTGCTTATTATGAACAAATAATTTCTACATTTGGCATTCATTATACTCTTAGTTGTCCCTATTTATTTAGTATGTCTCATGTCTACTAAGGTTTTATTAAAAACACCTATGTCATGATTTTTACACTCCTTACTTCATTAGAACAATCCCAATATTCCTTGTTGATGAATAATTTTTGTTAACTCATCATACCCCTAGGGTTTTCCTTTTGTGAGTTGCAATATAAGACCTTAGATAGGACTAGGCCTTCCTCACAAACATTTCCTTATTTCCTAAAAATATTCCTAGTATTATCATTTACCTCTTTGGTTTCTCTTTTTTGAGTTGTTGTGTAAGACCTTGGATAGAACCAAACCTTCCTCACAATACATTCCTAACACCTCCATACCATGATTAGTCACAAAAATAACTATCAATCTTGATATGTACATCTTAATTTTCTTTGAATTTTGTGTTACATGCATAAATATTTGATTTAGTATGTCTTACATTTTAATTTATAGATCATGGGAATAATTCCCATCATTATTTAGTATGTGTCATGTTATTTTAAGCTCCAACCTATCTTCATTTTTCACACTTTTTCCAAATATTTGATTGAGTGTGTTGTTTTATATATTTATTTTTCAAACATTTACATATTACACATTCATTAACTTGACTTAATGTGTTTTATACCAATTACATTTGTAATACATACTTTTCAAATATTTATTTAAGGGTATTTTACAAATTCTTTCCTTTATTTATGTTTTTACACATTTCCCATCGTGATTTAGTGTGTACTACATTTTTCTTTTTCTTTTATTTAGTATGTCCTTTTACACATTTTACATTGTATTTTATTTTATCATTCTTTTTAACCATGATTTTTTTCACAAATTACTAGAAAAGAATCCAACACACGTCACATATTTTCTCATATCATATAAGAAACAAATTAACACATGTGCTAGATTTAAAATATACATCCATAGACATCCATGAATAATAAAAAATAAAAAATATATAACCATATATATTCATAGATTAAATATATGATACAATACAAAATGATATAAGTACAATACTATCAATAATTCTAATACTATGTTCCATCATGTCTATCTGGTGGATGAGCCACACTACCCATAGATGCCTATGACTGTCCCCTCTGAATAGTATGTTGTAATGACTCCATATGGGATCACCATTGAGATGTCTTTGTAGATTGGCCACTTGGGTCTATACCTATGTTAGCTACCTTATTGTCTCTATATGAGCATCTCATTCCTCAGCTACTATTTTCCATGCCTAAATATCTCCATATCCTACTCTAAGTGGTAGTTGTGTTGCATCTCTTCATGTCTCTAGCTCTCATGTTGCCTCACCAACCAATTGAAACCAACTAGCATATTAGAACAAGATCATCCATAATTATAGTATCATGATTCAATAGTACACCATATAAAATATCATGATGTGTAGAATGTGTGGAAAACCTAATCATTTTGGTAGGTGAGCAATAGGATGTGGCTACACCCACCATATATAATGTTTAGTAATACAAACATAGGCTAATCCAAGAGCAAATATAGGCCATGCCATCCCACTACCCATAATATCTACATAGGGCTGCCATATAATGCCACAATGAGTAACATTCCATAGTGTCAGAGTATGTGGTATAACACGTATCACGTATCACCATCTAAGAATATGAGGTATACTATCATCGACAACATAGGGCAACCCATCTAGTCAATATATGGAAAATATCTCATAGATCCAACCACACAAAAAAATAATGAGGCCCAAAATATCCTACCCATGAGATAGAATGCCATACATGTCATGGACTAACTACACCCAAATCATTGACCCTAGGTTATATAAATGACCCTACCCTAAAATTAATTGACACAAGGTGACCACATATAACAACACATTCCCATCTAACTTGTGATAAACTATATGTGATGTCACAAGACCTATAAATTCCTTCTAGATATCTGAAATGGTACATATATACACATCAAATAATCACACATGTAATGCCTCAAAATATCTCTCAGATCTATTCACCCATAGGGATTGGTCTCATCTATCTGAATCTACCTCACAAGTGTTATAGATAATAAGAATCCCAATAATAGGAAGTCCAATCAGATCATGGACATCCTATAAAGTGATACCAACCTCTATCATATACCAATCCACCTCCCATTAGAAAGTGTTGGTTATTTTACTCCCATGTTCCTAATAACATCATGACTAATTCAACACTAAGAGGAATACTACACATTTTCATGATACCACTAAAACCCAATGATGCCTATAAAGTTGGATTACCATAGTTGTTAGTCAAGCATTAGTCAATAAATCAAAAAATGCATAAAGAACTCAACAAACAAATCTAACCTATTCATATAGGGTTTGCTAATAATAATAAGATACAAATGAAAGAAAGCAATCAACCATTACCTTCCCAAATGACTCCATTACTCAAAAGAGGCTTAGAAGCATGTTCTCCCCTTGATTAAACATTCTTATCTTTGTCAATAAAGGTGGAAAAACATAATGAGATGTTAGATGCATTGGAACCATATTCTCTTTAGGAAGTTGCTGACATAAAATAACAAAGGTATGTGATGTGTACTAATGAATTAGAATAAAAGAGTAATCTAGAGCACAAAAAGGCAAAATCATCATTTTGACTCAAAATGATCTAATCAAAGTTAGGAATCCCATATGTTGAACATGCGTATCTACTAAGAGGGGGGTTAAATTAGTAAATCTCAAAAATTGGTTACTTACAAATTTCAAAAAGAATTTTAAACATATGCAAACATAAACACATGAAAGAGAAATGTCGCAATCAAAAAAGCACAACACACAACTCCAAATTTATACATAGAAGCCCAAAGGGAAAAACCACGATGAGAAAGTTGATAGAATCTACTATTCTAATCTAGCCTCACAAAGTTTGTCTCATTGACAAAACCTCATTGGTTACATTTTAGGACACCCATCCCATAGAGACACCAATCCCATATTTTAAGATCACCAACTCTCAAGAAGCACCTACTCCCTATTTTGAGCACCAACCTAGTTTAATCTGATGACACCAACCTATCATATATTTACAATTCAAATTAATTAATCAGATTCATAAAAGAATCTAATTTTCTATTTTTTATTGTAGGTCCAATCTGCAACTACTCATTTCTCCTTCAGTACACTTTTGTGTATCCTTAACTCTTATTTCAGCCTTTCTTTATATTTGAATTTATCTATTTGACACTCAGATATTCTCCAATTAAATACTACTCTTTCATAATCAGATGAGTTTCATATTTTTGCACCTATGGTTCAAACTCCTCTCATTCCAAAAAAATTATTTTTTGTCTTCCCTATTATTTTTCACTTTGGAATTTTGCATCACCCTTCTTTGAAAGCAAGCTCTAAATATGTATGAGAGATTCAAAAGATTAACCATTTATACAAGAACTGGTTATGTTCCTTTAATCGATGCTTCTAACTTTTGTAACTGACTCACTCTGTCGAGTTCTTAAAAATGCTTGACTTAAATTAATTTGATGTTATCCTCTAGAATCTTTGTTAACATATTTCTCTCTACAACATCCTTGAATGTATTTACTCTATCGATCTCTTCTAGACTTGATCAATGTTTATCTTGACACTAGCTATTATCAGTCAAGCACCCTTCAAGCTTGGAAACATTTCACTTTGTTAGATCTTCACAGTACTATTGATCATGAGCCATCAATTTTATTAACAGGCATGAATTTTAACCCATTGAATAAGTACAAATATGGCACTTGTCATCTATGCATTAACTCAAAGATTTACTCTACACTTCTTCTGGCCATATCCATTGGCAAGTTTGGAAAATTATCCTTTGAGAAGTTCTTTGAATTAACTCAAAAGTGTCCTTTGACAAAAGTGAAAGCATCCTTAAAAACTTTGCACATAACCTTCTGAGCCTTTGGAATGGTCCACATACTCTTCATATAATTTGCAATGTATCCTTTGAAAATTTTCTTGGGTCACTTATCCATTGGCCTTTTTACAAACTACCCTTCAGCTTCTCTATAAAGGTCCTCATACCCTTTGGCATTTTTGAAAATATCCTTTTAGAATTCTTGAATGGTCCAATTATCCTTCAGATTTCATAAAATGATCCTTTAGATTTCTTGAACAATCCACTTACCCTTCAAACTTTTTGAAAATCACCCTTCAGCTTTCTTGATTGGTCTACTTGCCCTTCAAACTTTTTGAAATGTACCCTTTAACTTTATTAATTGGTCCACTTGCCCTTCAGACTTTTTGAAATGTACCCTTTAGGAACTTTGCAAGTGACCACATACCCTTCAAAAAAATTTAAGTGTACCCTTCAGGAACTTTTCAAGTGACCACATACCCTTTAAAAAAATTTAAATGCACCCTTCAAGAACTTTAAAAGTGACCACATACCCTTCAAACTTTTTGAAACCATCTCTTCAACATTTTGTTTAGGATAATTTTCTCAACAAGGACTTAACAATTTTTCCAAAATAATTCTTGAAGACCATTTCAAGTTCTCCAAATGACATGACTTATAATCTTGAAAGAAGTAAAGTCATTCCAAAGCTTTGATTCATTCATCTAGACCAATTCAGGTTCTTTAACCTACTTAACTTATAAAAATGAAATAAGTTAAGTCACTTTGTAACCCCGATCCACTCATCTAGACCAATTAGGATTTTTTAGCCTACTTAACTTATAAAAATGAAATAAGTTAAGTCTCCTTGAAACCTCAATCTACTCATCTAGACCAATTCAAGTTTGTAGCACTACTTGAATTATAAGTTTGAAATAAGTAATGACATCAACTAAACCCAATTTACTTCATCCTGACCCATTTGGTTCTTACCACAACTTAACTAATAAAAATTAACAAAGCTAAGTCATCCTAGAAACCCGATTACCTCTACTGTACCAATTCAGGTTCTTCTAACTACTCAACTTATAAAATTTAAACAATTTAAGTCACTTTGAAAACCTATTTTTCTCCATTTAGACTTAGTCAGATTTTCATGATTAATTTACCTATAAAATTTTATAAGTAGAAGTACTTTGAATTGAAAAAATTGATCAACACATAAGTTAAGACCCAATCAAGTTTTTGAGAGCTACTTACTTGTTACTCATAAATGATTAAAAGTAATAGTGATTCACAAACCTGATTTGTTCTTACACTTATCTGAGCTATACTTTGCTCTTTTGGGATATGTGAAGGATTATATTGACTTCAACTCTATTCCTTTGTCATTAATATATGCACATGGATTTGTACTTGATCACTGAACCTCTCCTTCTCTGAGCTTCTTGACAGACTTAATGACTCCTCAAGTTACCAACATCACTATGCCTTTGTCATTATCAACAACACATTTTACATAAGATTCTTTTGTCATCAATGACAATCCATGACACAAATCAACCATGACACTCAAATTTATAACACCATAAAATTATTCTCCCCATTTAGGGATATATTAGCCTAAATTGACACTTGTAAATGACAAGCTTGAACCATTTAGCATGTTTTATGGATTTTAACCTAAAATATGCATTTGAGTGTAAATCAAGTAAGATTGACAATTTTAACAAAAATGGTGTTAAGAATTGGATGTCTATATTTTTCCCCTAGTTAATAAGGAATAGAGAGACATTTAGGCAAATCAACCTATTTTCAAAGAAAATATTTGTCAAGAATAAATTTTAAATGACCCATGATGCCTTCTTGAGAGGACATACTAGGATGAAAGAGAATGATGGACTCTTAAAAAAAGAGAGAAAGTGAGAGATTAACCCATGTAATAGATCACATCCAAATGAGATAATGCTTGCACACATTGATTCCATCAATGATCAAAATATAATTATAGGTAAATAGGCCCCAAAGATAGGGGGAATGGGAAGGATTCAATCCATAAATGTAAGGGATACACTTTAAATGCACCCAAATTGAGAGTATAAGATGCACACTTACGACATTGATCAATCCTGAGATAAGTTGCACACCAAATGGTTACCATCATGGGAAACAATGTGGAGAACTTGGAATTAAAATAAAAGGGAGAATGTGGTCTCCATAAAGATGATAATAAGAAGTGCCCAATAGAGAAAATTTGATCATGATAAGATAGTTGTACCCCAGTAGGGCTAATTTTGATAATTGGTAAAGAATAAATAATGTTTTAGCCATATAGGGATGATTTGATTTTGATGTTGTTTAGATGTGATGCCCCAACATGGGAAAATTGGCAAACAAAATAGCTCAAGGATATAACCAAAAACATAGGTTAAAATGAGTAGGTGAAAACATACTAAAAATATACAAAAAACCAAGCATATGAGGATGCACAAAGTGATGAAATAAATGAAAATAAGAAGGGAGGATAGCTAAGTTGACCTCAATATAAATTGATCACTACCTACATAGTCCATTAAGACCTCAAGCTAATTTAGTTCTCCCAAGAAATGGGATAGAATGAATGAGGGATGAATAAAACTGACCAAAGTTTAATTAGACTCATGATTTATGTGAAGAGATGCACGTTTAAGCATTGAGTCAAGTGATAAAAATGCATGGTACCTAGACGCCTATTTTCATATCATAAGCGTAGATAATGCATATTTTTCTTGAGAGTTGTTCATTAAAGTTGTGTTGACATGAAGACTTTGAAACTAAAGCACAAAGTGCTTTCTATAGCAAAAGAAATTAGGAATTATAAGTATGAATAAATTATAATGGCATTGCATTTCAAATGTGTAGAGCTGGTTCAAATGTGAGCACTTATAACTAAAGATAATGGTAAAATAATGACCAAGACTAGAGTTACAATTGTTTATGTTTAAACAAAAAAGTAAAGACAAAGAAAAAGATAAACATAAATGAACCCAACTTGAAAGAAAGATATGAACCATCAAGATTCAAGTGAGAAAAAGAACGTTTATGAACAAGACAAGAACAACTTAATAACATAAAATCAAGATATAAATAATCAAGATCTATGTTGACCATCAAGATGTTATTGAACACAAAAGAGAAAAGTCAAAATCAAATAGAAAAACAAGACACCAACAATAATCAAATAAAAAAAATGTTTCAAGAACAACTTAATATCATGATATCAAGATATAAATAATTGAGATTCATGTGGAACATTAAGATGTCCTTGAAAACAAAAGAGAAAATCAAAAACATATAGGGAAACACAAGACCAAGAGAGACAAGAAAGAATAAATAGGAGAAAAGGAGAATAAATTAATGAAGAGGGTTGAAAGAACAAAAAAACACTAATAAAAACAATAAAACTAAAATAAACACACACAAACAAAAACCAAGTTAGTGTAGTTTAAAAATAGTTGTTCATGCCTGTGGAGTAAAGGCATTACCTTCCACCATAACATAACAAAGAAGGACACAAAAGTTGTTCCCTAATTAAATAAGAACAATGATAGAAGAAATGGGGGAAGAGAAGAAAAGGGATGGGTTAACTGAGCTAACTCTAGATGTACAAGATAAATGGATGCAACCTATATAGTTCCATGGATGCATGTTCCAACATGAACTTCAGGCCAAATGTAGTTCTCCCAGAAAATGGGATAGAAGAAAAGTGATTACTAAACTAAAATTATTAATGTATTATAAGAAATGGAAGAGATGACAAATAAGAAATATTCTTTCAAATGATAAAATGTTGAGATGAGAAAGGATTATCTTGCAAAAAAGCAAGCACGTGGGATAAATTACTTGTAAAATAGAAAGAGCGTGATGATCAAAATGTACAAAAGCAAAAGATGATTTTTTTATTATTTTATGGATTAGGTTTCTAATGTTTTTGGTATTTTCAAAGTATGTCCAATGTTTTTGGGATTTTTGGGATAAAATATGCACAAGGTAGGACTAACTAGTCAAGGAGATGCCCATCTGAGAGTAAAAGTTCCAATAAAATAGCTAAGCTGACTATAATGGCCCATGCTCACAAATCAGTGAGAGGGAGGATCTTGAAAAGGAAAAAAATGCCTACAAAGAGAAGAAAATTTAATATAAAATATTGTGTAGCATGAAATCAATCTAAATAACTATGCAGTAGGTGAAGATCTTGAGCTAAAATGGTGTTTTGGTTCACTTGTCTATAAAAGAAGCTATAAAATACTATTTTTTCTGAACTAATTTTTAGAAATAGCATTAAAGGTATTCATAATGTTCATGAGACATAATAAATATCATATTTGGTAAAGGGATAAAAGTGTTTAGGTTACAACAAGCCCAAGACATAACAAAGAATGAAGTTCTCAAAGAGAATGGTCCAAAGAATAGGGTTCAAAAAATGAATGGTCCAGGGTGATATAAAGAATATGGTTCTCAATGAGAATAGTCCAGAGTGCCAATGGTCCAAAGTTTCAAATGCCCAACATCTTAAAAGAATATGGATCTCAAAAGAGTGGTCCAAAGAATATGGTCCATGAGAGGATGGTCTAGGTTAGTATAAAATGTTGGGATGAAATTACTTCAGCACAAATTACCCCCAAGGAAGGGGTCTTATAGACAATGGTTTAAAGTTATTCATGCATAAAACCATTTAAGGTGTAATATGTTCATGAGCTCTAAAATTTCTTCACCATTCAAAGTATCTAGTTGATATGCCCTTGATCCATAGTTCATCATGATAACATATGGTCCCAACTAATTAGGTTGGATCTTACCTTTTTTTTGCATTCAACATTCATGTTCTTTTGGTTTTATTTCAAGACCAAATCACCAATCTCAAACTCTTGAGGGAGAATGAACTTGTTTTAGCTTATTCACAATCTATTCTGATAGGATTGAAATATTTATAGGGCAGATAAATGCTTACCATCAAGAAGTTCTAGTTCTTACAGCCTTGAGGCTCTATATTCTTCATCATCTTCAATATTATCTAGCGACACTTGAAATGATGGTAGCTCAATCTCAATCAGGATAATAACTTCAATGTCATAGATAAGGGAGTATAGAGTGGATCCTATTGGGGTTTGATGACTTATCTTATAAGCCCAAAGGGCAAGAAATATTTATAAGTGCCAATTATGGCTAATGTCATTGATAATCTTCTTTAAAATGGCTATAATGGTCTTGTTTGATGCCTTAGCTTATTTATTGCCTTGAAAATTATATGGAGTTGATTTATTTTGATTTATCTTGAATTTTTCACAAAGATATTTTTTATATTGGTTCATGAAGGATCTACCATTATCAGATATAATGCAAGATGGGATGCCATATTGATAGATGATATGGTAATGGATGAATTTGGCTATCTACTTTTCAATAACATAAGTGAGATGAATGGCCTCAATCCACTTAGTGAAGTACTTGGTTGTAGTCAAAATGTACTTATGGCCATTTGAAGATGTTGGGTTAATATTACCAATGTGATCAAGGCCCCATGTTGAGAATGACCATGGTGTTGTGATCAGCTATAGCAGTAAAGAAGGTGTGTGGATCAAGTTTCCATGTTTCTGACAAGGAACACACTTCTTCACATAATTTCAAGCATTGGTCTCCATTTTTGGCCAATAATAACATGTTCTAAGGAGATTCTTTACTAATACTACATCATTGGTGTGGGTCCCACACATTCCTTCATAAACTTCCTTCAAAGCTAGTTTAGATTCTCTTGAAGATAAACAATGAAGAAGCATTACATCATAACCTTTATGATAGAGCATGTTTCCAAGGAGGGTATAATGAGATAAATGATGAAGGAATAATTTATGTTAATTATTAGATAGGTTGGCTAGGAAAACATGATAATGGAAGTAGTTATAAAAATCTTGGTACCATGGTAATTCAGGAGGGGGATTGGGACCAACAATGGCATATATCCTCTCTAAATCTAGAAAGACATGTGCAAGATATAGAAGATTCTCAATTAAAAATTTATACTCTTTATCACTATCATTCATCTATAATATGGATCCAATTATCACCACTACATCGGTAGATCTATTATTTTCTCTTAAAACTTATTCAACTACAGAGATTTAAAATGTGATTTGAGGTTATCAACAATTTGCTTGTAAGGAACAAGCTTGTCATCTCTCATATGATACTAATCAATGGTCTGATTGATGATTAATTATGAATCTTTATAGACCTTTAAACTCTAAATATCCCATTGTATGGTAAGGTGAAGCATTGAAATCAATGCCTCATACTCAGCCATATTATTCTTACAATGAAATTATATATGAAATGCTTTGGGAATCAGATTCTCTTATGGTGTGATCAATAATGTGCCAACTCTAGATCCATGAGATGTAAAGGAGCCATCAAAATATATCTTCCATTGTTCAAATTCCTATGATGCTTGTTTTATTACCATAATAGAATCATCGGGGAAATTGAATTTGAGAGGTTGAGTATCTTCAATAGGAGGTTCTATAAGTTGATCAATAATAACCTACCTATTGATTAATTTATGATTCTAATATTCTATGCCAAATTTATTTAGGATCATGATCCATTTGGCCATATGTCCTTGAAGAGATGATTTAGATAATAATAAATTTAGAGGGTCCACCTTGGTGATGATAATAGTTTTGTTGTTTAGCATATAATGTCAAAAAAATTTAGTAGCAAACACCATAACTAAACATGCCTTATCAATAGGCATATAATTATTATTGTAATCCATCAATGTGTGATTTAAATAATATATGGAATTTTCCTTATCTTGATCATCATGTTGGGCTAAAAGTGTTCCCAATGTATGCTTAGTTGTTGATATGTAAAGTAGTGGCTTTCCCTATGTTGGTAGTCTCAAGACTGGTAGATTAGCCAAATACATCTTAAGATTCACAAATTCTATCTAAAAATGTTCATCCAATTGAAATTTCACCCTGTTCTTCAAGATATGGGTAAATGGGTGGCACTTATCTGCCAATTGAGAAATGAACCTGTGTATAGATTGGACCTTTTCTTGCAGGCTTTGTAGCTATTTAAGATTATTTGGTGGAGGCATTTCCATAATAACCTTGAATTTTTTAGGGTTGAATTTGATCCCTCTTTATGATACAATAAATCCTAGAAATTTCCATGAAGTGATACTAAAGACACACTTCTTAAGATTTAAGTGGACTTTGTATTCATGAAGTCTCTCAAAGATTCTTTGTAGAACATCAGGATGTCTAGCTCTTGTTCTTGATTTTGCTAATATATCATCAACATAGTCCTCTACAATATCATGCATCATGTCATGGACAATGATAGTCATTTCATTCTAATATGTTGCTCTAATGTTCTTCAAGCTAAATGACATGATTTGGTAATAGAATGTCCCCCAAGGATTGGTGAACATAGTTTTTTCTAGTCTTCAAGGGATATTTTGATCTGATTATACCCAAAAAATCCATCCATAAAGGATAACATCTCATACCCAGTAGATGAGTCCATGATCATGTCGATATTGGGTAGAGAAAAATCATATTTGGGCCATGCTTTATTGATATCTCAAAATTTAGTACAAAGACTTATACTTGAGGTGTTTTTACTCATTGGTACTATGTTTGACATACATTCAGAGTCATCTAGTGGTCTAATAAAATATGATTCTAACAACTTTTCTAGTTTTGCTTTAACCAATAGGCTGATGCATAAATGCATCTTCCTTAGTTTTTATTTGATCGATTTAACATCAATATGGACAACAAGGCGATGCATGACCAAATCAAGGTCCAAGCCTAGTATGTCAAAGTATGACCTTGCAAATATGTCTATATAATCTTTCAAAATGGATATGATATGTTCATGTTTTGCTTCAGTAAGGGAAGCTCCAAGATAAATAATTTTGAGATCCTCATAGGTTCCCAAATTTACTTTTGTAGTGTTCTCTAAAAGAAGTGTAGATTCATCTTCTAAAATTTTAGACAAGCTATGATCATGATCCTCTTCTTCTACTACATCTTATTCTTGTTCCTCCCATAGCTTTGGATAGTGTGATGAATTGAAGTCTATCATGTCAGGTAATGGCCAAGTAGCAAATATTCTTAGAAACTCAAGAGAGAGATACTCAAAATTTTATTATTATTATTATAAAGAGATACTTGTACTAGTTATAGAACTTGGGATTGATGGAGCTTCTATGTCTTAAGGGGATGAGAAAAATTTCCTACCTAAGAGCACCTAAAATAGGTTTTCACTCAAAGGCTTGTCTTTATCTTTACTTTTTCCCTGATCAACAAGTGCCTGAAATAGGTTTTCACCCAAAGATATCGATGTTTTATCTTTATTGTGACGAAAAAGGTTTTCCTACTCTCTAAAGTAGGTAGAAGGATCTAATGAAAAATCAAAGCCTTGTTTGTGATCACCAATGGGAAATCCATCTCTCAAGCCCATGTATTCTTCTATTGAATCTTCATTCTAAAACTCATTGATGCATATGACCAAATTTTTTTGGTGGTAATCCATGAGTTTGGGATGGAAAAGGCATATGGAATGATGAGGTTTTGCTTTTGGATGGGAAGCTCCAATGGTAAAAATGTGATGTTCTGCTTTAAGAAGGGAAGCACAAATAGAACAGGTTCATGTTTTAAGATAAGAAGCTCTAATGGGTGTTGTAATTAAAATGGTATTAGAATCAAATAGGTTCATGTCAGCAAGTTCATCAAAAAGGCCCAAGAGTCTCATCACTAGTAAATTCAAAATAATCACTATCAAAATTCATGAGGTCATCCCCAGGTGGTATATATGTGAGACCATGATTCTAATCAATAACTCTAGCTAATAAGGGCTCTAACATTCCTTATGCTCATAGGCTAAGGCCTTTCCCTATATAATAAAGATGATCCTTAATCTGATTAGGGATTGGATACTTTGGATTCTAAAAGCACTCGATAAGACCTTTAGAATATAACCAGTCTCCCTCAATAGAATCCTCTCATTCTTTATTTGGTGAAGTGGTAGGTACAAACACCGATGGTGTTTTGTATTAATGGTTCTTCTATTGCCAAATATGGCTGGGTCCATTAGGAGTCTTTGAGGGTTTAGGGTTATCATATGTTTTAGGGAATTCAAGAAACTTTGTAACATGGAAGGTGTCCTTTCAACAGCTTTTGGAAATGCCCACATCTTCAATAACAACCTGCTTCACAAGAGCTATGGGAAATAGATCAACTAAATTGGAAGCAAGATCACTAAGTTTAATTAGATGGAGGTGGATGGGAAACTATGGCTTTGTTCTTCTTTGCAACGAATTCAAAACCTAGGAAATAGTTATAATTATGAAATTCAAACTCAATATATTTATAGTATTGATATCGATATTGATCAATAGGAATAAGATCCTTGATCCCATCATGGGGAACTTAAGGCATTGGTGTAGATTGGATGGAATGGTTTGTACTTCATGAGTCTAAGGATGACCAAGAAGTATGTTACCAGGAAGTTTAATATCCATAATATGAAATAATGTGTGGTGGGAAATGGACCCAACCATGACTAACAATTAAATTGTACCAAAAGACCCCCTCTGAGTGTTGTCATAAGCCTTGATTGTGGTTATCTCTAGTTGAATGTCTTTGTCAACATAGCCCAATCATTGTACCAACTTAAGGGATATGATGTTTAGTCTTAAACCATTATCTAAAATGATTGTCTCAATGTATAGTGGGTTATTATGGTTCAACCCAAGAGTATACATGTCTTTTTGGTCAAACATGATTTACCAAAATGAAGACAAATGTCTAACTAGGTTTTGGAATTATTCAGGATTTATATCATTAGGCATAGTAGATTATTTTAAATGGTCATTCAAGATAGTTATATGAACATCAGATGTCCACAAGATATCCAATATAGAAATTTATGTAGGGGTTTTGTTCAATTGGTCCACTAGATTATAAGGCTTTTCAATTGTAGGTTGAGTTAGTTTAGCCTTTATTGGCACAATATTCAGCTTTGGGGACATTGGCACAATGTTCTCATTGGATTCCATAGAAGAAGTGGGCTAAGGGCCCTAGAGGGTAACTCATGTGCATCTAGTTGCAACTGCATAACCTAGAGGTGGCAAGGAGATATTATAATCATAAGAGGAAGGCAAAGGGCCTTGGAGGGTGACTCATAGGCATCTAACTATATTTATATAGTTTTAAATTAACAAGAGAAGGCTATTGTTCTTCAAAACTAATAAACCATGCAAATGGAGTCATAACAAAATTGTGCAAACTTGATGCAGTATTACTAGGGAGAGAGGGTTTTGACCCTATAATAATGGGTCTTGTGCTACGAGGAACATGAGATTGTTCACATAGCTTGACAATAATAATGGAAACTAAACAGAAAAAATGTACCCCATAGTGTTGTTATAGTCACATGGCATGTTTTTATAAGCCACATTGTTATTATGGGAATTATGATCATGATTATGTTCATTACAATTTTGACCCTAATGTTGGTTCTGATTCTACCTCTGTCCTTGATTCTAGCCTTGGTTTTGGTTATTTCTTGGTAGTGGTGGATTATGTCAAGGAAAGAGGTTTTTTTATATTCTTATATCCTAATTTGTGTCTTGATTAGGGGCCAATTTAATCTACACTTCTCCACTTTCAATGAGATCTTCAATAATGTGTCATAATTAGATGCAAGAGTATGCACCATGACCAATAACACAATGGAAGTTTCACCATTCATTCTCTTTGTACCAATTTAGTTTTGGTTGATCTTGAATAAATGGCCTTGGTACTAACCATACAATCAGATTAGCTATAATGATCTTCTATAACGCTATCTCAATTAGTTCTCATATATTTTTAAAGACTCTAAAACTGCTATGGTTCATCTTTTATGGAAGTTGTCTTTGTAAATTAGGTGGTGGATTAAGGGGATCTAATTATATATTTGGAGGAGGTAGAGCTTGCACCATTTTTACGTGCCTTATTTCAGTCACTCCATTTCCAAGCATGTTCTTGTTCTTTTTAAATCCATTAGGCTTATCTTATACAACTACTTGAGTAGATGATTAGGCTTGATTTGATGTTTGGCCCTGCACTTAAATTTTGATAAGACCCTTAGAAATAAGATACTTCTCAATTTTCACTCTTTTATTGATAATTTCCTCAAATGAGTTAGCATAATCTAAATGTATATTGTGTGCAACCTTAGGATGTAAGTTCTATGCAAATATATCTACCAATTGTTTGTCTAGAAAGTTATGTTGAATGTGACCCACCAATGCTCTCCATATTTATAGATATGTGACAAAAATTCAACCATCATGTTGTTTGGATTTTCACAAGTCAAAAATAGTCAATTCATGTTCTATGTTATATGATAAATGGTTGAAAAATGTTTTTGATAAGTCATTCCAATCCACAACCAATCCCTTGGGTAGTTTAAGTAGCCAATCTATTACCTATCCCACTAAACTTCATGGAAATAGTCTAAGTAAATACTCACTACTATAAGCAACCTCTTGGCATAAGACAAAAAAATCTTGTATGTATTCATGTGGGTCTCCATTTCCTTTATATTTATCAAATTTTGGTGCCTTAAAATGAGGCAGAAAGTAGGTTTAGAGAATGCTTAAATAAAATGGATATGGACATATTTGATCAAATTTATAATTTTTGACTCTATTATTCATCTCCAAACATTGCATAATATCCTTCATATAATTCCAGTCTTACATGTTTGGTGCATTTTTGGATTGATTATGATGTTTGTAGGGTGGTATGTGCTCTTGGTGTCATTGTTGGGTTGGAATGTGCCCTTGGTATTGTTGTTTGGGTGGAATGTGCCCCTATTTTTGCATGTATTTAGATTTTTACACACTTCAATCCATGACTTTGTTTTGATTTTATCTTAACTTCAAGTAAATGAGTCATTGATTCCTAGATTATAGAACATTCCCTGAATTCGGTTCTCTAGTGCTATGTTGATTTTGGGAAGTTCTTTGTCTATTTACCAATTTCTATGTTGGTTGAGATGAAATAGCCAAATTTTCTCAAGGGATATCTTCAATGTGAACTTAATTTTTGGGTCTCTTATTTTTCAAAGTGACAAGAGGTTCTTGATGATTAAAGAATGTATGTTCTGTATCTAATAAAACATTATACAAGATCTCTTGCAACTTTAACTATTCATTTAGGCTACCTTGATCCACTACTGCTATGTTCTCAATAAATTTTTGTTGCATACTTTCAACCACATTTTATTATTCTTTCAAAGCATCATTGTGAATTGAAGTAGCAACCAATGAGTTAGTTAAGTATGTGATAAGTTGATCGGCATACTGTTGACTTATTTTCTTAATGTTTGCTACAAGATCTAGATTAGTTGACTGTGACTCAATAAGTATTTAATACCCTTGTTAGATGAGGAAGGTATGTTTGGTTATGAAAAATATTTCTCTTGCCCTTGTTTTTATCCTTCTCTAACTAAGGTATGCAATTATTTCATGGTAAAATTTGAAGGTAGTTTAGCACCAGATTCGATCAACCTAAGAATTACTTCATCTTGGTTCTCATGATATCCACTATAATCTCCTTGGAATCCTAATATCATATGTATGTCCTTCATATGACAACAAAGTTTTCTTGACCTTCATAATACTGCTCATCCTCATAACTAGGCTGTAAGATCCCACTATGAGTGAACCTTTGAGTCATGTCTAAAAAGGGGTGCTCTTAATGTTTGAATAGATTTGGATCAATGTTGTGTTAACATTACGAACAAGGTATGGATTTGATCTTATTTTTAACAAATGACTAAGGTACCAAAGAGAATATAAAATGAGGGTGGCTAGGAACCACACATAATTAAAGGAAAATATTGTTCATGAATTTACTCAACCTTTGGTAAAGTTGAAATCGTATAGATCAGAAGAGGGCATGATAACTCAAAAATCTAAGTGAAAACTAGTACACCAAAGCCTAGATTTTTGTGATACATCAATTTCATAAAAGTTAGTTCAACTTCAGTGAGTTACTACTAGAAAAATAGAATAAATCTTTTCAAATTATGAAAAAGACAATACGAACTAAGAAACTCAAGATGTGGACACATAAAAGAATTCATAATTATAAAGCTAAAACCAAATGGGAAACACAATGTCACCACATGGTAATATGAATGGTAGTATAAAATATGTTCTACAACTTAGAGTGTGAGTGATACATAAGATAATCTAAGTTTACCAAGATGACAATGTGATGATGACTCTATAACGACCTTCAATTCAAATAGAAAATTTAACTCAAGTTAAAACAAGTCAAAGTGCAAATGGTGAACCCAATTTAACACATCAACCTTTAAAACTTAAAAAAGTCCAATTTTGAATTTAAACTATCAATGAAGGACTTAAAAAAAATTAAGCAAATGGTTTAGATTCAAATGGGAAACATAACTGTGCCAATTAGGCAAATGGTTTAGATTCAAATGGGAAACAAGGAAAAGATGATTTTTACTTGGACATCGTGCCTCCTTGTTCAATAAAATGTGGACAATGTGTTTGGTTATGTTCATTTATGTTAACAAGTAAGTTTGACTCAAAAACAAGACCAAGTAAGCTAATTACAAAAGACAAATATAACAAAGTAATCGTCTTAATTCCTAAACTAACAAGGTTGCATGATATTATTAAAGTCCATCTTTATACATACACTTGAGAGGATTTTAATTGTTCATCCAAAAATAAAAGTGAATTATATAGTATGGTATTTTACACCCCCCCTTCTCTTAAGTGACAATAAGGTGATATGGACCTTGAGGTGCACCTTTCATCAATAATATTTCTATGAAAAGTGGGGTTTGTCTAAAAATGCTATAAGTTTTTGAACATCTAAATGGATTAATTACACATGAGTTTCACATTAGCGTAAAAAATAATTGCACATCATTTGGGTCCCCATCATATGGCTTGTTTTAAAAATGTCTTGTCCTTTTTATAACCACTACATCCATTGCTTGTTCAGTGTAGTGCGATGTCTAACATGCTCAAACATCTTGGGCTTAATCGCCTACTAATGAAGATGCTTTAACTACTCAAACCATCATCTTAATGGGGTGATCACAATTTATATACCCTCCCATAGAAAGGGGTTGAATACAATGCTAGGAAATGAAATCTTGAGTCAAGGCTTCCCTTAAGAACTTATGGGAGGTGATGAAATCCCCCTCACAAGCCAAAATGCATGAAATAAAATTCTAAGTAAAAAGGCTTTATGGTTGATTTTGAGATCACCCAAACCTTGCAAGTTTTTGGGGAGATCCTATTCCAACATCTTTTTTATGCATTTGGACTAAGGAACTTTGTAATGAAAATAGAGCTTTTGATCCCATAAATTCCCTAAAGGGGATGGGGGAAAACATACACGCATAAATCCTTTTTTTCCAAACAATTCTAACAAACAATGATAAATGACTTATTCAAAATAAAACTTTGAAGTGAGTTTAGTTGTAAAACACTGAATTGAAGTGTTTGGTGGTGTTCTTTGGCCCCTTGACCTTAAGTTGAAAAAACTTTCAAAGAACAACTCGAAAAACATTCAACCTAAACATCTAAGTTTTTCCTTAAACACCAAATGAAAGTTCTTAATCCTTTTTAAACACCCAAAAAGAGGTTAAAAAGACTTTATTAAGCTTATTTTGATCACTTTTCAAGTAGGTCCTACAATAAAATTTTCAAATTTTTGTTTAGATTTGAATCTCTTTTATGAATGAGACAAGTAACTTTAAAAATTATGCTCTTGGGTTTGGATGACCTGTCGACCCATTAGACTAGTATAGAATCCTTGCTGCTAATTCCATTTCCACATGGGACCAACTAGGTGAGGTTTTGTGTAAAATATTTGAGGATTAAAGTGACCATTTTTCACTTTTAGAGTGGTTAACCACAATAAAAAGATCCCCTCATGAAGTCATGTAAGACTTCAATACAAGGTTCCAAAATAGACACAATACACAAATTTTATTTAGCTTAATGTTAGCATAAAAAATTAACATAAAATTGCAATAGGATGATTAGAAAAATAAAATTCAATTCAATGAAACCAAGAAATAATGATCAAAAACATTAAAAAGGTTCAAACTCTTATTTAAAGATTTTGTGAAAAGCATATGCAACTTGAAGCTAAACTGATAGCATATTCTAAAAAATTAGGAGAAAATACATGTTTTTAAAAAATAAATCATCAAAAATGGATTATATATGACCTTATATGAAGCTCTACAAAATGGCATATTTATCTTTTTGTCTTATGTCACGGGTTATCAAGGATAGTAGCAGTCTACAGTGAGTCCACGTCATGAGTTTTATAGTCTAGTACATAAATTTTCACAAAGAAATATGTGAATAGAATTTTGATTATTTTTCACCTTTTTAGGCCTCAAACTCCAAGATTATGCATGAAATTGATTAGTAGGATGATTTTAGGAGCCTTATGATCAAATTTGTGGGGTGTGGTCCCACCAGGCATGCCAAAATGTAGAGTTGGATTATAATGTTTATTAGTCAAGCATTAGTCAATGAATCAAAAAATGCATAAAGAAATAAACAAACAAATCTAACTTATTCATGTGGGGTTTACTAATAATAACAAGGTACAAATGAAAAAAAGTAATCAACCTTACCTTCCCAAATGAATCCATTACTCAAAAGCAGCTCAAAAGTATGTTCTTCTCTTGATCAAGCATTCTTATCTTTATCAATAATGGTGGAAAAACTCCTCTAATACCTCAATAACTCTTTTTAAAACCTAGTATTATGATAATAACCATCTAATTACCTATTAAATAAAGCTAATCCAAATGCAAATAACATAATAATCAAAACATAAAGGAGTTGTGGAGAGATTTTAGCATTATAAGTTTACATAATTTAAGCTTAAAAATGGTGTTGAGAGGCCTTCCATTTATAATGTAGACACTATAAACCCATACACGATGGTTTTAGATGTCAAAACTCCCATGGATCAAATCATTACCCAACCTCTGACCATGACCCTAAGTCAATTTAGCTAACTAGCTAAACCGAACTCGCTAACCTACCTTTTTTACCCCACTTAACCTTCAACCCTCGACCATCGATGGTCACCTTGACCACTGATGCTCACCTTGACCATCAATAATTAATTATTCCCTATATAAATAAATATAACTTGACTTTATGCAATCTAACATGTCAAAATTAATATGGATGGCAAGATAACACATCATGGTTTTTTCTTAAGTTTGAAAAGAAGAATCTAGTTAAGAATGGTGTGGAATAATACCTGTTGAATGTGAGTACATTGAATCTAAGTGATTATGGAAATATCCTCTTTCACTTAGGAGGATGACCTATAAATAATAAAACACAAATAAATTTATTTTTTAGATAAGTAGATGGGTGGATTGCCTAGCATGAGCTCGACCCTAGAAGTGAAAGCTTTCTAGGAGGCTATCAATCCACCTTCTTTAAAACACTTATGTGGAAATGATAAAATAAATATATTTTCCTTAAATGACTATAAAACTAAAATAAAATACATAAAATTATATTAAATTAATTGATAAAATTAGATGCTTTTCTAAGTTAACCAAAATGAAGAAACTAGTTTGATTATACTAATGCTGAAAATTAGTTAAGGCAAGGTTGTGGTTTTTGGGTTTGGTAATTTGATAAGGGTCAAAAGAATTGTTTTGTTAGGGTTGATTGAGATAATAAAATTAGAGTTATGTATGGTTAAAAAATATAAATATCAAGTAAATATGGTATCAAAAATATGAGGGAGCAAAGAGGGTGAAGGTGACAAAGGTGCAAGGAGGGCAAAGGAGGTAAATGGAATTACAATGGAAAAGGTGGTAAAGGAGGTCAATGGATTAAGATGGAAAGTGGATTAAGGGGTAAAGTTCAAGGTAATTAAAGTAAGGACTTAAGTAAATAACTTAAATAAAATAACTAAATAAGGTTACCTTGAGGCTTGTTGATGTGGTTGATGTTGTTGATGGTGTGATGAAGGAATCCCGTGGAAATTTCAGTAGAGCTTTGTTGATTTGAATTATTTTACTCCAAGATGTGGATGACCTTAAAAATTATGACCTATTTTAAAGACATACAACAATATGTTAATAACCAAATACTAAATTCCAACTTAACCTTGGGTGAAGGAGAGGGGGGGTATTTATAACATTTATTGTCAAGAACCATGCCAAAAAAGGGAATAGTAAAAATATGGTACCATTTCCCATGTGGTGCATGAATGAGTCAAAATATTAGGGCATTGGTATTTCCACCTTGATCATTGGTCTCTCATTTGGGTTGGTGTGTCTCCCACCTTGCACATGAGTCTAATTTTGAATGGGAATCATGCACATGGGTCTAAATGAGGCCAAAAGACATTTTACCACCTTTTCTTGTCTTCACCCAAGCACTTAAAGAGATACCCCACAAAATATGGTGCCATTTTCCATGTGGGTGCATGAATGAGTAAAAATATGAGGGTATTGGGATTCCCACCTTGCTCATGCATCTCCCATTTGGGTTGGTGTGTCTCCCACCTTGTACATGAGTCTAATTGTGAATGGGAATCATGCACATGAGCCTAAATGAGGCTAAAATACTTTTCAACACCATTTCTTGTCTTCATCAAATAACTTCAAAATATTCCCCATAAAATATGGTGCCATTTTATATGTGGGTGCATGAATGATTCAAAAGATGAGGGTGTTGGGATTCCCACCTTGATCATGGGTCTCCCATTTGGGTTAAAAAGTCAAAAATGGGTGGGTATAGTGCCCTTTGTGTTTTACATAGCATTAAAGAGGTTGGTATCCCATTTTGGAGGCCAATTTCATGTGTGAAGACAAAATATATGTTCAATTATGGCCCCTTGAGGGTAAATTCACCATATTTCAAGGGGGGACCCTTGTGATGCTTAAATGAGGTCATTAAGCACCTTAAGAAAGGGTCCCGGGTGGGGTATGATGTCTCACATCAAGCCACCTAAATTATAATCCATTTCACTTTCCATATCACCTCCCAAATCACCTTCCATATCACTTGTCATGTCACATGCCATGTCACTTTCCATGTCATCATGAATTGTGATAGTGGGTCCCACAGTGAATAGTGATAGTGAATAGTACTTTCAAATATTATTTTTTGATAGTACTATGTGAATAAGATAATAGTGATTTGGTTAGGTTAAGAGGGGTTGGTTAAGGGTTAATAAGGTTTAGGGGGTCTTTAGGGGGTCCTAAGGTATTTAGTCATCAAAAACTGTAAGTGTGCAATTTTTTGGTGTCTACATTTTGCCACTTTTTGTTATGTAACTTTGAATTAACAAGCTAAAAAATAAAAATGAATCATTTTTTTGAAGGTTAGGGTACCTCGAGTATGGGAGGAGGTGTTCCCCCCTCAAACTAAGAGTTGATAAGGAAAGGTCGAATCAAGTGCAAGTTTGATAAGCAGTTGGTGGGGAGGCACTAGGTGGTGTCACAAGGTAGTTGGGCATGCGAAATGCCAATGGGTTCATGAAATGTGACTAAGTGTGATATTCAATATTGCATAGAGACTAAATCTACTAATTTTGATAAAAATAAGGTTAAGTTCTAGATGGACATATGACAGGGTAATTGGTCCACAACATTAGTCATAATTGATCAGATTAAGCTTATTGAGTCATCTAGATAATCTCGGCATGGTTCACAAGTATCCAAGGTAGGAAGTGATCCTAAAGAAAAATACAAATGCTTTGGTTACACATGAGGTGGGGTGTAAAAATTGTAACATGGTAGTCATAGTCAGTGCAATGAAAAGGACCAAGGTAAGGTCATCGTAAAACATGTGAAGAGGTTGGGTCAAAAATGGCCAATGTCAAGATATACATGGGAAAGTGGGTTGGTTAGTTAGAATTGGATGGCTGAGTAGATTCTATATGCACTAGGAAAGTGGACACTACCTACATAGTTCCATATACATAATGTCCAATATTAACTTTAGGCCTAATATAGTTCTTCTGAGGTGGGGAGTGTTGGTTAACTTGATTACCCCAATTTGATGTATCATGTAGTTAGGTCTAGTTGAAGGATGTTGGAGAAAGGGAAGCTCTAAAGGGTGGAAAAGATGGCTATCAAATAGTTTTTTGATTGGTTTGGTATAAACAATGGATGAGATTACCTAGGATGTAATTAAATGATTGCTTCAACTATGCAAAAGGAATCTACAGCCATGGATAATCAAGTTTAAGCATGAAATTTTAGCCACCATTTTAAAAAGAAAAAAATGATAAATATGCTTTACTAGGATTTATAAAATATGGCACTACTCAAATTACCACGGTGACCCAATGGGTTCTTTCATCACCATCCAAATAAGCTAACATTGTGCACACTCCACAACAATGTCATCAATAGCATATAGAAGGGTATTATTTAATGATTTGGGGAAGTAAAGTAGCAGAGTGGTAAATGAGAAGTGGTGAAGATTTAAACCCTTGACCCTTGAGCTAGTGGGGCCCCAAAATAAGTAAGCAGTGAGTTTTGAGGGAATTTAGAGAAAGACTCTGAGGGGTTTTAGAATATGGAGCAAGGTGAATATTAATAATAATATTATTATTAATTAAATGAGGGAGTAGGCTGAAATAAGAAGGAAAATAAATGGTATAAATGGAAAATTGAGAGGAAAAATAGAAGAAGAATGTAAAAAGATAGATTGGGGAGTTGAAAAGGAAGGTAGGAGAAATAGGTCTAAAAAAGACTAAGGAAGAAAATATTTTGGTGGAAGAGGTAACTCATGTAAAAGGTTACTAGGTGGAATGTGATTAAAGAGTAGGGTTATTATGGTGCATATGAAGATGTAGGCTAGGTAGGGAGAATCAAGGGAAATTATTCGTTGACAGGTAGGTCATATGAGAGGGTGTAGCTAGCATCCACACACAGGTACCCCAAAACTTCCTTTTGAAGGTAGTTTTAGTTTTGATTTTAACATATTCAAAGTTCAAATTAAAAGGGGTTCAAAATGGGCAAGACCAAAGGAGATGGGGAAGGAATATGCATCTTAATAGCTGGTGGTGTTCATGCTCACTTGTGGGTTGTATGAGCTTATGGGTGTGGTTGATTGTGTTATAGAGTTATAGGATTACTATATATCTCATAGTAAACCAAAATCAAATGGAAGACATTCATGGCCATATCATGCTATATGTTGTGATCATATAAGTTCAAAATGGGTAGAGGAATTAAAAGGGAAAAAGGTGATAGGTAGGGTGAAGGGAGTAGCTAGAGAGGGACAAAAAAAAGAGGATCCAGGATCAACATGTAAAGGCATTAAAAGAAGAAAGGGATGTGATTGAAGTAATGAACCTAACTAGATTTTGTGCATTAAATCAAGGGCATAGATTACATGAGGAGGTAGACAAGGAGATGTATGTAGAAGTGATACAACTGGTGATCATACTTAGAAGAAGTGGAGGTTGAATGGGGGAAAATAAATGGGATCCAACAAAGGATGAGATGAAGGTGGACCAGGAGATGGATGAAGAGATAGGTGGGAAAAAAAAAGGTTACATATAAATATGAAGGTGGAGAAGGATGGAAGGATCCAGGCATGGACATATAGGAGGAAAAAAAAAGGTCAAGAAGAATAAGGAATGTCCTCAAGATGATAAAAATGAAATAAAATGGAGAAAAGGGAGAGGATGGTGGAAAATAATGAAAGAGAATGAGATGAATATAAAGGATGAAGATCATGGATGATAGGAAGAAAAAGGAATAATTGAAGCAAGGATATAAAGTACGGATACTCACATAGATGCAAAAGACAAGTGAGTATTGAGATGGAAAGAGGAAAAGGGGAATGCGAAAGGCAAAAGGCAAGAACTAATAACAAGAAAAGGAGCAATTATGGAAGGCTTCTCAAAGTATAAATACCCAAGTAGAAATTAGTTGTGGAGGAAAAAAAGAACACAAAAATGATGAAAGGATGAAAATAAAGCAAATAAGAAGAATAGAAAATGGGAAAGGTGGGAAGAGTGGTAAAATGATAGAGAATGGTGGTACATGTAAAGAAAAAGTGTAATAACAGAATAAACAAAAATCTTGTAAGATGCATAATATGATGTGGAATTGGTGAGGAAATGAGAGTGATGATGAGGGTGTGACAAATTGCCAAGGACAAGGGGAAATGATGAGGATGGAAAAATAAGATAAAGGAGATAGGGGTAAGGTTGGTAAAAATTGGAGAGAGAGGGAAAAAATGCAAAAAGTGGGTGTGTAAGTGAGCCATGAAGCATGCATAAGGAAAGGCATCGAGGAGGCCAAAAAAGTAGAGTAGGCGGTGTATTAATGGGAGATAAGACGGGACAATGAGGAAGACTATCATTTTTAACTTAAAAGAGATTGGCAATCTAGAAAAGTGGTTTAAAAAGATTGACAAGTTGAAGGGAGGGAGGTGATGAGGAGATAGGTGGAGGGGTGAAGGAAAAGATATTAGGTGAGAAGAAAAAATAAAGTAAAGGATATGGCCAAGTTGACTTTAGTAAATGAGCACTACCTACATAGTCCAAAAAGACCTCAGGCTAATTTAGTTCTCCTAATAATGGGGGGAAAATAAAGAGGAATTATTAGATGATGTTACAATACAAAGATGCTAGGAAGAATCCAAAGCTTCCCTAACATAAGGCACCCTAGGAAAGAGGGAGTTGTTAGCAATGAAATTTAATGAGAAGGAAAATGGGAAGGCAATTAGTTATTAGTGGTCGAACTAACCTTAGAAGTCAAGCAATGCCTACATAGTTGATGGACATCAGGTCAATGTAGTTCAACTAGGGTTAGAAAATGGTGCTCAAATTGGCTGCCCCAATTTGATGGACCACATGGGTAGGTTTGGGCTAATGGAAAAGGTTTTGTAAAATAAAGGTTATGGGTTTTGGTGAAGGTGCATGGTGTAGATTGGTGAATAGTTACCATAATGATCCCACATTTAGTAGGATGAGAGACACGGATGGGCAAGGTAGGATAAACTAGAAGGGAACACAATGTTAAGCACCATAAATGACCTTCAGTGGAGTTAATCCAAAGAAGAGGTTCCTTTGTAAGGAGGTTTCACCTTCTAAAATTGTTTGAGGGTATAAGTCTAATGCTGGGATCAATCGCTATGAACTGAGTTTTCTGAGGTGTGTGTCTATCAAGACCTACATAGTCATGCTGACAAAAGGTCATCATCACTATGAGTCAAGTTTTAATGGTAGTAGCAAAGTGATGACCTACAAAGAATTTCTTTGATGGCTAAGTATATTTTATGAGTTGGAAGATTGGTAGCATGGTGAGTAATAGGGGATGAACCGTGCCTAACTCAAGAGTTACATGGGTAGGCTAGATGAAAGGTGTCCATGTCTGTATCCTCTATCCCAATTCCTTAAAACTGATGACTTAGGGTTCTACTTAGAAGATGCCCTGGTAGTAAGGAGCTACGTGGTCTAGGATATTGGTTATATAGTTAGATCAAATAGGGAAACTTATACAATGGAAAACATTTAGGATTTACCACCACTAGCAATAGTGGTAGTTTCAAAGATGTGATCATTACAATGGCCCATGGTTGGAATCCAATTTACATCAACTAGGATAAAGGTGACAATGACACAAATGACTACCAGGCCCATAAGGATCACAAGATGACAAAGAAATGAAAGACATCAGATGTAGATTGAATGATAAGGGGAAAAAAATATCATGATGGTGCATAATGGCTTTATCGAGATGACTAATCAGATTGAGGGTGATGTGTCCATATGAAAATGTAAGTAGACATGATCGTTTCAAGTGGGAATATTGTTCAATGGAATCAATGACATCATATGAACTTCCTCATCATTGGAATAGAGAATCATGTCAATGAGGAAGAATGGTTAGGTGTTTTATTTAAAGAATCATGATAAGGATGAATGTCTATCATTTAGTTATTTAGTTTTACAGCTTATAGAGAGTGTAGAGAACTACACAAGGTTGAAGATGGTGAATAATGAGAATAATGGTGGAGATAATCAACAACCCACACAACTTAAAATAATCAATATGGTGAATGTGTGGATCTACTAGATACTACAACATGTAATAGAAATAATGGAAGTACTATTAGATCAACAATAAGAGGAAAGGCACCCATGGCCCGAGATTGAGCCTAAACTCTTACCTCTATAATAGTGAAGAAGACAATAATTTCACTACCCAAGATGCAGGGTTAGAGAATATGACCATCAGCCAGTCTATGGAGGGAACCCTCACTGTCAAAAGGGATGTGCACTAAGGCAACAACTAGTAAAACCTATGCAAGCATAAAAACTAAAACAGAGGGATTCAATAGCTATGATAGGTGAGCAAGGTAAAATACCCAGAGCAGAATATGATTCTCACTCTATGGGGATGAATGTGGAAGAGGAGAATAGAGTACACCCTTTAACAATTGCTAAGATAGGTAATGTTATGGATGTTAGTTCAGGGAAAAATCAAGTAGAAAGATGGTTGAACACATATCCAAAGTCACCAGATAATTATCCTAGTGCTTAGGTAGGAAAATAATGTATGTAGGGGCCTTAGGTGAAGTGTGAATAGTGTGATAACTTTATATGTGCCATGTGACTCCTCACACCCTAAATAAAATATTGCATAGTTTTTTGTAAACATGTACAAGATGTGTTGGATGTCACTAATTGAATGTTATCTTGCTTAAGGTTGTGTGGATACTTATAAATGTTATGGTTATGGTTATGATTGGTATGATTATGGTTGTTGTAATCTTGATTAATGTAAAAAGAATGATTATTTTTGTTACAACATTAGATGGTAAAAGTTGTGATGAAAACATCAACCAAGCACATTAAGATAAGAATAGGGCATGATGCTTTGTTTTTGACAAGGACTGAAAATAAACCCGAAGTGGGATCACTTAATGAATATAATCCCTTCAAACATCATGCATGAGTGGTCATGAGTTTATAAAAAAAAGGTTTCTTGATCACAGGGTGTAAAGTAAGCTCTAAATCCTCTGATTTAAAAAATAGACTAAAAGGAAGATCGGTGATAGGTGGTGTGAAGGGTAATGGGTGATATGTATGATAACCTCATGTGAATTAGTTTTCCCCATCTATAGGTGGCCTAAGAATGGTAATAGATAAGTATATGTCATATGCTAGATGTAAATTAATCAATGTGGGAAGTCTACATGTGAAAGATGATTGTGGGTTTAGTTTTGTTGTGATAATGGGTCATTTGCTTTATTTTTATATATGAGAAGCTGATTGATGTGAGAAGTTTCTAGGAAATTACTCTACTTTTGACAAAATTAACTTATCCATCCTTAAAGGGATTGCTCTAAGCTTATTGGATTTGTTTAATGCTCTTGATAGCTATCCTTCAAGGGAGAAGTCTACCTTATATTTGGTAATTTTTGTTTTGTTTTTGGGTAGTTATCCTTTGAGGGAACAGTCTAAAATGCTTAAGATATTAACCCAAGTAGTATTTTGGTATCCAAATTATTTTTGGATGTAATGTTTTTAGACATGGATAAGTCTAATTAGGTTCATAGGTTTACCTTTATGAGGGCAAAATTTTAACAAAAGAAGGTTAATGATATGAAAATAAGTGGTTTTTGAGAGACAATGACCATGGGATTCCATCTTTTTACGGATTAAAAGTATCCATGAGAATCATACTATGGTTATATTCATGGTACCCACATTTAGGAGTAGGCTATGACTATGATGTTTAATCACATGGTTCTATGTTGTAATCAATTATCCTCAAAAGGAGAGGAGAAATATGGGTGAAGATTAAAATCTTGTAATCAAGGGATGAGCTTAAGTTAGACAAAAAGAATGAGCTTGATCCTTCTTTAACAAAAAAATAGATGTAGATGTGAAGCATTGAGAGGCTCAAGTTCTAGTTTTCCTTTGAGAGAGGACAAATGATAAGCTCATGATCCATACTTATGGGTAATGATGTAGGGTCCAAGCCAATTGAAAGTAAACTTCCTCGTTTACTCTTCTTCATGTTGGTCACATGTTGGTTTTCTTTTAGGATGAGGTCTCCAATATTGAAGTCTCATTATTTGAGATGCTTGTTATAAGTGCATTTAATACACTCTTGATAGGTATGGAGGTGGCTAAGGGATACTAAATGATGCTCGTCAAGTAGCTCAAGCTAAGCTAAATGGTGTTGATGATAATCTTCTTCAGAAATAATATCTTGTAAAGATATGCAAAGAGAGGGAATTTAGACTTCAAGAGGCAAGATTGCCTCTACTATAAAGATTAGAGAGAAGGGAGTAGCACTTTTAGAGGTTATAATTCTAGTATGATAGACCCATAAGGTGAATGGGATGTACAAGTGCCAATCGTAACCTAAAGCATTGCTAAATTTGGTTAGTATTTTGTTAAAGATTTTATTACAGGCTTCTACCTATCCATTTGCTTGTGGTTAGCAATGCAAGGAAAAGCTTAAATTGATTCCAAATGCATCACATAAGTCTTGGACTTGCTTATTGTTGAAGTAATTGCCTTTAGCAGTGATGATCTTATGAGGAATGCCAAAGTGGCAGATGATATGATGGTTGATAAAGTTGACAATCTTCTTTGCTTTGGTTAAGATAAGATAAAGAGCTTCCACCTACTTGGTGAAGTATTCAATGTCTATGATTATGGAGCTATGCCATTGTGAAGAATGGGGGTTTATTTCCCTAATAATATTGAGCCCCCATTGTGAGAAAGGCTAAAATTCCTTAGATACTTAGAGGCTATAAACTAGCATGTGTTGCAAATTAGTATGTTGTTAAAATTTAACACACTTTTTTTCATAATCACAACAATTTTGGTTGAGGATGGGCCAATAGTAACCAAGGAGAAGGATACGTTTAGTGATTACTAGACCGCTAAAGTATCCCCCACAAATCCTATCATGTGTTTCCCTAATGACGTGGGAAGCTTCATGGCTATGTAGGCAACAAAGAAGGAGACCATCAAAACCATGTTTGTAAATGATTCCCCTTAGTATGGTGTAATGAGATGTACTATGAACAAATTTTATATAGGCATTCTTAGAGAGGTTGGGAGGAATGATGCCTAGGTTGAGGTAGTTGAAAGATTGGTCATACCAAATGTTGGATGGAGATTCCTCCAAAATACAAATGGTAGGGAGGTCAGATTGGTTATAAGAGGGTGTGGTAAAATGATGAATGGTGACAAATATTTTGGAATTGGAAAGTTGAGAAGGGATCTGGGAAGCAAGGTAAGCCATTATATCCATGAATTTATTGGTAGATCAGGGAATGGATTAGACTAGGTAATGTTTGAATGATGTAAAGAGTTTGTCAACTAAAATTTTATATTTTTACAATACATCATTCTTACACTGACAGGATGATCCAGGCATCAATTTAGGCGACAATTCGGGTGACAGTGCCACCCCAATTGATGACGGAACTTCCGGGAGCCATAACTTTTGCACCGTAGCTCCAATTGACTCACCGTTTGAACCGTTGGAAAGATAAGAACGAGGGGAACATCATGAAATGGCATCGAGTTCTGCTTGATGAAGTTTGACCCCCGAAAACCCAATGGAAGTGCCTCAAATTTCAATTTTAATAGTGCTGTCTAAAAATAGTAAGTTTCTAAAAATAGTTTTTTCTCAAATTATGTATTGTTTTAAATATTGGAAGTCGTACCACTTCATCTCCCTCGATATTGGTGACCTTCCACATCCTTCCCATGCTTTCCAATTGTGTATAAAAGAAGAGGTAACCCGAAATGTGAAGAGAGACATCTCTTCCCAGAGATAAGCATATTTCTGTATTGCGATTTTGAGTAATACTACATCTCTTCTCAAAGAATTCATTGTTATTGTGTTATTTATATGTTATTGTGATATTTATCAACCAAAACTTTTGAGTTTTGGATCACAGGATCCATTGACTTGGTTGACCACAAGATGGGAATCACCAAAGACATGGATATTTTTAATTCCCAAGGTTAGATCAATTTGGAGACCTATCACTAGGGCTTCGTACTCAGCCATATTACAGGTACATTCAAAGTCAAGTTTAAAGGAGAGAGGAAGGGGTTCACCATCAAGAGGAGTGAGAATAACTCTGGTACCCCCTCCTTATTGTCACTTTGAGCCATTGAAGAACATGGTCATTTGGTAGGTTATGCCATCCTCTTGAAAAAGAATCATGATAAAATCATCCAAAAAGGCAAGAGGAGGTGGTTGGTTATTTGGTAAACAATATTTAGCCAATTGGTTGACAATGACATGCCCTTTAATCAACTTTTACTAGAAGAATTTAAGGTTTAATTTAGCTAAGAACATGAGCCACTTAGCCATACATTTATTTTGTAAGGTTTAGAGTGCATGTACTTGAGTAGGTTAGTATTAGTTATGACATAGGTTTTATGGTTAAGAAGATAGCGGAAAATTTTGGTGGCCATGAAGGTCAATTCTAAGCAGAGTTTCTTAGTATATGTATACCAATTTTTATATTCTACAAGTGTGTGGCTAATGTAGCATATGGCTTGATCTTTGTGTTGTTCATCTCGATGAGCCAACATTGCCCCTAGGGAATGGTCAGTGGTAGAGATATATAGGTAAAAGGGGTGGTCATCCTTAGGAGGGGTGAGGATAGGTGGTGACAAAATATACTATTTGAGTGAATCAAAGGCCTTTTGATAATTTCTATTCTATTTGAAAGAGACATCCTTCTTTAAAAAGTGATGGAAAGGTTGGCACTGGTCTGAAAGTTAGGAAATGAAATGGTGAATGGATTCAACTTTTCCCTGTAGGCTACGAAGTTGCTTAAGGTTGGTTGGAGGAGACATGTCCAAATTTTCTCTAACTTTAGTAGGGTCTACTTCTATTCCACAAAGAGAGATGGTAAATCCAAGAAGCTTTTCTAAAATAACCACAAAAATGAATTTCTTGGGATTAAGGCAAACATGATAACAGATGAGGTGTTAAAATATTATCATAAGAATAGTCAAGTGATCTTTTAAGAGTTTGAATTTCTTGAGAAGATCATCCACATAGTCTTATACAATCTTATGGATGATATCATGGAAGATATAAGTCATAGGACATTGGTAGGTTGCACCAATGCTCTTTAACCTAAAAGGCATGACTCTATAGTAAAAATTCCCCCAAGGGGTGGTAAAGGTAGTTTTATGCTAATCTTTAAGAGCAATCAATATCTGATTATTATCAAAAAAACTCATCCATGAGAGATAACATCTCATGGTTGGATGTAACATCAACAAGTTGGTCAATTTTAGGTAGAGGAAAGTCATCCTTGGGGCAGGTGAGGTTAAGGTCATGAAAGTCCATATAAATGTGTAGACCCCTAGTGACTTTGGTGACATGTACAATATTAAAGACCCATTGGGGGTAGTCAATGAGTTAAATGAAATTTATAGATAGGAGATGTTGAATCTCTTCTTTGATGAGAAGGGTTATGTGAGGATGCATGCCTCAAACTTTTTGTTTAATAAGCTTGTCATCACAATGAGTGACTATATTATGGGTAGCAATGGTGGGGTCAATATTGGGCATATCACTATAAGACCAAGTGAATGCTATGTTACAGTCTTGGAAAAAAGAGAAGTCTCAAAGTTCTTTAGCATTTAGTGATTCACCTAATTTGACAATGCAGGGGTTTTCTAGAGTGCCTAAGTTGATATCCATGGTGGATTCATTCAACATGGTTGAGGCCTCAAGAGGAAGGGATTTATGGATAGAATAATCCCTTACATCGAGATAAGTAAGAATGGAATCATCATCTTGATGTTGGATGGTGTTGATGGTAGGAGAATTGTTCTCTACCATTTCATGGTATATGAATTGAAGGACTTTATTTTGACCACCCTTTTGGTAGATGAGAGGGACCAAACTAATAGTATTGACTAGAAAAAAAAAATTCAAGGGGGATGATGTCAGGATCTTCAAGTGGGGAAAGTGGCTGGGATGGTGAGGATGGGATATCTTCCTCCATAGTGGCAATGGATTTAGGTGAATTGGTGGGTTCTTTAGGTGGTTCATACCCAAGGCCAAATGATTCATGAGGTTGAAATTTTTTTATATGGGGTAAACCATGAGGCCCTTGTTCATAGCAACCAAGGCCAAATCCTTTCCAAGCACATCTATGAAGATACAACATAGCAAACTCTAGTTTGCTAAGATAGGAAAATTTAGAGGTAAATAGTTGGATGGATGAAGTATTGGTAGGGGATAGAAGTGGTCAATAAAGTCCCCTATAAATGAAATTTGTTTGATGGTTAGGGATCCCAAAGGGGATGATGGTTCTAATGTTAGGTTCATAGGAAGGGTCATGTCTAAGTTTCCCATATTCTTGGGGAGTAGAGAAGGTATCCAAGGCTAAGAGTCTATATTCCCTGAGGAAAAAATGTTGAAATGTGGTTGCCATGGGGTTCTCTACAGGAATCTGGGAAGAAGGGATAGATGAGCTAGTAGAATCTTCATCGACATTTGGTGTGGAAGTGTCATGGGTTTTGGTTGGTGGGGTTGTGTCATTAGCAGATGGTTGTGAGGAGGAAGAAGTAGGAAAAATGATGTCATTAGGCTGATATGTCATATTACAAGATGTGAAAGGATTAGGGCCAGCTTGGATAGTCATAACTTGCCCTTCATACTCAAATTTGACACATCGATGTAAGGTGGAAGGGACACAACTCATGGCATAAATCAAAGGGTGCCCAAATAAAACATTGTATTGGAATTCTCCTTCTACAACATAAAAAATTTAAGGAATGTTATGGGGCCCACATAAATTTAGAGGATAACTATGCCCAAGGTAGTAGCCATGGTATCATTGAAAGAATGAAGGACCACTATGCTTTCAGACATGATATTCATGGGTAAGTGTAGTTGGTCATAGGCATAGGAAGAGATAATATTAATATTGGATCCTTCATCAATCATCACCCTTTTGATGTAGGTCCAATTAATGTATGTCATAATAAAGAAGAGGGATTGAGATCTTCCAGATGAATAGAAGATATTTCTAAATTTTTGAAGGTGACAAGGTTGGAAGTTTGAAGGTCACTAATAAAGGTGGCTAGAGGTTAAGGGTCATTAGGTTATACCTCGATGGATTGCAAGGCTTATATGAGTGCTAAATGGTGATGGGGAGAGGTAGAGACTAACTCATACAAGCTCATTTTTCCTAGAGTTTGGTGAAGTTGCTTGAGGATAAATTTTAGGATGGATATTGCATATGGGTTAGGGTATGGAGGGTTAGATGGGGAGGCACCTAAGATAGACACCTTGGGTTTGTTTGATGATGGAGATGGTTGGGTATTATTGGCTTAGGATTTTAGGGAGGGATAAGTCTAAGGAATAGATGCCTTAGCCTTCCCTTTATCCTTCTATTATGATCTTGTGATCAAATTTATTATATGGATAATAGGATAGGTTGAGGTAATAGATTTGTCTAACTTACCTTTATCTTAGGTGAAGGTGGAGGATTGGGTAGGTGTTGGGTAGGTATGGTTATTATTTGGGTCGGTAGGGGTGGCATAGGAGGTTCATCTGTTAACAGATCATCCTCATCATAAAGTTGATGGATAAGAGTTTGGAGAGCTTTACAATTTTTCATGTCATGGCTAAGTGTCCTATGATATAGGCAAACAAAATTATCATTGAAACATGATGGTTTAGGATGTGAAGGGTCAAAAAAATTTATGGGTGGTAAGGCCAAGGAAGAGGTTCGCAATAACCTTTGTAGAATGGTTGAATAGGACCCAGCTAAAGGTGGTAAAGATTTAGTAGTTTTTTCTTTGGGTGTTGAGGTAAAAGGTTGTTTGGACATGGATTTGGTGATAGGTGTCTTAGGTAAAGTGGTATGCTTTGATGTTTTTAGTTTAGGCAAGATGGTTGACGAGCTAGAGGTAGAGGATGCTAAGATAGGTAACTTAGGAATCATCGATGTAGTGAAAAGAGGTGTCTTAGAAAGCAAGTATGAAGGTGTGACCAACAAAGGTGGTGAGGTTTTGTTAAAAATAATGTACTTCATTCTTAAGGTAAAGGGATGAGGACCCAAAATGGAGGGAAAGTTTGAGGGAGGTAAAATTTAGGGTTTTGGGCCTTTTGGTGGGTTTACCTCTTTGGTTGTTTTGGTTGCCAATTTTTAAGGGGGTTTGGTTACTTGGGTCTTATTTTTAATGGTTAAGCCCTTAGGTGGAGGAGAAGGAATGATTCCTTTATAGAAAGTTCTAAAATCATAGGTTGGGTAGATGAAGTTATCTTCTCTTATGAGCTAGCTTCTAAAGAGTGAGTGGATGGTTCTATAATAGGGTATGTAGGTGTGGTATCCTCTAATAGAAGTATGGGTACGATGTCTCCCTTTATTTGGGTGTCCAAAGGAATAGAAGATAGTTCCTCCCCTTCCATTAGGGGGATGGGGAAAGAGGCAGTTGAGGTGATGTTTTCTTTAATAGTGGGTCCATTAGTAACCACATTAATAGTTTGTGCCTCATGGGATGCTTCTAGTTTATTATCATGATAAGGGGTAGAAGGAGAATGATCAGGAAAAGGCTTGTGAAATATGTCAAGGGTCTAGTTTAGTGATGCATTGGGATTGTTTGACGTAAGCTCCCCCTTGTCAATGAGGGATTAGACAAGGTATTTGAAAGTGTTGAACCTATTGATGTCATGTCTTATGACTTGGTGAAAGGCACAATGGTCATTCTCATTATACCAACCTGGTATGGGGTGAGAAGCATCAAATTGTTTGAGTGGTTTAATTGATGGAAGTTGGATGATATTGGCTTTTAGTAACTTTTCTAAAATAGAAGGATAGGGATCCCTAAGTGGATTCAATTGCTTATCATTATTACAAGTTTGGTTCCTTTGGTTTTGATTTGAATAATTAGAGGAGTCAGAGGTCTAGTTCCTTGGGTTCTCTTGGTTGGTAGATGGTGGTGGTGTAGCTTTGAGGATAATGGCATTGGTGGTTGCTTTGTTTTTAGTGTTGAAATTGGTTTGGTTGTTTGGTTTGGAAGAAAATGGATCATTGGGTTTGTAAGTTGAGTTCTTGCTCTTCAACTTTAACCTTCATTAATGGCTCTATTCTTTAGTTTATGATCCATGGTAAAAGCTTCTTCAAAGGTCTAAAATATTTGGACAAGCAATGTGGATGAAATATATGTTGCACATCCCCAGATAAAGAGCTTTATAAGCTCAAGTTGAGGTAATGAAAAAAAAAATTGGTTGATTAGGCTCCTCCAACGAGCCACAAAATAAGCAATAGATTCATCTTCTAATTGTTGAATGAAGTAGAGGTTGGTAATAGAAACTTTCTTGGATATATTGATCTAAAAGTGATCCAAAAAGTTTTGGGCTAATTGGGTGAAGGAGAGGATGAAATGTTTGGGTATGGCACTATACCAATCTAATGTTGGTCTGGATAATGACATAGGAAAGGTATGGAGGAGAAGAGTGTAATCATGGGAAATAAAGTAGCATGAATGCCTAAATACTCTTAAATGTTTTTGAGGGTCTTATTTACTATTAAACTTTGTAAATTTTGGAAGATCTCACTAGGCCAGATAAGGTCTAATGTGGACTGAAGGGTGAATAGGATCATTACAAATTTGATCATAGGATAAGAGATTATAAGCTCTGGATATGAATGACTCAAGGTTACTCATCTTTTCCATGATCAACTTCATGAAGTTTACTTGAGGTTGTTGGGATGCGTAGTTATATGGTATGTTTTGTTGAGGTTGGGCAATGTGTGAATAGCTAGTAGATGGTTGAGATGACTCCACATATTGGTATGTGGTCTTTGGAGGTTGGGTGGAAGATATATATTGGTATGTGTATGTTAATGTTTGGATAGATGTAGGTGATTGGATAGTGATCATATGCCCTTGTGGGTTATGAAGATAGCTAAAGGTTGTGTGTTAGGTCGAAGTAGTGGTTGGGTTAGTGGTCGATGGAAGGGTGGTGCTTCTTGTGCTTATTGGTGGTAACATCGAGGGTATGGACACCAAAGGCTTGGAAGTGGAGTATTTTTTTATGGATTGGAGGTAACTAGAGGAATATAGGTAGTGATAAAGGTAGGCACTCCTATTTTAGGAGAGTGATTAGTAAGAGGTATAAGGGAAGTGATAGTTTGGGTTGGTGGGTTAGTTTTAAAGGATTTATTGGTTGATGATAATGTTTGGGAAACTAAAGGTTGATTAGTTCCTGTGGTAGTGGACGTATTCCCCATAATGTGGAGAGGTGTTCCATAAGGTAGTGTTGTAAGGCTATATGATTATTGTTTAGGAAAGTGACAAAATATGCATCTCTTGGGACTACCCAAGTAGGACTTCCTAGAGATCAAGGGGAGTCTATGGGTTTGGAAATGTGTTCCATGGATGAAGAGATGGAAGTTGGTTATGGTTGATTTGATGGTGTATTTTTTCCTCAAGGTCTTTTGTTATTGGTAAGTGAGAACCGTACAAGAAAATAATAAAAAGATGATACATTCTCACACCTCAAACAAAAAGATAAAAAATGACTCAAGGAAAATAATGCATTCACTAAGAGTGCATTAAATCCTAAGATTATTTTTAATCTCTCTTTTGACTTATGCCTTATAAAAGTGTGAAGAGGAAATTGGCTTGAATAGGTCATAAAAAACGTAGTCTATGTTTGGTTTTGGGTTATGTTTAGGCACTCAATATAAGTCTGTATTGGTCTAAGTATATGGCTTGGTACTTGGATCTTTCTCCCATCACATCACAATCCTATAGCCTGTGCATGTGCTTATCCAATATGTACCGATTTTTAGAGTTTATACTCAGCAAGAGAACTAAGTTAGTTAATTCCAAGTAAGATAATCGGTAAAGGGTAAGGTGATCTACTAGGTGATGAAATACTAATCAAGCCTTGTTTCAAGTGTGTTTTGATGTTTTATTTTACAAGTGGTTTGGTTTTTGTAACATTTATGAACTTTGATTAATTCATAATGCCTTTAATTAAATTAGGTGAGCTAAAATCAAGCAAGCAGTCAATAGATGCACTCAATTTTAACCAAAAGATTTGTTTTTGATTTATTTGAATGAATATAGGAAAAACTAAAATGCACCTAAATGCAACATAAGAATGCAATCCTGATCCTAGGATGAATGTTCTTTTCTTTCTTTTTAGAAATGTAATAAATTTTATTTTTTTCTAAAAATGCAATTAAAACTCTTTTTTTTCCTTGTTTTGTAAAGAAAGAAGCTTAATTTTATAAGAATTAAAATAAATTAATTTCAATAATGAAATTATAAATATCCTAAAACATATAAGACCCCAAGAAAACTTAAGGGTCCCACTGGGCATGCCAAAATGTTTTTGTCTAATTTTCACTTTTATTAAGTGTGAAAAGAAGAAACTAGTTAAGAAGGGTGTGGAAGAATACCTATTGAATGTGCATGAGTTATATCTAAGTGATTGTGGAGAGATCCTCTTTGGCTTGGGATGATGACTTAAAAATAATAAAACATTAAAATAAACTTATTTGTTAGACAAGTAGTTGGATGGATTGTGTAGCGTGAGCTAGATCCTAGAAGCGAAAGATTTTTAGGAGGTTGTCAATCCACCTTCTTTAAAACACTTAAGTGGAAATGATAAAATAAATATATTTTCCTAAAATTATTTTAAAACTAAAATAAAATACATAAATTTATAGCAAATTAATTGAGAAAATTATATGCTTTGCTAAGTTAACCAAAATGAAGCAACTAGTTTGATTATACTAATGCTAAAAATTGGTTAAGGCAAGGTTGTGGTTTTTGGGTTTGGTAATTTGATAAGGGTCAAAATAATGGTTTGGTTGGATTTGATTGAGATAATAAAATGAGAGGTATGGATGGTTGAAAAAGATAAAATAGAAAGTAACTATGGTATCAAAAGGATGAGGGAGCAAAAAGGGTGAAGGTGGCGAAGTTGTAAAGAGGGAAAAGGAGGTAAATGGAATTACAATGGTAAAGGTGGTAAATGAGGTCAATGGATTAAAGGGTAATGGTCAAGGTAATAAAATGAAGGACTTAAGTAAATAAATAAAATTAAAAAAACAAAATAAGGTTATCTTGAAGCTTGTTGATGTGGTTGATGTTGTTGATGACGTGATGAAGGAATCCCGTGGCAATTTTGGCAGATCTTCGTTGATTTGAATTATTTTCCTTCAAGATGTGGATGACCTCAAAAATGATAACATCCTTTAAATACCTAAATAATATGTTAATAACCAAGGAATAACTTTCAACTTAACCTTGGGCGAAGGAGAGGGGGGTATTTATAGCATTTATTGTCAATAACCATGCCAAAAGAGGGAATAGTAGAAGTATGGCACCATTTCCCATGTGGCGCATGAATGAATAAAAATATGAGGGTGGTGGGATTCCCACCTTGATTATGGGTCTCCCATTTGGGTTGGTGTGTCTCCCACCTTTCACATGAGTCCAATTTTTAATGGAAATCATACACATGGGTCTAAATGAGGCCAAAAGACCTTTCACCACCCTTTCTTGTCTTCATCCAAGCACTTAAAAAGATGCTCCAAAAAATTTGGCACAATTTTCCATGTGGGTGCATGAATGATTCAAAATATTAGGGTGGTGGGATTCTCACCTTGATCATGGGTCTCCCATTTGCGTTGGTGTGTCTCCGACTTTGCACATGAGTCTAATTTTGAATTGGAATCATGCACATGGGCCTAAATAAGGCTAAAAAACTTAAAGAGATGCCCCACAAAATTTGGCACCATTTTTCATGTGGGTGCATGAATGAGTCAAAATATTAGGGTGGCGGGATTCCTACCTTGATCATAGGTCTCCCCTTTAGATTAAAATGTCAAAAATGGGTGGATATAGTACCCTTTATCTTTTCTAAAGCACTAAATAAGTGGGTATCCCATTTTGGCGGCCACTTTCATGTGTGAAGACAAAATATATGTTGAATGATGGCCCCATATTTCAAGGGAGGACCCTTATGATGCTTAAATGAGGTCATTAAGCACCTTGAGAAGGGTCTTAGGTGGGGTATGATATCCCACATCAAGCCACTTCACTTTTAAGACATGTCACTTAAAATATCACATCCCAAATCACCTTCCATGTCACATACCATGTCACTTACCATGTCATCATGAATAGTGATAGTAGGTCCCATAGTGAATAGTACTTTCAAATAGTATTTTTGAATAATACTATGTGAATAAGAGAATAGTGATTTTTATTAGGTTAAGAGGGGTTGATTAAGGGTTACAAATTTTTAGAGGGTCTTTAAAGGGTCCTGAGGTATTTAGTCATCAAAAATTGTAAGTGTGCAATTTTTTAGTGTCTACAATAGTAACCAACTAAACGTCCTATAGAACCTTCCACATACATTTATTTTGACTATAAAAGAGAGGAGCAAGAGGTGAAATGAGATCCATTCATCTAGGAATTTAACAATTAAAAAATCAAGCTATCAACCAGTAGTCATCAAGAACTTCTTTGTAGGTCTTCCTATAGCAAGTCAATAAATATGATAGAAACCCAAACCTATACCTAGATTATTCTTCAAATAAAGTACCATTACTCTACAAAAAATGCATCTTAGCCTACAATCAATCATTAAATGATGAGCTAAATACATTTCTTGTTTCAACTTTTGATTATTTAATTCTTAACATCTTTACCTGAACCACACCCTTCTATTTATTACCCTCTAACCCCTAACGCCAAATAGACCGTTAGCACCCTACTACATCCATTTTTCAACCCTTTTCTAAATACCCTCAAAACCCACATCAACCATTGATGGTCACCCTAATCGTTGATAGTCACCTTCAACCACCAATGATCAACCAACTACTGACAGTCAGCATAACCCTCAATGGTCATTGTGGTAGTAAATAATAAGTTATTTCTATCTACTTACCATCCACCAAATTCCACTTTATAACTCCTTGCCTATTCATAGACCCCTACCTAATTTTTTGGACCCAACCTGACCTATTTAGCATTAGTATTGACTCGCTATTTACTTAATTAGTCTATTTCCTTTATCAATAATTTATCTCTTCTTGTATTCTATTTATCTTTTATATCATTTTATGTAAGTACTTCATCTTTATTTCTTTCAACTTAATTATTTTAAAAGTATGGATTGAAAGCCTCCTAATAATCTCATGTTTCTTGGATCTAGTTCACACTAGGCAATCCACCTTACTACCCATCTAACAAACCTTTTGCATTAGTGTTTTCTTATTTAAAGTTCATTCTTCTCAAGATAAAGAGGATCTCTTTATGATCATCTAAATCATGTGCGCACAAAAAATTAGGTTCTTATACCATACCTGCATATAATTTATTACCTCTTTAATTATAAAACAAAAAGAAATTGAGAGAAATATTATGGCATGTCCGATGGGACCTAGTTACATCTAGTCCCCTTTTCTTCTTTATTCTATGCTCATACAACAAAATTGAATTTTTTTTTGGGTATAAAATTAACTGTATACATTGTTTGCATGTTTAGCTCACTTAGTTAAATTAAAGAAAAGTAATTTAATTGTAACTTCACCTCTTTATCACACACCATACTCAACCACTTATCAATCAACACATCTTAACACCTGACATATGGCCTGACTAGGATTTCATCACCTAGCGGTAAACCTTCACCTTTCAGTTATCTTACTTGGACTTCACTACCAAGAAAAGAAATCAAAACTCAACTCTCTAGTTGAGTCTAAACTCTAAAAATTAGTATATATTGGCTAAGCATCTAACACCCTTATTATTTTAGTGTGTGAAGTGAGGGGGTAGGCCCCAACATTAAGCCACATACTAACTTTTAATACATTTTTTGAGAGCCATAACTAACCTAAAACCAACCATAAACTTCTCTTCTAGTACCTTCTCTACAAGCCAAGTCTTCCAACATTCTTTCTAACTTAAGGCATAATCCAACAGAGAGAATTAAAAAAACCTTAGGACTTGATGCGCTTTAGTGTGTGTTTTGTCTTTTTGACTTTTTTCTTGTTTTTTCTTTGTTTGAGTTGTAAGAAATCAACCTTACACCATCTTGCCTCCATTGTATTATTCAATGGGGAACCAACCTGTAATCTTTCCTAGAGATCCTAACTTTTCTAGGATCTTGGAGAATGACCATCTCACCTTAGAGTGATACCTAACATCACAAGCCACTTATATGCTCCTAACCTTTTCTCAGCTTAGATCGATACCTTACATCACGAGATGCTTATGTTACTAACCTTACCTACAACCAACCTAACCTCATCAACAACTAACCCAGCCTTACTCACAATTAATCATGCCCTACCTATCACCTATCAAACCTTAATTATAACCAACAACTTTCATATCAACTACCACTTGAGCTAGTTACAATGTTAATGAACTAGATAATAAAAATAGAGTCATCTATTTCCAGTACCCATGACCAATCAACCGTCACCTATAACTAATCAAATCTCAATTACAACCAATCAAAAATCTATCAATGACCATTTAACCATCATCATAACCAATCAAAAACCCATCAAAACCAAATTAACAATTATCATAACCAACCTCAACTTCAACCTATCCAACCTCAACAACCATTGGGTCACATACCCCAACCATCATATCAACTACCCCAACCCATTTTGAGGCAACGTTCTTTATCTCAACATCAAGATTTGGTCTATCCTCTTTTCCATCCAAAAAACAACTATAAAATCAACTAATCAACCTTACCTAACCTATCGAACCAACCCACCTTATCAACCTTACCTAATAAATCAAACCCACCCAACTTGTCAACTCAACCAAACCAGCCTATTAGCCTGAAAACTCAAGAGCAATCCATCATTGAATCTTTTTTCACCTATTATTGTGCACACCAATAACCAAATGCCTCAACATAACAAGGTCCATCCATTAGATTTAGTTCTTAGTCAACATATAACTAAGAAAACCATAATCTAACCCTTAACCAAACCACTTGTTAACTGAGTGCAACTTTCTTAACTTTCCTTCAAAATCACAATCAAGGAAACTAATCAGCGTTTTCTACTCACCCATGTGAAAACAACCAATCAACCTCATCCACTTCACCTATTAATAGATAAATCTTAACCAACCAATCAACCTCTTCCACTTAACCATGTGGAACCAACCAACCAACCTCTTCCATTATGCATGTAGAACCAACCAATCAACCTTTTCCACTCACCCATGTGGAACCATCAAACCAACCTCTTCTACTTACCCATGTCAAACTGACCAACTTACCTCTTCCACCTACCCATGTGGAACCAACCAACCAAACTATTTCACTTACCCACATGGAACTAATCAGTAAACATTTTCCACTCACCCATGTGGAACCAACAAACCAATTTCTTTCACTTACCCATGTGGAACTGACCAACCTACTTCTTCCACTTACCCATGTGGAACCAACCAACCTACCTCTTAGACTTAACCATGTGGAACCAACAAACCAACCTCTTCCACTTACTCATGTGGAATCAAACAACCTACCTCTTCCACCTACCCATGTGGAACTGACCAACCAAGCTCTTCCACCTACCCATGTGGAACCAACCAACCTATATTTTTCACTCACCCATATGGAACCAACCAACCTACCTCTTCCACTTACCAATTTTTTGGAACCTACCATCAACCATACCTTACCAACCATCAACCCAACCTTAACAACTATTAACTCTACCTCACCTACCATTAACCTAACTTTACGTATCATCAACCTAACCTTACCCACTAAGAAATCAACCTTACCAACTATCAACCAAAACCAAAACCAACCCATCAAATCAAATAAACCTTTCCAACCTACCCTTACCTCATCCAAGCTCCCTTCTTGGGACAATCAAACACCCTTGTCTAACCTACCTTTATTTTGGGATAGTGTTATCAAACCTACCCTAACCTACCAAAATTAGGCCCAACAATATTTTTCTAACCTTAGTGTAATAGAGGAAATCCCACCTGAACCACCACCTACAAACTTGAACTACTAACCATTAACAACTAACAACACCTTTTGGGAGGTGGATGGAGTCATTTTCACCCCTCCTAAGCCCTATTATTAACCAACACCTCACCTTGGGATCATTTTTCCATCTTTGACCATCCATGGAAAGAGAAAACTAGGGGTAACTTTCACTCCATAAAGCTTTGACCATTTATCAATCCAAACTATACCTTATACAATTAACTAAACTAACCCTTGGAATTTTTTTGCCTTAACCTATCAAACCAACCCACCTTATCAACCTTATCCAAGCAATTAAACCCACCCAAACTCATCAACCAACCAACTATAAACTCACCAATCAAATATTACCTTTCTCTTTCACCCAACCACACTTATTAGAGAGTCACTTTCTCCAATTATCTAGTGGAGTCACCGTCTCCACCAACCTACCTAACCTTTAGAGATTACCCTTCTCCACTTTACCAACCATTTATGCTTTCTCAAGATAATAAATTACCTTGGATACTTGAGAACTCACCAACCACCCACCTTACCTTAACTATAAAACCATTGGAGATTACCCTTTTCCATTAACCAATCAACAAACCAAATGACTTTAACCTTAGTCATTTTGAGCCACCTTTTTCACTTTTTTTGCGACCGCCAACCATTTGAGAGTCACCTTCTCCTCCAAACTTTGGAGAGTACCTTCTCCATCAACCTAACCTAAACCAAGTGGTATACCAAATTGGGGAAACCCATTTGGACACCACCCAACCTATTTGTGAGTCACCTTCTCCCCCAATGAACCATTGGAAATTACCCTTTTCCACCAAAATATCACTTGACCAACCTCACCTTTTTGTCAATCAAAATATTTTTCACATCTCATAAAGTGTTAAAAAGTAATTGGGGGACATTTATTCTCTTGATTGACATCAACCATTTATGCAAGAATGTATTAGGGGTATATCAAAACCTCAACGTCCTCAAATGTTTTTGCATTTGTGTGCATGTTCTTTGGTTAAACCAAATTTCTTATCATCTTGTGTCTAACTTAAACTCATCCCTTATTTTCAATCACCTTCATCTCCTTATCTTCAATTAAAATCAATTAAAAATAGGATTATATGATTATCCATCACAAACTTATCTTAATTCTAAGCATGGATACCATAGTTTTACCCATGACATGATCCTCATGGTACTTTTCAATATTTTTAGGATTAATTTCCATGGTCATTATCACTTAAACCACCTCTTTTACCCATAATCAACCTCCTTATGCTATGTATTTGCCTCCATAAAGGAAAAACTTAGGCCTATGTAGATAATCCATGTCTAAACCAGCATATAAACAATTTGGGATACCAAACTATCACTTGGGTCAACATTTCTAGCATGCAAACTACTTCCTTGAAGGACAACTACCAAAAAAAATCAAAATTGCTTGAACTTAAGGTAGCCTTATCCTTTGAAAGATAACTATTAAACATGAAAAAATCCAAATTTAGACCACTCCCTTGAAGGATGGCTAAGTCAACTTTGTCAAAAATAATCATTTGAAGCTTCTCCATCAATCAAATTCCCAAACATATCAAACTAAGCAATAATAGACCCTATATCAAAATAAAACACCAATTAATCTCAAGAAATCTTCTATCAACTTTCATAATAACATTATTAGACTTCTCAAATTGATCATTCTATACCTAACACAAAGACATAGACTTGTCTATCATAGTTCTTAGGTCACCTATAAAAGGAGCAAGTCATCCCCACAATAAGGTTGCCCTACCTATCACCCACTACCTATCATACATATCCCCTTTTGTCCTCCATAAATTAAGGGATTTTTAATCTTACTTAACATCATGTCATCAAGCTACCTTTTTTTTAACCATCAAACTAACAACAAAGCAAAATCATGATAGGAGCTTATGTTCATAAGCCCACCCATCTTGCCATCATGGTCTTTGTCAATTAGATCATTTAACATCCTCCTTGTAATTTCATGACCACTTAAAAATAAGAGTCTTCCCCTTTTTGAGTCATTAAAACCAACCCATCAAACTAACCAATTAGTGAACCTATTTTTGTGGAGCTAAAGCTTCACTATATGTAAACATAGAGGAGGTTGTTGAGTGTCACAGTCACCATCATCGGTCAGGCCAATCAACATCAGTCAGGGGTGAACAAGAATCTACTGACATCGGTAGGAGTCAGTCAATGTCGGTCACATCCAGTCAGATAGGGACTGACATCAGTCACTTGTGCGGTTTCAAAACTGTTTGTTGCACGAATAGTTAGTTTATTGAACCGATTATTTGCATGTAAAAAATATTTTGAGTCTTGAGCTGCATGTCTAATTATTGTAAATTATAAGTCTAAGTTATTGTTTAGTATGGGATCTATTTATAGACTCATTGGCATGTATTGTAATTAAAGTAATAGAGGAAGGCAAGGTAGATCCTTCCAATTGTAAGATCATTTGAATTGCAGGTTATTGCAAGTTCATGGTAGATTTACATGTGTAAGTAAGATCATTTGAGTTGCAGGTTGTTGCAAGTTCATGGGAGATCTACTTGAAGTACTTTGAGTAATTATGTACTGGCAGTGTTATTACTGATTGGTTGGAGGTGAACACTAACTCTGTGTTTGAGTTGTGTGTTGGGACCATTTTCGGTAAGAGAGTGAACTCTTGATTGAGAATTACTGGGAGCCCTTGAGGTGTGGGAAGCCTCATAGAGCTGTGAGAAGAAGTGGCATCTTCTTTATTGTATTTTCTTTCTAGATGAGTATTAATACAAGATTGTGTATTGTCTCTCATATTCTGTGTTATTTGTGAATTCTAGTTACTTGTTCATTCTGGTATAATTCTGTGTTTAGTTGCTTATACAAGGTAATCATATATACTCTTATTGAGGAGTAAGATCTTGACAGTTGGTATCAGAGCTTTTGGTTAGGTTACTAACAGGTTGTATCAGATCTGGTTAGTGTTTGTTGATTACAGGTCACTCACAGGGGTTTCTATTTGAGTGGGAGTATAGCAATGGCAGAAGAAAGTAAGCTACAAATGGAGAAATTTAATGGTAATAACTATCAATTATAGAGGATGCAGATAGAATATTATTTGTATCAGAAAGTTTTGTACTTACCATTGGGTGGGGTTGCATGCAAGTCCACGGATATGAAGGATGAAAAATGGGAGGTTCTTGATCGGAAGGCTCTAAGATCTATAAGGTTGAGCCTTGCATCATCTGTGATTTTCAACTTATCTCAGGCTAAGACAATGGTAGAGTTGATGGAATCTTTGGCAAATTTATATGAAAAACCCTCAGCTTTGAATAAAGTATTTCTTATGAAGCAATTATTTAATTTGCAAATGTTGGAAGGTGGATCTGTACATAGTCATCTTAGTGATTTCCATGTTTTGGTAAACTAATTAAATTTAGTCAATATTGTTTTTGATGATGAAATTAAGGCTCTCTTAATCTTATGCTCATTACCTGAAAGTTGGGAGAGTTTGGTAATGGCAATTAGTAATACTGTGTCTGCTTCAAAAATCTTAAAAGTGGATGATGTTGTGAGTGTAATCTTGAATGAAGAAATTTGCAGGAAAAGCATAGGTGAATCATCAGGGAATGCTTTGAGTGTTGAAAGTAGGGGAAGGCAAAGAGAGAAGATTGAGCATGGATAGGCAGGATGGAATGCTTTGAGTGTCGATCAGGGGGAACTGATGTCAGTGATGAGGTAATTGCATAAAATTGACATCGATCGGGTGCAGACTAAGATGTGACTGACATCAATCATTGAGATGGATTTTGGGCGAATAGCAAGCTGTCAAGGAGTCTCAAACACCCATATGGAGGACTGAAAGGGTAAGTAAGCCTCAAATTCATCATTTCCCTTCTTTACACTACTTTTTGCTCACTGATGGTCAAGAACTAGGAAGTTATTAAAGAAGCAGAGTAGGTAGAATCTAGGAAATAGTGGGAGCTTGGCATGGATGAGGAATGTGATTCCTTGGAGAAGAACCAAATAGGAGTTTTTTGGTAGAGTTGCCAACTGGAAGAAAGCACTGAGAGACGAATGGATTTTTAGGATAAAGAAGAGCAAGAATGGACATGTGAGATGGAAGGCCAGGGTATATGGTCTTGAGTAAGCTATAGGACAATGGAGGTTTAACCATTGTGTTTTCTCTACCAAGTTGGATAATATTAGCTACATTATCTTGTTACTGTATGTTGTGCTTGTTACAGGGTCACATATGCAGGGAGTTGCTAAACTAAAGGTGAAGTTAGTTCAGAGGTGTGTCATGAGGAATTTGGGAGCAGCAAGATTCTTTGGCATGAGTGTGTTCTAGAGACATGGAAGGTTACAGGTTGATTTTTTCTCCAGATGATTGTGTGAAACCAGTTAGCACACTGATAGTTGAACAGTTCTATGAACAGTGTCCTGATTCACATGATGAGGTTAAGTACATGTGTACTAGACTTGAGATTTCCCAAGTAGTGGGAGTTATTAGCAAGTTTGGAGCCAATCTAAGAAATAAGCACTAGAGGGTAGTTCAGTGGATTCTCAGATATCTGAGAGGGACTAGTAGCAGGTACACATGCTATGCAGGGTCAAGCACTTCTCTACATGGGTTTGTAGAATCAGATGTGGTAAGGTGATTTGGATGACAGGAGGTGCACCATAGGATTTGTGGTGGTTGGTCTTCAAGAGTGATCTTGAAGAGGGATACAAAGCTAAGAAACAAACTAGATGATGTATAGGTATAGGTACAGGTGTAGCTATTTATCTCCAAATAGGAGATTGTTAGGTTGTGGAGCTAAAAGCTTCACTGTATGCAAACATGGAAGAGGTTGCTGAGTGTCACAATCATCAGCATCAGTCAGGCCAACCGACGTCAGTCAGGGGTGAACAAGAATCTGTCAACATTAGCAGGAGTCGGTCGACGTCAGTCACCTCCAATCAGACAGAGACCGACATCAGTCACCTATGCAGTTCTAGAACTGTTCATTACATGAATAGTTAGTTTGTTGAACTAATTATTTACATGTAAATATTATTTTGAGTCTTGAGTTGCATGTCTAATTATTGTAAATTATAAGTCTAAGTTATTTTTTAGTATGGGATCTATTTATAGACTCATTGGCATGTATTGTAATTAGAGCAATAGAGGAAGGCAAGGTAGATCCTTCCAATTGTAAGATCATTTGAATTGCAGGTTGTTGTAAGTTCATGGTAGATCTACATGTGTAAGTAAGATCATTTGAGTTGCAGGTTGTTTCAAGTTCATGGGAGATCTACTTGAAGTACTTTGAGTACTTGTGTACTGGCAATGTTATTACTGATTGGTTGGAAGTGAACACCAACTCTGTGTTTGAGTTGTGTGTTGGGACCATTTTTGGTAGGAGAGTGAACTCTTGATTAAGAATTACTAGGAGCCCTTGAGGTGTGGGAAGCCTCACAGAGGTGTGAGAAGAAGTGGCATCTTCTTTATCGTATTTTCTTTCTAGATGAGTATTAATACAAGATTGTGTATTGTCTCTCATATTCTGTGCTATTTGTGAATTCTAGTTACTTATTCATTCTGGTATAATTTCGTGTTTAGTTGCTTATACAAGGTAATCATATGTACTCTTATTGAGGAGTAGGATCCTGACAGCCCACCCATCTTGCCATCATGGTCTTTATCAATTAGATCATTTAACATCCTCCTTGTAATTTCATGACCACTTAAAAATATGTCTTCCCCCTTTTGAGTCATTAAAACCAACCCATCAAACTAACCAATTAGTGAACCTATTTGGGAGCCACCTTCTCTACCCTTTTTGAGTCACCTTCTCAACCAACCAATTAACCAAACCATCAAACCTTGGAGAGCACCTTCTCCACCAAACCAAACCCAACCTTTGTATATTACCCTTATCCAACCTATATTTACCTTAACCATGAACCATAGGAGAGCACCTTCTTTATCAACCCCAATCATTAGAGATTACCCTTTTCCACCAAAACTTTTAGCCAACTAAACCAAGTGGTACATCAAAATGGGGAAATACATTTGAACACCACTAACCACCCTTCGGAGAGCACCTATTCTCTGTAAACCAATCATGAACCATTAGAGAATAACCTCTCCAACCAACCAACGAACCATCTAACCATATCTACATTGATGTTGGCCATTTTTGACCCAAACCCTTCACATATTTTGTGATGATCTTGCCTTAGTCCTTTTAACCACATCAATTACTTTTTCATAGTGAACATTTGAATTTGTTTTACCATGTGCACAACCAACCATTTTATGTCTTCCTAAGATCATTTCCTACTTTGGATACTTATGAGACATTGACCTTTTCTAAGAAACTTATAGATTAACCTGATCAATTATGCCTAATGTTGGGGCCTAGTTACCCTATCACTTATCCTTCTAAAGCTGAACTTATTTTAACTAACATTGGAAACTTAGTCTATACATGATCTTGACTATCATATTTAGTCAAATTTTTGTGCACATGTTTGTACTTTAATTCCCAACCTCACCTACCACCCATGTCACCTATCTTCCCATCCACTTAACCACTCATCAAACCCAAATTTGATTCAGTTTCACCTCATTAACTCTCAATTTGAGGGGGAACACCTCCTCCCATACTCGAGGCAACCAAACCTTCAACCCATAATTAATTTTTATTTTATAGCTTGCTAAAATAAACTACATAATAAAAAGGGGGAAAATGTAAACACTATAAACCCACACATGATGGTTCTAAATTTTGAAACTTCCCTAAATCAAACCATTACCCAACCTTTAACCATGACCTTGAGTTAGTTTAGCTAACTATCTGAACCCAACTCACTAACTTACCATTTTTACCCCACTTAACCTTTAAACCTTGATCACTGACAGTCACCTTGACCACTAACGGTTAAGTCTTCCCCATTTAAACAAAGATAACTTGAGTTGTGTGTGAGCTAACACTTAAAAATTTGATATGGATGTCAATCCAATGCATCACAACAATCGACCAAATCTCTTATATAACCTTCCACATCCATCTCTTTTGCCTATAAAAGAGAGGAGCAAGAGGTGAAAGGGGATCCATTCATCTAAGAATTTAACAATCAGGTAATCAATATATCAACCAATAGTCATCAAAATATTCTAGCATCAGGAACTTCTTTGTAGGCCTTCCTTCAATAAGTCAATAATTAAGATAGAGACCCAAACCTCTACCTAAATTATTTTTCAGGCAAAGTACCATTACTCTACAAAAATTTCATCTCAACCTACCATTATCCATTAAGAAATGAGCTAAGTACATTTCTTGTTTCAAGTTTTGATTATTTAGTTCCTAATATCTTTACCTAAACCACACCCTTCTACTTATTACCCTCTAACCCCAAACATACCTTCAACACTCTGCTACATCTATTCTGAAACCCTTTTCTAAACACCCTCAGAACCCACAATAACTATTGATGGTCACCCCAACCACTGACGTTCACCTTCAACCTCTAACGGTCACCTAACCATTGATGTTCAGCATAAACACTGATGGTCAGCATAACCATCAATGGTAATAAATAATAACAATCTATTTCTACCTACTTATTGTCCACCAAATTCCATTTTCTGACTCCTTACCTATGCACAGACCCCTGCCTAATTTTTTGAACCCAAACTAACCTATTTAGCATTAGTATTGACTTGTTATTTACTTAATTAATATAGCTAATTTTGTTATAAATATTGTCATTAATTGTTAGGTTGTGGAGCTAAAAGCTTCACTGATGCAGACACGGAGAAGGCCATTGGAGGAGTTGCTGAAGGTTGCTAAGTGTCAGAGCAATCGGCGTCAGTCTGATCAACTGACAACAAGAGGACAGTAAAAGAGAAGCAATCGACGTCGGTCAGGGATCAGTCGGTGTCGGTCACCTCTAAGTGGATAGGGACTGACGTCGGTCATCTGTGTGGTTCAACTGCGAGTTTATTACAGGCAGTTAGCTAACGAACCAAGTGTTTGCATGATGAGTGCTAATTTTAGACTCATAGCTGCGGATCTAATTATTGTAATTAGATGTCTAATTATTGTTTGAATGAGTTATATATAATAGACTCATGGTTGTATTGTAAATTAGTGCTAGGGAGTAAGAGAGCATAATTATAAGCTCCTTCGGTGTGTGAGGTAGAGCAATGGTGCGTTCCTCCTAGTGCCACAGTACCAGTTGTGTTGTTGCTAGATTGGAGAGTCAGCTGGATTCTTTAGGTATGTATGATCTTGGTCATCAGGTGAGCATGGCCCTTATAGGAGATCTACATGGTAAGTAAGATCATTGATCTGCAGGTGTGTGTGTGTGTGCAAGGTTGAGGTTCACAGGTGTGCAGAACCATTTATTGATCTGTAGGTTGGAGATCAGATAGGACAGCAACACAACAGGGAGCAGGATCAGGCAGGATCTACTTGGAGTATGGTGTGTGTACTCACTGTGATGTACGTGGAGTACATGGAGAGCTAAGAGGAAGGCATGGCAGTTCCTTCCATAAGTATGGTCTATTAAACAGCAGGTTGTTACAGGTTCATGGGAGATCTACTTGAAGTACCTGGAGTACTTGTGGAGTGCGTGGAGCACTTGTGGTGTGCGTGGAGCACGGGAGGTGAACACCAACTCTGTGTTTGAGTTGGGTGTTGGGACTTGAGAGGGAGAGCTTTGAGGAGAGAATTACTATTCACTTGAGGTGTGGGAAACCTCTGTAAGGTGGTGGAGAAGAAGTGGCATCTTCTTTATTGTATTCTTTTCTGTAAAAGTGTTAATACAAGTTGTGTATTGTCTCTCATATCATGTGTTATTCTGAATTCTAGTTACTTGTGATTCTTGTTAATTTCTGCATATTAAGTTGCTTGGTTTGGTAATCATATTGTGCTCTTTTGGTGGAGCAAGATCCTGACAAGTGGTATCAGAGCTAAGGTTGCAGGAAGCAGGTTTTGTTTTTGGTTACAGGTCACTCTCAGGGGTTTCTGATTGAGTGGGAGTAGAGCAATGGCAAATGAAAGTAAGCTAAGAATGGAGGAGTTGAAAAGTACAGATGATCACTTAAGGTCCCATGGAAAGAGAGAGCAGGTAAAAGGATATTGTTGGTTGGTAGCAGATCAGCATGAAGAAACTGAAGAAGTAGATGTTGCAGGTGTTGTTGCATAGGATGCTCTGGGAGGTTTCTTGGATAAAGTTGAGTCTTGGATAACAGATTTGGTTGCCTCTTTCCATGCAGCCCTAGGTAGAGGAGCTGGTGAGCCTTGCCAAAGAATTGGAAAAGGGGAAGTGAAGCTGAAATTGCAGGTGGCCAACACACAGGTGTTGATGAAGGTCATGCAGGTCCCAAGTTTGAAGATATGGCTAATTTCTTTAGAAAGATTGGGTGATGAGAGATGCACAAGAACTCTCATAGCGGATACACTTGAATTAGCTGGTGGTAAGAAAATAGGTACTCTTTATCTACTTGTTTATATTACTGATTCTTCTTCTATTGCAGAGACGTGGCTTCATAGGCTTGGTCACATGAGCAGGAAGGAGATGCATGTTCTTAAGCGGAAGACAGATATATTTGACAGGTTTAAGAATTGGAAAGCCTTGGTGTTCTTAGAGGAGATGGTGGACAGAAACCAGTGGATGGTGCTGGATACTTCTAAGCAGGGCAGTTTGGACATGGATATTGATTCAAAGGAGCTCATAGGTAAAAAGTCATCACTCACAGGTGAACATAGATACCGGCATCGGTCAGGAAGAATCGGCGTCGAACAGACAGGTGCCGATGTAGGTCATGTGCAGACTAAAGCCGGTGATGTCGAGCAGGGTAAGACTGACATCGGTCATAAGGATTGACGTCGACAGTAGGTAAGACCGATGCCAGTCAGGAGGACTGACATCGGCAATAGGGACACTGAAGTTAGCAGGTTGGTTGTCAGGGACAGACGCATGGGAACCGACGTCGGTCAGATGCAGACTGTGGAGTGACCGAGGTCGGTCACTGTAACAGATTTTGGGTGGATAGCATGCTGTCAAGGAGTCTCAAACACCCATATGGAGGATTGAAGATGTAATTAGGCCCTCAAATTTTTTGTTCCTCTTCTTTATACTCGTTGCTGATTGTAGAGTAGGAAAGATCCAGGAAACAAGTGGGAGCATGGCAGGGATATGATGCAGAACCAAACAGGTGTTTTGGTAGGGTTGTTAGCCGGTGCAAAAGCACAGAGATGAATGGATTCCTTAGTTGAAGAATAGAGAGAATGGACATGTGAGACAGAAGGCCAGGCATATGGTCTTGAGGAAGCTGCAGGACAGTGGGACAGGACTGACAGGTGGTACCAGGTGGATGACAAAGCAGGGCTTTAGTCAATGTCAGTATAACCATTATGTTTGACTTACCAGGTGGATGATGATCATGACATCATTCTATTACTGTATGTGGATGGTATATTTGCTAGCAGGGTTTGTACATACAGGGTTTTACTGAACTAAGGGTAAGATTAGTTCAGTGGCATGTCAGGAGGAGTTTGGAGCAGCGAAATTCTTTGGCATGGGAGACATGGAGATCACAGGTAGATTTTGTCTCCAATGGGAGCTGATGTGAATCAGGTGTTGGTGAGGTTCAGGATGTAAATCCAGAGCACACTAAGGGCTGGACAGGTACAGTGTCTGAAATCACATGAGGTCTGGTATAGACCTGAGTATTCCCATGCAGTGGGAGCCATCAGAGAGTTAGGAGCCAATTCGGGGAAGTGGGTTCTCATGTACTTGAGAGGGACCAGCAACAGGGATTCATGCTATGCAGGGTCAGGACTTCACTACATGTGTTTGTAGGTTCAGATGTGGTAGGGTACTCGGATGATAGGAGGTGCACCACGGGATGTGTGGTGGTCAGTCTTCAAGTGGGAGCTTGAAGAGGGATACAAACCAGGAAACAGATTAGACGGAGTACAGGTACAGGTATAGTGCAACTATTTATCTCCAAGTGGGAGATTGTTAGGTTGTGGAGCTAAAAGCTTCACTGATGCAGACACAGAGAAGGCCATTGGAGGAGTTTTTGAAGGTTGCTAAGTGTCAGAGCAACTGGCATCGGTCTGATTAGCCGACATCGATAGGACAGTAAAAGAGAAGTAACCAACGTCAGTCAGGGATCGGCCGGCGTTGGTCACCTCTAGGTGGACAGGGACCGACGTCGGTCACCTGTGTGGTTCGACTGCGAGTTTATTATGGGTAGTTAGCTAATGAACCAAGTGTTTGCATGATGAGTGCTAATTTTAGACTCGTAGCTGCGGATCTAATTATTGTAATTAGATGTCTAATTATTGTTTGAATGAGTTATATATAATAGACTCATGGTTGTATTGTAAATTAGTGCTAGGGAGTAAGAGAGCATAATTATAAGCTCCTTCGATGTGTGAGGTAGAGCAATGGTGCATTCCTCCTAGTGTCATAGTACCAGTTGTGTTGGTGCTGGATTGGAGAGTCAGCTGGATTCTTCAGGTATGTATGATCTTGGTCATCAAGTGAGCATGGCCCTTATAGGAGATCTACATGGTAAGTAAGATCATTGATCTGTAGGTGTGTGTGTGTGTGTGTGCAAGGTTGAGGTTCACAGGTGTGCAGAACCATTTATTGATCTGTAGGTTGGAGATCAGATAGGATAGCAACACAACAGGGAGCAGGATCAGGCAGGATCTACTTGGAGTACGGTGTGTGTACTCACTGTGATGTACGTGGAGTACATGGAGAGCTAAGAGGAAGGCATGGTAGTTCCTTCCATAAGTATGGTCTATTGAACAGTAGGTTGTTGCAGGTTCATGGGAGATCTACTTGAAGTACCTGGAGTACTTGTGGAGTGCATGGAGCACTTGTGGTGTGCGTGGAGCATGGGAGGTGAACACCAACTCTGTGTTTGATTTGGGTGTTGGGACCTGAGAGGGAGAGCTTTGAGGAGAGAATTACTGTTCACTTGAGGTGTGGGAAACCTCTGTAAGGTGGTGGAGAAGAAGTGGCATCTTCTTTATTGTATTTTTTTCTGTAAAAGTGTTAATACAAGTTGTGTATTGTCTCTCATATCATGTGTTATTCTGAATTCTAGTTACTTGTGATTCTTGTTAATTTCCGCATATTAAGTTGCTTGGTTTGGTAATCATATTGTGCTCTTTTGGTGGAGCAAGATCCTGACATTAATGTCAAAGGTCTAGCATTATTGGTGATAAAAGCCCCATTGCATTTAGTAATGTTTGTAATAGATATATCTTGGCTAATGTGTGTTAATATTTATTTAATATTAATGAATATATTTTTGGTTGCATATAAGACAAAAGAAGGGCCCATGGAGAAGTCAAAGAGTCACAGGGTAAAGACAAAAGAAGAATGGGATGCATTTTCCCATGAAGAGTCATCTTAGGGAATTCCAAGAGTCACCAAGTGAAGACAAAAGAGGAAGGGTGCCATTTCTCATGAAGGGACACTTTGAAGAATATGAAAAGTCACCAAGGTAAAGACAAAAGAGGGAAGGATGTTTTTGTTCATGAATGGTCACCACATCACTTTTCAAAGGCAAGGATATGAAGGGTCATACAAGTTTGGCACCATTTTCCATGAGGATTGAAGGGTCACAAAGGGGGAAGGCCAAAGGTCATTTAGAAAGCTATAAATAAAAGCTTGAGAAGCCATTTGTAATGTGAGTGAGAAAGAGTTTGATTTGAGATGGTAATATCTAGCTTAAAAGAGCATTTTTTGAGAATGAATATGATTTGTATTTGTTATATCTAGCTTAGAAGAGCAAAGGTGAGAGAGAGGAAAGAGATGTTGTAATGAACTATCATTTGTTGAGATAACAACATTGAGAGATAGTTGTGTGGTATACACAAAGGGGTTGGTGCTCCTATGGGTTAGTGCTCAGTAAAGGGGTTGGTGCTCATGAATTTTTGTTGTGTTGGTGCTCATCAAAGTGGTTGCTGATCTTATGAGTTAGTGCTCATGAATTATTATTGTGTTGGTGCTCAGCAAAGGGGTTGGTGCTCCTATGGGTTGGTGCTCACAAATAGTGGCTATGTTGGTACTAAACAAAGGGGTTGGTGCTCTTATAATTTGGTGCTTGAGAATATTTTTTGATTTGGTACTCATTCATATACTTGAGATTGTTCTCTATAGTTTTTCCCACATTGGGTTTCCATGTTATATATGGTGTCTCTATCTTGTAGTGTGCTTATTGTTTCAATTTTATTGTAGATCTTGAATGTTTTGTTAAGTATAATTTGATTAAGGGAAATTTTTATAAGATATATGATATACTGATTCACCCCCCTCTCAGTATATCTCATGCTTAACAATTGATAATAGATCAGGTTCCTTTTAAAAAGTTGTACAGCTTGAAGGTAGATTAGAAAAGCACGATGGCTGGATCACATGAAGTATTTTATACAAATAAGGCACCTTTGTTTGATGGGATGAATTATGCTTTTTGGAGAATGAGAATGAAGATTTATTTGATGTCCCTTAGATTTGACATATGGCAAGTAGTGGTGAAGTAATATGAAGAGCCATAGACACTTGTAATTACTCCAACAAAAAATAAGGTAAGTGAATGTAATGCTAAAGCTTTATATGCTATTTTATGTGGTTTGTGTGAATCTGAATTTGTTAAAGTGATGCAATGTAAATCTGCTCATGAAACTTGGGTAAAACTTGAGAATATTTACAAAGGTGATGGAAAAGTTTAGCAAGCTAAGCTTCAAACTTTTAGAAGATAGTTTGAAAGTTTGAAGATGGAAGAAGAAGAAGATATAGCAATTTATCTCTTTCGAGTTGATCAAATAATAAATCAAATTCAAGGTCTTGGAGAAATGTTGGAAGAGTCAATAGTGGTACAAAAGGTTTTGAGACCTTTACCAATGAGATATGATGCAGAGGTTTTGGCAATCGAGGAGATGAAGAATTTAGCTAAGCTAAAGATGGATGAGCTTCATGGTATTCTCACGACATATGAGATGTGGACTAAACAAGATAAACTATCAAAGAGAGAAGTAGATTTCAAGACATCAAAGAAAGAGAAAGCTAAGATTCAAGAATCAAGTGATAGTTCTAGTGATGATGAAGATGACAATGGAGCACTTTTCATTCACAAGCTGAAAAAGGGAATAGGTAAATATCAAAGAAAATTACCTTTTAAATGTTTTAATTGTGGAAAGATTAGACATTTTTTAGCTAAATGGCCAAATAAGGGTAATGATGATGAAGAAGAAAAGTCTACATATAAGAAGAATTTCAAAGGCAAATCCAAGAAAGGATTTGAGAAGAAGAGCCTATATTCTAAGGAACATAGCTCAGCCAAAAATAGTGGAGTCAGTGATTCAGAAGAAGAAGAGGAGGAAGCTGAAGTGAATATGGAAGGAGAACTCACTTGTGCCTTAGATGAGTTAGAAGCTGTTGAGAAGAAGAATCAAAGATTGATGTGCCAGATCAAGAAAAATGAAAAGGAGTCAAAGGAAATTATTGATGATCTAACAACATAGCTGGAAATAGCAAGAAAAAAATGTGAAAGGTATGTTATTAAAATTGCTTCTTTAAAAGCAAATCTTGATAAAAAAAATAAAGTAATCAATGATAAAGCAGCCAATGATTCAAAATATGAGAATAGCACTAATATGTTGAATAAGATATTGGAAAGTCAAAAAGCAAATTCAGATAAGATAGGTATCCGTTTTGAAAAGAAAAAGGGCTATGTTGAAGCTCTTACAAAAGAAGAAATAAAGAGGGAAGAAGTGAAGAATATAGAGGTCATCTCAAACAAATAAGCCTGGAGGGAACAAAGCTACAAAAGGTAATCAGGTCAGAGATACACAAACAAGTTCTATTTTTATGGTTACTATTTTTATTGTAATGGATATGGTCATAAGAAATTAGAATGTATAAAAAGAGCTAACAGTCTCATTAATAAGGAAAAGGAAAGTCATGTAGAGTCAAGCAAAAGCTATAACTCATTTTCTCCTCTATCAAGATTTTATGAAGAGGCCATAATTTATTACAAGTGTAATAACTTCAGACACATAGCTTGGTATTTTAGAAGCATGTTTGAGTCAGTCAAAAATGACCAAGGTTTTAAGGCTCCTTTCATCAAGAAAAAGGTTTAAACATGGTAGAAGAAACAACCTAAAGATTATATGTTGGTCCAAATAGCTTTGCATGCAAGAAATTAAGAAAATCCATGGTTCATTGATAGCAGATGTTCGAGGCACATGACAAGAGACAAGATCAAGTTCATAACCTTGAAGAAGATCAATGGTGGCATAGTGAAATTTGGAGACAATACTACTGCCAAAATTGCTAAAAAAGGTACGCTAAGTTTAGATAATGGTAGAACTAAAACTAAAAATGTTTTATATGTAGAAGGTCTTAAGCATAATCTTTTGAGTGTAAGTCAAATGTGTGATCATGGGTACACACTAAAGTTTTATGCAGAAGGTTTTTAAATTAGAAGAAAATATTCAAATGTATTGGTTGCAGATGCTCAGAGAATAGGTAATAACTTGTATATGCTATCAGACATCACAGGTCAAAAATGTTGTTTGATTCAGATTGAATAAAGTTGGCTATGGCATAGGAGAATGGGGCACATAAATTTTGACAATCTTTTCAACATCAACAAAAATCAAGCAATCAGGAATCTTCCAAAGATTACAAAGCCATCTAACACGCTTTGTGGACCTTGTTAGCATGGGAAGTAGACTAGAAGGCAGTTCAAAACAAAAGAGTACTCGACCACTCAGATGCTAGATCTTGTTCACACTAACCTATGTGGACCTATGAGGACTCAAAGCACTCAAGGTGATAAATATTTCATGTTGATTATTGATGATTTTTCACGTATGACTTGGGTAATGTTTTTAAAGAAAAAGTCAGAAGATTTTAGACAGTTCAAAGTATTCAAAGCATTAAATGAAAATAAAACTAATTTGAAGATTAAGTATCTAAGATCAAAATCGAGGAGGAGAATTCATGTCAAATAAATTTATTGAGTTTTGTGAAGATCATGGAATAAAGAGACATTATTCAACAGCTAGAACTCCAAAGCAAAATGGAGTAGTTCAACGAAAAAATAGAATAGTTTAGGAGATGGTGAAGACAATGCTAAATGAATCCAACATAGCAGATAAATATTGGAGAGAGGTGGTTGATATATCAGTGCATATTCAAAATAGATCTTTATTAAGAGTCAATAGTGACAAGACTCTATATGAGCTATGGAAAGACAAACCAACAACAGTTGATTATTTTAAATTTTTTGGTAGCAAATGCTTCATAAAGAGAAGTGATGAAAAACATGGTAAGTTTGAATCTAGAGCAGATGAAGGTATATCTCTTTTTTATTATTTCAAAAATAAAGCTTATAAATGTTATAACAAAAGAACCAAGAAAATTGTTGAAAGTGTAAGTGTCAGGATAGAAGAAGATGGAACACAAAGAATCAGTGATCCAGTAGACATTCCTAAAATCATTGAAGAGGAAGGCTTTGAAGAATCAGATGAAGATGAGGAGAAGGAGAAGGAGAAAAAGGGCACCAAGAATCCATCTAAATACATTCAAATAAATCATAATGAAAGTGACACCATTGAGGACATAAAAGAAGGAATTCACACTAGAAGAGTGATGGTAAGTGAATCTAAGCAAGTTAACTTCTCTTTGTTATCTAAAATTCAGCCTAGAACTTTTTTAGAAACTATACATGATGATCAATGGGTTAAGGCTAGGGATGAAGAATTAAATCAAATAGCAAAGAATGATACTTGGGAATTAGTGCCTAGACCAAAAGATCATAATGTGATAGGAACAAAATGGGTTTATAGAAATAAGTTGAATGAAAATGGAGAAGTAACCTGAAATAAAGTAAGATTAGTATGTAAAGGATATGCTTAGATTGAGGGAATAGATTTTGAAGAAACTTTTGCACCAATGCCAAGATTAGAGGCTATTAGAATGTTTCTTGCATATGTAGTGTTTAAAAATTTCAAAGTATTTCATATGGATGTCAAATCTTCCTTCCTAAATGGGAATCTTGAAGAAGAGGTCTACATTGATCAGCCTAAGGGATACATTCTCTCGAATATTAGTAACCATGTATGCAAATTGAAGAAAGCATTGTATAGATTAAAACAAGGTCCTAGAGCTTGGTATACAAGACTTGATAAGTACCTGCAAGATCAAGTATTCAAGAGAAGATTTGTTGATAGTAATCTTTACATCAAAACAAAAGGTGAGCATCCATTTATTATTGTGTTATATGTTGATGATATCATTTTTGGAGGAAATATTGAAAAGATGACAAAAGAATTTTATGATAGAATGCAAAAAGAATGTGAGATGTCTATGCTTGGATAATTATCATTTTTCTTAGGATTGTAAATATTTCAATCAAATAAAGGAATTTTCATATCTCAAAGTAAATATGCCAAGGAAATGTTGAAGAAATTTGGTTTTGAGGATTGTGCACCAGTTGGCACACCTATGTGTATAGGAAATAAGGTGAGCAAGGATGAAGATTTACCTATTATAGATCAATCTTTATATAGATCTATGATTGGTAGTCTTTTACATTTGATAGCATCAAGGCCAGACATCATGCACATAATAGGTATTGTTACAAGATATCAGTCATCTCCAAGAGATAGTCATGTTCAGTTGGTGAAAAGAATATTTAGATATATCAAGGGGACATTGGATTATGGATCATGGTATCCCATAGGTAAAGATTTCACTTTGGTTGCTTATACAGATTCAGATTGCGCAAGGTGCTTGGATGACAAAAAGAGTGTAAGTGGAGGAGCTTTCTTCCTTGGTAATAGCTTAGTATCATGGCTAAGTAAGAAGCAAAATTTAGTATCACTTTCTATAGCTGAAGTAGAATATATTGCAGCAGTATTGTGTTGTACTCAAGTGCTTTGGATGAAGCAAACTTTGGAAGATATCAAGGTAAAGTATGATAAACCTATTTCCATTTTTTGTGATAACACAAGTGCTATACATATTTCAAAAAATTTAGTAATGCATTCAAGAACAAAACATATTCACATTAGATATCACTTTTTGAGAGAGCAGGTTGTAAATCAATAGGTTAAGATGGAATATATTAGTACCATAGAGTAGATTGTAGATATTTTCACAAAGGCACTACCAAAAGACACATTTGAGTATCTATGAGAGAAGTTGGGAGTAATTTCATTTACTTCCTGCCATTGAGGTTCAACATTAGTTTAGGGGGAGCTAAGTGTTAGCTCTAAGTAGGCCCTTTGCCATTGATGTCAAAGGGGGAGAATAAAAGGTACATGTAAAAGTGCAAAAATAGGTACAGGGAATAGGTACAGGTTGCTACAATAAGGGGGAGTTAATATATGTTTTTAGATGACAAGATGTGTAGGTGACAGGATGTGGCAGTTTCGAGATTGAGGTTGCCATCAATGACAAAGGGGGAGATTGTTGGAAATATTGTCATTGATGTCAAAGGTCTAGCATTATTGGTGATAAAGGCCCCATTGCATTTAATAATGTTTGTAATATATATATCTTGGCTAATGTGTGTTAATATTTATTTAATATTAATGAATATATTTTTGGTTGCATATAAGACAAAAGAAGGGCCCATAGAGAAGTCAAAGAGTCATGGGGTAAAGATAAAGAAGAATAGGACACATTTTCCCATGAAGAGTCATCTTGGGGAATTCCAAGAGTCACCAAGTGAAGACAAAAGAGGAAGGGCACAATTTCTCATGAAGGGACACTTTGAGGAATATGAAAAGTCACCAACATAAAGACAAAAGAGAGAAGGACATTTTTTCTTAGAAGGGTCACCACATGAATTTTCAAAGGCAAGGATATGAAGGGTCATACAAGTTTGGCACAATTTTCCATGAGGATTGAAGGGTCACAAAGGGGGAAGGCCAAAGGTCATTTTGAAAGCTATAAATAAAGGCTTGAGAAGCCATCTGTAATATGAGTGAGAAAGAGTTTGATTTGAGATAGTAATATCTAGCTTAGAAGATCATTTTGTGAGAGATGAATATGATTTGTATTTGTTATATCTAGCTTAGAAGAGCAAAGGTGAGAGAGAGGAAAGAGATGTTGTAATGAACTATCATTTGTTGAGATAGCAACATTGAGAGATAGTTGTGTGGTATACACAAAGTGGTTGGTGCTCTTGTGGGTTGGTGCTCACAAATTATTGTTGTGTTGGTGCTCAGTAAAGGGGTTGGTGCTCTTGTGGGTTGGTGCTCATGAATTTTTGTTGTGTTGGTGCTCAGCAAAGGGGTTGGTGCTCCTATGGGTTGGTGCTCATGAATAGTTGTTGTGTTGGTGCTCAACAAAGGGGTTGGTGCTCCTGTGGGTTGGTTCTCATGAATATTTGTTGTGTTGGTGCTCAGTAAAGGGGTTGGTGCTCCTACAAGTTGGTGCTTGAAAATATTATTTGAGTTGGTTCTCATTCATATACTTGAGATTGTTCTCTGTGGTTTTTCCCACATTGGGTTTCCACATTATATCTGGTGTCTCTCTATCTTGTGGTGTGTTTATTGTTTCAGTTTTATTGCATATCCTGAATGTTTGGTTAAGTGGAATTTGATTAAGGGAAAGTTTTATAAGATATATGATATACTGATTCACCCCCCCTCTCGGTATATCTCGTGCTTAACACTTTATCAAGCATTTATCTCTTCTTGTATTCTCTTTCAGTCTTTTCTATCATTTGATGTAAGTACTTCATCTTTATTTTGTTCAACTTAATTATTTCAAGAGTGTGGATTGATAGCCTCCTAGTAAGCTCACACTTCTTAGATCTAGTTCATGTTAATAAATCCACCTTGCTACCCATCTAACAACCCCTTTGTATCAGTGCTTTTTTATCTATAAGTCATTCTTCCCAAGATAAAGAGTATCTCTTCATGATCATCTAGATCATGCACATAAAACAAACAAGTTCTTCTACCATACCCACATTTAGTTTCTTACTTCTTTAATTACAAAACAAATATAAATTGAGAGAAACATATAGATTTTATAAATGCTCTAAGATCAACCATGACCATACATCTCAAGATTGAGATGTGTGGTTATGGATTAATTAATATTTGTAATTAAATCCATAAATATCATTATGTCATTTTGGAGGAAAATGCATTAATTAGGCATGGGTGACCCATAATCCTAATATTTATTAAATTTATGGCTTATGGATACCACCCCATAAATGATGTCACTAGATGATGTAGATATACAAATTCAATTTCTATTAATGAAATAATTAATAACTTCCATGGAAAATGCAATTAAGCTCTTGATTTGAATTAATTAGCCTTAAAGATGATTAATCAATTTTGGTATAATTCTTTAGAAATTGGTGCACAATTAATTAAAATGGTTAGAAAGTCATATTACTTGGTTGTAATTTGACTCGATAAGAATTGGAAGGAGATGTTAGATGTGTTGGAACCGTATTCCCATTTAGGATGTTGTTGACATAAAATAACAAAGGTATGTGACATGTATCAATGAATCAGAAGAAAAGAGTGATCCAAAGCACAAAAAGGCAAAATCATCATTTTAATTCAAAATGATCTGATCAAAGTTAGGAATCCCATAAAATGCATTTCCCTATTTAGGGATACATTATCCTAATTCATCACTTGTAAATGACAAGCTCAAACTATTTAGTGCATTTTATGGATTTTGACCTAAAATGTGCATTTGAGTGGCAATCGAGTAAGATTGATAATTTCAACACCAATGGTTTTAGGAATTAGATGTCTACAAAGCCAAGCATTAAAAATCATATATCAAGCACCAGAGTCTCTATCATCTCTACAAAATTATAAATTAAAAAATATGTATTAATCCTCAATCTAATATAATCAAGAAAATACACTCTAAAATTAATTACAAATGCTTTTAATTCACAAATTAACCACTTCATCAACATGCATTTGAAATTTCTCTACCACTTCACTATGTTGGTCAAAAATACAAAATATTATACTAATTCAGTGGGGGAAAAAACTACATTGGCCATTGTTTCAAAATTAAAACTAAGTCATCCCATTATGATGCAGTCATCTAGATCACAAAACTAAGTCATCCCACTACTTCGTAGTCGGCCACATCATTCTACTCTATCGACCACTTCATATAAAGTTAACGTTTATTTAAAATAATGTTATCCACTTTCATACATTATTGTATCAACCAATATGTATGAATCAACCACTTAAAACGTACATACTAGATGAGCCTTTCTATACATAGTCAACCACTTAGGATTCAACTACATCAACCACCTACTACGTAGTCAACCACCCTTTTGTACCTTCGCATTCTAAACTAAGTCTGCTTAGTTAACTCAATTAATTTTATATGATAACTTTTTACTTGTTTATAATTAATGCTTTAAGCATTAATGACTCATTTTGGTACCTACCCATTGATCATCCTACTATTTACTCTATCCTAAAAATTATTAGGGAAACTTTTGTTATACAAATTCACCATACCACCTAGTTTTTCAATTTATCTTATTTTTCCAATAAAAACTTGCAAAAATTCAAAATTTAAGGCATCACTTACTTGAGGCATGTTAGTATCTTATGTTATATGTCCTCTAGCTCACACTCATCATCTATGGGCCATAATCTCTCTCTTCACTCTTTTGGACCTCTTAGAGCTCCATTTTTCAACAAATAGAAAAATTACAAATGAATAGTTTAAAAAACCTATTTATATTTTAATTTTAAAATTATTTAACTATCAATTATTTTTTGACAGATTCTAATTTTTTTCTCATAAATATGTATTTACTAGCTATTTTTTTGAACTGAAAGATATTCTAGAATCCTGATATTGTAAAAAAAAATTACATGTAACACATTTTTTCAAAAAAATTGATTTTTCTCTTATTTTGTAGGTCCGTCTAATGTCCCTTACATTGAATACCTCTTCATTTCTCTCACCTAACTTCTCTTCTATAGAAATAAGAAAAGTAAAGGTATGTATTTTTAAATTCTTTCATTTCAATTACTTTTATGCCTCATACTATAATTTATTAGCTCAGTGTTATGGGTTTTTATGTTTTTTTCTTGAATCACCATCCCATGTTATAATTGCATGATGTGATGACCTTCGAGTGGGGCATATGTATACACACAATATTTTTAAAACTTTATCATTTATTAATGTTTTTTCTTGTGCAAGAACCTATTGAATCTTAATCTCTATGAGTGCACACCTTAAAGGGTACATTGGGAAAGGAGTTGGCAGACCTTTGGTGCTTCACAAGATGATGAGCCCCTATACCACCACTTAAGACCAATACAATTTACTCCTATCCATTTACGTAAGCATTGAAACCCTATTTATACACCTCCTTGAGTAATTTTCCACCCAAAATATCCCCTACCTAAGTAAAGACCCTTTTTTACCACTTTTCCTACTATGTCGATCGAGTCGACCCCATTTTGGGTTTAGCACACATTATATAACTCTATCAACCTAAGCCAACATATTTTGAGACCTAATGACTATATTTCTTACTTAATGAGGTTTATTTGGATGACTACATCAACTAAATTTATGGGAGGGTTTAGGGTTAATCCATGACTATATATACCTCCTTTCATTTCATTTCTAAAATAAGATCATTCAATTATGCATCATTACTACTCACAAATATACTTAAACAATTAATAGGAGGTTTCATTGCTTAGGTTTTTACCTTTGAGTAGTAACACTTGTCTTTTAGAGGTTTTGGATGCATGGGAGAATTCCATAATAATATTTTGTAAAGCAACATTAGCCAAGGTAGAGATTGAGGCATGATGGGTTCACTTCAACAAGGTAAGTATATTCCTAGCCCTTCATATTTCAATAATTAACTGTTGTAGAGATAATATATATTGAATTTTATCTCTACTTGATTAGATCATTTCTATGTTACATTAGATAGATTTGTCTTTACATGTTTATTATCTTCCCCATTTGTGTCATAAACTTTGGTGAGCAATAGATTATCTTGCATATGTATTTACTAGATTAGCTTGCATATTTGTTTATAAGATTAGCTTGCTTAATATTATCTAAAATCATAAGACCTATCTAGGGTTATCACAAAATGGCATTTGATTAGAGGCTTTGGAAACCTCTCCTTTGTTATTATGTGATAAGAGATCCCTTAGTATGGGTTTAGCAAAACAATATTGGTCATGACCCCGATTTAATCATATTACCAAGCATACTTGTTATTTTATTACCTTCTCTAATCTTGAATATTATTAAGTAGGATAATTTATAGATCTATCTAGTTTTCTTACATACAAATGCCATCCTCTATGACCCCTCAATGTTAAAAAAAATTGTATTTGGGAGGAGGAGTGGAAAATAAAAAACTATTGCATGATTTATGTTGAACCTTCTCTTTATGCCTCAACTTTTGGTCCCTCTAGGAAGGGTTGAGGGGAATATGGAGGCACAATGATAATAGTACAAGGGGCATTTACATAGTGGCCAATGAGAGCATGGAGTTGCTCCACCTCTAGTTATATTTTATCTGCTTGCACCTAGACCTGTAGCATGAGAATGTGTTGCATTTTTATTAGTAGTATATAAATATATGTCTAGATACTCTTTATTCAATATATAAAATATTCTATATTTCTAAAGATGAAAGAGAATCTCAATTTAAAAAATATGCTAGATTTTCTTTTTTTTAAGGGATGATATTATAATCCCCCTAATAGGACCATATGTTAAGAGAAATTTTTTCATCTAAACGGATGAAAAAAGTGTGTATCCACTTCCAAAAATTTTGATCTCTAACATAAAACTAAAAAATGTGTTTGATAGACTTCATTTGTCCACATACATGGCACTTTGAAGTTGGCATACCCATATGAAGTAGTATGTCACCCACTAAAGGTTATTGGAAAATAATTCACCATAAAAAAAATATTTTTGATGTTCTTACAATGACATACCAGACTATTTGGAATATCCTACTTTAAAGAAAGGAAGAGTTACTAAGATTATACTGCTTGTTAAGCATCTCCCATGGCATAGTGTTTGGAGTTAACCATTGATTATCACCAAGCTAGGGTTTTTACCAAATAAAAAGAGTGGACACACTCTGATTCTATTATTTCCACCATTGAAGGTAGGCTCTAAGCCCAATTTTTGGGAAAGCATAGTCTGACACCACCATCTGAATCTCAAAAATAGATTAAAAGTCATTATTTTTGAGATTAATATTGGTTTATAAATTCTACCAATTAGTCCAATATCTAGTCTATTTGTTAAAAAATTATCCCAATAATTTGGATTCATTTACGAAACATCCAAAGAGATTTGATTATAAGAACTTTTTCCAACGGTTTACCATTAACAATTATTCCCTCCTTACCCATGAGATCCTCTTTAAACACTCCCACCTTGTGTGCCTCTATATTTTTACCCATAATAACACATTATGAAACACTTTGTAAAAAATATATATATTTGAAATTAGTTAATCTACATACTTTCCCATTTAATACTTTAAAAAAATACTCATCTAGTGGTTTGAATAAAACCCAAATAATATGGATTCATTTATTTGAAGGAGTAGCATGTACCATTATGTGTGAATTAATTATGTCATTCCTTTCAGAAAATATATATTTAAAATTATTGGAGATGTCATGTAGTAGGTGATAAATTTCATTTTTTGATGTGAGATCTAATACATAGCTCCTTATTGCATTGATGTTTCCCATAATATGTAGTGAGTTATTGAAATAATATGTCCAAATTTTTAGTTGGGTTTGCACACTTCTCAATTTGACTTTGTATCTTTTTCATGTGTATAATTTCACGGTTTACACATAATGTGGATTTAACTCCTTGAGTTGTCACAAAAAAATATTCCTTGTGACACAAAATCCTACATATGTGCATACACCCATGAAATATGTGTGAAACACTTTCATCTGTGACATGCACACATCATTTATTTTATATATTTTTTCCTGTAAGAGTTACCAAATCACATTTCGTATAGATATATGTTTTTATACACAGGTATGCACACACTCAACATCCATGTGTTAGGTTTCTATTGTCATGAAAAATGTTAATTGGTCATCTCTATATATATGGCATGTTAAGGAATCTGTACATGTAACTACATTATTTTATCCTATTTTGATTATATAAACTTGAACAAGTATGTAATTTTAATTATTCATAGTATATGAAGTATATAAATAAGACACAACTATGAATGTAAAAGGGATATTTTCTTTAAGAATTTTCATTTTTTATAAATAGGAATTACCTAAGGGATTTAGATACTTAGTGAGTTTTTGTTCTATATAGGTATAATAATGAATGTAAATGACTAAATAGCTAAAAATTAGATTAAAATTCACTTGTATCAAGAAATGGGTGTCTAGATGTGCCTGATGAAATCATTAGTCTTTTCATACTAACATATTGTGTATGTGTCTAATATTTACTATTCTATAGTGTGAGGTTGTGCCTCATTATTTTGATAAAGGTCATTGTACCTGATTAAAATATGTCCACTTATGAAAATTCAATTCCTCTTTGTGTGTGTAAATCTAAAGACCTATCTCTTTCTCTTTGAAACCCCAAGTCTAGTTTTGACATTAGGCTTAGGTCTATTAAAGTATAAGGATAGTGGGTTGAGTTGACCTCAACTAATCTCTAATGAATTTTTTAGTGTTACCTACATATCCAATACTTTGAAGAGGGAATTCAAACTGCAAGTAGTTATCCATGTTAGATGTATGTGTATAATGGTGTTACTTTAATGAATTCAACTTGTAATCTAGCTTTCAATACTTGAAAAATGGAAACCTTATCTTGGCTTGAGTGCTTGAGAATTTTTTTAGGACCTATTCCTTGTGACTGATTATTGAATTATGAAATTTAGGGCAGTCCCTTTGAATGTGAAAGTGTTATGGTAGGCTTGCTTGACAATGATAGCTAATCAATTAGGATTATACCTACTATGTATTTATATGGGAATATTTGGGTGTTTTATCATGTAAATGGCATGCAAAATGTATGAGATGACCCATATATATATGAATTGAATTTTTCAAGTGATTATTGCATGGTGTGGGGATGTGTCTACCTAATTTGGATGCCTAAATAATTTTGTAATCATCTCAATCTGTTGGACTTTTTTAAAAGATAAAAATACTAATATGATGATCCAAAGACAATATGAGTATGAAAATTAATAAGTTAGAAAAAAAATGGGGAGTTATTGTAGGTGATTGATGGTAAATCAAGAAGGTCATACCCATAGAAAATATGTAGATAGAATAGAATGGTGTATAATAGCCATAGTTATACATACAAATCATGTAAGGTAAAGGTAGGTAAATATTGACATTATCAAGTTTATAATACTATATTTTAGTGTCTAAAAATTTACCACTTGTATAGAAATGAAATACAATGCTAGAGTAAAAGGATAAGAAGATGTACTTGAATGTGTATATCACACTTTGTATTTGAGAGGAGACCTTGAATGTGAAACTTTATCAAATAAAACCTACAATGAACATGCAATAATCAATGTCTATATATGAAAATCACATCTAAAATGAAATTTAAATAGCAAGGAAATAATACAACTATAAGTGGGTGCACCATGTTTCCCAATGTGTTATTATTAGAGATGATACTTTTTGTTGATGCATTGGAAAGATATGTTTATTGTTGAACTCTTAATTGTTGTCTTCAAAATTTCATAGTCTAAATTTTACCATCCTCATAAATATTAAACAAAATATTCAACTAAAGTTGAAAAGTTTTTAAAATTCAAAAAAAAAAAAATGAAACACAAAAGTTTTGACATGTACTTATGCCCCATACACCTAGAAGTCTAGACATGTCAAACCTCCCTGGTGTGCTATACATGGGGACATATGCCAACAAGCTTTAGGTGAACTTTCACACTCATTTCACTCTTGTAATTAGGTTTGTTTAATCCCATAGGCATAATGGATGCAAGTTATAGCTCCTATTAAACATAGTTGTGACACCACACGTATCATATCCATGGGGATAGATTATCCCTTCTACATGGGTGCACTACACATGTGTATGGCATAATGTCTATACCTAATCACACTGACTCTTCCCTCATTTTTATTTAAATATATGCAAGTACTCAATTTCACTCATTCTTCCACCAAGGTGTGTACCCAAATCATGAAAATTATAGACTTACACCATTCACCCCTATAGAGATGAAACCAACCAAATATAATAATAATATTCATGTTTATGATTAATTTTCCTTGGTTAAGTTTCAAAGGTTATAGCATAAATTTTGATAATTTTTCTTCCTACATAATTTTTTAGTACAAGAGGTACATCAAAATTATAGGTACCTATTAAACTCATTTTGTGAATGGTCTATAAGAACCACTGAAATTTTTGTGTTTATTTTTTCCTATTCTCCAAAACCACAAAAACATTTCTTACCTCAAGATTTGCACCATAATTTGTGGGCTCTAGTTAAGATAGCCTTCTGGATCACCAAGTTGACAAAGATGAAGTTAAAATACATGGGTTATGAACCTATATTAGTGCTAGAGAATGATATTATAAAAAGTGGTGACTCCCAAATTGGACATGTGGATCTAGATGAATTTCAAAAAATAATAAATGTATAAGTATAAAATCCTATGGCTACTCTCTTCTCTACAAGCAATTTTCTCATACAAACTAGTTTCCCTATCTTTGTGTAATGTTTAAATTTATAATGGTAATGGGTTGTAATGAATGGCGAAGTTAAGGGTATAAATGACATTGTTATCAAATAGGTTGGTTTCAATTAGGTTATCAAAGGTGAGGCTATGATTGGACTCTACTTCACTGTTAGCATCATCATCACTAGTCGTTGGTGAGGGAGTTTGAATAAGATATGTGGGGTCACCCCAAGTTGATTTAAATCCAAGTCCATAAGGTCTTTTATACTTGGTCATAGAAATTATCTTGATGGTTCCTTGTTGATTCAGTTTGAGGCCTCTTCTTTCATATTTGTGATGCTCCGTGATTGTATTGGAAATAGGATACTTTGTATTTTTATAAAAATCAACTTGGTTATCATTGTATAACCATGATTATTCCCATTCAAGGGGGTTAGGTTATAGGCCAAATTTTGGTACAAATGTGATAGGCCCTTATCTTTGTTCTTTTGTTGCTAATGCATATGTGGGGTGACTTTAGGTCACCCAAAGGTTTTTGGATTCTGAGGAAGATTGAAAATATGAAATGTATCATGGGTTACATAATCTCTTAGTCCATTATCTAAAATGGTTAAATGATTAGAAGCTTCAGGGGGTAGCATGTGGGAAAGAGAATCCAAGGTATTAGGATCTTTGCAATTATCTGGTGAAGGATCAATAAGTATAGCCTTTCCTTTATCCTACTTGGAACTTGGATTCATGCCATACTGATAATTATAGCTTTGAAATTTAGCCTCAAGATGCTTGCAGTGTTCATATGGGTGTAAATCTCTTAGAATATTCACTTCCATCCCTGAGTGGGAAAACTTGATACATTGGTGCAGTGTTGATATGACTACATGAATATCATGTAAACAAGGCATGCCTAGAAGTATATTGTATGATAACTCAAGATCAAGCACATGGTAAAGTGTATCATGGGCCAAAGGCCCAATGATAACTAGAAAATTAATGGCACCTTGTGATTCTCTTTTCTAATTATCATAGGCTTTGATAGTTATTGTTTATGGTTGAAGATCTATCATTATGTACCCAAGAAGATTGATGAGCTTTAGAGACACTATGTTGAGGCTAGATCTATTGTCTATAAGGACACATTTTACTTTGTGTCATCTTATATAAACTTCTATAGATAATAAATTATTATGGAGCAGGCCAAGGGAAGCCATATCTCTTTGGTTGAATGTAACTTGTTGGGCTAGAGCTAGGTGTCCAACCAAAGCTTGAAATTTATCTGGGGATGTCACTAGAAATAGTGGATTGGATCAAAAACTCATTCAATATGTTCTTATAAATTATTAATGTTTTTAGCAAATCTATAATATAAATTTGTGTTGGTCTCTTCTGTAATTGTTCCACAATATCAAACTTCTTGTCTTGGTCAGTAGTGAATGATTTATTTTGAAGCTAAATGGTTGGTTGGATGATAGGTAAAGTGGTGGATAGTTGTGGGCCTAGGATAGTAATCTTCAAATTTCAATTTGTGATTTCATAATCAAGATTAAATACTAGACCATTATTACTAATCGATGTTGGGAATGGTGTGGGACCAAACTGGACAAGTCACGGTTGTTGGTGCACTTACATGTGGTCACATGGCAAGAATGAGTTGTCAATATGAGGTCCAAAAGGGGAAGTCCTAGTTTACTAGTTTGCATGTATGCACTCCTATGTCAAATAAGGATTATCCATATAATTTGGTTGAATGGTGTTATTTAGTAATGGTCTAAGCTGATTAGTGCTTGGTATAGGATTAATGGAGATGGTATTAATGCTACCCCCTATAATATGACCTGCAACCTCATTGTAGTCATGTGCAACAGCATTGTAGGTTTATTTGTTGTTACCATTCTAACCTTGGTTTTGTTTATTATTCTATCATTGTGGGTTTTACTACTGATTTTGTTGATTTTGCTAGTTCAGCCTTTAATTTTAATACTATTGATTTTGTTGCTACACTGGCCATTGTTGTTATTGTTGTTATTACTGATTATTTTGTTGTTATTGATAGTTATGTTAGGGAAAGGGGTTTTGATAAATCCCAAGAGTTTTATTAGAAGTATAAGCACCATTATCTAATGTTATTTCCCCATTTTCCAACATATTCTTAATTAAATGCTTGATTTGGACACATCTTCATAGATTATGTCCATTGACCTGATGATAGTCATAGAATTCATTTTCATGGTACCAATCAAGATAAGAAATTCCTTGCAGATAATGATTTACTATAGGCCAACTAATCATATTAGCAGTAGTAAGCTTGCAAAATATAGATTCAATAAGTTCTCCTAGGTCACTAAAGACACGACGTGTAGGGATGGTTCTCCTAAGAGGAGGGGTTTGCAATGGTAAAGGCTTCTATATTTTGTATGCAAGTTTTAGTTATTGTGCTTTCGGTATTGGTTGGAGAGGTTGTTAGTTAGGAGTAAGCTAAAAAGGTGGTATGGATGATGTTTGCACAATTTGGACATGACAAGATTCGGTTACTCCATTTCCCACAACATTCTTATTGTGGTTGAATTGCTTTGGTCTTTTGTGGTTATTGGCTTGTGTTAATTGTGATGCTTATGCTTGAATAGGATGTTGATGTTGGCCATTTCCCTAATTGGTACTTTGATTTTGATTAGTTGAATTAAGCTTGATGGCTCCTTTATTAATGAGAACCCACTCAATAAATAAACCTTTATCAATGATCTCTTTGAATGTATGTGTACATTGTAGTTATAGATGGTAAACTATCTCACTATGCAATTTTTTAGTAAACACAATGGCTAATTATTTATTTGGTAAATTATGGGTGAAATAGCTTGCAAGGGCTCTCCATTGCTATAAATAACATGTAAAACTCTCACCAACTTTTTGCTTTGCTTGCGTTAAATCTAGTAATGAAATCTCATGCTCGAGAGTATAGAAAAAGTGTTGCACAAATTTATCAGAAAGATCATCAAAGTTTGCTACTAAATTCTTTTGAAACTTCAAAAACCACTCCAAGGCTTGTCTAGCCAATCTCCTTGGAAACAATAGTAAAAGGCATATGTCACTATATGCCACTGGTTGACATGCTATAAAGAATTCATTCAAATGAGCCTTAGGGTCACCCTTTCCTTTGTCTTTGTCAAATTTTAGTTTTTCATATCCTGAAGGAAATGGTATCTATAAATACTCCATGTTGAATAGATAGGAACACACGTCATCCAATTTGAAATTTTTAGTCTATTTCCCCACCTGAATAGTAGTAATTACATCTTTCATCTGTTGCAATTCTTGGGATAGGAAACTAGAAGGAATATTGGTTTGAGGGAGAAAATTAGTTTGGGTAGATAGTTGGGAGGTCACAAGTGGGACACTTTGACCAGGGTATGATAGAGATACCTATTGGGGTATATTAGTTTGGTTGGGGAATGGACCAAGAATATGTATACATGGATTAAGATGTAATTGAAATTACACATTTGGTTGCACAATATTCTAGTTTGAGTTGGTGATAAAGGTTTGACTTGGAGGATTTTGTGGTTGGGATGGTGGGATATAACTATACTATGCCTATTGTGGTTGAAAAGGGACATGTTGCCGACTAATTAAACCTTGTTGTGGAGTAGGAACTTATGGACCAAGACCCTATCTCTAAATTTTTAGCACATTTTAAACCAATAATTATTTAGTAGGTACTTGAGAAACATGGGGACCTCCTTGTTGCATGAATCCCTATGAGGAAGTGAAAGCAAGTTATAGATTTGGCATTTGACATTGACCAATATTTACATGTTGTTGACTACTCATTACTTGTTTTTAAATTGGTATATTAGTCTATGATTCAATAGGTATGTTTGTCATTACTTGGTGAGGTGGAACATTAGTTTCCCTTGATTGAGGTGGCAATGTATTTGTTCTCTGTTGCATTGATACACTAGATTATGTTTGCTGGTTTGGAATACTACTCGTTACTTATTGAGGAAGATTAGGATTCATCACATTCTATCATTGAGTCGTGACATTAGCCATTATTTGATTACCTAATCTTGTAGGTTGTACACTTGAGGAAGCAATCAGTTGAGGTTGGGGTATAGAAACTCCTATTCCCTAGTATGATGATCTACTCATGGGATTAACTATATGCACATATTGTTGGCTAGTTGTTTATGCATTAATACCACTTTGGTCAAGATTAGATGTTATTTTCACATTGTCCAATACATTTGGCTCACTATTCTATGTAGAGGTTGAAGATACTTCTTTAATAATAGGCATATGCATCAAAAAATCTATTGAATCAATTTGTATGAATGGGTCAAAACTCATATTCTCTTGTCTAGTTAACTTTATCAACACTCTTGTTGAAGGAACTAGGTCAATAAGAGGCTTATTCACCATGTTCATCTGATTGAAATCATGTGCTAAATTTAGGTAGGTTTGATATGTTGTTTGCATTTGGTTAAAGTGATCTTCCATGATGTTTTTGCCTTGATTGGATAAATTAGGGTCTTGATATGTTGTTTGGACTAAATCTATAGGATTGTTAGAAGAAGCTTATTGATCATAAATGATATTGTGGGGAACTCTTACTATACTTGGTAAATTTTCATGAGGGAAGTCTACTGGAAACTTGGCCCCTACCTCTATAGATCTAACCAAAATCTCATCTTTTTTCTCTAACAAATGTCATTCAAACAAAAATGGATCATACGTAGAATCCATATATGACTGTTGAATAACTGGCTCATCCACTGTGGGTATTATAGATAGGTATTATGCAATTTATTCTTGGTCTTGTTCTGAATAAGGTGGTGTGTTAACCAAATAGTTAGATAATGGATGTTGGCTTTGTGCCCCTAATTTAGTATTATATGAGGGATAAAAATCCATCTCATAAGCAATATTATCTATATAAGGGTCTTGCACCATTTCATCTTGTGCAACTACATTACTAATCCCTAAATTGTGCATGAGTCCACTACGAATGTAAGAATATATGTTGGGATCCATAGTCAATGCTTTATGATAATAGGTCAAAGAGTTCAACAAACTCTAAAAAGGACAAAATCTAAAACAAATGATGTTTCAACTTGTTATAGTTTTGTTAAAAGGATAAAAAGGTTTATGCAAAGATTAGTGAGGAAACAAGCTAGTGTGAAATATCTACCATTTCACTATTCACACAAAGATAAGCAAGTAAATGAACCAAAAATTAAAATGCCAAACTCTAAGGTCAAAGTGTTTCAAATAAATCTAATCTAGGATATTAAAAGTTGCTAGGTCATTTGGCCAAACATGGCATCAAAGCCTAGGTTCAAACAAGGCATGTGTTAGGACTCTTGGCCAAACGGCATCAAAAGCTAGACTTTGAAAATAGATGAATTTTTTTAATCTAACAGATCTAAAACACTTTTAACAAACACTAGGCATTTGATTCTTGGTCATGAACTTGATCAACTAGGTATAAGGTATGAAACAAAAGGCACTTTAGCAATGGTTTATTTTCTCATAAATAATGGTATAAAACTTGGTTGTTTTGACAAATAAGCTAGATAAAGGTAATCAGTATAACTATGCTTTAGACAGAGGATCACAAAAGTATACTTGAATTAGTCTGAAAATGTAGGAACAAATTTGGAACTCTATGTGAGAGTGTCTATGAAATAATATTTGAAATGTTTTGGGTAGCGTAATGATTCTAGACTACCCAAAAGATGTGACAAAAAAGTTTGTTTCAAAAACTCTCTAAGATGATGTTAATTTCCCACAATTTTGATAGCATAACACTACTTTTCTTGACTCAAAATGATGTGGTGTATAGACTTAAAGTATAAGTGTTTAGCACAAAATGGCTTAAGTATATCAAGTGATGACAATGATTATGAGTCTTAAATGGCCTTTAACCCAAATTGGAAATTAAACATAAGTTCCCTCAAGTTTAGTGCAAATAGATAACCCACTTAACACATCAACCCTATGAACTTGTAAAAGTGCAATTCTGAATTTAGATTATAAGTGAAGTACTTAAACAACTTTGGTAAATGTCTAGACTCAATTGGGCAACATAACTTTGCCAAAGTGGATGATATGACTCTCAAGCTTTTGATGAACTTTTGAATAAGTAAAATTGATGATCTCACATGGGCAGCATAATGCCTCTTTGTTCAAAGGAAAATTTGGACTATGTTTGGTTTGGATTGTTTGTTTACACCAAGTTTTAACTTCAAACAAGACTTTAAACTAGGACAAGACCAACTAATTAATTTCCCTTAGATCCTAAACTAACAAGGTAGCTTGTTATTTTTAGAATCTATCAATATACATCATTTGAGAGGATTTTAAGTGTTCATCCAAAATGTAAATGCACATTATATAGTAGGGTTTTTACACCCTCCTTCTCTCAAATGATAGTACTATGACATGGACCTTGAGGCACACCTTACACAAACAATACTTATGTGGCAAGTGGGGATTTATCTAATATCTAACAAGTTTTTGAATGATCTAGGGGAATCAATTGCATATTGACTTTCATGCCAAACAATGAAAAAGAAAAGCATAGATTTTGGGTTCGTATCACTTGGCCTATTGTAAAAAAGTCTAATCCTTTTTTCAACCACTACATCCTATTATTCTCTTAATGTAATGCAATGTCCAAAGTTCCACTATGTCCTGTGTGTAACTCCAAAGGAGCCAAATGAAATCAATTCCAAGAGATGAAACCCTAGGTCAAAGCTTCCCTAAAGAACTTTTAGGAGGTGATGAAGTCCCCCTCATAAGCCAAGTTTGCATAAAAACAAAGAAATAATGAAAGTAGAAAGACTTTAGGGTCATTTTCAAGGTAACCAAAACTTTGATGAGTTTTTGGAGAGTGCTTTAGGTGAATTTATTTCTAAGCCTTGGACTAGGCTACTTCAATAGGAATGGCACTTTTGATTTCAAGGGTTCCCTATAGGGGACAAATAGAATAGCATACATGCAACATCCATCTTTTTATCAAACAAAAGTTTAATCTAACAACTATTGCAAACAAGAATTGAAAAATGTGTTCAATTTTAATCTCAAATGAAATATTTGGTGGTGTTTATTTAACCTTTTGGTCTTAGTTTCAAACTTTGAAAATATTCACCAAAAACATCTAAATTCTTTATTAAACACCAAAACAAGGTTCCTAATTAATTTTTAAGCATGAAAAATGTGATCTAAATAGGTTTTGAGCAAATGTCAAGCTTGATCCTGTAGAAAAAGTGTCAACATGTCCTTTAACTTTGAAGCTCTTTTTGGTTTGAAACAATAAACTTTGGAAAAAGAGCTCTCAGGTCTATGTTTTAACAAAAATGTAGTGACTGACATCGGTTATATACAACTGATGATGGTTAATTTGGCTAATTGATGTTAGTTATCTAACCAACATTAGTTATACCAATATGACCATCTCAACAGGTATATAATTGATGTCAATTTTGCTAACTGATGTCAATTAAGCTAAGTAATTGATGTCAATTTTACTTGCCAATGTCGGTTAATATGTAAAACTATGGCAAACAAAAATAACAAAATAAAGTTAGAAAATAAATTTTCAAGAGTTTAAAGGGTCCAAAAAAATATTTTAGAGTTAAAAAATGATCTTCTTCAGGTGTGAGATGCGTCTAGTCCCACCGGCATGCCATTATGTGATCTAGTAATTTGACTCAAGAGAGGATGGTTAGTATGGTGTTAGTTCCAAAATGAAAACAAAATGAAAGAAACACAATAATAGCATAACATCTCTAGGCCTAAACACTAGGGAGAGCTTAGTTAATAAAAAATAAATGACAAACACAACTAAAAATTAATGAATAAAACACAATAATTCCTTCACCTTCCTTCGATGCTCCAAATGTTTTTGTTATAGTGGCTTGCTCGGCTTGTGCTCATGAAGTCCTTGGCAATGGAAGATTGGCTACCTCCATCTCTCCTTAGCAACTTTGGCTTATGGCTTGGCTTGGCTTAGAATCAATTTGGCATGGTAACACTAATTAATTGAATCTTTTGGAACCATTTGTGTATTATAACTTTGCATTATCAAGTCTTAGAAATGATGTTCATGGCCTCTCTATTTATAGATTTTTGCAAATCTCTAGAATCAACCTGAACCATCCATCTCAAGATTGAGATGTGTGATTAAGGATTAATTTAATTTTTGGGATTAATTTTATAATTATCCTCATCATGAAATTGGAATAAGGGGAAATTAAGAGGCATGGAGGGAATCATGGAAGGCATTGATGAGGCATGGAGGGCATGAATCCTAATATTTATGGCATTTATGGCCTAGGGATGTCTTCCCAAGAAATGAGGTCACTTGATGATGTAGATATTAAATATTCATTTCCAAAACAAAGTTTTCAACAAGTTTCCATGGAATTATTAATTAGGCCTTGATTTGGATTAATTAGCTCTTAAGCATGTTTAAGCACTTTATGCACAAATTACCTAAATTGATCAGAATGCATTGTTATTGGTCCAAATTTTGACTGGATTGAAATTGGAAGGTGATTTTAGATGCATTAAAACCATATTCCCATTTATAATGTTACCAATATAAAATAACAAAGGCATGTGTCTTGTGTAAGATATTTGATAAGAAAGAGCAATCTAGAGCACCTAGGTACAATTTTGGCATTTTAACTCAGAATGATTTGATCAAAGTTAGTTGGCCCATAAATTTCATTACCCCATTTAATGATACCTTAGCAAAAATTGGCACTTTAATATGTCAATTTCACATCATTAACCTTGTTTTAGTGTTTTTAGGCCAAATTGTGCATTCTGGGTGGAAATTGGCCAAAAGCCTAATTGGAGGTTATCGATGGCCAGATTTAGGTGGCTACAGTTGTATTCATGTTATTTAAATTATGACTCAAATATTATGTATAATAAGGTTATTTGATGGCCAAATTAGATAATACTGCTATGGATATCACCTTTCATATCCTTATTAGTTAAAATTATGTAAGTATGAGCTTAAACATTGGACAAAAATTTTGTGATAAAAACCTAGAGAATCACCTCAATACCATAAAAAATGGATGGATAAAACATAATATAATAGGTATTTTAAAATTCTTAAAGCCCTTATTTATATTATTTCTAAAATATCAATTGTCATATATGATAACTCTTCTCAAAAAGGTTGTAGTAAAAAATACTATCATAGAATTTCACTAATGGATGTTTATAAATATGAACATTATATGTGGTGGAAAATATTACATAGACTTGGGTGGCATCATCAATTATGCCCTTCATCAACATCTAACTAATGTGGAAGTAAACAAAAGTTTTTAGATGCCCTATTCGTGTATTCACTATCAACCCCAAGACTACACCCAAGTCTCACTCAATTGGATAATGCAAGCCTAAACACCAAATTAAATGATTTCTACTTTCAACTGGCCCTAAAAAAAGAAATAAACATTTCATATGTGTCAATGATGCTTTCACTAGGAGAGTCATATAAGTATTGGACAAAGACTAGGGAATAATAATTTTAGATGAAGTAAGTACCCTCATATCATAGTATGGGATATACTACATTTAATTATTGAAATTATATTATGTAAGAGTTGGGGGATTGGAGGTTTTTCCTTGAGATTTACAAGGTTGGAAAATAAAAAATATTTTTTATTAAGTTGTGCAGGTAATTAGTGGAAGTGCATAATCGATGTGGACAAAATCATGTGATGGGCATTGTATTTCCTATCTCCCTATGCCTCTATACCTACAAGAACACTACATACACTTATAACATTAAATATTAAATTTATTAACTCAAAATGGACCCTAATATAAACTTATGTTCTTTCAAAATTGATGAATTTTTGAAAGCTCATCTTTGAATCAGTTCCTCCTAGTTGCACAATCTATATTTAGAGGACTATTGGGTTGATATCTCAGATGAGCATGAGGTGATGGGGTGAGATTTATGCCAATTAATTTTGATCCAAATAAATTATTTAACCAACACATGAGTACTATATGAAAGAGTAGATGATGGGAGAAAACTCCTTGACCCAACATACACTGAGAAGGTCATGGATTCACCCCTATCGATAATAAATTTGTTTGCATGAGACTTTATTGATTTGTAACTCATAACCAAAAAATATTTGAAAACTCAATGAAGTGGTTCAATGAAAATATTTCATAATTACCTAGAGTAGGTGGCTCAAAAATATCCATAAATTTATCTCCACCAAGGAAACCCCCTCAGTAGCTCCTAAATCATCTAGTACAATTGGTTTTTGGCCACGTCTCATAATAAGTTACCTCAAGAGGTGATGTAGATGGTGAGGATCCAAACCAAAATAATTATCCATGTAATACATGTGTGGGGTGTTTTTATCTTGTAAAGAAGTTGTAGGCCAATAACTATATTCAAATATAATCATTTTCTCCCCTTAGAGATAAATATTTGTTGATTGACAACATCATGCAATAATACCTTGACTCTACTCAGGGATAGAACTGACCAATATATACTAGTCTCATTATAAGTTTTGCACCTCATGAATAAACATTTCCTCTTCCTTCAACCTATCCAAAATTTACATATTTGTCATATTTTATGCCACCAAAATAGCATTCATCACCATTTATTCTAATGGATTTGGGTGCAAAAATGTGAGTTTCAATGACATAAAATTTTAATAAATGTAGCAATTATTATGGAAGAACAAAAATGGTTGAATCAAAGTTGCTTGATTTTGATGTAGTGGCAAACTTCCTTGTGACTCTGACTCTGAATAAGGTCATAACCACATCAAGGCTAGTGTCTAACCCATTTGGATCCCAATTTGTTTCTATATGGATTAAAATATACATAGTAAAGTATAAAATTATATGAAAGGTTTAAATTATAGTTGTTCAAGGTTGATCAACAAAATCAATGCCATCAAAGGAACTAAACTTATGAGAGAGTGTGGAATGAGATATTAAAGAAATTTTAGCCACTGATGTAGAGCTACTGGTTAAAACTAGAGTCTTTGAAAAGAGAGAAAATGACCTCTATTATGATTGATTGGAAATAATATATCAAAATGCAAAAGTTTTGAAAAATTCCATGGAGGATATGAAGATACAATCTTAGATTGGAGGAGATTAAAATAATGAAGTTTGCTCTAACGTAGAGAGTGTACATTATGACTTTCTCAAGGAAGATGGACCCTCTCAATATACAACAAATGAGGTAAAAGATAAATTCATAAATATAATGTATGAGGAATTATTTAAATACATTGTATTCAATGATACCTCCATGACCAATCTAGTGAGATTCATGCCTCCATTGAAGAGTTAAACTCTAAACTAGTTTATTTGATCAAAGTCCCGAATATGATGTCAATGATATCTAATAGGTGGTTGGTCTATTGAAAATATATAATAGTCCTTAAGGAAAATTCAATTGCATAAGTAGTGAATAAATTTATAATATTCAAAATATCCAAGAAAAAATAAAGGCCATCAGTCAATCATTCACTCCACCTCCAAATCCATCCAAAACAACTCCCATTTCAAGTAAAATGTCCTAAGATGTCTTCTATCACTTTTATAATTTTTTCCTCTTTATATTTTTATAAATTTATATTTTTTTTGATAAAAAAATGTATATAAATATAAATTAGAATAAGATTTAAAAAATAGGAATATAAAGGGTAAACCCATTCAATCTTGCTTCTATAAATAAGAGAAATGGCATTTGTATAAGAACTTTTTGATATCCATTGTAATTTTGCTTGTAAGGAAGAAGGAAACTTTGTGTTCAATCTTCCATTGGGAATAAAAATAATATTGTTGAGATTTGTGTCTTCTATTTTTGTTTTACATGTGTTATTCTCAATTTTAATACATCACTCTCAACCCTAAAGTAATATCCATTTTATTGTCAATTTGTCAGACTACATTTATACTTCCTTTTGTTATGTATAGGATGACATCTGAGTTTACTTATCCATGTATGCATTTTTACCTTCCTTATTTTTTATTTTTATTTTTATTGTAGAGGTGGAAAAAAATATAATCTAATGCCAAATTTTATCTGTATATATTATGAATAGTTTATTTTAGTTTGGTTTTGAAAGAAAGGGAACCTCCCCTTCTTATAGAGGAGGGAATTTTTCCCCTTCACTATTTCCAAAATTCATATTTGGATTTTTGAAAAATATTTTTTCCGATGTTTGGTGGCACCTACCATGGGGAACATTTTAGATACTTTTGTGTTACCCCAAAGACCTATCACTCAAAAATATATAAAGTTCATAAGGTAAATATTTGTCCCTAATCACCAAGTGTTTGCTAGGTAAAGAATCACTTTTATAGCTAAATCTATCATACTAGATAAAAATGGATTTTTAAGGTATATTAAAAGAAAAGGAACTTCTGACCCATTATTTTAAATGTAATAAATGTTTGGTTTCAAACTTTCCCTAGAGAAGATAAGAAGAGTTGGCCCAACATTAAATAAAAACCTATCTCTACTCAATATCCTCATTTCTAGAGACAAATTTTCAAATCATGGAAATTGTAATACTACCTTAGGTTCCACAAATTGGAACATTGGTTTTGGGTGCTCAATTTTATTAATTACCTAAGGAATAAATGAAAATTTTCCCTAAGTTCACTAAAGACATTAAACATGACCCAGAGAAACACATAAAAGCCTCTTTATCTACTTATAGTATTTTGGGTGTAGGGCATGAAGATGTGTTGATCAACTATTCATTGAAACTCTCAAAAAATGACATTATGAATAATTTCACCATTTTCATCCTATTTAATTATTTATTGTAATACAATGAGAACCAAATTTCAATAAATATTTCAAACCATCTAAAGATGAACATTCACTTTTATTAGTACAACTGGCACAACTGACACAACTCAAAAAAGAGTATCATGAGCTCATGAGAGAATTCATATCCAAATTCAATAATTTGGTCCAAAATATTCCATAAAATTATTTACCCACTTTGGAAAATAAAAAATGTTTCTTTATTAGTACAAAAACACCAGAAGTGATTTTCTTCTTATGATAGAATCGACTACCAAATGTGGAAAAAGCTCAAAGCCAAGCTATTGAGATATAATATGACATGATTATGGAAAGAAAGATAAAAAAAGATACATTCAAAGGTAAAGGACATGTTGAATCATATCCATTAGTCTAGAAACTAGAAGATGATTTATTGGCCTTGAAGAAATAAATTACTCATTCTCATCTAATTACGCTATATCAAGATATACCTCAAAGATATTTTGTTCCATAAGATAATGTGTGCTACCATCTTCTAGATATAGCTATGAAATTATTTATTGAATAAATACCTACACAAATAAATTTATCATTCACCTGATATGCTACTATTGAACATAGTGGTTCTAACTACCTAGATAATTTGTGATTTATGTAGTTATGCATCTTGGCTAAACCATTAGATGAAGGTGATTTGGACACATTTTATCCTAAAATTTAAGAAATCAATGGAAACTCCACTATAGGTTTTTTATAATTTAAATCCAAAAAATAAAAACATAATTTAATAGTGGAGGATAATAATAAACACTCATTTATTGTGCCCAAAAGAGCTCAAAATGAGAAATTGAAGGCTACAGGAAGAGGTAAAGAAATAGAAAAACATAATGGGAAAGAGAAGATTCATGAAGATCCCAAGGTAACTCCTCCAAAGGTTTTACTCAATATGTGTATGCCTTTAATTTAATTTAAAATGGGAAATCCTCATATGGCCTCAAATCATGAAGGTATTGATTTTTGTTTCTCTTCTTCATTTGATATCATTGATCACATGAATAAAACCAATATTTTGATCACTTAGGTCAAATTTGGATCAAATTTAACAACTTATTAGATTCATTAAATGAGAAGGAACTAAAATTTAATCTAGAACACTTTTAACATAAATAATGGTTGTTGTTTCTACTCCTCAAATAATATTGTTGCTTCTATTAAAAGTGGAGAGAAATTGGACCCTTTCCGTGTTACACTTTCTATCAAAATATTTTAACTCATTAACTGCATCATTACTTCTATGGATTTAGATAATGTAATTCCAACTAAGGTCACACATGCCTTATTTTTAAAATATTCAAATACATTTGGCCACTATCATTATATGGAAGCTAAAAACATCCCTCCCATCGGGCAAACCAAAGATGCTCATGGTGGCCGTAATAGCCTTCCCATATAAAATAATCAAGTTGATAATCTTGGTGGCATATATTCCTCAAAGTTATGGGGTACTGTTAAGTATAACCTTTTTTAAATATCTTTTTGGAAAATTTTATATGGACTAGACTCACACTACTATTCCAATAAAAGGAATCAAAGAGAAGCTCTTGCTAGATCCTAAAGCTGAACACCTAGTGCAAATATCAAATGATCCTAGAACAAATATTTTATATGAATAAACATGCCCTAGTACATACATGATGATGTTAGAATAATATTTGGAGTTACATGATCTCATGAAAGTGAATTCAAATCATGTATGGACCTTGGAATATAATGGAAGTTATGCATTTGCAGGATCAGGGGTCAACATAATTCTAATTTCTCCTCAAAATGGTATTTTCTTATTTTCATAAAAAAATCCAATTTGAATGTACTAAAAACACAAATAAATATGAATAATTGATATTAGGATTGTAGGTATCATAATAAATGGTAATATAAAACATTATGGCATATGAGATGTTGAACTCATTATGAAACAAATGCAAAACTAATATCAAGTTAAGAATGATAGTCTAAAGCACTATATAAATTAGTTTCGGGGTTGTATTAAAATATTTTAATTTTTAAATATTATTTTCATTCCAATAGAATAAATTAAAATTTTGTATTTGTATATTTTTTGATTCCTCATCATAAAATAGATAAGGAAAAGTATACCATTGGTATAGTATATCACCCATGTATTCTACACAAATCAAAACACTAGCAGGTGTTCAATAATGATGAAAAAATCATTGCCTTCTTGGAGAAAGAAAAAAAATTCTAAATTTTATTTCAAATTAAGTTCATCATCCTACAAAGAATATTATTCACAATAAATCAAATTTGGGGATAAAATTGAAATAAATGAACCAACTAGCCCTGAAAATAATGAAAATCATGAACACAGAGTTATTCAACTTAAAATAAATAAAATTATGAGAGGCTTGGTATCACGTGAAGAATTCTTCAATAAAAATGATCAATGTATAAATAAATAAAATAAAATAATATCATGAGTGCTCCCCATAAAATTAAAAAGTGAACATAGGCACATAAGAATAACCAGGATATATGAATATTGATAAGTGTTTCTTAAAATAATAATGAAATAGGTTCGTAACTATCTTCAAACTGCATAGAAATATCTCCACTTTGTACTATGTTGATTTGAAATATTTATGCCCAAAAGATATGAAACATAACATTCCTAAGAAATAACACATATATACCTTTAAGAAAAATCTAAGACACTATAATATTGATATTACGAATACTATATATGAAGAGATAAAAAAGATGTTGGATGCCAAAACCATATTCCTGATATAACACTCCACATGGGTAGAAAAGATAGTTCCAGTAAGAAATATGAATGGATAAGTCTAGATTTGTGTGGATTTTTGAAATCTAAATCAATATTTACTTAAAGATAAATATCCTTTTCCAATCATTTATCAAATTCTACAAACAATAACATGGTCTAAAATGATGTCTATGCTAGATGGGTTTTTTTGACTACAATCAAGTTAGGTAGCTCATAAATGCCAATATAAAACAATATTCACTAAACCATGGTAAAAAAAATTATTATATAAGAATGTCATTTAGATGTTCCAATTCTAAATCCAATTTTACAAGTGTTATGGATTTAAATTTTAGTGTTTTGAATAACAAAATTATAGTGATCTATCTAGATGATCTCACTGTGTTTTCCAAGAAGAAACAAGAACATTATAAATATTTATAAATGGTTTTCAAAAGATGTAGATCTCATGGTATTTTTAAAATCCTAACTATTTTTGATGTCACAAATGGAAAACTCATACCAAGATTTATCCTTAAAAAATTCAAAGTAATTCAACAATGGACTTTGCCTACTAGTAAACCTAGTACGCATTCCCTTTTAGCAAGATAAATTTTGTAAGAAGATTTGTACCTAATTTTGATGAATTGAAAGGGAATATTTATAATATGATGAGAGGAAAGAATATTTTCAAGTATTAAATAAGAAAATATGTCAAAAAATCTATTGCTCATTCCTTAACATTATTCTACCTATATTTTCAAAAATAATTCATCCCATATTATTACTCCTCTAAGTATACATTATCAATAATCCTAATATAAAAAAATGAATAAGTCATTGAGTCTATGATTTATTTCATGATTTTTAGACTAAAATTACATGAAATAAAATACTCTCTTATGGAGAAACATGTGTCCACCATTTTCAAGGTTGTAAAACATTTCAAATTTATACCTTGAATTCTCATATGACAATAATGGTCCCAAATCTAGAACTTAAATTGATCTTGACATAATAGGAACTAGGATCCACATGCAAAGGATGGATATAAAAAATATAGGAATATGATTTGGATATCAAACCTTGGTAGGAAGACAAGGTCTTTGTAAAATATTTGTGCAAAGAGAATCAAACCATAAGAATCTCAATGAAAATAGGACAAATAATTTTCCACTTATGATATTCATTGATATAGTAGATGAATGGAATTCAAATATTCCATACTTATTATCACATATAAAATGCATAGCTCATTTAAATTATAGATATAAAAGGTAGACAAGATAAGAGAGATGAGATACATAATTTTGGATAACACTATTTAATAAGGGCATTGATGGAAATTTTATGAGGTGTGTAGATAAAGAAAAATAAAAAATGTTATTAGAAGATTTCCATAATTAAGAAAGTGGTGATCATTTCCCTCCTCTTATCACTTTACATAATATTTTTAAATCCCATTACTATCATCTCACATTGTTCACAGATTTATAATAATGGATTTCAAAATGTGAAGCCTTCCAATATTTTTTTGGAAAACTAAAATTGGCCACATTACCTCTATGGTTGGTAGTCATTGAAGAAACCTTTAAAATTTGGGGTTAAACATCATTGGCATGTATAATACTCATCCTTTAAGGGCATATTCATGTGTTGAAAATGAAAAATTACTTCAAAAAATGGGTGGAAGCTATTCTAGTGAGATACACAAACTTAGAGGTTGTCTAGAATCATATTAAAGAGAATATTTTGGTTAGATTGAGTGTTCCTCAAAAGATAGTGATAGACAATGATTAAATTTTTCTTCATCTACATTCATCAAGGTTTTATATGGATATGGGGTTTACCAAGATCATTATTATGATTATTACCCTTAGGTTAATGCATAAGTAGAGTATAGTAATAATAACATCACTACTATTATTTATAAACTGGTAGATGAAAATTAGAGAAATTATCATATGAAACTTTACGATGATCTTTGGGAAGACCCCATAACTGTTAAGATATTAATTGGATTTTCTCATTTTAAAATACTATATGGATTATAAATGGATATTCCCATTTTAATATAATTATTAACACTCAAACTAACTGAGGAAGTTAGGGAAAATCAATTCTAGGATTCATTATAAAAAATGGTTATGTATTTGATAAATATGAAGGAAGAGAGAGAGACAAAGAGAGTGATGGTAATTGATAATAGTTAAGATCATTAAGAACATGTAAAATATATATTTGATCAAAAGCCCAATAATTTCCAAGCTAGTGATTTGGTCCTCTTATGGGACAAGAGGAGAGAGTTATTGTTGATCCAATATCTCAGTCCTAGGTACAGCTATTGGGTTAGATGAATTAAGTTAGCTTGGGGAATAATTGTGGGACTTATGTCTTCTCATTTTAGTATATTGTCTAAGATAATCCAAGGCACAAGTTGTAGGTATTGATATCTATTAAATAACTTACTTGAAATAGATATCCAAGAGATGTAGAACTACCACTAAAGATTTGATAGCATTTTTCACACTGACTCAAAAAACTTATACACCTCTAGTTAAACCAATTTCAACATATAAAAATTTAAATCTCTAATTTTATTCACTTCATAGTTTCTAAAGAAGGGGAAAGATAACCAGTTCATGAATAAACATCAAAAGAGAGAGGGTAAGGTATAAATAAAGCCTTCTGAATTAAGGGGCAACACAAATAATTCCAGGACTAAAATGTGCCAAGCTAAATTTGCACCAATATATGTTAATTTTCATGATGGCCCAAGATTCAATCACATGGGGAGATGGTCTGAGGAGAAAGGGGCATGTTCTTAATCCATAGATTCTTTTAATGAATAAACTAGTAACAAGACTATAGTTAACTACACATAATTCATAACAACTTTCAAATAAATCAAAAAGAATCGTATAAATTAATTAGAACAACAAAATTTAAATCTATTTTATGAATGAACCCTACATAAAATTACAAAGTATAGTCATCTAGCATTGGTGTTGATCCCTCAAATAAAAAATAGAGTGAAATACCTTCAAGACATCTAGATATAATTACATAGAAAAATCAATTTTGTATTAACCCAACAACATTTGTTTTAAAATAGAGTTGACACTTAAGAAATATTTAATATCCATATATATATAAGAAGAAAAAGAAGAAGAATGGGGCTTGCCTCTTAGTAGTATGGGCCCCCATTCTAAGCCAGCATGGTTTAAAATGGTTATAATTAAATTACACCAAAATATCCCATATCATAGAATAAGTGGAAAAAAACTTCCAAGTACCACCAAGAGAGAATTAGAGGGAGGTTTGAGTTTGACCACCCCAAAAATTTTGGGGCATGCCTCTTTAACTACCAGTGTGGTTGCCACTAAGTCAATTTCCTAGTCTATCTTGTTGAGGTTCATGGAAGGATCTTGAAAGACTACCTCAACCTAGGATAGTAGTCACTTGTGATATTAGAGTGGGATTCAAAGGATACCCTTACCTCAAACATTTAGTTAATGTTTTTTTTTATTGGGTTGCCAGCTCCAGAATCATCTTGGCCCCAAGTTTTTTGGCTTTCATAACCTTTATTCACATAACTTGGTTGAATTAGACCAATTGAACCTCAAAGTCCCCTCTATCCAACAAGGTACTATCTAGGTGGAAAGGCATGATGATTTTCACCTCTTTAAAATAGGTCAACATTTTCTCCCTATTCTTTTCCATAGGTTTGTTCACTATCTACACCAAGGTTAACCATTCCTTGATTAAAGTCTTCATGTTTTTAGCATAAGTCTAGTAGGGGTTTAGAACTACCAGAGGCATGAGATTAAGCTCTATGAATATGACCTTATGAAGGACCATAGTGAGATTTTTGTATTTTGCATCCATGTGTGTAACTCTTTTCAAGTATGCTTAAGTGTGATTTATGTGTTCTTTTCTCATGGTCATAGCTTTGGTTACTTCTCTGAGAGATCTAAATATATGCATAAGGGCCTCCTCAACTCAGCCAATAATTTTTACTAAGAAATTGATCCTTACATGTGATGTGAGTGATCTAACCTATTACCTCATGTATTCCATGATATTCTTAGCTAATTCATTAGTTACCTAGATCACCAAAACATGATCTTTGACTAATTTCTCTTCTTTGTTACATGTTCTCACTTTCATGAGGGAGAAGAGTTAATGTTCAATCCTCCACAACACTAGGTCCCCTTCCTAAATGAACTTCTATGTGAGAAATCTCTTTATTCTCATATTTACTCTATCAAATTCCCATTTGACCTCTAGGTCTCCCTGATAGACCATTATCGATCTTTGTGTTTTCATAGGGGATAGGGACCCAACCTATATTGGACTAGTGATGATTCCTGGGCTGGTGGAAGAAGATGAAGGTGGGGTGGTAAAGGTAGAGGTAGATGGTGGAGTCCTAGATAGAGTATGAATGGATGAAATAAAAGGGATGAAGGAGGATAGGAATGGAAGAGAAGGTGACAAGGGAGCAATTGGAGGTAAGATAAATGGGGATCCCCATGGGAATAATTGCGCATGCCATTAGTTAGAGGTCATGTTGACCTATGGATCAATGGCACTTAGGAGTGAGGTGTTAAAAAAAAATAAGGAAATAGGATGGTTAAAGACAAATACTTGAAGGCCTAGGGTGATAGAAAATGAGGACTAGGGAGAAATAGGATAAGTGAGTTAAATATACATCCAAGAAGGGGTTATATTTTGTCTCTTATTAGATCATCTAGGTGGGTTATTGGAGTCATGGTCATCATTTAAGGACCTAAATTAATGACAAGATGAAAGTTAATCTTTTATTAGATTTAAATGATATGATCAAATTGGCCTGCATAATGGTAGTTGAAGGAAGCATGATGATAATTACTACTAGATTAACTTGCACTATCAAGGGAGTAGTTACAGGTATAATGGATCTAGGATCCACTCGAGTTATGCACATAAGTACACTCATTATTGGGATGGCCATCAAAGTAATTAAGGTGGTGGCATTGGGAATTTTATATGCTAAAAGAATAATCAATTGTGTTATTGATGTAGTAGCCATGGTGTGTGTTGTCATTTTGAATCTATGAGCCACTAAGATCTAAGATCTTACCAGAGTTGATGAAGTTGTTGGGACTAAACTAGACACTCGTAGAGATGAGGTGCTCAAAAATGAGATATTGTCAGACCAAATCTGAGAAATTGGGATTACCATAGATGGAATGGTCCAAGAGGAGGGGAATTTGGAAGTGAGGATGCTAAACATGGTCATATACAAGAGGACCTAGGTAAATTAAGAAGTCAGTGTGATGAAAACTAGGGAAGGCCTCATTAAGATAGGCCTAGTTGGATTAGATATCTTAGAGGTAATTCAATCAATTGTGGAGGGATGAATGCATTGGGGGAAGGAATCTTATGTGTTTCCCCTTTTTGTTCTCATTATAATATTTTATTAGGGTTATTTTCAATTTAGAAGTACAACACATGTGCCTCTTGTAGTTGAGTATCCCATGGAAGTGAAGGTGGTGGAGCTATAGCTAAGACTAGGAGAGGAAAATCTCAAGGGGGTTAGGAAACTAGGACCCTATTTATAATTATCCCATAGATGTAGGGTATATTCACCTCAATGTCCCCAAGCTAAGTTAGAGGAGTTTGCAGAGGTGGTTCTAACCTTTCATAAGTGACAAGCCTAGATTGGGCCTTATTCTCTTTCTTCTTTGCCACTTTCACCCTTGGGAGTACATTGGATTCACTAGTTGGATTGAGATGAACTTCATCATCCTTGTAATCATATAAATTTTTTACTTTAGTGCCAAGATTGTTACTTGAAACCACCCATCCTCAGATTATCCCAAGACCTATCTTAGGGCCTATTTAGACACTTTTCCATCTTTCATGTAGGATACACACATCTATAGACATCTCAAAATTAGTACCAGACCCTTTCTTAGGCATTTAGACCCCTAGTTCCTCAAGTTATACCACTTGAACACTAGTTCCATAAGTGGACACTAGTACCCCAATGTTATTGTCCTATTTGGGTGCTATTATACTTTTCCCTCTTTTTAGCTCAAACTGATATCTTTTCAATTCCTAAAGCACGTAGGGTTGGACTAGACCTATTTAAAAACACATACACACACCATATTAGTATATATACATGAATTTTATACCTTTATCCACTAAATGGAAATCAAATGTAAATACACATAAACAAGATCAAAACAAGTTATTCACAATCAAGGTTATTAATTCTTATTCTGACCTACTTATACATACATTCATTTACATCCCTCCTAAGCTTAGAATATAGATATTTCTAGTCACAAGCCTCACTCAAGGCCTAACACCAGCATTTATACTAGTTTCACTTGCACTTGCACCAGCACTTAGGTGGTGAAAACTACATCAGGCTTGTTCCCTCCTAGGAATATTGGTATATAGGAAACTCTCATCATAGTGAGGTGTTGAGGATGTCCAAACTATGCAAATAACACCACATATTTACTAATTATGCCAAATAAAATGACCTAATCATATTGAGGTATAGGTTTTTCATAAAAAATAGTCACAACATGTCATAAATAGTGAAGCAGGGTTTGTCTACATAAGAACATGCTTAGTAGTCTCAGACACAGATGCTCCCAAAAGCTTAGAATAGTACTTGAATAGAGGACAATAGCACCATAAGTGGACATTAGTGCCACAATGCTACTTTTTAAGGTAGGTAACTATTATCTAGGAGAGTTTTTGACACCTCAATCTTGTTTATGACACTCAGAACAACTCATGTACTAGTTTTTAGCCTCTAGATCCTTCATCTCAGGTAGTTTATAGCTAAGTATTCATTTATATCCTTCATTGATATTATTAGAAATATTAGTTTAGTTAATTTCTTTCACAAATCAATTATTGTATTTATTTCATATTTTATACCTTGATTTATTGTACTCTACTACTTTAACAACTTAGGACTTACACTCTATAACCATAAGAAGTTAAGTCATTTAGTGAACCTGAATTACATCAAATACTACCCAAACCTTATCCCTATATGCTATTAGGGTTTTTACCCTTATTTTTCCTATTTCCCTTGGTTGTGTTGGGGTTTCTATATTTTATATATTTTATTTTAGTATCACTATTTCATTTTATTTTTTATACGCCATCTCAAAAATTTATCTCTTCTTTAATAAGAAGTGCTAAGCTTAGTGTCAATCATAGTGAACATACTCAGATTCCTTCCATTTGAGATTATAAAATGGACAAATCTTACAACCCCCATCATTGAATCTTCACACCATGATTATGTGGACTTCAATGATAATGTATCCTATTATGAGTAATACAATCAAGATCAAAATGATACACAAGATGGGAATCTAGACACTCTCCCTTCACTAAATAAATAAAATATTATAGTCAATAAAGATGAAATTTAATAGAGTTTCAGAGATAGACTTAAATAATATCCCCATGATCACACATAGATTCTAGAATCCATAATAGAAATAAAGAAAAAATCTAACAATGGTTATCTTATACTTTCCTAGAAAAAAATATTGTTACACCTACTTTTGGGGGCAACTCAAATTATACAACAACCTATTTAAACTTGATAAAATTTATCAATATTAATACCTCAAATAGATATTTCCTCCTCTCCATGTGTACAATCCCTTATGCATGAAGTCTATGATCTATAGTCTAAAGTATTACATCTTCAGTAGGGTGCTACTAGGACATCACATGCTTTGAATTCTCATGTTCTTTTACATACACCTTTATCACAGCACACAATGGTAACTCCTTTTCCATCCAAATTTGTGGCACCTAATATTAATTTATATGATGGTAAGGGTGACACAGAGCACCATCTATGAGCTTTCCACGTAGCATGTTTAGAATTTATGTCTAATGATTGGTTCTTGACTAAGTTGTTCCCACATAGTCTAAATGCCTATGGCTTATAGTGGTTCTATGATATTAAAAATTAGTCCATCATTGTATTCAATCCATTGAAATATATGTTTTTGGCACACTTTTCAATCAACATTAGTGATAAGGTTTCATATGCTCAAGTGGCTCAACTTAAACAAAAATCCAATGAGCCTATAAGAAAATATATCTTATGATATAAAACTACATTAACAAATATGACTATCTCCATGGAAGATAGAGAGCTCCAAGACATATTCAAACAAATTCTAATACTAGCATTGTATGAGGATATATTATTCAAGAAGTTTCCAACATTCATAGATTTATGCCACACAATGAAATAAAGGGAAGTCAATATTCTTTGTATCGGCAAACTAAAGTACACAACTAGATTAGATTCAACTAATAAGATTTTTAATAATCATCCATTTAAGGTGAAACTCGATGAAAATAAGAATGATCAAAAGGCCACTGTTAATGTAACTTTAGAGCCACCTCCTCACTTGGTCTTATCATCTCCTCCATGAAAGAGTTTTTAAAAATATTCTAGAATCATCGACACATGTTTTACAGAAGCTCTTAGAATGTAATTTCATATCTCTTCCTCCCATTAAAGAGGTTGATATGACTAGACCTCTTCCAAATAATGATAATTCCAATGTATTCTAAAACTATCACATGGCACCATGCCATACTACAAGCAAATACATTAGTTTGAGACATAAGATATAGGATTCGATAGAAGCCAATATCATTGATATGGGCACACTTATAAAGGCACCTAAATTTAAACCAATGGAATATAAGGCATTGAAAATATTTTCAAATTCATTTGAAAACACATAGCTAATGAGGGAGGAGGCACTTTAGGTGTTCACTATACATATCAGGGACATCCACCACCGACATCTTATCATACTACTATAGAGGATATCCCCTACATAATATCATTGGTGTATATGATGTTATAGTTCCAAATAGACCTATCATCACTTCATTAGATTAGGATATTTTTATGATGATTCAAATTTAAATGCACTCTTTGTACAAGCCTACATTAACCATCATCCTATTTAGAGTGTCATGGTTGATAACAGATCAAGTGCTTACATGTGTACAATTACACTTATATAATATTTGGGTTATTTAGAGAAAGAAATTTATGTGACTAATATATTTATTCATCATTTTATTGGACATATTCATAGCTCCATTGGGGAGATTATAGTCCCATTATAGGTTAGGCTAGCATATGTGGCCACTAGATTATTAATCGTACCTAGTGCAGGTGCATTTGGCATGTTATTAGGTAGGCCATGTATATAATAGCTTTAAGCCATTCCATCCACTATAAAAATATGCCTCAAGTATTTACATGATAATCAAGTGGTTAAAGTTGAGATCCTTCCATATGAATATCCTTTACCTATCGCATAGGTAGTTACACAAAAACCATAAGTTATAGTTTGGAGTAAAGGTTATATTAGTACACCATAGATTTTAGATGATCCTCCAGTGAAAGTGAGGTCTACTTATATGGTTTTACCACATGTGCATACTCTCCCATAGAAACCCTTATTATAAAGACCCCTACATCAAAGACATGTTATGGATTTTAGAGAGATTTTCTCTACCCATTTCATTCTAATATTAGTGTTATTGAGGTCCCAGGGTTCTTAGCACATAACATACATATTAACTATAACACCTTCTATGAGGTGGGTCCCTAATAACCCTAAAATGCATAGGCTAGTTCATCCAACTTCATAGATTCATAACACAGTTTACAAGCCACTTCAATCAGCTTCTTATATTCATATCCCTACTACACAGGTAGTGTCAACTAAATATCACCTAGCATAGTCAGTTCCTAGACCATAAATACCTTTTCACAATTCATGCACCATCATTATTCCTTTATTTGATACATGACACCTTGATAGTGTGTCACTTGTGAGAATCATCAGTTAGTATGTTCCTCCCTACTTGTACATAGATTCATTTATTTTTTCTCCTTATATATCATTTAATTTTCATGTTGCTTGTACATATCTTATATCTATAAAATACAAAAACATTCAAATGTTTTCTCAAAAAATAAAAATTATAGATTGTTTGCATATCTATGTTTACATTTATTATATTTCTAGGTACTACATATGTTATATATGTTAGTATAGTCAGTTTTATCATACATACACTTTTAATTTTTTATTTTTGAGTGTTTATAGATGCTTATAGGAACCAGGTCCACAACACATATTCATATTTGCTACTATCTACCCAATGGGAGCACATACATAGATACACAGGTTCCTCATTTGACACATTCACCCATCTAGGGGCATCATATACACAATTCCAATTGTTAGGTTACATCTTTATAAACTCTATATCATAGATTTATCATTGTTATATCTTGATATTAATCATCCTACACTAATATTTATTACTAACTAATACTACTCTAGACTCAATTTATGTACATCCTTACTATTATACATATTTATATGACATGTTCATGCATACTTTCATTTCTAGCTTCATTAGTTTAGAATTGATTGTGAATTTATGTTTCAAAATATATTTAAGGGCATTTAAATATTCCATTATTATGTGGCTATATGCCACTTCCTTTCATTATATGTATGCTTTGGACATGTGTCCATGTCCTTGTGTGTGCCTTATTGATGTTGTATGCAAACATTTAAAAATTTCCTTCCATGTGGATCCAATCCAACTTAATTCCTCTTTACATATGTGGACATTTGAACATATCCTTGTATGTCTTGATTTCTCAAATTTATTGACATGTGCCCGTGTTCCTTGTATATTGGCCCATTAGTATACTTTGTGTGCCTCATGTGTGTTGTATGTATGCTTTAAAATATGCATCATGGCTATGACACTTGTCTCTTTCTTCTTACACAATCAAGTTTTATATTCCATGAGGGACCTCATGCATCTCCCTTTCCTCCCTAGGTGTCATGATGGACATCATGCCCTATCTCCCTAGGTAGTTACTCAATTTATTACTCAGATTTGTTGTTCATCACATGTTTACATTGTTATATCTATCTTGATATCCTTGTGAGTGTTATATCTTAAAAACATCATACATTACAAAATTATTCTTAGATTATCTTACATTCCAATGTTATTTATACACATAATATTGGTTTATTACATAAATTTCATATATGGTCAGGAAAACACATATCATGCAAAGCTTTTTCTTTTGAGGACAATTATTGCAAAGGTTCAAAAACTCCCCTTGAAAGAGGGGGAATTAAAAAGGTTTTTCACAGAGACCAAACCATCTCAATACACTCAAAGTATAATTTATAGCATGCAAGCATAAAATATAGATCTAAATTTCATAAAAACATAGTGTAAAATAGTCAAACAAAGATTAAAGTCAGTTTGGCATAAAAATAGCATAGTTGGACACTAGTAATAAAAGTGGACATTAGTGCCACAATGCTACTATCCAAGGCATGTAGTTATTATCTAGTATCCCCAAAAGAAAAAAAAAATAAACTTTATAAAAAAGCATAGTAGTTATAGTCCAGGTTTGCATAGATTCAGTTAAAGATTATTAGTTTTTACTCAGTTTTGCAAAAAAATCATACCAATTTGCTCAAATTGGGGGCATCATGCACAATATAATCACTCTCATTTTATATTTAGATAATTACATACATATTATTACAAATCAATATAGAATTCATATGCTCAAATATTAGATTTGGGGGCATATATACAACATATTATTTCCATGTGCTCACTTATACACTAGCTGATTAGATGGAATAGAAAAATCCATTTTATTCTCTATGTTGTACACACTAGATACCATGTTCCAAGTAATACACCAAATTTATGCCTTACTCCATCTGCAGTGGTTTTCATTATCACATAGTCCCTGAGCTACATACTTGAATGCCCGAGAGGCCCCTAGGATAATTTTCATTCTATATTTATTGAATGGATGCAAAGCTATTATATTTAGTTTTAGTTACAATCATATAGCTTTAGTTACATTGGGAAATTAAATTATAGATACATCTACTACACATGGGTAGGTGATGATGGATTCATTGTCTAATTGAGTTGTTAATCCACCAACATAAGGGGGTTGGATAAGCCATCAATCCATTCCAAGTTATTCATAGGTCATGATCCACTAAGCAAGGGTGGGAAATGATGGAATCAAGGCAAACTTAAGTTCTTGAGACACCCACACATGGGAATTAATCAAGCCATCAACTCATTCCAAGCTATTCACTGATTTGATCACTGTCTACACACACACACACACATAGGATGTCACCAGGTTTTTGCATTAGTTGACATATCCAATGATGTGTATTCATTCATTTCCTCTCTCTTATTTTTTCCTCATTTTTTGTCTTTTCTTTTGATATCTCTTAAGTAAGGATTGATCTATGCAGGTTTCATTTATAGGAAATGCAATGGATCATGCTTCACATGCTCAGATCTAAAGTTATAGACTTTGCCTCACAAGTAAGTTTAGGTACACTTCATTTTCCTTTATCCTAGTCATTTCACTTTGTTACATTTATAAAATAAAGGGGGGGAAATGTAATCATATAAAAATGTCACTTGAGTGCCAAGATTTTTACTTGAGACTACACATCCTTAGCTTGGCCCTATACCAATGCTAGGACCTATTTAAACACTTGTCTAGCTTTTGTATGGGTCACAAACATCCCTAGACATCTCAAAATCAGTCCCAAACCCTTCATTTGGCATCTAGGCCCCTAATGCCTCTAGTTATACCACATGGACACTAGCACCACAATGTTATTATACTATTTAGGTGTTATTATCCTTTTCATTATTTTTATCTCCAATGGATATCTTTTCAATTCCTATATAACCTAGGGTTAGCCTAGATATATTTCAAACCATGCACAAGCATCAGGTTAGTGTATATACATGACTTTTATCCTTTTATCCACTAGATGAAAATTAAATGAAAATACACACAAATAAGCTCAGAACAAGTTGTGCATAATCAAGGTTATTAATCCCTATTCTGCCTACTTCTACATATAATCATTTACATCCCTCTGAAGTTCAAAATACATATATTTCTAGTCTGAAACCTTACTCAAGGTACTCACACTAGCATTCATACTATTTTCACTTACACTTGTACCAACACTTAGGTGGAGAGAACTATGAACATAAGATTGCAATAAGGGGAGATTAGTATTTTTTTAGTACATGAAATCAAAATAACACACTAATAGCTAATACCTTAAGCCTATCTCAATGAGGGAGCTTAGTTAACAAGACTAGAATGGAAAGAAAAACTAAAATTTAAAATAAACCTTCTTTCACCTTCCTTAGATGCTCTAAAATGCTTGTTTTAGTGGCTTGCTCGATTTGTTCTCATGAAGTATGTTTCAATGGAAGCTTGGTTATCTCCATCTCTTCTTGGCACCTTATGTGGCTTTGACTTGGCTTGGCTTGGCTTGGCTTGGCTTTGGCTCAATATTTTGGCATTATAACACTAAGATGTAATGATTTTTGAATTCATTTTATCATTATAAGTGTGGCGTAAAAGATCTTTTCAATTCAATAGGCAAGGCCTCCTATTTATAGAGTTTTAAGATTGATCAGAATCAACCTGAACTATCCATCTCAAAATTGAGATGTGTGGCTAAAGATTAATTTAATTATTAATTAAAATTAATAAATAGTCTCATAAATATTTGGGATAGAGGAGTATTGAATAGGCATGGAGGGTCTTGATGAAGCATGGGAGGGGTTAACCTTAATATTTTATGCATTTATGGCCTAGGGATGTCTTCCCAAGAAATGATGTCACCTGATGATCTAGATATTCAATATTCTTTTCCAAAAATAAATATTGAAAAATCTCCATGGAATTATCAATTAGGATTTTTATTTGAATTAATTAGCTTTAATCATGATTAGTCACTTTGGTGCAAAACCTTAGCAATTTGTGCATAAATTAACAAATTGGTCAAAATGTCTTGTTAATGGCCTAAAATTTGATTAGATTGGAATTAAGATGAGATGTCAGATGAATTAGATCCATTATCTCATTTAGGATGTTGTTAACATAAAATAACAAAGTCATGTGTCTCGTGCAGGAGATTTGATAGAAAGGAGCAATCTAGAACACCCGAGTGTAACATTAGCATTTTGACTCAAAATGATCTGATCAAAGTTAGCTATCCCATAAATTACATTATCCTATTTAGTGATAATTTAGACAAAATTGACACTTGAATATGTTAGTTTCAAATATTTTAATGTGTTTTAATGTTTTTAGGCCAAATCATGCATTTTGGTAAGAATTGGTCAAAAACTTGGTTGGAGATTATCGGTGGCTAGTTTTAGGTGTCTACAGTTTGCCCTTATTTGGGAAGGCATTACAAACCATAGGCATAACAATGTCTTCTCAAATAATGATTAAAGTCCTATATGTCAAAAAGAAGATTATGATTAAAGAACAAAGCTCTGAATGGTGTTTGAGAAGATTATGATGATGCCCCCTTGAGGGAGTGGCCATTACATTTGTTGATGGATGATCCCTTGAAAAAGAAGCAAGAAGAAAGGTGGAACTAACCCATGATTGAGATTAATCCAAATGAGAAAATGCTTGCATTCATTGATTTAAAAAAGATATTGATTTGTTCAAAGGTAGTTATAATTAGGAATAAAAGTCAAAATAGTGAATTGCCCATAGGCAGTTGTAATCATTAAGAGGACCTAGATTAGCTAAAGATGATTGTGCCCTAGTTAAGGATCATTAACAAGCATAATTCAAGGATATAGATTAAAGATGAGTGGGAATAAAGTTATGAAAGAGATGAATATAAGAATAATATTGATCAATAGAATAATTTAGTTGTATCTGTCAATGAGGAGATGCTCATCCTTATTAGCAATAATACAACTAAAATGGTTAAAGGGTTGATTTGATCAATATGGGATGGGAAGATTTGCCAAGGTTATAAGGAAAAACTTCTATGGATCTATTGATTATAGACCTTCTTGAAGATGATTTTTTTGTAGCATGTGATAGTATGCATCATGATAGAACACCATGAAGACTATATTGAAATATGTATAAGGACTAACTCCTAATCCAATAAATAATTGAAAATAATGCACCAATGATAAAAACCATGATGATAATGTTGACATATGAATATGGTGTACTCAATAATAATGTGTGTAAAGAATCACCCAATGAACACATATAGACTAAGTCAAAGAAACAATGCTAAAAGAAAATAAATAAGAAAGTGAACAAACAAATAACATGAAATAAACAAAAAAATAGAAAGCCTGAAAACAAAAGCAAAAGAAAGCATCCTAACAATGACCATGCCCCAGTAAGGTGGATCAAGGATAACTAACTAAGCTTAGACAGGACAAATGTTTTTGGATTTTTGAAATGCTATGAATGTTTTTGGATTTTTGAGGTATTTCAATTCATAGAGAATGATAAGATACCTACTAACAAAATGGCAAGAGTGTCTGGCTTAGGTTGCTTGAAAAATGGTGAGAGCGCATAGAAAGGGGGACTGAGGTGACCCAACATTAATTAATCATGGCCCACATAGTCCTAAAATGAACTCAAGTTACAATAATTCTAGCCACACAAAAGGTAGGTAGAAACTTGACCAAGTCCCAACAAGTTCTCAAATCTGGAAAATGGCTAGTCAAATAAAAACAACAATGGCAAGGTGATGTGGTAATGCATGATAAACAAAATGTTGCCCCTAGTTTTCCCATACGTGTTTATAAATAATATATAATGGCATAGATCAATGATACTAATTTTCCTATAGGTGGTTATAATTAGTAACAAGACAAGTGAAATATTGATTTGCCCATAAGCAGTTATAATCAAGCTCACATAAACCAACTTTGATGTAAAATGGAAAATGAAAGATATCTTGCCAGATCAACTATCACACTACTTTCATATACTATCATTGTAAACATAAACTTGATTTATTGTTGAAACTTGATCAAAATCCCCCTCAAAAAAAGTGTGGGAAGAACCAAAGGAACCAAGATCAAAATAAGATAGGGTAAGATGACTAAAAATAGGCTTTGGTTTAGATAAGAATGGAATGGTCTTGCTTAGGATAATGATGGTTTGATAAATTGGATAAAATGGTAAGAGGGTTGCTCCCAAGTGATAGGGTGATTGTTTAAGTATGTAATAATGGAAAAAATATATGTAACAATGGCAAAAGGATATATAACAAAGGCAAAAGGATATGTAAAAATGGTAATGGTATGTGTTTTTGGCCTAGGTGATTGTTTGTTTTAAATTATGGTGTTCCTATTAATGGGGAGATGCATGTCCTAATCAATAAATGATACAAATAGAATATTCAAGCATTTTAATTACTATCCCATACCTCATCTAAATGGTTGCTATGTCAAAAATTGGTTGTAGATTTGGCTGTCAAGAATACTTTTATGATTTTTATTGGCCATTGATTTTGATTCCTTCAACATTGAGATAAGGTTTCTTTGTAGCCTCTACAAAAGAAAGTGTGGTCATAGATGGTAAATAAGGACAAATAATATATGGTAGTTTTGATTGTGAAATGGAATGGCAGATGATAATAGAATGTATAATGGTTGGGAAACAAATGAAGATTAAGACTTTCAATCACACATAATGTTGTTGATGTTGGATTTGACATAACTTTAGATGTGGTGGGGCTGAAGATTTTTTCTCTCAATAAGACCACTATATTTTTCTATTGTTAGATCTTGAGAGTAGCTACCATCTAATTAGGTTGTAGATAATAAGTTATTTTGATTTTATCTTTGATTTTGTCTTCATCAAGTAGTGAAGAACTTTTGTGCTCATCTATTGGTGCCTTAAAGAGGATTTAACCAATGAATTTGTCTTGATTGTCCCATATCACCTTCAAGAAGTTTTCACTAATGAATGTTGACTTTTGACTTTGATTTTCTTCTAGTGATTACAAAAAAGTTTCACTAAAAGATGTCAAGTTTGAAATTTGTGTGTCCCATAACACGTTCAAAAAGGTTTCACTAGGAGAGTATTCTTTATCTGCATGAATGTGGTCTTGGCCTCCTTACTCTTCTTCAACTATTATGTCACCATGGATGTTATTCAATAAAGTGTGATTCTATCAGTCCCAATCAACACTTGTGGGAGGTGGAATGTCAATAATATGGCTATATTTGTTGGTGGTAATGGCATGTGGAATGGTAATGGAATGCGGAGAGGTTGTACAATCCTCGTATAAGATACTAGGATAACTTGTGTTGATGTTGAAGTACTCATCCTCAAAAATCATAGCAAAATCACAAATATATTCAAACTGATCTGTGAGGCATGCGTAACCAATGTTATAATAACCATGAACATATTTTGATTATGAATCTAATTTCAACTTGAGGGACTCTGAATCTGATGTTGAGACTAATGTCAATTCTGATTTTGATACTAAATTTCATGTCGATCTAAGAATAAAACTTGAATCTAACTTTGATTCTTCATTTGATGGGTACTCTATTACAATGGTGTCTTGTTGAATGCTTGGTTTTAGATAAGTGATGGCTTGTGATGGCATGATGGGCTCCACAAAAATTGGTTTGTCAAAGTGGAACCCCTTAAGGATGGGAAAAAGGTTAAGAAATAATTCCTCAAAGATTGTCTTATCAAAGGGAGGCCCTTGAAAAATAGGCATATGGTCGAGATAATGGTTTACCTAAGGGCAATTATAATCATTAATAAGTGACTCAGCAAAGAATGGCTTGTCAGAGTGAGACTCTTCGATAATAGGTGTAGGATTAATGGTTAATTCATCATGGATTGACTTATCACAAATGGTTGTTTCAATAAAATCATCTTGGATTGGTTGGTTATTTTAGCCTTAGCTTCCAATGAGTTAGAAAATACTAGTTTTGAACATAGCTTGGTCTTTGAATGATTGGATGGGTTGAGGTTGTGATTGGTTTAGTACTATATGAGGATTGGCCTATAGTTGGATAATGGTAGGGCATTATGGAGCTTGATTGCTCACACAAGCCAAAGGATGAAGTCTTGAGATGGTAACAATAGGGTGATATGGGGCTTGGTTATGTGCATAAGCTAAAGGATAAGGTCTTGAAATGATTAAGGGGAATTATGGAGCTTGATTGCTCATACAAGCTAAAAAATTAGGTCTTGATATAGAAATGGTATGGCATTATGGAGCCTAATTGCTTTCACAATCCAAAGGATGAGGTCTTATAATGGTAATGGTATGCCTTGGATATTGTTGAGCTTGGTAGCTCATATAATCCAAAGGAAGGTTAGAGGTAATCGATGATCAAATAACAAAATGATGGCATGGAAATTGATTGCTTGCACAAGCCAAAACCTCCAAGTCCTCTTGATAAACCATATCATCCCAATCTTGAGTTGGATCATAAGTTGGTTCTTGACTATTTTTTGTGTACTGATTATTATAAAGAGGGTATTGATCTATATCCCAAACAACATTATTTGTATTTGGGTCTTCAAAGTCCTCCTCACAAGCCTCTTCAAACCAATCAAGGTCTCAAGTTGGATTATAAGTTGGTTCATGACTCTGTTCCCATGAATGATTATTATGACATGGATAGAAATCTATTTCACAAACCATATTATCATCATTGGGGTCTTGACTAAAGCCATAAAAGTCATTTTTTGTGGTCATTCTATCATAAGTTGGATTATACATGACTCCACCATAGGTGTAGCTAGACATATCCACATAAAATATGAAATCTCTAAAAACAAAAAGGCTTAGAGTTTTATAAACTCCAAAAAACTATTTCTAAAGGACAAATGGTTCAAACTTGGTTGAAAGGGTGGAGCTATATCTCCAAACAATGATTTGATCAAGGAGTTGTATCTCTAAAATGGTTTGTGCTAAGACTTGGCATAGGATAGTCTAACATCAAATGTCATATGCATAAAAGGTCAAGCATCTAAATAATAACTATCATGTCAAAATTTTAGGTTAAAGTGTTCCAAATAAGATCTAAACTAGGAAAGAGAAAAGAGTTGCTAGGTTTTTTATCCAAATGTGGAGTCAAAAGCTAGGTTCAAATAAGGCATGTGCTAAGACTTTTGGCCAAATGGCATCAAAAGTTAGACTTGAAACAAAGGCATGATTTGATTTGATTTGATTTGATTTGATTTGATTTGATTTGATTTGATTTGATTTGATTTAATCTAATAAGTTTGGAAACAACTTTGACATGGACCCAAAACACAGAATATAATATAAACACGATCAATTGGCATAAGACATGAGGCAAAAGGCTCTTGAAGAAAGGTTGTGTTCTCCCAAATAAAGGCATAAATAATGATGAGGATAGGCTTTAAACAAACAAACCATAAAGTCTTAAAATTTGGGTAATCGATTAACTGAAGTTATGTAACCCAAAAGATAAATATCTATGTATTAACCCCACCGATTGAGGCCTAAACAGAAATCAATAAATGTTTAAATCCAAACATTGACAAGGTTAATTGAAAACTCAATGTTGAAAACTAGGTTTTTGACCAAACAAGCTAGACAAGATTGGACAGCTTGATAGCACAAGATAAAGGTCTAAATGGCTTACATTACATGGTTTGAAATAAATAATTTTTGATACAATGGTAGACAAGTCTATAAATAAATTGAGTAGCCTAACTATGTAAGCATGTTTGAATGATGTGATCAATGGTATGTTTCAAAGACTCAAAGGAAAAAATAGTGTGACATGTTTTAGGTAGCATAACGGTACTCATATCAGTCAATTAACACACACACAAACAAGATTAGCAAAAATTTCAACACACAAGTGTGATGTAAAATGACCAGCATAACACCTCTTTAGACAAAAGAGTGACATACAAACAAATTGTTTTTAACATAGTTTATAAATAAACACATTAGTTTTAGTCTCAAAACACCAAGCAAGAAAATGGCATAATAAAAGTAAATCATCCAAATTCCTATCAAGGGTATGGCAATGTGGTGTTGACTAGAACTAATTGGTTTTCAATTATTTCTAGATGGATCAATTACATAATGACTTCAACATCATGATGCAAAAGAAATGCACTTTAATTGGGTGTCTATGGTACTTAGCTTGTTGAAAAAAGGTATTGCCCTTTTTGTAACCACTACATCCATTGCTTGCTCAGTGTAGTACAATGTTCAAAGTCTAGATACATCCCATGTGCAACTCCAACATTAGAAGGTGGTTTAACCACTCAAATCTTCAATCCTAGTGGGAGTACATGAAGTCAATGCCAGGAGATGAAACCTCGAGTCAAAGCTTCTCTAAATAACTTGCGGGAGGTAATAAAGTCTCCCTCGCAAAACAAATTTGCATAAAAATAAATTACTAATAGAAAAACTTTAGGGTCATTTTCAAGGTTACCCAAGCTATGATGAGTTTTTGGGGAGTGCTTTAGACAACATTCTTTCTATGCCTTGGATTAGGCATGTTTACAATAAGGACAGCACTTTTGATTCCAAAAGTTCCCTAAAAGGGATGGATAGAAGAGAATACATGCAATGACCTTCTCTTTTCCAAATCAAGTTCTAATTAAACAATTATTAAAAACAAAAATTGACAAGTGTGTTCAATTCTAAGCCCCAAAGGAAAGATTAGGTGGTGTTCTTTTGACCCCTTGGTCTTAAGTTATAACTTTGAAAGCCTAATTATCAAAATCATTCACTTAAGCATCTAAAATTTTTATTAAGAACCAAAAATAGGTTCTTAATTCATTTTAAAGCATGCAAAAGATGTCTTAATATCACGTTTTAACAAATTCAAAGTCTTCCAATTACCTGTCTACCCTTAAGGCATCGCCCCAAAAGTAAATGTGTTAGATTAGAAATATTTAAATATATTTTCAAAATTATGTAAAAAATATATGTAACTTTAATCTAAAATAATATCATATTATTAAAATTTAGAAGAAAACATGTGGTTTTAAAAACAATCATCAAAAATAGATTTCATATGACCCCAAAGAAAGCATTTTAAAATGGCCTATTAGCTCTCAAGTTTTGTGTTTTTAAGAAAAAAATATAGTGAACCATCAATGGTTTACCTAACCGGTGATGGTTTACCTAATTGGTGATGGTTATATGACCATCGACTGTTTACTCAACTATCGGTGGTTTACTTAACCATCGACGGATCTCTATGTAAACCCGTGATAAAGAAAAATGGTAAAACAAAGTTAGAAAATCAAATTGTAAGAGTTTTAATAATCCAAATGAAGATTTTAAAGTTGCATAATGATATTCTTCCTATGTGGGATACATCTTGTCCCATCAGACGTGCCATTATGAATATAGGATTGTAATAAGGGGAGATTAGTATTGTGTTAGTATAGATAACACCTTAAGTCTATCTCAATGGGGAGCTTAGTTAACAAGACTAGAATGGAAAGCACAACTAAAATTCAAAATAAAACTTATCTCACCTTCCTTGGATGCTCCAAAATGCTTTTTATAGTGGCTTGCTCAGTTTGTCCACATGAAGTCTGCATCAATGAAAGTTTGGCTATCTCCATCTATTCTTGGCACCTTGTGTGGCTTTGACTTGGCTTAGATTAGATTTGGCTCAATATTTTTGCATTATAACACTAATATTCAATTACTTTTGAATGAATTTGGTCATTATAATTTTAGAATAAAAGAGCTTTTGAATTCAATAGACAAGGCCTCTTATTTATAGATTTTTGAGATTGATCAGAATCAACTTGAACTATCCATCTCAAGATTGAGATGTGTGTCTAAGGATGAATTCAATTATGTAATTAAAATTCATAAATAGGCTCATAAATATTTGGGATATAGGGGCATTGAATAGGCATGGAAGGTCTTAATGAGGCATGGGAGGGGTTAATTTTGATATTTTATGCATTTATGGCCTAGGGATGTCTTCTTAAGAAATGATGTCACATGATGATGCAAATATTCAATATTATTTTCAAAAAATAAATATTAAAAAATATCCATGGAATTAACAATTATTCTCATGATTTTAATTAATTATCTTTAATCATTATTAGTCACTTTGGTGTAAAACCTTGGCAATTTGTGCACAAATTAATCAAATTGGTCAGAATGTCTTGTTATTGGCCTAAAATTTGATTGGATTGGAATTAGGATGTGATGTCAGATACATTGGATCCATTATCCCATTTAGGATTATGTCAACACAAAATAATAAAGGCATGTGTCTCATGTAATATATTTGATAGAAAAGAACAATCTAAAGCACCCAAGTACAAATTTGGCATTTTGACTCAAAATGATCTGATCAAAGTTAGCTGGCCCATAAATTACATTATCCTATTTAATGATACTTTAGCCAAAATCATCACTTGAATATTTTTGTTTCAAATCTTTCAATGTGTTTAGTGTTTTTAGACCAAATTATGCATTTTGGTAAGAATTGATCAAAAGCCTGATTGGAGGTTATTGGTGGCAAGTTTTAGGTGTCTATAAGAAATACATTAGGCTTGATCCCTCCTTGGAGTATTGGTATGTAGGTAAATATCATAATAGTTGGGTATTGAGGATTTCTAGCCTACCCAACTAACACCACATGTTTACTACTTGTTCCAAATCAAATGCCATAATCACATGGAGGTCTAAGGTTTGCATACAAAATTAGGTACAACAAGTCATAGATAGCAAAGCAAGGCTTGTCCACATAAGAATAGGATTGGTATTCTTAGACATAGGTTCTCAAAAAAACTCAAAAAAAATCCTATAGAGAGGATACTATCACCATAAGTGGTCATTAGCACCAAAACACTACTATCCAAGGTAGGGCACTATTTTCAAAGAGGTTTTTTGACACACGGATCCTATTTACAACACTTAAACCAACTCATATACCAATTTTTATCCTCTATATCCTTCATCTCAGGTATTTTTGATGTATACATATGATGGATAAGTCATATTAACATTCACTCATGTCTTTAGTTTCCATAATTGATCTCCTTCTTTAGTTATATTGTTCTTTATTATCCTTATCACACTTTAGTTTTCCTCTTTTTGATGAGGACTCAATAGTCAAGTTGCATATGTACCTATGATTTTAAACTATAAAGAAACTTATTTTTTCCCTTGGGCTTCTATCATTACTGTCCATATTCATTTTACCTCATACTCTTCAAACTAGTCTCTTTGGTATAGTCAACTCCTTCATTAGTGCTTCCATTATGCACCTCTTGGTTCACAAGACCAAAGATTATTATGAGTGTTAAAGACTCAATATCTAGTTAAATATAGCCTTCAGTTTTATTATAATATCTATTCAACCCATTTTCAACCACTTAGACAAACTCAAACTCTCAATTAACGCCTTTTGGCATAATGTTTCTCTAAGACTTGTATAGGCTAGTATGCTTGTTTAAGAAATTTCTCTCTTTAATCAATCTATGCTCTATTTACAAAGTGAAATCACATTTCCTATCTTTATGTATTCCCTTTGATGTGTATATAAAGTTTCGTGACTTTTTTCCTTCTCTAGATAATACTCTCATAAGAAAACACCTCTCTTTTAGGCTTTTTTTAGCCCTCTTTGGATGACACAGTGCTAGAATCCATACCATCCATACTCATTTCAACCCTGAACCACTTTAATATCTTCACACATGATTAGGTGAACAAAATTACCAAAAAAAATTATTTTCCAATGGTAATAACTCTTTATAATGGCCAAACCCTAATCCTAGGGTTTATTAGGCCTACACATGGCTAAGGGCCTTCAAAATCAGATAACTTGAGTTTAAAATTGAGTAAATGGACCAATAAATTTTCATCAAGTCTATCTTCATGATTATCAACCTTTCCAATAGGTTTTAAGCTTGGAATCACTCTCACTTGTTCACAATATCCTCAAATATAGAATTATGGACTCATAATATGACTGTGCATGACAGGGTAGATATAAAGCTTACCATCTACTGAGTATGTGGTTACTTTAAAATGATTTAAGACATTTATTATGTCTATATGACTTTTATCTTAATATTTTAATGATCGATGATCCTCCTTAATCTTATATGATGCAGAGCTTTTATCACTAGCCTGTAATTCTTCCTTCACTTTGCTTACAAACTTGAAAAGCTTCCCTTAGCCAACACTAGGAAAATCTTATCCAAAAGGACAAAAACTCAAACACATATGTAATAAAATTTCCAAGAAACTCAAAACAATCTATCATAATGTTTAAAATCATATCAAACTACTTTCATCATACTTTTCCTTTCTTTTCACTCAAAATTCATTCTCTTGCTTTCACATGCTCCTAACCCTATTTATGGGCAAATTAACTATTTTGTTCCATAAAACTCTTTATGTAAAAAAATATGTTTCTAAGTACCCTTTATCATTCTCTTACTACACACAAAATTTTAAGTGAGGTTACTTTGAAAAGTTTAGTACCTATAGGCTTACCTGGTCCTCTAATTAACCTTCCAAATGGGTGAACCTCTTTGGTCTGAGCAAAGTAAGGTCATCCAAGGAAAAATACTAAACTTTTTTATCACCCATTATCCTCCTCCAGATTAATCAACCTTTTTTTCAATTTCACTCCTCACACACATGTCCTTTCCTTCTTTGGCCTATCTCACTAGGTCTCTTCTAGGTTTAAACCCACTCAATCCCTCAAATCCATACCGTCTATAATCATATCAACTTTAAAAAACTTGGATATGTTAGAGAATATTAAATTATGAAATAATACAAATTTTTATCTTTTTTTTATAGTTAAATCTTTTAAAATCTTCCAAACCCTATATTTAGGGTTTCTAGTCCACTATTAGGGCCGAGAGCACACTAAAAGGCATATCTTTTGTTTTAATGGGTTTTTTAACCCCAAAAATTTTTCATTGGGTCTATATTTACCCCTATAAACTCTTACATACATTGGATGGTTTCTTCCAATCCTTTTTCAACTCTTTCTAACCCAAAACCAAGTTGACTATACTGGTAAATAGGACACTACAGGTCTGTAGGCTTATAATGGATACACAAAGAATATATAAAGGTAACATAAAGTTAAATAAAAATTTAAACACATCCCAAACACTTACCCAAATGTCTTAAAAAATATATATCCTTAGTTCTTGAACCATTTCATTCAATACATATAGTCATCATTCAATCTTACAAGGCATGTTATAGAATACAAAGGTTTTTGGTGCTAGCTCCAGATATCTCAAGAATGTTCTTCTTGTTTTATTGGAACATTCTCAATTTAAAACATATAAACCTATATTTAATATTTTAATAACACAATTCCAATTGAAACAATGACCTTTCCTTTATGAAAGCAAGCACACAATCTGCACGTTTAATCACGATTCCCCAAATAGGGGTCTATTCATAGATGTGCTTGAACATCTAATGATCTTATCACTATTCATTAAAATATTTTTTCTTACTCACATGCATATAACTCCTCAAGTACATTAAAAAAACCTTTGTCACTATCATTCTTTTACAACAAAACATGCATATTCAAAATCACAAATAATTATACAATAGCAAGGTATTTAGTTTGCACAATCTTTCTAAGGATTGTATATTCCATTCAACTTAAAATTCTCAGTATAAACTTAAATAAACTTGAAAAACATGTTCTTTATGAGTACACAATTCTCATATGAACTTTACCATCCATTCCTTTATGCATATACAAAACATAAAACTCAGGGTTCTATTATCATCATACCACAGAGTAAAGTAATATACCATATGCAAAGTAATCATGAAATCTCTTGTCCTTAGGTTTGAAAACAAACTCTTAACTTATAAATATTACCAAATATCCACTAGACACGATAAGTCCTTCACTATTTTATTCTTTAATCTTTGGTTCAAAATAAATATACACTAACATAGTCCTCATATAATTTCCTTGGTAGACCTTCTTTCCATCACAGTCAAGTCTGGCCTATTTCTTCACATTATGTCCTTCCTGCATACCATACACATACTATATAATCTTACTACTATGGAAAAGACTATAAAACATGATCATAACCATTTCTTGCTTCAAGAAACATCTATCAACTCCTAATCCACATAAGGTGGTGGTTCAACAAAACTCTCACCTCACACTTTTCACTAGACATATGACTCAAAAACAACATTATGAACTTCTTAAGGCCATCAAGACTTATTACAACTTTATTTATCAAATACACTATCTTCAAGACTCACTTAGACTCATTAAAACATCATAACAATTTGAAATTCCCTTTTGGTGGGAAAACCTATCATGGACACAAATTCAAATTTGCTCCTACTTAAGACACCTTCTAGACTATTTATGAACATTCCAAGATGCCCCTGCATCATACTCTCAAGGGGAAAATCCTTGACCTCCATCTTCTTATTCATTTATATTCTCATACAAATGTGTGTGTTCCTTTCTACCCCACCTATGCTTGTGCTTCCTCATCTAATTTCTCCTTTGCTCTCTCTCCTGCTACTTGTACCTATAACCACTCTTCTTTCTTTGCTTGAAAACTTCTCTCATGTGATCCATTGTCACTTCTATTTCTTCTATGATTTCCAAGGCATCAATAAATTCTACTTCATTTCTAGTTCTTCATGGAGTGACTAAATGAGTCCCTTAACATCACCTTCTCTTTTTTGTCCCTATATACTATCCCTTTCTCTTTTAGATATAGTTGTAAACAGTCTCTTCTCATCTTTACACTCTTTTTATTGCACAACTACTGATATTTCCCCATCCCTTGTCAAACTGTAGACCTAACTCTTGACTTGGCTACTTACTATCTTCATACCTACATATGAAAACTCAAATATAATGTTAGATATGAAACAAAGAGACCAGAATGTCCCTTTAAGTGCCTCTTAAATTGACACCTTCTTTCCTTTGTCTTCTTCTTCAAGTGCTTGTTTTGGAAACTTGTTTTTCTTCAAACCTTTATGGGATTTTATATTCATTTTTTCCTTCTTCAAGGAATTCATCTCATGTCTTTTCCTCTTCATAAGCAACTCTATGGGCCATTTCACTTTTTTCTTCACCACCCATCCTTGTCATGGGCCTTCTACCTCTTGTTGCCTAACTGATTGATCACAATCTTCTAGCAACTCCATCATCTTAATCTCCAAATTCATCAAATCTTTCTTCAGTTCCCTCCTATCTCTATCCATTTTTATCTCTTCTTTTTCTCTTCCTGACTCTCTCTCTTGTGATTTTTCATTTGAACCCTATCCTTCTTATTTCTCTCTAATTCTCCCTTCATCTTCCTCTTGAGTACCTCACTTGGGTACACACTCTCTCTCATCTTTGTTTTGGGTCTCACTTGGACCTCTTCTTTGGTTCACACCTAGAACCTTCTTTCTACCTCAAACCTCACTTGGGCCTTTAATCTCCTTGTCCTTCATACTAGGACTATCTTTCTTTCTCAACCTCTCTTTATGAGTTTATCTCTCTCACTTGAGCTTGTTAATAGCTCACTTGTTTAAGGCTGCCACTTCACCATTCACTATTTTCTATCTTTCACTTGTCACTCATCACTAGAAATTCATTTATTCAATAAATCAATCACAAATTACTTCATACCTTCTTGAGTTGTTGTCTCAACTCTGCCCCTCCAAAGACTCTTTCTTGATCAACTCCTTTCCTATAATTTTCATTCACATACATAGTAAACAAATCAAATCATAAACCTATACTTATAGTCACACATTTCCCAATGCATCTCCTTACTCTGATACCAAATGATTCAAATCTCTTCTCACTAGCCTAAAATTCCTCCTTCATTGTGCTTACAAACTTGTAAGGCTTCCCTTAGCCAACACTAGGCCAATCTTGTCCAAAAGGACCAAAACTCAAACAACTATGTAATAAAAGTTACAATATACTCAAAATAATATATCATAATATTTAAAATCATATCAAACTAATTTCATCATCCTTTTCCTTTCTTTTCACTCAAAAATCATTATCTTGCTTTCACATCCTATAGCCTTGTTTATGGGTAAATTCACTGTTATGTTTCGTAAAAATATTTATGGAAAAAAATGGTTCTTTAGTACCCTTTATCATTATCCTACTACACATAAAATTTTAAGTGAGGTTACTTTGAAAATTTTAGTACTTATAGGCTTACTTGGTCCTCCAATTAGCCCTTCAAATGGGTAAACCTCCTTGGTCTGAGCAAATTACAATCATAAAAGGAAAAATACTGACCTTTTTGGGCACCCATTATCCTCCATTTTAATCAACATTTTTTTCAATCTCAATCCTCACACACATGTCCTTTCCTTCTTTGGCCTATCTCACTAGGTCTCTTCTAGGCTTAAACCCCCTCAGTCCTTCAAATCCATACCGTCCATACTCTTATCAACTTAAAAAAACTTGTATAAGTTATATAATATTAACTTATGCAATACTAAAGATTTTTATCTTTTTTGGATAGTTAAATCTTTCAAAATCTTCCAAACCCTAAATTTAGGGTTTTTAGTCCACTATTAGGGCCGAGAGCACACTAAAAGGCATATCTTTTATTTTATTGGGTTTAAAACCCCCAAACCCTTTTAATTGGGTCTTTATTTACCCCTATCAACTCTTCCACACACTAGATGGTTTCTTCCAATCCTCTGTCAACTCTTTCTAACCTAAAACCAAGTTGACTATATCGATAAATAGGATGTTATAGGTCTGTAGGCTTATAATAGATACACAAAGCATATATAAAGGTAACATAAAGTTAAATAAAACTTGAAACACATCCCAACCACTTACCTCAATTTCTTCAAAACTATATATCATCAATTCGTAAACCATTTTATTCAGGACATACAATCACCATTTAATCCTACAAGGCCTGTGACAAAATACAAGGTTTTTTGGTGCTAGCTCCAGATCTCTCAATAGTATTATTCTTATTTTCTTAAAAAATTATCCATTTGAACCATATCAACCTATATGAAATATTCTAATAACATAATTCTAGTTGAAACAATGACCTTTCCTTTATGAAAGCAAGCACATAGTCTGCACGTTCAATCATGATTCCCCAAAAAGGGGTCTATTCATAAATGTGTTTGAACATCCAATGATCTTATCACTATTCATTAAAATATTTTTTCTTACTCATATTAATAAAAATCCTCAAGGATGTTAGGAAACCTTTTTCACTCTCATTTTCTTACAATAAAACATGCATATTCAGAATCATGAACACTTATTCCATGATAGGGAATTTAATTTACACAATCTTTCGATGGATTGTATATTCAAATTCAACTTAAAATTAAAATAAAAAACTTAAATAGGCTTGACAAACATGTTATTTATGAGTACAAAATGCTCATATAAGCTTTACCATTCATTCTTTTATGCATATACATAACATAAAACTCAGGGTTCTATTATCATCATATGAAAGATACCATATGCAAAGTAAGCATGAAATATCTTGTCCTCAGGTTTGAAAACAAACTCTTAACATGTAAATATTGCCAAATATCCACTATACACAATAATTCCTTCACTATTGTATTCTTTAATCTTTGGTTCAAAATAAATATATACTGACATAGTCCTCATACATTTTCTTTGGTAGACCTTCTTTCCATCATAGTCATGTTTGCCTTGTTTATTCACATTATGTCCTTCCTACATACCATACACACACTATATAACCTTACTATTATGGAAAATACTCTAAAATAAGCTCATAACCATTTCTTGATTCAAGAAACATCTATCAACTCCTAACCCAAGTAGGGTGGTGGTTTAACAAAACTATCACCTCACACTTTCCTCTAGACATATGACTCAAAAACAACTTTATGAACTTCATAAGGCCATCAACACCTATTACAAATTAATTTATTAAATACAATATCTTCAAGACTAACTTAGACTCATTAAAATGTCATAACAATTTAAAATTCCATTTTGGCAAGAAAACCTCTCATGGACACAAATTTAAATTTATTCCTACTTAAGACACCTTCTAGACTATTTATGAGCATTCCAAAATGCATGTGCATCATTATACCAATACTTATTCCTCATAATGTTCCCTATCTTGAGTTTGAGCATTGAATTGTGCAAAAATTTATGTGGTTTGTGTATCCTTGTTATTCTTCTCAACTTAGTTTGGGATCTTCCCTAGATTCTTCCAACTTATTACACCTTTCACTTACATTTCATGAATCATGTTCACCTCCAAAGATCAATTATATTTGTTTTGTCCATTGACTGTGCATGTCAATGTTAACTACAAGCCTGTAAGATCAGCATAGTCTTTCCTTCAATTATTAATCTCTTCCAGCATATCCAAAACTTTTTAACCTTCTTTACTAAGATGTTCATCCACTCAAATAATACATTTAATAGTTCTTATGATAAGAACAAGATAATAACTCTTCTAACATTCCTTTCAGAGTGACTATGAACCTAAAATAGGGTATAGGAAAAACACAACATTTGAGTTTCCCAAGTGATATTTGAGTCTTTAACCTCACTCTAGTACATAAAAAATATCTCATCTACATCCATAACAACATTAATACATTATTCAAGACTTTTGTGTTATCAATAACAAAAATCCAACCTCATTTGGAAACTATGTTTCTGTCAACCTTCTAATGTTCAAGTTTCCAATAACTGAGTTGTTGTTCCATTAGTTATCCATTATAATATTCCATAAAAGACAATAATAAAGGTTAAATGATTCACATAAAGACTGAGAAACAAAATCCAAACCTTATTCTTGCATCAACAATCCACAACTATAACCCAAACTCCACTTCACACGCTTGTCACCCTGCATACATAACTCTATCCTAAAAACATTATCAAAATATCTATTTATTTTAGTCTTAAAGGATTATTAAATCAAATATAAAACAAGAACATGAAACATCTCCTAAGATATCAATGCACACAATAGGAATATTTTCTTGATTCATTTATATAAACATTGATTACAATATAGTCTAAGAATGGACCTTGAAGGTTTTATCAGCGTTTAAGAGGTTCTTAAAATAATTTTTCTTTTGCTCCTTGTTATTCCTTTGCTATATCTTCCTCTTCTCTCTCACTCATCCTCTCCTACACTATATAACTCTAAAAAATGACTTGTCTCCCCAAATCCAACATAGGTTCTTGTTTGGTTACACCAACTTCTTGTCCATAACCAACTCTAAACGTACAATGGGGTATTTTACACTTATTCATATGACTTGTCTCAATACATAAACATGATTTATATTCAAACCCTTCATATAATTACTTGATTAATCCCCTAAACCAACTTATTCACCTAAACACTCTAAACACACAAAATAACCCTCCTAGATTCTTGACATATATTTGAATTTTCAAATTCTTGTTTTTGGAGGGAAAACTCCAAACATCCTCAAGACTTGATCTTATGACTCCTAGAGACTTATAATGGCCTCAAATACATATCATGGACCTATAAATGTCTCTTGACACACACACTTTCACTCCAAACTTGACCAACTTGACTTTTCAAGACCAAAATGCAAAATGAATGTCTTCTTGCGTTGATGCTCCTGCATCAAGTTTCCTACCAAGTATTCATTTGTCTCCTTCATTTATATTATTATAAATATTAGTTTATATATTATATTTCACAAATGAATGTTTTATTTATTTCATATATTATACATTTATTTACTATACTCAGTCCCTTTAAAAACTTAGGGCTTACACTCTATAACCCTAAAAAGTTAATTCATTTGGTGAACCCAACTTCCTTTGAATACTATCCAAACCATATCCTTAGATGTTATTAGGGTATGTACCCTTTTTTCATATTTCCATTAGTTGTGTTAGGATTTTTATATTTTATATATTATATTTTAGAATAAGTGTTAGGCTCTTTGGCAATCGTATTGAGCATACTCAGATTATTTCTATTCAAGCTTATACCATGGAAAAATTACTAGTTATAACCCCTATCATTAACCCTTCAAGCCTTGATTATGTGTAATTCAATGATAATGTATCCAAATATGATAAATACAATCAATATCAAAATTATACACAAGATGGGAATTGGGACAATCTCCCCTGACTAAATAATGAAAATCTTATAGTCAATAAATATGATATTTTATAGAGTTTCATAGATAGACTTTGATAATATCCATATGGTCATGCACAAATTTTTAAATAAATAATATAAATAAATAAATAAATCCAATAATGGTCAATCTTATATTCTCCAAGATAACAATATCATTATATCTAATTTGGGGGCAACTCAGCTTGTATAATAACTTGTTTTAACTTGATAACCTTCAACAATAGCAACACATCCTATGGCTAGTTCCTCATATCTAGATGTATAATCCCTTATGCATGAGATCCATGATATATAGGATAAGGTGTTACAACTTTAGTAGGGTACTAATAGGCCATCAAATGCCTTGGATTCTCATGTTCTTTTACATAAACCTTTGTCATAGCACATAGCGATAACTCCTTTGCCATCTAGATCTGTGGCACCTAAACTTACTTTATATGATGGTAAGGGTGACCCAAAGCACCATATATGATAACATATTTTGACTATGTGTCCAATGATTGGCTCCTTACTAATTTTTCCCACACAATCTAAATGACTATGCTTTACAGTGCTTCTATGATCTTCCAAATCAGTCCATCAATGCATTTAATCCATTGGAATATATGTTTTTTGGCACAATTTTCAATAATCATTAGTGATAAGGTTTCATATCCTCAAGTGGCTCAACTTAATCAAAACTCTAATGAGCCTATATCATAATATGTATTGCAATATAAAACTACATTGGTAAATATGGCTATCCCCATGGCATATAGAGAGATCCAATACATATTCGAATAAAGTCTATTACCAACATTACATAAGGATATTTTATTTAATAAGTTTCCAACATTCATAGACTTATACCACATAGTGAAGGAAATGGAAGTCAAGCTTCTCTATATGGGTAAACTAAAGTACACAACTAGTTCAAAGTTAACTAATAAGAGTTTTAATAAGTCTCCATATAATTTAAAACTCAATGAAAAAAAGAATGACCAAAAGGCCACAATTAATGCAGCTTAAGAGCTACCTCCTTACTTATTTTTATCATATCCTCCATGAATATTTTTCATAAATCTTTCAAAATTGCTGGTACATGTTTTACAACATCTCTTAAAATACAATGTCATACCTTTCTCCCTCCCACCAAAGAGGTTGATATGACTATGCCTCTCCCAAATAACTATGATTCCAATGCATTTTATGACTATTATAGGGCATCAGTCCATACTACAAATATATGCATCAGCTTGAGATATAAAATATGGGATCTTATACAGGCAAATATAATTGATGTGGGCACACCTACAGAGGCACATAAAGTTCAACTAACAAAATCCAAGGCATTGAAAATATTTGTATATTAATTTCTAAAACACATAGCTAATGAGGCAAGAGGCACTTTAGTGCTCACTATACATATCAACCACATACACCATTGGCATCTTAGCATACTACTAGAGAGGATATTCACCCCCTATATAATATCATTGGTATATATCATAATATAGTGCCAGCTAAACGTCTCATCACATTCTCAGTGCAAGAGATTGTCAATGATGATTTAGATTTAGATATAGTCTGTGTATGAGCCTACATTGACCATCATCATATTCAGAATGTTATGGTTGATAATGAATCAAGTGTTAACATGTGTATTATTAAACTTATACATCATTTTTTTATTCTGAGTAGGACAATTATGCAATAGATATAATTAATCATGGTTTTAGTGGCTACTTTCAAAGATCCATTAGTGAGATTGTACTCCCATTATAGGTTGCCGTAGCATATGTGGCCACTAGATTCTTAGTCATACCTAGTGTAGGAACATTTTACATGTTATTGGGTAGGCCATGGATACAATAACTTTGAACTATTCCATCCATCATACACAGATGAATCAAATATATGCATATTAATCAAGTGGTTATATGTCAAGGGCCTTAATATGAGTATCCTTTACCTATCCCATAGGTAGTTACTCAACAACCACTAGTTACAATTCTAATTATAGTTTCTATTAGTACACCACATATTTTAGTTGAGCTACCAGTGCAGGTGAGGTATACTTATACAATGTTACTATTATCACTCAATTTTTCACCCTTGGAGAGGTAGTTCAAGCCTAATAAAATTAAGTGAAACAAAGATACTACCCCTATACCTATGGGTTGTCTATAGTATGGGTAAACCTATAGATTGAATGGCTAACTCCCTTGATATGTCTATTAAATCTCATCACCTATGATACCAACTTGTTGAAATGAAAAGAGATAGAGAGAAAATGAAATAAAGCTAACCTAATGAGGTGATGCATCAAGTTAATCTCCACAAGACTACCTTGTAATTTCACTATCAAAGGTGGTTCACAAAACTAACTTCAACATCCAAGGTTTCTCTAAAATAAATATTTTAACATAGAGGTAAGATACAATGCATTTCCAAAGGTGGATGAATAAGAGGTCAGATTGTAGACACTAGTACTCTTCCTTACACTTAAATACATATAATACCACTAAATACACTTCATGTGACATGTTAGAGAGCTGACTACTAGCATAAAACATGAAAGAGAAAGGTGAACACAAGGATAGATGATTATCACTTGTCATTCAACTATGCACTACTTCACACACTTAGAAAAGAAGTTGATAAGTCAAAAATAGTTTGAAATATTTTATTCAAAGGCAAAATTAGTACTCAAACTATCAAGGCTTTTACATAGCATATGTGGATTATATTACAAATCTAAAAGTGGTTACTTATATAAAGAAGTGTGAAGAGAGAGAGGGGCATAGTAGAAGAGGATTGACAAGTGTCTTCATGAGTTAAAAAAATAAAGGGGGTTACAAAATATTCTAATCATACTTCCAATTCCATTTTTATCACTCTTAAAGATGCTCTAACCCTCCATTTGTCATAGGAGTTACAATTTGGCTTGACACCTTGACTAGATTCTTTAAAATTGCCCTTCTTTGCATAATAAAAGTGATAAATGGACCTTAAAATCATGAATTTTACATGAAATTATCTTATAAAACTCATTGGATACCTACCATTCCTTAATAAACTCCTATGTTCTATCATTCATCTGCATAGGTATCTTGAAACTCTTCAATTCCCATGCCTAACTTGGTCCAAGTGGCCTAAAACTCAAGTTCATCTTATTCAAGTCATCATATCTCTATTAATGGTTTTAAAATATTTTATCAAGCTTGAAACAAACAATTTTGGTTCTTAGAACAACTCCCAAGAACTCATTTTTCTCCTCAGACCCTCACTAGGCCTATTTTCCTTATAGCCCTAAAAACCTACAAACCTCCTTATTTAGGAAAATTTATGGATTATATTAAAAAAATAAATGAATATTATAGTACCAAGTGTGTCCTTATAGATCCATGTCAAATTTCATGTCCTGATTATGAGTCGAAGTCCATTTTTTTGCCTTTCTCTCTTTAATTAGGCCTCCTTAGCTAGAACCCTATTTTATTACTCTAGACCTCTCTCAAAAGTGTGAAATCACACAAAATAATGTTATTCACTTTCTCTATTATATCACCAACCTCCATGTCAATTTTTTGATCTTGAAACCCTATGGAAGTATGAAAAGCATGAAATGACTCACCACCTAGTCTCATTTTAGGCCCGTTTGAGACTACCTTGGAAAATGAGACGTGTTTTACCACCTCTATAATCTCCTATGCAATTTTTTTGTCTTTAATAGTTATTAAATATCCCAAATGAGCTCATACAATTATTTTTAAGTTATCCCTTTCTCAAAATGCATAAAAACTACTAAAACATGGAAATAAGGCATTTATCGCAGTTCGTACAACTACAAGTACATACCAAGTACATGTGGATAACTTCCTCAGATTACTCAACAACATCAAAGATATTTTAGGATAAAAATTGTCTTTATAGTTTATTTATAGGTCCATTTGTTCTGCCTGGTCACTATTAGTGTTTTAGGAGGGTTTAAGACCTATTTTGGGTCTTAATGATTGTTCATAAAGAACATATCACCAATTCACCTAATTCCACTTGGATAACCTTATTTACTAACCCCCCCCCCACCTATTAAAAATGTGTCATCTTCACATGAAGAGTGTGATATTAGGTGTGAGTGTCTAGAGTTATTCTTTGAGTGGCAGACTTAGCTCTCTTAGACTCGAGAAAGGTTAAATTTGAGATTTGAGCCTCAAAACTCAATCTCATTATTGGGAGAGGTTCATATACCTCTAAAATAACCTTTATCATCATTATAAATTATTTATTAATGATCATTAACCCACTTTATACATCTGGTATACTCGTTAGAGAACTTGGGGTTCAAGTCCTGTCACCTTCTTGCTAGCCCTCAAGGGCATTTAGTTTGAAAACTGAGATTTGATGACACCTGAGAGTATATTGGGACCTTTGATATGTCTTATTATTTCCTTAAGTACCCTCCATGGGGTTTATCATACTTTTTTTTTTCTTTGAGTTCAAACTGACCCCATGGTCTCAAGACTATCCATTACCAATGGAGTGGGCAAGGTCTACGATAAAATAGTGGGTATCTTTACTACCTGTATGGATTTGAAATACCATGGACATATTGATCCACTCATAACCACCCTTTGAATTCATCTAAATTGTGTAATCATGCCTATGAATCTATTAAAACACTATTTCTCTCATGATTGGTTAGATTTGCCTGTGTGTGAGAATTAGGCTTATAGGCTTAAATACGGCTTTGAATATTTTATCTTTGGTCATCTGGTTTGAGATTTGAAATGATAATTTCATGACATTGTGAGACCACTTAACAACTTCATCTCTTTCAAACCTATTTGCATTCCTTTACTTTATTTCAATTTGAGCAAAAGCTCTTAAAGAGTAATCATACATGTAGTTTATTATTTAACTATGTATGGGGTTAAAACTTAGTTTGATTCATCCTCTACATCATATTCTTTGGTATTAAAATGACCTTATGATCTTTTATGTCAATTGAGATAGACCTCAATGTATTTTCACCATGTTTTTGGCTCCTTACTTAGGCTTAGAACCAACCTCCTTGAGCTTGTAACCTATAGGTGCCCTTTTTAGGGTCATTTGACTCCATTTTGTGTTTGTAGGACTCCTCCTTAAGACTTTGTTTCATGTTGGTAATAATCTAGGAAAAATTTACAATGTACTCTCTTAAGTCACTTATGACTTTACAACTTACCAATTTTAAGGCTACCTTCCACATGGTTGTAGGTGCCAATTTGAAGAGGGTATTGATTGTGTCTTAAGTTTCAAGGTTTTATTTCCATATAAATGATCTCCTCGATGGACTTAAACTTATTTTTAGTCTTAGTTAGGATCATTAGGCATATTTCAAACACCTCTGTCACTTTCTTTAGGATTGAATATGGAATTATCCCTCAAATAGGCATGTCGGTGGCTTTTTAGGGTCAGGACTATATATAAGAGTCTCAAGGTCTGAAAGCTACACTCCTCACTTGCCATGATGATTTGAAAGAATCACTCCAAAAGAGTTTATTTCCACTATATTATAGGGTCTAAAAACCCTTTTTTGAAATGTTCAAACCAATTCTCACTTGATCCTTCTATAAATATTGTTGTAGGTGACTGTTAGACTATCAACTTAGTCTCATTTTCATCCTTGACTTGCAAGTGACCTAGTCGTTCCTCAATGGATTATGTCTTATCTTCATATACATAGAAGTTAAGATTTTAATGTCTTGGCTTTGCTTTGTTGATCTTATATTACTTTTGGTCCAAAATGATGACCTATAGACCTAGGGCGTATAGGTTAATACTTTTTTTTTTAGGGCTCAAAACCACTTCTTTAAGTTCTTGAACTTTCCAAACCTATCAAACTATTACACCTCCTTCAAGGTCATACAAAGCTTTTAGGCCTTCTAACAATACCTCATGTCAACTTAAACTCACCCTATAGTCCATACAAACCTATAGGTACAATCATCTTATCTATAGGGTTTGTGTGTAATCTTAGACCATGGTTTAATTACATATTTCCATATTTTTAATAGCTTGATGATGGCATTGGGGTAGTCAAGACCACATGAATGCATTAAGATATGTATCAAGTCTCCATCATGGATCTAAGCATCTTCAATCTACTTTTATAATTTGTACAGGCCTATATATTGAAGAAACACTTATGAATTCTCAATGGAGGGTGTATTGGACTATCATATTGATTTTATCATGCTTTCAATAGTGGAATGTTAAATCAGAACCTTGTACTATGTTATATTACTAGTACTTGAGCCAAATTAGCAATCAAACATGTAGTAGACTATTCAAACCTTGACAATGTTTCCAAAGAAAAAAAATTTGAAGATTGAGATAAGTATCACATGAAATCCATGAAAATTATGGATATTTCATGAGTGGTAAATCACTTAGAACTTCTGAGAGTGACCACCATGAAAATATAATAGAAACTTGCAGCAAGATTGACTGAAAAACCTTGTAGATCAAGAAATTTTTCCTCTAAGTGAAGGCACTTCATAGATATGAGTTTAATTATGAAACCACCATGAAAATTATATCCTTTATCTTTAAAAATAACTATCAGAACCATCTTATCCATCAAATTCTAAAGTGGATAAATAGATGTAAGGAGCATAGCCCGCTTGAAATAGGACATAGTATCATACTATTACTCTTAATGATTGTTCATAAATAAGAGGCCATATATATAAAAAAATGCCACTTATTTTAAGCTTATTAGGACCCATAACAATGGCTAAAGTTTCAACTCTTAACTCTCTCTCTCTCCTGGTCGGACCATTCATTTCAAATTTGCCTACCTAAGCTTGTAATTTTAGTGATAAAGAAGAGAGACTGTTTAAAGCATTACTTTAACTAAAAACTTGTTCCAAAGTTGTAAAATTATCTAAGGGATTTGAAGAGACACTTATAAACCATTTCCAATTGAAATATGGTCTTATAAGGCCATACAAGTACTTGTAAAGTGTCATTTTACTTGGTTTAGGCATTGAAATACAAATTTTGTCAATATCTAACTATAACTAAACATTATCTGACCCATTTTTAACATTAGGGATGTTTTAAATCTTCTTTAAACATTTTATTCTTGTAATGGTATGCCCAACTCTTCCAAATAGGCCAAAAGGTGGCCAAAATGTGATTTTTTGCATATGAGAGTCAAATAAAAGGTTAGTGAATGATATTATGATATTAATGACACCTTAATAACCTTTTATAATTACCTTAAACTATACTAAACCTTTTACCATGTTTAACAATTCCAAGATCTTGTAATTGACCCCTAGGACTAGACAAGGGAATATAAGACCAAACTTTGGACAATGCTAGACAAGGACAAATATGACCATATTAAACTATTTGAGACCATTTAAGACCATTACAATACCATGGACTATTTTTTACAACCATATGAGGTTTTAACCTAGAGGGGATGACCAATTTTGACTTGAAGTAAAAATTTGATCAACAGTTACCATGTATGCATACTCTCCCATGCAAACCCTTATTAGAGAGACCATTATGTTAGAGGCATGTTATAGATTCTAGAGATCCTATCTCTACCCCTTTAATTCAAATATCAGTTTTATTGAGTTACTAGAGTCCTTAGCACAGAGCATCCACATTGACTACAACATATTCTACCAAATAGGTCCCTAAGAACACTACAATTCATAGACTAGTTTAGCTAGCTTCACAGATTTAGATTATAGTTCATAGGCTAGTTCATTTAACTTCTCATATCCTTATCCCTACTCTATAGGTAGTGTCAGTTATAGATCACTCAGTAGAGTTATTTCCTAGACTATAAATGCATTTTCACACAACATGCATGATCATTCTTCCTTTATTTGATACATGACACCTTGGTAGTGAGTCTCTTACAAGACTCATCAGTTAGTATGTTCCTCCCTACTTGTACATAGATTTATTTATTTTTTCTCCTTGTATATATTTTCATTTGCATGTTATTTATACATATCTTATATCAAGAAAATATAAAAACAACATAATGTGTCAAAAACATAAAAATATTCAAATATTTTCTTAGATAATGCAAATTATAGATTTTATGCATTTCCATGTTTACATTTATTATACTTGTTAGGTACTACATATGTTATCTATGTTAGTGTAGTTAGTTTTATCACACACATGCTTCACTTTTTGTTTTTGAGTGTTTATAGATACTTATAGAACCTAGGTCCACACATAGATCCATATTTTCTACAATTTACCCACTGGGGACACATGTATAGATATACACGTTCCTCATTTGATATATTCACCCATTTTTGGGAATCCCATACATAGTTCTAACTATAAGGTTATATATTTATAAACTCTATATCATAGATATAACATTTTTTATATCTTGATATTGATCATTCTACACTACTTAGATTTTTGTCGACTACTACTATTATAGACTTTGTTTATGTACATCTTTACTCTTATATAGATTTGCACCATATGCTCATGCATACTTTCATTTCTAGCTTTGTTAGTTTAGACTTAATCATGCATATATGCTTCTATATCTATTCGATGGAATTTGAATATTCCATTATTCTATGGCTCTATTCCATTTCCTTTCATGATATGTATACTTTGGACATGTTCCCATTTCCTTGTGTGTGCCTTCTTGATTATTTATGCAGACATTTAAACATGTCCTTCCATATTGATTAAAGATAATGTGATTGCTCTTTGCATATGTGGGCATTTTAACACATGTTTCAATGTCTTATTTTCTTAGATTTAGTGACATGTGCCTATATCCCTATTATTGTGGCCCCTTGGCCTACTTTGTGTTATTGAGTTATGTTATTATTATTGGTGTTATGGATTTGATGTTATCATTGATGTCAAAATTTTGTGAGTATCATTGATGTCCTAGTGATTTTCTTTTAAAGATTCAAGGTATGTGTTAGAGGCTTAGGCTTCACCCTAGCTGAGCAAAGGATTATTTAGGTCCTCTTGCTCAAACCGAGTTCAACATAGAAATGACCCTAAGTTGTGGGTCACTTAATCTTGGGTCAGACCTCTAGGATTTTCAATGAGGCTAGCTCCTCAAAGATGAAAATATAACTCCTTTACTAAATCTATATTATTTGGATGAAAATGGAGAGAAAATACATGAATGAAAACCTATTCTCCCGTGTGGTGATGCACCATGAATTCAACTATCCACTCATAAGCTTAAACTTTCAACACACTAATGGACCATGAATAGGACTAACATAGTACCTACAATGATTTCTAAGCAACATTACTTCACCTAGAGGTCATTTTGATTGATTTAGATTGGAGGTAAATAAGGGTAACGCTTTCATTTAAGGCATTTACAGTTAGCAATCCACTCCATACCTAAGATATCAATATTAAGACACACTAAATGACCTACAAGGAAAGTTGGTTAGTACTTAGGCTAAACTTGGACCTACAAAGAGGAGATTAAACTTACTTTGGCATATCAAACAAATAAAAAACACTAAGTATAGATTGGTAAACAACTAAAAATGTCTTATTAATTAATCTAAGAAGTACATGAGTACAATTTATGGTTGAGTATCCTCATACCAACCCTAAGGGATGAAAATCAAGAGCTCAAAGTTAGAATTTATAGTAGAATGGGATGAGAGAGATGGGGAACATGCATGGGAGAGAGGAAAAGGGGTCATATTGATTGATGTCACATACTCCTCGAGCTCCTCATTGCATTAATGTCATTATGAATCTATTGATATGGAAGAGTGTAAAAAAGGTCATGGAGGCCAAAATTTTCATTGTGAGAAATCATGGATGGCCACCTGAATCTCCTCAAGCTCCTCATTGTATTAATGTCACTATAACTATGTTGATGTGGAAGAGTGGAGAAAAGGTCATGAAGGTTTAAATTTTAACTACAAGCAATCATGTATGGTTTCCTAAATCTCCTTGAGTTCCTCATTATATTAATGCTCTTTATAGACCCTTAACTGATCTAAATCCATCGAAGAACACAGTCTATGTTTCATGCCAAGAGATCGACCATACTACACTATAAATTTTGGACATGTGTTGTCATATCATGTTGTTTGGAGATTTGATCAAATGTACTCCATTGATCTCCTTAGGAGTCTACTAGTTTTGACCTTCATCATTGACCATTGATCTATATTTAGATTTCTAGATGGTGCCAATTATTATTTCCCCATACATATTTATTTTAGCCTTTAAAAATGTGACACTTTTCAATATTACATACTTCTTTTGGATCCACTATCAAACTTTATCCATTTCATATGCTTGTGCCACATGACAGCCTCACATTTGATCTATATCTTTGACCTTTTGACCTTATGCACATCATATATCTCCTTAGAGTGATTGAATGCATGCCATTAATATATTTCTACTTGATTAAACATGCATCATTGATATGCTTATTTTCTATGATCATACCACTTATCATTAATGCATTTAATCCTATAATACTCTAAATTTTTTACTACAATTTTATCATTGATCTTTTAGTACATGATTAAATGTGCTCCATTAGATCTTTAAGACCCATTGACCTCATTGATCTCCACTCACTATTAGATATTCTCTAGGCTTCTATTAGTAACACATTTAGACTCAGTGAATATTTGAATCAATATGGTTACTTTATGATGCTTGAACTTGATATCCCCGTGCACATCACCTTCTACAAAATTGCTCCTATATGACGTTTCAATGATGGTTTGGTTCCTCTAGTGTTTAAGTTGGTCATTTTTTCTTTAAAACAAGGAAACTATAGGGCATAGAAAATAAAATTAATGTAATATTCATAAAATCTTAGAATAATAGGGGTTGACATTTTGGCTTGTGAGGCCAAAATGTTAACCTTTCTAACAACTCTGATGGCTTGACCATCTTGTTGGTCATGGAACCCAAACACTTTTATGATAAGGTGACTCAACAAAGAAGCAAAAGATGATGACACTTTGGAATAAATTATACCCTTGACACCTTATATAATTTTATTAGAAATAATACACATATAGACACAATAAAGCAAAAAACTAACACTAAACAACACACCTAACGACTAAGGACAAACAAAGGAAGGAACTAAACAATAAGTCACAACCTACAAACTTATGCAAAGTACTTATTTGGACAAAATAACTAACTACTACAAAATTGACCTGACTTTGACTTCATTTCCCTAGAATTTTATATGATCATTATGGCAACTTGATGTGGAGTTATCATATGATGATTTGTGTGAAATAAAACTTGGATCAATATGTGATAACTTCCTCTTGAAGCTAACACTCTCCTAATTACCTGGAATAGTGAAATGACCATCTGGGTTCATCCTTATGTACATGGGTTGAGTATGAGGGTCAAGAATCCAATCATACTCCTCCCAAATATTTTTATCTTACATCACTAAACCCATATCCTCTTCAGTCAAGAGTTGTAACTAGTTCTACTCTTTGGGTTCAAGATGATCAGCTATCAAAGCATTCTTGACAAGTTCCTTCTTTTTAAGATTTGAATGGTAAAGAGGTGAGGTATATAACTTTAGGAAGAAGTATTATAAGTCCTCTTAAAAGGACATCTCATCTTGGTAAATGAAACAATCACAACGTTCATTTGAACTTCTTCCATCTATCTGCAAGTCATCAAGTTGATTACTCAACTCCTTCACTTTGGCAAGATCATCATAAGGTTCTTGATCAACTAAAGTTTGCTCATCCTCTTCATCAATAGGGAGAGGTGGTTCCTCAATCCAATGAAGTTCCAACTCATATTGCCTCTACACTCCTTGATTTGCATTTATTTCCTCATTTGAAGCATTAACCTATTGTTCAACTATATCACTCAAATTTTCCTTGCCAAGCTATTCCATTTCAGTCAAGAACTCCAAACACAATCACTGCCACTAGTCTTCCAATGGATTATTGAATTCAATATCAATAGCATCATCATGGATGTTGTCATCTAATTGGTCTCTTATGAAAATGTCATCTTGTGTTTCATTTTTCTCATCTCCATCATTATGACATTGTAATTACCCTTTATCATCCAAGTCTGGTCATCCTTACCTTCTGATCTAATGGAGTGCATAGGGGTCCCAATTTGAATCTCTTCTTCATATGAACTAGAAGTGTCCTCTCTAAGGTTATTTTGACACTCAGTTGTACCTATATCACTATCTATCTCTTGAGTTATTGTCCCCTCCTTTACCAACTTTGATAGTTTACCCACCATGCTTGAATGATCCAATTCTAATTTTGGTGTACTTGACTTCTATTCAAGAGTGGAGAGGGTGTGTGGGTAATGGATATAATTAGGTTGTTTGATGTTTTTGAGGGTATCCTTCCAACTAGGGATCTTGAATGGTTTCTTAGGAAGTTCTTGGGATTGAGGGGGGGTGTGAAGAGGGGTAATAGGTACTTAAGTAATAGCATATGAAGGATTAATAATAGATTTCACACCTGCTTTTCCTTCCATATCCTCCTTTTCAAGGGTGGGAATGATGAAATTAGGATCCATGGCCCATGAAGGATTCCATAAGGGTAATTTTTTAGGCTTTTTGATAGGCATCAGATTTTGAACACAAGTGGATTACCTTGGGGAAGGAAGGTGAAGGCAGTCTATTTTTGGGGTGATTAGAGGAGGTGGCAGAATGTGGAAACAAGAGAGTGACTAATATTTGATTTTCACCTCCACACCATGTTCAATTTTTCACACTATATGATACAAGTATTTGAAAAAGTACCCTCCAACCTTAGTCATGAAGTCATTACCCAAAAACAAGGAAAAATGAGGCAATAAATCTGATACAATAAGGCCTTACACAACTAAAAGTTTGGGGTAGGCATGGAAAGTGAGTTGAAGATTTTTAATAATGCCAAATACTTTCATGGAAGACCCATTCCATTAGAATTTAAAGTTAGAAACAAGTTCATACCTCAGATTCAAGGTATCTACCACTAATTTAGGAATAATTGAAATATTTGCCTTGTCTTTAAGTAAACAATTATGGACCAAAAAGTCTCTAATGACCAGGGAGGCAAGAAAAGGAGATGGGGTGACTGATTTAATTGAATATGGTTGGTTTTTAGGATTAATTTGGTGAGCAATAAGAGCTTGGCATTCAACCCTTTTTTATTATCTAAGGTCCTCCTATAACCTATCTCTTTTTCCTCTCAATTTCTCATTTTTTAAATGCAAATAGTGAGTGTTTGGTGCAGGTGGATTGCAAGGGGTAGCAGGTTGATAATAGGACTAATTATGAGGATGATGAGGTTGTCATGGAGGTGGAAGAGGCTCAAATTATGGTGGATGATATTGGTAGTGTGTAGGATATAGATTATATGGTTGGTAAGGATCAGTGTATGGGTCATATGGGATATGCTAAGGTGGATATGGAGGTGGAGGGAAGAAACCTACCTCATAGGCTATCATGGATCCTTATGCAATTTGTGTATCAAATAAAAACCAACACTAAAAACCTTCTTACCTCTAAAACCATGAAATTATGGTATTTTTAAACTTGAGATTGATTGCAAACCTTCCAAAGATGCTTGACTTTGCCCAAGATAACTATAGATGATGTTGTTAATGTCTTTAGCTTCTAAATGTCCTTTAATATCTTTAGAGCATGTTTTTGGTCACTTGAAAGCTATCTCATAGAGTGTGTCAAAACTATTGGAGGCCTAGGCTACACCCTACTGATCAAAGTATTGTTCAGGTCCTCTTGATTAAACCTAGTCTAACATGGGAATGACCCTAGGTTGTGGGTCACCTAATCTTGGGTCAGACCTCTAAGATTTTTAATGAGGCTAGCTCATCAGAGATGAAAATATAGTTATTTTACTAAATCTATACTATTGGGATGAAAAGGGAGAGAAAATACATGAATGGAAACCTATTCTAAGTGTGGTGATGCACCATGAGTTCAATTATCCACTCATAAGCTTTAACTCTCAACACACTAATGGACCATGAATAAGACTAACACAGTGCCTACAATGATTTCCAAGCAATAGTGCTTCACCTAGAGGTTAGTTTGATTGACTTAGGTTGGAGAGAAATGAGGGTAAGGCCTTCATTGAAGGAACTTATAGTCATCAATCCACTCTATACCTAAGACATCAATATTAAGACACATTAAATGACCTACAAGTAAATTTGGTTAGTACTTAGGTTGAACTTGGAACTGTAAAGGGGAGATGAAAACCACTTTTTCATATCAAACAAATACAAAACACTAAGTACATATTGGTAAATAACTATAAATGTCTTATTCATTAAACCTAAGAGGTGCATGAGTACAAATTCTAGTAGAGTATCCTCATACTAGCCCTAAGGGATGAAAATCAAGAGCTCAAAGCTTGAATTTATAGTAGAATGGGATGAGAAAGTTGAGGAAATTATGTGGGAGAGTGAAAAAGGAGTCATAATGATCAATATCACATCTTCCTCGAGATTCTCATTGCATTAATGTCACTATGACTCTATTGATGTGGAAGAGTGAAGAAGAGGTCATGAAGGCCAAAATTTATGCTATGAGCAATAATGGATGGCCACCTAAATCTCCTTGAGCTCCTCATTGCATTAATGCTCTTTATAGGCCCTTAACTGATCTAAGTCTATCAAAGAACACACTCTTTGTTTCATGTCAAGAACTTGACCACACTATATTATTGGTTTTAGATGCATGTCATCATCTTGTGTCATTTGGAGATTTGATCAAATATACTCCATTGATCTTCTCAATATTTTCTTAGTTTGACCTTCATCATTGACCGTTGATCTATGTTCAATTTTTTAGATGGTGCCAATTTTTAGCTTCTCATTCATCTTGATTTTTAGCCTTTGATAATGTGACACTTATTAGTCTCGCATGTTTCCTATGGATCCACTATCAAACTTCATCTACTTTACATGTTTATATCATGTGGTGACTTTGCATTTGATCTAGATATTTAACCTTTTGACCTTATGCACACTATAGATCTCTTTGGAGTGATTGAACTTATTCCATCAATCTCCTTCTACTTGATTGAATATACACCATTGATCTATTTATTTGCCATGATCATACCACTTATCATTGATGTGTTTAATTATAGGATCCTCTGACTTTTTGACTGTGAGCTGACCATTGATCTTTGAGTACATGATTAAACATGCTCAGTTGGATATTCAGGACCCACTAACATCATTGATTGTTACTCACCATTAGATATACTCTAGGCTTTCATAATCTTGATACTTTTTAGTAACACATTTAGACTTAGGAATATTTAAATCAAAATGGTTACTTTATGATGCTTGAACTTGACATCTATGTGCACATCACCTTCTACCAAATTTATCCCGCATGATGTTTCAATGATGGTCTAGTTCCTCTAGTATTTAATTTAGTAATTTTTTATTTAAAACAAGGACATTATGGGGAATAAAAAATCAAGCTAAGGCAATGGTCATCAAAGCTTTGAATGATAAGGGTTGACATTTTGGCTTATGAAGCCAAAATGTTAACAGTATGTAATAAAGAAACCAAGTGAAAAAGTGACAAGAGAGAATTTGAAGGCAACCTATTATCTCTCTACTGAGAAAGAATTTGAAGGCAACCTGGTAATTATTCTGAGGGTGATGACATGTCAAAGTCAAGGTCAAGACACAAGGTAAGTAGACTAGTCTTAAGAAGCATTATCATATCATGAGCATGAGTATGGATATGGTGGTCTAGTAAGATGGATACACACAAGTATGAGTAGATGATAAAATATGACCAAGATTACATATGAAGTGTTGAAACACTCAAGAAAAAATTTTAAGGTAAATATTCAAGGGCATGGTTTTAAGCCTATACATGCAATCTATCCTAAACTTTGTCTAACCTAATAAGGATTCTTGAGGTGTTATCATGAATATAAATCATTGGTTGATCATGTGATAAGTTGTTTGACACTATATAAAAATGTGTATTAGGTATATAAGATTTTAGAGGAGGTTTTTAGGTCAGTTCTTGTCTTAGTCTTTGCTTAAAGAGACCTAGTGAGAAGTCACAGGCTTGGTAGCATGATGAGGTGAGAATTCTAAGGCTTGTAATAATATGTGTGGTAGTGTGTGATCAAGTCATGAGGTTTTATTAAATTTAAATGAGTTATTGAGAATAGTACAAGAGATTTCAAGGTGTGCTCAAGGTCTAAGTATGATTGACAGTTTAAGACCTAATGGGCAAAGAGACCCAGTGTGGACCAATGAGGCATCAATTTCATTTCCCAAGGTGACAGAGGAGGTTTGAGAGGTTGTATCAAGTTTGTTGACCAAGTCTGAAGGAGAAAGCATGAAAATTAGTGTTAAGGTTTTTTGTGTCAAGAATGAGGTTTTGTATACTTGAGAAGGATTTTCTTATGATCATTGGCATGTTAAACCTTTGCATAAGGATAAAAGCATTTCATGGTAGTTGGAGAAGGGTCCTAGTTTGATTTTCCTAGAATTTTTTTTTGGGTTGATGGCTTGAGCTTTATGAATGATTGTTAAGAATGGAAGACCATCTAAACCCTCTCTAAAACCCTAATAGTGACTCGATAGGAAAGATATTGTTGGAAATAGATTAGAATGGATTAGATGACCTATTTTTATGATTTTATCATATAGAGGACTCTTCCAAGTTTCTCTAGGTGGTATTGGTCTATCATAAGAGTAATTGGAAGCAACAAGAAACCCCTTGTTTCTTGGATTTTTGATCTAATAGGTAGGGTTGACTAGGTCAAAACATGCAAATGATTGAATTATGATGTGTGATACTTGTAGTTTGTGCCCATCTAATTTTTTTAGAAAGTTGTAGACCTTAATTATGTTAAACTAGTCATCGAATTTGACCTATTGTTAAATAGGCCTAACAAGGAAGATAGTGAGAAAACCATGCATAAGTGAGAATGAGATTAGTGATGGGTTAAAGTGGATTAAGGATGGATCCAAATTCATAGGGTCATTATTAAAGACATATATCACTATTCCCACTTAAAGATAGGTTTTGGTGATGCTCATATACAATAAAAAAATTGTTCTCAAAGTGACTTGTCTAACACAGTGAGGTCTATGTAGGGTAAAGACATGAGATTGCTATGTAAGACCTATATTGATAATGAAATTTGTAATGTGTGTGTGTGTGTGTGTTATAAGTATTATTAAGGATCATATAAACCCATTTTAATTTCATGAAAGTGTCCACATAGGTGTTCTAAGTCTTGTTTTTCATGATTATGTTTTTGGAGCTACAGGCAATTTCCTATGAGTGAGTGAGAACGATGTTCCTAAGTCTTTTTACATAGAATTGAAGAATATAATGAACATAATGTTATTATAAATGTCTCATAGATTAATTATAATTCATTTTTTATTCATAATAAATACCTATGAAGGTGTGAAAATTCAAAGGTTCTAAACTAGATTCTTAGGGCTTGTTTGCATTTTTGAGTGAGCATATGTAAATGGTTTGTTTGAGGTATTTTGTCCTATTTTGTGAAATATAATGAACATGATGATTACCCTGAGGTCATTTAGGTTATATAAATTTTGTTTTTTTATATTGTTATGTGTCAAATTTTAGTGTATACTTAAGATATTCAAGGTAGACTTTTTGGCAGTGAGAAGGCCTGATTGCGAGTAGACCTAATTATATGGTTCAAGGAGTGAAATGAGATCAATGGTGTTGAGGACCTAAGGTGAGATTTTTATGGGTCTAATTTAAGTGTGTATGAATTTTTTAAGTCATTTTTTAAGGATAAATATGTTCTAAAATGATCAAATTTAAACATGTGCCTTGAGAAGGCTTAATTGCATTCGATCTCTATAAGGCCTTATGGTGGTTTTAGTCCTTATTGGTGGTGACCAACCTATGTAGTGGGTGTTTCACTTATGAAAATTATTTTTGGATATATTATAATGGTTATCAAATTATGGATATTTTTTTAGCTGACCAAGATGGGTGAGATCAAGAGTCAAGTATAAAGAGAAGGTCTAATAGGCCTAATTGACTAGTTAGAATATTTGAAGACATGAGCGAAGGATATAGAGGTTTGTAAACTAGGTAGAGGGATTGAAGAATATTATAGAGATGTATTGATCATTTCATGAATTTATAACTATGTTTTTATAGGTGATGATCAAGTTTATATAACCTAATTCTTCTAAGGAAAGGGCTAATGGAGTGAGAAGGCCTAATAGGCTGTTTGATAGAGATAGAAGAGTGTGAAGAGTAAATAGAGGTAATCATCATCAGTTGGGTAATAAAAAGTGTTCAAAGGTGATCATATATTTTAGGTATTTTATTTAGTTTTGAGTTACCAAGGGGGTTGGTGCCTCCTTGCAAATTGGTGCTAGCTTAAGGACTAGTTGAGGTGGTGCTTGACTAGTGAGGGGTTGGTACCCCTTGTGGGGTTGGTGCCTCACTAAATCTTAATCCATTTCTTATATTACTATATTCAAAATATATTTTTTAGTGTGTTTTATCCCCCAAGAGGTTTTCCCACATATCTCCTACGTTTTTATGTTATATACTTTTGTAGATGCTTGTTTATGCACTAGTTAATGTATGTATGTGAATGAATGTTTCATGGATGATAAGTGAAATTGAATTAATGTTTTAATAGCACTAATTCATCCCCAAATATTAGTATATGTACTTCAAATATGTGTACCTCATGTGTTTTGTATGTATTCTTTCATGTATGAGTCATGGGCATGATACTTGTCTCTTTCTTGTTATACACTCTAGTTCTAGATGCCATGAGGGACCTCATGCATCCCTCTTTCCTCCAAATGTGCCATGATGTACATCATGCTCCATCCCCTAGGTAGTTACTCAATTTATTACTTATATTTTTAGTTCATACACATGCTCACATTATTATATCTATCTTGATAGCCTTTTGAATGCTAGATCTAATATACATCATACATTAACAACTTATGCTTAGATGATCTTACATTTTGATGTCATGTATACACATGATATTGGTTTATTATGTAGATATCATATATGCTTAGGATAACATATATAATGCAGATATTTTTCTTTTGAGGACATTTCTTGCATAGGTTTTAAAACTCCCCTCAAAAGATGGAGAATTCACAAAGGTTTCTCATAGAGACCAAGCCATTTGAATGCACTTAGAGTACAATTTCCATTATCTAGGAAAAAAATATAGAGCTTAGTTTTATAAAAACATAGTGGAAAATAGTCAAACATAGATTAGACTCAGTTGATATAAAAACAACATAGTAGGACACTAGTACTAAAAATGGACACTAGTACCAAAACACTATTGTCTAAATTATGGCATTATTATCTAGTAGCCCCAAAAGTAGAAAATCTAGATTTGTTAGAAAGGCAGACTAGTTACAATCCAAGTTTTCATAGATTTAGTAATAAATTATTAGTTTTGACTTAATTTTAGTCAATTTTGCACAAAATCATACCAATTTTATTAGATTGGGGGCATCATGTGTGCCATGATCACTCCCATTTTGGTTTTAGATACTCAAATATAAATTATTACAACTCAATATATAATCCATATGCTTAGATATTAGATTTAGGAGCATGTGCATAGCATATTGCTTTTGTATGCTCACTTATACACCAATTGATAAAATGAAATGGTAAACTCCATGTCATTCTCTACATTTTACACAAAAAACACCATATTCCAAGTAATATACCAAATTTATGCCTTTTTCCATCTACAATGGTTGGCATTAACACGTATACCCTATGCTACATACCCAAGTGCTTGAGAGGCCCCTTGGTCAATTTTCATTTTAGAGTTCCTAAGTGGTCATAGTGCCATTATATATGGTTTTAATTACAATCATAAATATTTAGTTAAATTTTAAAATTTAGTTATAAATGCATCTACTACACATGGGTAGGCAATGATGGAGTCATAGTCTACTTGAGTTCTTGAGCCACCTATATAAGAGGGTTGGACTAGCCATCTACCCAATCTAAGATATTCACAAGTCATGATTCATTGAGAAGGGGTGGGAAATAATGGATTCAAGGATATATTGAGTTTTTTATCCACCCACACATGGGTATTGAGCAAGCAATAAACTCATTCTAAACTATTCAATGATTTGATCACTATCTACATGCACACACATAGGATGTCACTTGGTTTTTGCATTAGTTTGCATACACAATGAGGTATATTCATTCCTTTCCTATCTCTTATCTCTTTACTCAGTTTTTGTCTTTTATTTTTATATATCTTAAGTAAGGACTGATATATACATGTTTCATTTTCATGACAGATAATGGAGCATGCGTCACGTACTCAAATCCAAAGTCATGGACTTTGGCTCAAAAGTAAGTTCAGGTACACTTCTTCATTTATCCTAGTCATTTCAATAATATACATTTTTAGAATAAATCATGGGAAAATGTAATCATTTAAAAATTAAAAAACAACATAATATGTCAAAAACACAAAAATATTCATATATTTTCTCAAAAAATATAGTATCATTTGGAAGTAGAGGTGGTGGAGATAGAGATGAGACTGGGAGAGGCAAATATTGAGGGAGTGAGGATGTTAGGACCCCCTTTATAATTATCCTAAATATGTGGGGTGTATTCACCTAAATTACCTTCCCAAACTAATTTGGAGGATCTTTCATAGGTGGCACTGACCTTTCCTCAATGACTAACCTAGATTGGGCCTTCTTCCTTTTTTGCTTTGTTGCTTCTATCCTTGGGAGTACTTTGGCTTTACTAGTTAGATTGAGATGAATCTCATCATCCTCATGAGGTTCATGGTGGTACTTTATGTTGAGATAGGTCATGTGCCTCATTATATGGGGCATTAATGACCCCTTGTATATCTTACTCTAAATGCTCAGCCCTTCTTAGGGTGTATGAATTCCTATTCAGTGCCACCTTTAATAGTGAAGGCAAGTTCTTGTATTCATAATGGTAGATGAATATTGTAAAATCAAGGCACACCTTCTATAAGTGATCAAGTTAGTAACCCAAGATACATTCAACCAACTTATAATCAATTTATTTCTTAGCAAGGTCATTTAGGACCTAATAGGGTAGGAGGAGAGGGTCTTACTAAATGCATTCCACATGGTCTCACTAGTAGCAATAGGATCTTATGGGTAATAATATATTCCTACTTTCATTAGAGATTAATAGCATTGACCTTTAATTTATGGTCATATAGACCACTAAATAGAAGGACTCATAGATATCCCAAATGTGCTTTTTATAATGGTGTATGTACAGTTTATAGAAAACCACGTGGACTACAAAGCTAGTATGGGTCTATGGTGAGAACACATAATTATTGAATGTGAGTGTGGAATAAATTGTGTCCATAAGATATATCAACATATATAAATTACCCCTCCTCTTGCCTCATTGATTCCCTTCATTACGTTGAATTTAATGAGGCTTCCAAGGTCTAAGACATCCTTCCCTTCAAGGATGATGTTGAACAGGGGCACCCAAAGGATGTTAACGTGTATGACATCCTTTGATATAAATAGAACATTTAAAAAAATCATTCTCATATGAACTCCTTCTTTAAAGAGATGAATGGGGTATGCATTGATATCCTCCTTTTTGGTCCATCAATTAGAATCAACAACCCAATATTTGAGGACCCCATTTATGTCATGTGTCTAGGTTCATGTTTTTATCATAAACAAGGGTGTAATATAACATATTATAATACTAATTAAAATTAGTCTTGAATATATCTACAACTTTATTCTGAGACCCATAGAGTACACCAAGTCCTACAAAATGTCATGTATATGTAGGATTTATGTAGCATGTTGTCAAAAAGATCGACGCATGGGAATACCTCCATTTTGGTAGTGGCCTTGTGCAATCCTAAATTTCCTATGGAAATAAACTCATTGAGTAATTTTTTTCATCCTCATCATTGTCTAAGGTGGGATTTTGTACATCCTCAATTACTCAAAACACTTTGTTTTAGTGCTTAAAGCAGGTTAGCTCTGATGAAAAGGTGGTATCTTTGTATTAAGGCTCAAGCATGAGATTTTAAGATGGAGTGGCCATGGATAAGAGTCGGGGAAATTCTTGGCACATGATTTTAAATCCAATGGAAGTAATGGAAGCTCAATAAATATCTAAAAATAAAGGAGTTGTGAGTTATAACAACAAATCAAAATACTTTGAGTACTTATAGTGATCTGTGAAGATATATATTAATATAATTTTATGGATCATATTTCACAATTTCAATTATTATTTGGTAGTACAATCCTCTCAATTATTTCTTAATTTTGAATTTACTCAAAGAATTTTGAAAATGCCCTCTCAGTTTGGATTTGGTGATAGTGAAGGGATGTCTGTAACTTGTTGAATCAGACCCTAGTTACCCAAGTTTATTAATGTAAGGTTGTGGTAGGCACATTCCTACCTTAGCTCTTATGACACCTTGAGTATCCTCTTGTTGGGTCACATGTCCTCCTCTAGTTAGAATTTTATCTATGGGCTTTGCCAACTAAGAGTGGTTGGGGTGTGTTGTGCCTATTTTCTACACTCCTTACTTTTTTAAATGTCCTGATGTGCTTAATTATTCCATATTTATGACTATAGTCATGAAGTTTAAAATTGATGGTGGGGGGGCCAACTCATTTGTATTCATTTAACATTCATCCTTTCTACTCTTATGTAATCATTAATGATACTATGTTGAATATTTATTACTCTTGATGTTGATTAATTGATTCAATAAAATAAGTATATCATTAAGTAAATAGATCTTCAATACAAGTTTTATCTATTTTGTAGTTGCTTTACATTTAGGTTGTTTTTAGATTTGACCCTATTATGAAAAATGACTATTGTGAAATGTTGGCATTCCCATTTCAGTTACAAATAATAAAGTTCTAACCAGGATTGATTTAATATGTGTATATGTGTAATAGTAATAAGGTAAATGTATAATCTTTTTTATCTTGTTACACTTATCATATTTTTGGAATAGTGAGATATCACATGATAAGTATCTAGAAGTAGTTGAGAAGCAAATAATTCAAGAATGCATAGTTAAATTTGGCTTAACATGTAAATAGGTAATAATTAAATGCATTTTCTTGTCTAAAATACATGGTTGCATGAATGGATGAATTTCTAAGTTGAAACACATATGTACTTTCAATCGCATATTTTAGTGACAAAGAATGTCTTCAAGGCCTTAGCATTTGTTAATAGGCATTATTTCTCACATTGTTTAAATTTATTGAAGGGAATTTGATATTGCCAATGGCCTACAATATATTATCTAATTTTTTTTGAATTGATAAAACCTAATTTCTAAGGTAAACATGACTAGGTTATGAAGCATTGGTTGATTAGTGTGAGAACTATTGAATGCATTAAGAATGGTGGATGTAATGTGAAGGGGTAAATAATATTTATAAGGTGGTGAGTTGGTAACCTTAGAGTTAAGATATTGGTTTCAAGTTAATCCCAAGCATTGGATGAAGTGGATAGTGATTTATTGTGGATTGTTAAAATGTGAAAAATTAATGAGCTCATAGCTTGATTTTGATTTTATTGGATGCTATACAAGTTAGTAGTAAGGCAAAGTTTAATGTTCAATACTTACATTGATTTTTGGCTTTGGAAAACATTTTATTTATATGTATAATGGCTTACTAAGCTAGATAGCATAGTCGATACTGTTGGTCAAGCTAGTTGTGATGTCGATGAAAGTTGAAACAAATTAAAGACAAACACATCACTAGGATTGTTAAATTTTACTTACTTGAATATAAAATGGTAATTTTCTTTCATTTTTTTGTCATTTTGAGAGCTTACTAGCCAAAAATAGATCTCTACTAGTTTGGAGTTGTGAAGAGAAAAATTGCAAAGATTCTAAGAAAAAATTTAGAGACATGTGTGAAGTATTAAGATATGATTTGATAGGTATATAAACTATCATATGGTTTTAGTTTCATTCTTTTTGAGGATATTTAGAAGATAGACATTCTATATGGTGATTGGTTATAAATATAGTATGTCGATCTCTATTTTCCGTTTATTATTTTATTATGAAAATATATATAATAAATCTTTTCAAGAAGTTATAGACATGCAATTGATCCATGGAGGTTCTTTTATTGGTTTATGTCATTTTCTTAGTTTTGGGTGTTTGAGGACTTGCATGTATAATGAAATAATGAATGGTTTTTTAGTAGTGTTTGATGTTGTAACATATCTACATGCAAGTTGTTTTATTTTCTTTGATTTTTAAATATGAACGATAAAATCTTTCATGTATATATTAAAGAAAGTTGATACAATTTCAAGGTTTTAAAGTAGTACAGAATGCCATGATTGGAAAGCAAGTTCATCTCCAGTTTGATTCTTTGGTTTTTGGCATAAAATATTGAGTGTCGATATTGTTATTCAGCATAGTTAAATTTTGCATACAAATTTTTGTTTAAAATGTCATTATAAGTTTGTTTATGATGCAATTTCTATTTTTTTGACATACACATAAAATCAAACTTGGAAAGATTTTATTTCTTTGATTAAGGATAATTTGGAAAATATCATTTAATATAATTATCATATGATGTAGTTTAAGCTTGTATGTTACAGATAAGTGTTAAGCTTGTGAAGCTTATGTATTTTTTATTATTTAAGAATGATGATTTATGTATATTGGCATAGCTTTAGTTGTTTGGCATCATTTTTAAGATACATATGCATGCAGTCATTTTGTTCATTTCTTATCATACTACTATTAGGTAAATTCATGGGTGAAGTTATAAGTTCAAATGGATATTTCATGAAAACTAGATTATGCATATAATCTTGTTACAATTTATTTAGTTATTTCAAAGAGTTATACAAGAAAAGGTTGTGAAGATAGTGGTGTATTTCATTTTGATTGTCGATATATGTGCCTTTGGTTTTTTAACTTGTATGTAATTGTTAGTATATGAATATATAATCTATATCAGATTTTGTGTCATTTTTTAGGGAAAGAATGCATGGTTTTTGTACTCTTGGTTTTGTAAAAATAAAAAAGGGGGAAATGTTTGGTCCTACACATGGTGATTTTATTTCAAAGACCATGAAAACTTCTTTGTATCTTTTACAATAAATAATTATCTATGACTATTTGTGGAAGGAACAATGATAAAGTTTGATGTTATACATGATAAAATTGATTGGTTAGTGCATTTATTTCATGCTTACTATTTCATAATGATGCATTGGGAGTACAAGAAATATATGAGAAATGGAATGTTTTTAGTTGTAAAACATATATGAGTGTTATATTATTTTTTTGTCTCCTTTGAATGGCATTTCAAATTGGTTAATATTTTATATGGTGGATAAGTATATAGATATTGAATAGATGATAGTTGTGTATTGGGCATTTTGATCTGATTGACAAGATGTGAAAGAGAGTCTAGTTGTTTGACTTACTCATGCACATATTTAATGGTAATACACATGGCATTTTTGTTATAATATGACTTAGTTTTAGTGAAAATGTATTCAACAAGTCATGAAAATATGAGCATTAAAAATCAATAAGCTTAACTATGGGTATTTGATCATGTCAAATCTTGATTGTATAGTTCTTTTGAATGCTTATTTTAGAATGTCAAGGTGGACTCCAGAACCACATGAGTCATGCAAAAATATCTGGGACACAAAGGTATGATCAACATAGTGATAATACTCCTTCATGAGATAGTTATCAACACTAGTTCTTCCATGGCCATGGGAGTGAAAACACCTTTACTCAGCATTTTAACTATTGTACTTGTGTATCTATTCATTTTGATGCTACTTATCTAAAAAAATGAATGTATTTGACTTTTTACCTGCTAAAGCTTTGAATTTTCATGGTAATAGAGGATTGAGGAGAGAACATTAGATACATTATCATTATGGGAGCAGCACTCCAAATGAGACTTGTCAACACATACATATTTTTATCCAGTATAATCCACATAATACTTCATTACCTGGATAACCTAAAAATGTACTTGAATTAATTGCAAAATTATATTTTCATTTTCTTGTGCCACTTAATACCAAAATTCCATTACCTAAGCCTAATAGACCTAATTCTTCTAATAGGAAATGTGCTATCAACCCTACAACACATCCATTGGTGACTAAAATGTTAAATAAGGTTAAATTGGAAGTATATGATTCCAAAGGTACTCACTTGGTTGAACTTACCATTACATTTATGGAGTACATAGAGTATTGGTGTAGGAGCATCAACTAAAAATGATTAGTTTGTCATTATTTGTCTAATGAGTCACATTATAATCAATAATGAGCCATGTCATATTGCATTCTATGTTAAAATGGTCATGTTTAGATGATTAAATTTAATTTGAGTCCATTAGTAGGTTTTTAGGATAATAGGAGGGTCATTTGTGTCTTTTAAAGCCTTATATTTGGCTTTCCTCCAAAATGAGAAATTAGAATATTTGAATTATCTCATAAGGTCTATAATCATAGTGTCTAAATATTAAGGGTATGAACCCTCTTATAAGGGTCCTAAAAGGTTTAATTCATATTGTAAATATGATAAATCCTATGTTGAAAAAGTTAAATTTAGTATATGTTAAAGTGAGACTTAGAGGTTGAGATATTCTTGGACAAACTCGTATCAGGAAGGAACAAACAAGATAAATCGATATCTCCTACATGGAGATAAGACAAAATAATATAAAATAAAATATATTAAAATAATTTTAATGTAGAATAGGAGATTATGAAGAAAGAATGAGAAGCTAGTAAGTATAGAGGTCTTGTAAAGGTCTGTCAAGTAGGTTTACATAGGTCTGTGTAAGAATATTGATATTTTGATGAGTAAAGAAGGTTTTTTGTTGATTTTCAAAGCTTGATTATGTTATTAAATAGTACATATACATGTTTACTATATGATCATGAGATTAAAAGGTGTCTTGAAAATCCAAATACATGACTATATATATAAAGTTATTAAATTCTTTAAGGTAGAGGTCTAATATAGTGGTGTATTAGACATGGTTTTAAATGTATTGACACTGAATAATCATCATAGAGGTCATATTTGATATTTTGCCATCCATTTTCCCAATTTTCCTTGTTAGATAAGACTAGAAGTTTCAATTACATTCATTATTGTACTATCAAGTTTAGCACAAATTATCATAGTAAATTACAGTCATGGAAATCAGCATTGTTTGATGAATTGTATTGAATAGGTATGATTATAATGATTGTATAAGGTGAAACTAATTTTATAGGTTTCATTACAAGATTTGAAACCATGTATAGTTCTTTATATGCCCAATTGAGTTCTCTTGGGTTCCTAAAAACATAGTATAGTATGTAACACTCCTAAACATGATCATGGTTTGATGTGTTTTTAGATGCATGGGGTAAAACTAATGATCAATAATTAGTTCCAAAACTAGGTGCTTGAGGTCCTATGACTATAAAAATGTTTCTATGGATCAATAAACTATCATATCTCTAAAAATATCCATCAAAAAGTTATAAAAATTGGTGTGTATGTTCTTGAATTTTATAATGAGACAATCCAAGTGATTATATGCCTTAATTTATTGTGGTTAGTTAAATATGCCTAACTAAGTTTTCTAGGACTATGTGTGTAATAAGGAGTTAAGTGGTTGAAGGTCTATACCTTAATATGGAGTCATCTAACTGTTTCAAGAATTTGTATGAGGAAAAAATAAAGTGTCATAAGTGATGTGATCATGCTTAAAAACCTTGATAAGACCAATAGAACTTGATAATAAAGGACTATATATGATAGACCTATAAGTATGTGTAAAAGTAAGGGTTTATGCATAAAAGATTAAGAGTCCCAAGTGAGAGATGACATCTAGAGGGTTATTGAAAGTTTCATAATTAAGTGAAATAGTTGGTGTAAGAGACATAAAAGGTATTGAGAAAACCATTACATGTTTGTTTGTAAGTGTTTATCAATGGATTAGTTGTAAACCTATGACTAAGGCTTAAGGAGAAAAGTTCTAAGTGTTAATAATAGTGAAACCTAAAGAGTATATTGGATAGAGTGTGTGAGATTGTGAAAATATTTCATTGGTCTTGTAAAAACCAATCTACAAGGATAATCCTTAAATAATAAAGTTTTTTCTCAAAGTAAATAGTGTGGATAGACTTAGAAGGTATAACAAACTTATAGTAAGAATGGAATTAGACATAAAAAAACCTAGTAAGGGTTAAAAAGCTTAAATATTGGCCAAAAGAGAGTGAACAAGGGACTTTAAAATCATATTAAATACAAACTATGATAAGTGAGCTTAGGTATGGGCCTAGAAAATAACAAAATTAACAAAGTATCTTGGATGAATGGTAGTGGTTGTAGATTTCCATCAAATTTTGGTATCGGAGCTTAGGTAAAGTTATTGAGAAGCTAATAAGATTTATTTGTGTGTTATAGTGAAAAAGTTTAGGTAATTTCAAAGGTAAGGTGTAGGTAGTCAAACCATTAAGGCTTAAGAAAAAGGTAAAATCTAAGAGAGGTTTGAAGGGAAGATAAAGAGCTAGTGAATCTCAAGGATAAAGAGCACAATGATTTCTCAAGAAATAGATCCAAGATAAGAAGAATTGGAAGAAGAAGTCAAAATATTAAGGTGAAATATACTTAGGTGGGACATATTATGAAGTAAGGTGAAAATTACTTTCTAGACAGAATGAAAAGAGAGATAGAGATATTTCCTATAAGTAAGGACCAAATGAGAGAAAAGAGAGTGAGAGAAAGAAGAAGAAAAAAAGAGGGAGATTTTCAAAAAGAAATAGATGAGTTGAAACAAAGAATAGATATGATGAAGCTCATGGTATAAAGTATGAATAATACATGGAATGGATTGAAGTTAAAGATAAAAAAGAGATGGTCAATCAAATTGATAGTGGAAAGAATAAAAAGGTAAAGAATGAGAATTGCCTTGAAGAAAGAAGTAAGGTTATAGTACAATCAACTAAATAGGATGTACAAGTTTAATTATGAAAATATTATGGAAGATTTTTAGATTGGAAACCAAATGTAAGAAGGTGATCAACACCTTGAAGAGATGGAAGTTAGTGTATGCTATCCTAAAGAGGGATAAATGCTAGAAGGGGTTGATATAGAAGAGGAACAACTAAAATAAGCCAATAAAGAGGTTTTATGACCTTAATTTTTAACATGTGATATTTATTTTGATGTTTTATATGCAGGTAAATAATTTATTGATAAAGAATAAACTTTTGATCCAATGAGTAGGCTCATGAACAAGGAGGATGAAGCAATCCATGGAACAGTGCTTATCCTAATGGAAGATAGAAAAAAGGATCAATGTAAGGCCTTAACATATAACGAGGACCAAGGAGATCAATGGTACATATCTCCTAAAGTTTTTTATAAACAAGAATGGATCCTCATTCAAAATATTGTAAAAGGTGAAAAAGAGGATAATAGTGAAAATAAAATTAGATAAAACAATCCAAAGCCAAAAACAAAGGCATGAGAATAAGAGGATAGATTACAGATTATTTAAAACCATAAAGGAGGAAGAATATTATTGAAAAGGTATATAACACAATTTTAAGAAGATGACAAATAAAGTGACAAAATAATACATATTACCTTGGTATGAGGAGATGTTACTTCATTCAAATCAAAAGCTAAAAGAAAGAACCAATCAACAAAGAAGCATCCTAGATGAAGAATGAAAGATAAGGAGAAGCCATAGTCAAGAGAATAATTTAGAAGAGTTGGAAAAAGTAGGTGAAGAACAATCTAATTTTTTAGTTGCATCATTATTTCATGTTAACACCAAGGCACCTATTTCCATGGATAATTTAAAGGAAGAAATTCAAGAACAAACAACTACATATGAGACAAAAAAATTTGTCCAAATGTATAAAGAACAAGTGCAAAAAGAGGCTGATGGAGGAACATATCAGTATTTTAAAAAAAAATGTGAATAATTTAGAGTTCATCATGATGATTGGCAGCATGGATAGTATGCCATCAAGGTAGAAGAGTGAATTATGCCTTAAAGGCATAAGAGAAGATTTGATTTCTTTAAAAAGTTGATTTTGTTTACAAGTGTAGTAGGCAAGGAGAAGGAAAGAAGAAAGAAGAAATACAAGTATGGGAGTAAATAAAATTCCCACATATATGAGAGGATAACTACATTAATTCTTTCAATAAAATATCATTTTAGTAATAAAGACATATTAAAGGACTTATGAGAAAGATCTCATAGAATTTTCAAGCCCAAAAGTCTAATGCAAGAGCATCAACTAAGAAGGATCAATTTTTACATATTTGTATAATGTGTCATGTTTTAAGTAATAACAATCCATGTCACACTCAACTTTACATTAAAATGGTCATGTTTAGATGATTAAAGTTCATTTGAGTCTATTAGGAGGTTTGTAGGATAGTAGGAGGGTAATTTGTGTCTTCTAAAGCCTCATATTTGGTTTCCCTCCAAAATGAGAAATTTGAATATTTTAAATGTTTTATGAGGTCTCTAAGCCTAGTGTATAAATATTAAAGGTATGAGCCCTATTATAATTGTCCTAAAATTTTTAATTCATATTTTAAATATGATAAATTCTACGTTGAAAAAGACAAAATTAGTATATGTTAAAGTGAGACTTGGAGGTTGAGAGATTCTTGGCCAAACTCTTACAAAGAAGGAAAAAGATATAAAGTGAGATCTCCTTTTTGAAGATAATACAAAATGATCTAAAATAAAATGTATTAAAAGAGATGCAATGTATAAGAGGAGAGTGTGAAAAAAGAATGAGAAGCTAGTAAGTATAGAGGTCTTGTAAAGGTCTGACAAGTAGGTATGCATAGGTATATGTAATAATCTTGATATTTTTATGAATAAAGAATGTGTTTCTTGATGTTTAAAGCCTTATTATGTTCATATACATTAAATATATGTTTTTATTATATGATCATGAGCTTAAAGGGTGTCTTGAAACTTCAAATACATGAATGAATTATTTTATGCATTAGATTAATGTTGTTTTTATTTTCAGCTTATTTTCTTATCTTTTTTAGATTTAGTTTATAGATCTCTTTATAATGTTGGTTATTATATTTGTCTCTTTCTCTGGTTTTCATTTTAATTTTTTGTTCATATCTTTCTGATCCTTTTGTTTCTTTTCACTAGATCTCTTTTGAATTTGAGCATAACATTATATCAGTTATTGATTCATAAATATTAATAAGGAACAAAAATATTTTCTTCAAAAGTTTATCTAATTAATAGGTTTTCTCTGTCGAATAGGGTTGATTACATAATCATATATGTTTACTTCTTTCAAAGAAAGCATTTAATTTCAAAATTAATAATAGAGTATTGTTGAGTATTTGGCATAATTTTTATTATCCTAGATCATTTTAGAAACTTCTTTACACATATTTTAGATCCCTTATGATATTCTAGACCAAAACTATTAAACTGGTATGATTCCATTTTAACCTTCACAATAGATGAAAGGAATGATTCATTGACGTAACAAATTTAATCATCAACAAATTTGAAAACTCCATTGGGAAAAATTTAGTAATCTTATTTTCTTTTTTATTATCCATAACCATTAGAGGTCAATACCTAGTTATCTAACCCTTAGTTGATATTGTTAAAGAACATGTTGACATTGCTTCTAGTTTGACTCATTTTACTTGGTATAATAATCCTTATGATTTATTTCATATTATTAAAGTACTTAACTAATAATTATAAGAAGCAAAAATTATTGACATTCACGCAAGTCTTACAAGTGAAAATCAAATTCATATTCAAAAAAATTATTGTAGAATTACACTTGATAGAGAAAAAATCTTGTGTGTTAATCCTCAACCTAGGATTCATTTTCTTTTTTATTCCTTTCATATTGAAGATTTTATTGCTCCTAGTGGTCAATCTAATCAATTAATTAACATAATTAAAAATTTAGATAGAAGATGAAAAATAACAGCAGTAGAGAGTTCAAGATTTTATTCTATATCTTCAAAATAACAAAGATCAAGTTAAAGTAACTGATGAAGATAATGATTCAGATGAATATATTACTCATCATTTGTAAATCCTTAGATTCATGGAAATCCAATCAATATTAATGCTCATCTAGTTAAATTACCTTCATTAAAGGGACTTAACATTTCTAAGTTATTTAGAATCCTTGGTGAGTCATGGGAGGATCATTTACATGCTTTCAAATTAGTTTATGCTACCCTTGGTATTGCTAATGAAAATGTTTTTCTTAGAGTTTTCTCATAGAGTTTGGAAGGTAAATTAGACCAAGCATTTATTAGTCTTTCAGAAAATATTATTAGCACTTAGAAATGTATTGAAGATTGGTTAGATTTATGTTTTGGTAAGTCTAAAAAGGATTTAAATCTAATAAATGAACTGGCTAACATTTCAATTGATCTGGGTGAAACCATGTATGGGTTCATAAGTAGATTTAATAGATTGCATCAAAAAAATTCACTTGATGTTTGACCATCTAAGAAGTTATCAAGGTTATATTTTTGTAATGGTTTACCTTTAAAATATAAAATGGCTATCAAGGATAAAGATATTATGGATTATAATGAAACTATAATTTTTTTCATAGAATATGAAAATAAATTGAAAAGAGTTAATTTTAATGATAGAACTATGATAGGAGTAAATAAAAATAATGCAAAAATTTTAAAAACCATTCATAATATTAATAATGAATTGGTCACCATCAAGAGACAATTAAATGATAAACCATCATCATCAAGTAAGTCTTCGTTTCCTAAAAATAATCAAATTGAATAAAAATTTCTTTATTATAATGTTTGTGAATTAGACCATGATCCAAATACATGTGTAGCTGTTCAAAAAATTAAAAGATGTATCCAAGGTAAGAAAAATCTCATTCGATATGACTGACAATATAAGTATGTGTAGAATTGGTGAATCTTCAAATGATACTAAAATCACAAATGCTTATATTTTTAATACTAGACAAAGAGATTATTCTAATACAAAAATAATAATCAAAACTTGACTCAAAACCAAGATAAAGATAAAAATATATAAAATAATTCAACATCAGATAATGCTACAATGAATCTCAAATATAATGTTTCTTTATCAACAGGTTTTAATAATTTTTAATATCATCTTTTTAAGCCTAAAAATTATATGCATATATGTCATCTATATGTAGGGGATTATAATATTATTGATGATTTATCATCTATTAATGTAGGGTTTTAGTTATTATAAGCTACTAGTTTGCCAAGACAACTAAAGAAAAGTAATGAAGCTATTAAAAATTCAAATTCTAGGAACATTTTAGAATTTCAAGAAGATAATAAAAATGATGAACATACTCAATCTATTATTTTTGCATAAATTTATGACTATCATGCAAATTATATACCACCTTTTTATATATATGTCAAAATTATTGATAAAATCATACGTAACTTCATTTTAGATACAGGTGTATCAAAGAATATTATGCCCAAATTTAAAGCTAATCAGTTAGGTATTTCTTATAAAATAGATAATAAAAAGTTAACTAGTTTTGGCTCATGTCAAACAAAAATTTGTGGTAAATTTTGAGATCTTGTAATCAAAGTTGCACAAGATGAGAGAAATAGGTGTATGACTTATGTTTAGATTTTGGACATCCCTAGTAATTATGCAATGTTTTTGGGTAGAGATTGGTCTAAATCAATTGGCGCATTTGTTAGAAAAAATATCACTTATGTTCCAATTAGAAATGAAATTGTCTTTATTCGAAGAGAAGATTATCTAAGAGCTCAATTGATTCAATACCTCTTGTTATATCTCATGTTGAAATAGGGATTAGTACATATGAGTTAATGACTCTTGATGAACCTAAACAACAATAACAATTTTTTTTTTCAAAAATGATTTATGGACTTTATATTTTGATGGTGTTTGTTCACAAGCTAGTAGTGGTGCAAAAATTTGTCTTATTTCTCCCATATGTAGAATATATCATTATTCTTATAAGTGGTCTTCTGATACTACTAAAAATACATTAGAGTTTAAATCTCTATGTATTTGTTTAGAAAAGCTATAAAATTGATGGTTAAACACTTAGAAGTTTTTGGTGATTCTAAACTAGTTATTAGATAAGTAAAGAAAATTTATAAGACAAACTAGACTCATCTTCATTGTTATACTCAAAAGGTTTGGTTTTTACTTGAAATTTTAAATCCTTTAATATCACACACATTTTACGTGTTGATAAACTTATTTTTTATGCTTCAAACCCTAAAATAAACTAAATAGAGCTTATTGTAGAGTTTTTTTCTAAAAATATTCAGGCCTAAAAATTTTGATTTAAATGATAATTGACCTATTTTTTATTGTGGTGAACATATTGATGGCTTTATCAAATACCATTATTTTTATAATGATGATTATGTTCTCAATTGTGGAGATTATTTACAATTGAATACTAATAAGTTACCTATTGATTTAGTGAACTTAGAATCCATGTTTTCTTCAAATAATCAACCTAAGTTCTCATAGAGTAAACAACCTTATAAAAGGATTATTGGAGAAACTATCCCAATAAACCTTGGATCTAATGAAGAACCAAAGTTTGTTTATTTGGGAATACAATGTACTCATGATGAGAAGGTTAAATTTATTAAACTTTTTAATAAATTTATTGATATTCTTGCCTAGTATTATAAATATTTAAAATGATATGATAATACTTATGTAAGACGTGATATTTATATTAAACCTAGTATTAAATCTATCAGGTAAAAAATATATAGGATAAACCCTTTGCTGAAAGACACCATTAACAAAGAGCTTGATAAAATGATTGATGGTGGTGTCATTTTTCCCATAACATATTCTAAATGGGTAGTTAATCTAGTGCCTATACATAAAAAAAATGGATATATTAGAATTTGCATATATTTTAGAGATCTGAATAAAGATAGCATAAAGGGTAATTTTCCTCTTCCAAGTATTGATTGAATTCTTTACTAGGTTGTAGGATCTAAAATGATGTCTTTGTTTGATAAGTTTTCGGGTTATAATCAGATATTTATGAACCTAGATGATAGACACAAGATAACATTTACAACTTAAAGAGGAAATTTCACCTTTAATAGGATGCCCTTTGGTCTTATGAATGGATGTGCAATATTTCAACAAGTCATGCATGTAGATTTTGATAATTTAATCGGTATTGTTATGCAAGTCTGCCTAGATAACCTTACAGTCCATTCTAGAAAAATAAAAAAATATTTGATAATTTATGTGAAGTATTCAAAAGATGTAGAAGATAAGGTATTTCCCTTAATTCTAAGAAATCTATTTTTGGTTGTCATGTCCCCTTTTTCGTGGACATTGACAGACTTGATGATTAGCCTATTATGCGACCTTCGTAGGCTGAGAGGATGGATAGAGGGTCTTGATGGAGCTTGGCATGTTTTTAATTAGCAGAATTCCTACAGTTGGATTTCATTCAAGCTCTTTTAGACATGTTTGCCTGAGCTCCTATAATTTAGGGATATTTGGCACTCAGCGGACCATCTCTATTATGAAATGATCATGTGCGGAATCACTCCCTAGTTCACCAGCTTTAGACGGTTCGAGGATCCGACATGTACTGAGGGAGATATTAATATTTGATTGATTTAATCAAATATTAATTATTTGGTCTAATTTTAAATTAGATATTAATTAATTAATTATTTGGTCTAATTTTAAATTAGATATTAATTAATTATTAATTATTAATTATTAATTATTTGGTCTAATTTTAAGACCCTAATTCTAATTTAAGAATTGGTCTAATTTTAAGACCCTAGTTCTAATTTAAGAAGCCTTAAGTCTAATTTAAGGAAATCTAATTTTAGCAAGCACACCTTTGGAGGGTATAAGGGTTTCTCATGGGAGAGAGTATGGATTCAGCCATTGATTATTGATTATTGATTTTGAAGAATTCTTTTGTGAAGACTGAGCCTAGGGTTCCAGGATTCCATTTGCATTGGAGAACGTTCCCTCTTCAGTGTGTGCAATTCAGAAGCTGTGAAATATCAGCTGATCTATTGCCAAATTGAGAGATAGCTTCATAAAGAAGTTATCACAGAGATTTACAGGGTTGAGAGATAACTTCACACAAAAGTTATCACAAATATTTCAGGTATTTATTTCTTTATGTTTTGATTCAATAAATTATATAGATAGAGATCTTTTGTATTAGAGCCACATATCTTCAGATCCAGGGTTGAAAATAGACAGGTTGTGCTTAATTGGCAGCTGTATGAAGTTCGTATAGGTCCGTACAGATCCACGCAGACACCGACCTCAGCAGACAGAGATCCCCAGTGACTGACATCGGTCGACTGAGGACCGATGTTGGCAGAGAAGGACCGACAGTGACCGACGTCGACAGTATATCGACCGACGCCGGTGACTGTGTGTTCGACATAGCAGGCTGAGACAAAATTTCCAAATTCAAGCTCAATTTCCAGATTTGCAAAGCCAGGGTTTTCAAGACTGTATTTCATATTCTTTATATGCATAAGAGAGGACTGTAATTGTAATCGTCTAGAAGAATAAGTGATAAGATCTGTGATTTGCTATTGAGAGACTATAATATTTTTATCTTTTGAATTTATTCAATAGAAATTGTATCTTTGTTCAGAGCTTTTGTGTTTCTATATTCCCTATTTGAAGGGACATCACAGTGGTATCAGAGCTTTTGATGGAAAAAAGGAGCCCCTAAGTAAGGGACATCACAGTGGTATTAGAGATTTTGATGGAAAAAAGGAGCCCCTAAGTAAGGGACATCACATTGGTGTTACTAAAGGTAAGTTATAAGGGCACATTATTTCTAAGGATGGGTTTCAATTGAATATGAATATGTTAAAGTAATTAGAGAATTGTAAACACCTAAAGATCAATTAGGTCTTAGGTCATTCTTTGGAAAAATAAATTTCATATGAAAATTTATATCAAATTTTATTGATAAATTAGATCTTTTATAAATTTTGTTTAGAAAAATCAATCATATTTTTGGGATGTATACGTTGATTCTACTTTTAACAATGTAAAGAATGCTATTGCAAGCACACATGTGCTTGTTAAACCTGATTTGTCTAGGCCTTTTATTATTTAAATTAATGCTTCAGATAAATAAATAGGTGTTGTGAATGCACAAGAGGATAAAATTAAAAATGAAAGACCTATTGGATACATGAGTCAAGTTCTGAAAGACACAGAAATAAGGTATCCTCTTAGTGAAAAATTTGTTTTATCTTTCTTTTTTTTTTTAATTAAATTCCATAATTTGCTAATGCAAAATAAAGTGGTTGTAAGATCAAATGTGCATGTTTTATATTATCTTTTTAAAACAATGTACTATTCAAGGAAGGTTAACAAAGTGGATTTTTAGATTTCAAAAATTTGACTTTGAATTTAAAACATCAAAACTATCAAAAGAAATGAATTCGCAAAGCATTTGGTTAAAAATGTTTCTTTCAATATTGATGTCTTAGTTTTATCTATTGATGACTCTTTAAATTCTACACCTCATTCTTATTCTATGAAAGTTACTTATTTTTCAAAAACTTTTAAGTTTGGACTTGAAATGAAAGATTGGGATTATTAAATAATAGAAGATGATTGGTATTATGACCTTGTATATTATTTTCAAAACCAGGATTATCCTAAAAATTTAGATAAAAGATAAAGGTCATTAAAATTGAAGGCTTTGAAATTTTGTTTACTTGAAACTCTTTTATTTTATCAAAATTAATACAGTGTATTGTTAAGATGTATAACTCATGGTTAAACTCAAAAGATTCTTTGAAGATGTCACAAAGGTAGTTATGATGGTCATTATGGTACAAAAACAATAGCTTGTAAGATTTTATGTGCAGGTTATTATTGGTCTACATTATTTTAAGATGTTTATAAGTTAGTACATTCTTGTATACGTTATCAATTATTGATTGGTAGGGATAGATTACTAGCAATGCCCCTGAATTCTATTATTTCATAAAGACAATTTTCAAAATGGGGAATTAATTTTATTTTTGATATTCATCCTCCTTATTCCGATGGTTATAGATATATTTTAATAGCAACTAATTATTTCACAAAGTGGCTTAAAGCAAAAATTTTACAAAGTTTAGTGACATTTGAAGTAATTACATTTCTTGAGGATCAAATCTTTTCCAAATTTGGTGTACTTTATGAGATTGTCTCAGATAATGGTCCTCAAATTGCTTCTAATAAATAATTAAAAATTTTAGGGAATTATTCTATTATTTTTAATCATTTCTCTAAGTATTTCCCTCAATGGAATGGACAAGTTGAGTCCACAAATAAAAATTGGATTTCTATCATGAAAAAAATAGTCTATAAAAATAAATGAAATTAGCATCTTAAAATATTTGAGGCATTAGGGGTAGATATAAATATTGTCAAAATACCTATAAGATAATCTCCTTTTATGTTGACTTATATTTTTGAAGCTACATTGATAATAGAATTAAAAATTACATCTGCTAATATAGCTTTACGGTACTTATCAGAGGACACAAATCTAATTAAACAAAGATTAAATTATTTAATAGCATTGGATGAAAGTAAACTTATTGCTTTGCACAAGTTGGAAGAAGCCAAAAAGAAAGTAAAGAATTTTTTTGACAAAAAGGTTTCACATAAAACATTTAAGGTTCGAGATCTAGTTGTTTATTGGGATAAATCTCATGAAGATCTAGGTAAACATCATAATTTTGATTTACTTTGGTTAGGACCGTATAGAATTATTATTTTACTTGGTAAAAATGCTTTCCATTTGCAAGATTTAAAAGGAAATTCACTGTGTTATTTAGCCAATGATAATCATTTAAAACTATTTGTTCAATAGCTCTTTACTTTCTATTTGTTTTTTGGTTTTGTTTGTTTGCTTTTATTTTGCATTTTTTTTCTATTTTTTCTTGTTCTTTGAATGGATCATGTTTGTTACCTCATCAAAGTTCATCAAGAAGAAGGAAAGTAGATGGAAACTACAATATGTATGTAAGTATTCAATAATGGTAATATGATTTTACATAATATGATTCAGTTTTATTTTATAAATGAGCTTGAAAATGGTTATTAATGTGTTTTCAAAGTATTATTTATTTTCAAAAATTATGTTTAAGGCCTTTTCAATTGATTTCTTATTCATTCTAAAATTTTCTTTCTAATTTTTCTTATTCTTTATGTCATGCTGATTGAACACTTCATCCCTTTAAAATTTCATAAATAAAGAGGTTCGGGTCTAACTGCCTGAGAAATAATTAATTTGGATTGCACTCTTAGGTATTTTGTCTTTAATAGGTAAATTTTATATTATTGATACCTTATTCTATTACTAAAACCATCTAGCAAGGTCACCAGTGTTAAGCTTATTTTTAACACCCCTCTTTTTCTTTTCAAAATAAATATTGCCAGTTGGGGGTCTTAGTTCATTATGTCATTTAAATATACATTTTATGTTTAAATGTTTATCATGACTTTGTATTTAGTGAAATTATTGTTCTATATTATAAATTGGTTTCAAAATCATTTATGAATTCAATGAAAAATTAAATATATCCATATTAACAGAATTCATGTTTTATGAGTATTAGTTAATGATCAAATTCCTAATCTTTGTGATATATAAGATCATGAAGCAGGTAGCATTTATGATTAAGAGTTGAATGTAAAATGTGATCAAGATGGTTGTATTTATCAGTGTTGAATGAAGTATATTTATGGATCATTCCCTCATAATTTTTTGTATTTAAGATTTATGTACTATGCATCAAATCAAGATTTTTAGAGGAAGGTTTAGTGGTAACTTAAGTCATCACTATTTTTGTCAAAGTTCTTTAAAAAATTGAGGAATATTACATAGATATTTTTTAAAAGACTTTTGATTCATTTTAAGTCCATCTTCATACTTATTTTTGTGTAATATCTCTGAGATAAACATTTTTTGTAGATAGATTAAAGACACTTTTTTTGACGTTTAAGTAACTTGATTAACAAGCACAGTTATATCCAAGTTTCTTTGTTCAATTTATAAATCAATTATCTAAAGAATGTTAGGTTTAATATCTTATGATGATTTTAGATTTTCAATCATATGAGTAGAATCTGACTACTTGACTTGAATACTGATGAACACTTTGTTGTGTGTGACATGATTTTTGATCAATTTATATTGTATTGTTTGTTATGTTAAAGACTTTTGTATCAAAAATGATGTTTCTCAATAAGATTTTATTTACTTATTAAGATGACTCTTTCTATGAAGACTCACAAATCTTTGTTTAATTTTTAGATTATTTTCTTAATTCAGGTTTTAGTTTAATTAGTGTGTTTGATAAATAAAAGGCTGAGTATTAATTACTTTTCTTTGATTAGTTTCAAACTTAAATTAGTTTACTTTCTTTAGTTTTAGTTTCTAGTATTAGTTATTTGACTTTATTAAATTAAGTTATTTTATTAGTATTTTGTTTTCTTAACTGCCTTTAGTCTTTGGAATAATTTTAATTTTCTTTATTTATTTGGTTTCTAGTTTAATTTAGATTTATTAGATTCCTTCTTGAGGTTCATTATGGCTTGCTCTTATGATATAATTATTTTATGAATTAATTGACATTTGTTTCCTTAGGTGAATATGGTTCCAAGTGATATTATGAATAATTTTTGACTCAATATTCACCTTAGTTCCATACTTTGTTCTAAACATCATGTAAGACCAGTTAGCCACCAAGTATCCACCAATTTTGGATGTGAAGTATCTTGACAAATAAAGAACAAAATAGGGAGGTAAATCTACTACTACCACATCATGAGGAATTTAAAAGGTAGGAAAATCATGAAGGATAAATTTCAAACCTTTCACAATACCCAAAGTCTTATTTGGCGATCCGTCCAATTACTAAACTCCTTTAGTCATTGGCTCATATCTGATGCCTAGCTTATCTACTATGCATTTTAACATAACTGATGTGATTTCTCCACTATCTATGATGAAATTATGAACCAATAAATAACCAATAATTAAGGATAGGTATAAAGGATGAGTTTTCTCATCTTTCTTCACCCAAACATCTATAAATTGAGTTTCATTGACCAAAACTACATTGTCACTTCTAGATGGGCTAGCTTGTGTACCCAGTCCATGCAATTCCTTTTGGAGAATATCTTTTTACCTTGGTAATGATATAGAATCCCATAATGATATTTTCATATGAAGCTTCCTCATTTGGTCCACAACATTAATGTAAGGATTACTTACTTTGGGGTTCTCTTTATGAACATTTGCACCTTGTGATGTAGCTTGTGGAGGTAGGGTTGTAGTAGTTATGCTAAAATTTGGAATCCTCTAATTTTCTTATGTTTTAGGAGTTGAATTAGGTCCTCCTCCCATTTTAATTGATGTAGGAATCAAAATAGGTCCCTGATTGCTTTTTTGGACTTCTTCAACGGCCCTTTTCTTTGATCTAGTATTGGTAGCCACATAATTAATGGCATTAAAATCACCCTCCAAATGATTCATGAGAGTGGAATCAATATGATTTTTTCCATTTTCTAGTCCACCTTGCATAGGTCCTTCGATATTTAAAGTTTGGAAAGACTAGTTGCCTTGCATTACCATGCCTTGATTGTGCATCTCATTTGCATAAGCAACATGCTCTTGGCCTTGTTCAAAAGAAGAGTAATTAGGTTGTTCCTTGACCAAATTTTTTTTAATGGGAATAAGGGCTTTGGAGGATGAAGCAACATTAAAATTATATCTTTGATAAGGCTTAACATGGGTGATTTGACCTTGTTCTTGTGCATTACCTCGAAAAGGAGGTCTATTTGTTTGTCCAAACTAATTGTAATATTGATAAGGCCTATAGCTTTGGGCTTGTTGCCTTTTTAGAGCAACCATTTCATTAGTAACACTTTGAAGTAGGATTTTGACTTTATGAATTTCATTGGTAGGGGCAATGGCAAAATTTTCTTGACCAAGAAAAGGAGCTAAAGTGGGTAATGCACTTTGACTAGGAGACTGTAAATCAAGGAATAGTGGCATTGGAGGTCTAGGAGCTATCTTTTTTATATGGAAAAGACAATTCTAATCCTTTATGACTATTTCATATGTAGCATGCAATTTTTTTCCACCCATAAACTGAATCATCATGGCAATGTCACTATTCAATGCTTTCAAGTAGTAAAGAAATGCATAATTTTTAGTTGGCCTCAAAAATTGGGATTCTATCCCAAGTTTTTTGAAACCTAGTATTGAAATCCTACATGAATTGATGAAGTGCCCTTCGTATTCTGGTCAATTTCTCAATAAGAGATAGGTGATCACTTTTTCCCCCAAACCTATCAGTCAATAAGGTCCCCAACTCATCCCATGAGCCAATAGAATTTACAGATAGGGTCCCATACTAGTCCAAAACTTTTCATTTGAAAGACAAGGCCAGCAACCTAATGGATACATTTTCTTAAGTGATGTTATGGATATTAAAAAAGTTTACTATATTCTTGATGTGCTAAATGGCAGTAATTAGACCATCTCCAGTAAAAGATGGGACATTTTTTAGGGTAGCGCCTAGAATTTGATCATATTGGGCAAGTTATAAGGAAGATGCCCCCTAGAAAGGCATAGAAGGTTATCTTCTATCCATATTAGGAATATTACTATAGATGTTAAGAATAGTATGCAACACAAATTTGGAAGTTTTAAACATAAACTCTCTTTTATAGGGATGAGTGTTGACAAACTTGGACCTTTTGGTGGAATATAAAGCTAATTCCATAAACTTGAAGGGTACATCTTTAGTTGTAGACCTAGTAGTCACCTTTGGCATGGAAAGAAGGACTAATCATTAACCATAGACTTTTATTTCTTCAATGGAGTCACCAAGTAATGAATGTATATGCTTCTTTTCTACAACTATGTTAAGATCAAAACCAATCTTGAACAATCTTCTAGGACTTAGATGTCTATGTCCCATTGGGCATGCCAAAAACTATTGACACTTGGATTTGTACCCTTAAATAACTGCTTAGTTTTCCTCATCTAAGTGGCACAATGGAATCATCTCTCTTACTATGGGTGATAATTATATTGAGATGAGTCTCTAGATTAGGGCCTAGCTCCCCTTGATGCACCTTGAAATTATTTCTAAAATAACAATTGTGAATGAAAAGGGAGAAGGAAAACAACTGATAAAACAAGTGGTGATGCACCAATATTTGATATCCTCTTAAGACTAAAACCACTACTTAAAGACAAACAAGGGTGTTTCACATAAAGTCACAACAAAGACATTATTGCATCAATATTTCATATATTAGATTCAAGAAGGTATTTGACATTTGGGAGGGTGATGAATGATTCTAAAAAGAAAATACACATATACCACTTTTAAGACATTTATACACTTAGTAAATAATTCTAACAAAGACCTGCAACATCATCTTTTCTGCACATTGGTAAGTGACTATAGGTTGATATGCTAGAAAATAACCTTTTCACTACTCATTGTCAACAAGATTTGAACTTATACTCAATAGTGCAATGTGAAAGTGGTAAAATCACTTGTCTATTTCTTCAAGAGTTATAGTACAAAACTGGCTAGAGTTTTATAATAACTAGTAGAGGCTCCTCAATGCATAGAAAGAATACGTATATATAGTTTTTTGGAAGGAGTTGAGCAAAGGAAAGTCTAAAAATGATTCAGACATGTGTCAACTTCAAATTAGAATAGTTATGTTGTATTCTATAATATGTTCTCTTTATGGTTATGCCAATAGAATAAAGGTATTTCAAACTATGTTTTGCCATAAAAGAATCCATTGGTTGGAATTTCATTTGGATGTTAACTATTCTTTATTGGCTCATTGAGTTATGTAATGGTGTAACAACTCAAACCATTAACCTATCTGTTTTCATTTATTATGTAAATAATACTCAAAATCTTTCCATTTGCCATCTTCTCATTTATCTTTAGGTATCTCCTCTCTTGCTTGAAAAGCAATGTCTATTCCTTACATCTTGAACTTGACGTTCTATGGGCTGTCACTCCTTTGTTTGAATCTCAATGGCTAATTTCCATAGTTTAAATTTGATGTTGTGTGGGCCATCACTTAGGTATTTCCTTAGACTTCTTATCCTTAGCATTTGTCTTCAGGATTTCTTTCACTTGGTCTTTTATGCCTTTTAGAATTCCCATGGTCAAAATTTTGAAAGAAATGGACTTTGGCACCTCAAACAATTTATTCAAAAAAATTCTTTGAAAGAATTCCTTTAGATTTTTTTATTGGCTTCCTTTGTTGCTTTGAGATTACCCTTTGGCAAGTGAAAAAGACCTCTTCAAAAGGAAAACATACTCTTCATTTTTTGCTTGTGACCCTTTGGCAAAGTTGTAAACATCCCTTCTGAAAGGAAAATACCTTTTGAATTTTTGAAATGGTCCACATTATCTTAGAAAAAATCCTTCAGACTTCTTAAAATGATCCTCCCCTTTGAAAAAGAACCCTTCAGTACTTTTGCAATAGTCTATCTTCCCACAAACCTTTTTGTAGATACCCTTCATAAAGGTGTCACATACCCTTTGGGATTTTTAAATGGTCCAACTTTTCCCTGAAACAATTTTTTAGACTTTCTAGAATGATCCTTCAGGCTTTTGGTCACCTACCTTTCGAAAAGAATGAAGTACCTTTCAAAATTTTGAAATGGTCCACTTGTCCCTCGGCTTCAATTCCTTCAGGTTTTTTATAAGGGATTATTTATGTTGACTTTTTGCAAAGTGCCCTTCACAAGAATGAAAATATCCTTCAATTTTTTAAAAAACCATCCCTTTAGACTTTCTGAAATGCCTTTCAAGAAAGTTTCCAATGTACCCTTTGGAAAAATTACTTTAGACAAAAAGTCTGAAAGATTTCACCTAAGTAAAAGGCTTTGGACAAAAAGTCTAAAATAATTTGATAAGGACTTTAGAACAAAGGCTCGAAATAAATATACTTAGTGAAGGACCAAAACAAACCTTCCAAAATAATTCATTGTGAGGACTTATCTAAAAGACTGAAAAACAAAGCTATCAAAAGGAAAACATTTGGGTTTTTACATGTAATAGACTTTAGCTTTGTATAAGAACACTTCTTACATACTGGACATGAAATTTGCATATTGGACATGAAATCTGCATACTAGACATGAACAAAGGTATAGACTCAGACACTTTTTTGCAAATAGTGGTGCCCAATTTTGGCTTGAAAGGCCAAAATTTGGTCAACAGTTTCATAGTAGCCTAAATGGCTTGTTTTATCTAATGCACCTATGAGATATTTATCACACTTGAGTCTCCAACTTCATTACTCTCATAATTAGTAGAGTGTTAAATTATATATCTCCCTCATCCTATAAAATTTGATATGATTCAACCTTTAATCAAAGGATATGATGTGAATGCTTATTGTGATTATCACCAATGAACAGGGACCAAGGCATTCTATAAACATATGTTTTACCTTGAAGAATAAGATTTATGACCTTGTTGATGACTAAAATATTAAATTTGATGATCCTCTAAAGGAATCAGGTTCACAAGCTTGTGATCACCAAAAATAGAAGATATTTAACAATCTTTCACAAGACCATTCTAATAAATATGTAGAGATACAGATGGTATAAAATGTACATCCTCCTCCATCACACTATGATCACCCACTAGATGGGATTATTGGCACTTGTATGTGACATAAACCTCTTATAGTTTAGATACCTTATATTACTTTCGATGATAGTGATATTAATAATGATGACTCTGATCTTTATTATTTATTCATTTGAGCATTTCTTGATCACTAGCCTATATGTATTATTATGATTGATAATGTTGTAAGTGATAATGTTTACACCATGACATTATTTATGTATTTGGGTTATACTCATCATGATTTACACCCTTCTACTAGATCGGTTAGAGCATTTGATGGGACCTCATAATAGGTTCTTAGTGATTAACTTATCTTTACAAATGGGTCCCACATATCTGGTTAGTACCTTTCCAATTATACCTTCCATGAGTGTCTTTGATATGTTATTTGGATGCCCTTGGATACATACTCTTTGAGTATTACCTTATATAGTGCATGGATGTGTTAAATATATTCATGTTAATCAAATAATTTATTGAGTTCTATATGAACATCCTCTTGAATAAGAAAAATTTATAACCAGGAAGTTAATTTTTAATTCTACTAAGGATAAGCCACCATAAAATGGTAAACAACAAGAAATCCCCTTTACTAGGTGGCCATTACTTGAGAGACCATTACATCATAGACATAAAGTGGATTTCATAGAATCCTCATCTACTATGCACCATACTCAGATATTTGGAGCACCTACACATGCTCTTATCACTGTAATTCTAAATAAACCTTAGATCACTCAATGATGGGTTCTATGGACCCCTATTACTCTTACTATTTCTTCATGACCACAAAGTCTTATTATAGATATATAGTGTATAACAAATACTATAGTGATAGATATTACACCTATGCATTTTCCTTAGTAGTAACACCAATTTATTACACTAGGTACCAAGTAAATACCTATGAGCATCCATTAGATTAGATCATAGGGTAGTCTTTTCATATATTCCAAAAATACTAAAAAATTAAAATAAAATCAGATATCCAAACATATTTTTTGATTCTACATATTCTATTAACTATTTGGCATATATGTGTTAGTTCCATGTTGATGGATAACATATCAATTACTTCTACATACATGTGTTTCATGCTTCTATTTGAGTGTGATACATGTATACACAAACACATGATGTATGCACTTATAAATGTTGAGCCTTCCCTCTTCTCACATCACCACAACATTGGGGACATACACCTTCTTTAATCATGATACTTCTAGGTTATATCATTCTATGATAACTTTACAATATCATCTTCGAGCTAATATGTACTTACACATGCCTTATATCTTCTACAATTTAATTGATATGTTATGCACTTGACATTTTTTGCTAACATAATTTATCCATGGGATACTATGGTATGTTTATGCTAGTTACTTAGGTTTTTATTTATTCACTTTCTTGAGTGTCTTGCCTTAATATTGTCTTATTTGTTGAGCATTTGAATATGCTCCATTGTTTATATCCCATGTGCCTTTGTTTGCTTCTTTGACATTTGATATGTCATTTCTTGTTGTATGGACATTTGAATATACCATTCTTTATTTTTTGTACATTAGACTAAGTCATGTTCATTTGATTGTGTAGCATCTAAACTATCTAGATGTTACCATGATCTTTATTCTTGATTTTTTGGACATTTGACTAAGTCATATCCATTTGATTATGTGGAATTTTAACTATATAAATGTTGACAATATATTTATCATGCATATTGGGCCTTAATGTGATCACATTATGGTGCTTCAATGATACATTTACCTAGACAAATTATCCTATATGTTACATGGTTCATTCACAGTAATATGGTTATCCTATCCTTGTAAGGTGAGGTAACTACTAGTTTATATCTTCCCTCACCTCAAAATCAAGGCATATCAGTGGGGCATGTCATAGAGGCATGAATTTTACATATATTTACAATTTTAGATTTAGTGGGGGCATGTCATAGAGGCACGGATTTCACATATTCACATTTTTAGATTCAATGGGGGCATGTCATAGAGGCATTGCATCCACATATTCATAGTTTCAGATTCAATAAGGGTATGTTTTGGAAACATGTTCTCCACACTTACTCAGTATGTAGAATACCCAAATTATAGTGGGGGCATGTTTGGAAACATGTCCACCACATTGGCACTTATATCAATTTTTAAATTTCTCCATATATAGTGGAGGCATGTTATTGTAACATGTCACCCACAATTTTTCAAATTTTTGAATTGGCTGAAGCATAGAGTTATATGATTTAGATATACATTTGTGGTAGAATTCTATACATTGATACCATTTTTATACATAATTTTATCATGAGACATATTTAAGGTGCATATGTTATGTAATGTGCACCTATTATTATAAAATTAAAATTAGTTTCATATTTTAGAACTCTTTTATATACTATCATCACCCACCATATTGGAATTGGAATTTTACAGACTATATTGAGCTAATATACTACACTAATTGGTTCACTTTTGGTATGATTTAAGTGATTTTATCACTCAAGATTACCAAGTTTATAGGTTGGATTTGAGTACATCATCCATCCTCACTAGTTATATAGTATGGGTTAAATTTGTTCACTCATGCTCATGAGGTTATAAGTATGATTGGGTTGTACGATTGAGCTAATCTCAACTATTAGGTGGAAACTCATCCTTTCTCTAAGTTTGGGGGCATGTTTTTTCCAATACCTCTCTATCTCTTTAGATATATGCACTTTTTCAGATTTTATATTTTTTTAATCTCAGTTTTAGTGATTCATAATCATATATCTTTCAAATAAAATTATCAAAAGGCAAGATGATTGCATTGATACATACATGTAGTCATAAACCTTTCTCCCTTTCAATTTCAATCATTTCAATGTTTTCAATTTAAAATTATATGTATTGATTATATATTGTAGCATGCCCTTGGTTATATTTTAGTCATCACTAAAGTACTCCAGTTGGACTCAAGTAAAGACAAGGTGTGTTATACACACTTAGGTATGCATTCGTTTCCTTTAAACTAAAAATTTCATTCTATATTAAGGGGGTGAGATGGGGGGATGTAGATGATATTTATGAATTATATATCACCTCAATCTTGTACACTTGGAAAACTCATACCCTAGTTGTTCCTCTTAATTCTAAACCTTTTTCACTTATGTAAGTCTTGCATCTACTCTTTCTTGTGCCCCTTGGCTTATCTCTTAGTTTTACAAATCTCATTTTGATGATCTAAAACTTATATCTTTCTTATAATTCTTAAAATATACTTATTTTATGCCTCTATAAGTTTTGAGCCTATATCTATTTTCCTTTTCCTTAGATATTTGCATCCTAGATAGATACCTACATCAATGCAAGTGTCATGTTTAGACACAAGTGTCAATTACCCTAAAGTCATCTAATTTTAAAATTAAACATTTATTAATGGTTATCCTAAGTTTTATTATGTTAGATTTTTTTTTATAGGAGTGGTATATATGCAAGATCACTCCTCATTCTAAACTCACTTAGAATTCATACCAAAGAGCATTCAATTGAGAAAAGCTTTCCTATTTTCTCCTATTCACATATCAGTCATATGAATAACACACATACATGACTAAAGTATTGAAATAGTATCCCAATAAGAGTTTAAATATAGGTAATTATTGTAATTTATTTCCATATATTGCACCATTATGCACACACAAGCCAACATATTAGGGGAGTACTACATCAGTCTAAGGCCCTCCTAGAGTAGTGGATATGTAGGTAGAACCCAATAATAGAGGGGTATTTGGGGTTATATCAACACAATTATCCCAATAACCCATTTTTAACAAGGTCATTGTGTATATGAAAATTTAAGGTTTTGATCATTTGACAAGGAGTGACAGTCTATGACAGGGTAAATTTTAAGAGTTCTTATAACAAATCCCCTGAGATCTCATTAAAACCTTTATAGATATATATTTTTAAGTCATTGATACTAATATCCAATTATGTATAGGTGTGTTGGTGAATCCAATGGGAGGAGAGGTGCAGTATTTATTTTTTATTTTTCTTACTATGAGATGATAAATTTGAGTAATTAATTAGATTATGTAATTATACACTAAAATCTATTCAAATTACAAATCCACTTCAAAATTGGAAACCATTATATCAAAATTCAATAAAATGAACATTTAAAATAACATTACAATATAAATCCAAATGTTCCCAATCAATATTCAAATAAAAAGACTAAAGATTATAGATGTTGGATTGTTATAATATTCTAAAAATTTTGACATGTAATTATCTTGACAATATTTTGATTAGTAGACTAGTGATTCATTCATGGAATTAAACATAAGATTAACATGAAATCTCATGAATTTCCTCTCCCTTATCAATAGAGGATTGGCTAGTTTAAAAATAAGAGGAGGGAAATAATGGGAATTAAAAATTCCCATAAAGCCTTTAGATTTAGAGGTTTTTAGAGAGGATGGAGAGAATGGAGGAACATCCAAGAGTTGGCGAGCTCTAGAATCCATTACGGGATGTAATGAGTATTAATGGGAGGTTAAATTAATGTTAGGTTGGATTAGAAGATGATAATATGTGATTAGGGGAGTAGGCTTTTAGGAAATTCTAGGAGTAGGTAGGTGGGTGGGACATGGGATTTTTCAATTCCCATATAATGGATAAGTGGGGTTAGGGTAAGATTAAATGATTAAATGGAGGATAATATGAGGATTTATTGATGTGTAAGGATATAAGGTTAGTATATAAATAATGAATAAGGGGGATAATAGAATAATGACAAGAAGGGATAAAATTAGAAGAGATAAATGAGATTAAATGAGATAGGCAAAATTAGTATTGAATATAGTAATATTAGTGATGAGGGATGAGGCAACAAAATTTAGATGCATACATTTTATCCATATTTGAAATGGCATTATGACTAAATAAATTGGAAGGATTAATGGTCTTTCAAATAATAAAAACACTCATGGATTATTATTAATAAATGATGTTAGTGGACACATGATGCCCCCTCGAGGGGACATGTGGGGAGGAAGGAGGTGGATGGCCACTTTAAATAGGAAATGAGGGGTGGTATGTGTGAATAGATAATGGGTTGGGATGATAGATGGAGGAATGATGATGAATAATATAAAATTGCCATAAGTAGTGAAATATAAAGTGATGATGTCCCTAGTAAAGACCTATGCACAGGGAGTAGAAATGACTGTGTCATAGTTTTCAACACATCTCAAGAGGGAATAAACCATAATAATATGATGATAAGACAAAAGGCCATAATATTTCAACATATCCTAGGCAAGGACACATACCAAGGAGAGTTATAGACCAAGATAATAAAGGCCAAAATATTTTAACATATCCCAATGAAATATGCATGTTGAGAGAGTATAGAGCCAAAATAAAATAATGAATTGATAATATTAATGATGAGTGTAGATAAAATCTGAAGTTGAGTGATATGATGAAGGAGATGAGAGATGATAAATGATATGATTGAGTGACCAAAATATGAAGGGAAAGACTTGGACTACAATTCATCAAATAAATGAGTCATAATGTGATTAAGAACAATGATGCCCCTAGTAAGGACACATGTAAGGGAGTGAGAGATGATAATAATTTTATGGTCCTATTCATGCTCCAATCTAAGGAGGAAACTATAAATTTTAAATGATGAATTGACCAATCAATGATAATGGATGACTAATGGAATAAAATATGGATGTTGTGATATTTCAAACCCAATCGATAGGTGCAGGTGATTAAATGGGAATAATGGGGAGATGATTATGGAGTGGATAAGGATTGATCGATTTAAAAAATTATTGATGATATTTTAGCTCAAAGATTTGACTGATGCAAGATGTGAGGATGATGAAGTACAATATATATGTAATGATGAATGATGGGTAAAGAGGAGAGAGTGGTTAAGCTAACCTTAGACATATTATGTGATTAATCACTGCCTACATAGTCTAAAAATACCTTAGGGCAGTTTAGTTTAAATTAGATCATATATGATAAGATAGACTAGAGAAGGTGGATGACAATGACTATTAGACATGTTAGTTGTTAGATTGGGGATGATTTGACTTATATGTTATACATGAAGATAAAATACTAGGAGAAGTGATTGGATATGAGATGTTATATGTTATGACATGTGGTTGGGTTAGATGATTAGACATGAATGATCAAACTGATTATGGGATGATGATTATTATACTTTTAGACATGTGAGAGATTATATAATAAATTATGAGTGTAGTCCATTGTCAATCCATCATTTTTGTAACAGGTCTCACCATAGTCTAATCAATTCGATGTAAATATACCACTAGGAAGTATGCCCCAAGATATAAGTATGACCAAGAAGACATTGTGCCAAAGTTCATGATTATAAAAAGGGAAAATGATGAACTCTACATAAGGCATCCAAAAACATTATTATAGATTTCTTGGCTCCATCATAGCATCCTCATTCATATTACCCTTGATGAAATATACATGATGCAAGACTAATAAAAGAAGATAAACATAGACAAAAAAGACATATGTAGATATATACATGATAAAAGACATGTAAACAAGTCAAACATAGAGCATACAAGTAACACAAGTATATACATAGAGATGTGTTGTGATTAGTGTCTTATTTGTTATCCTGATGAGATTTGATAAGATGAGTGATCAGGTGATGAGTTAGATGAAATCGATCATGATGATCATGATGTGAATGTGTATTAAGGATATATATTTGGATAGAGGTATATATTTTGAGTAGATTAAAGACTTGGATTAACATAAGGTTATAGATAAGGACTTAGATTCCAAGATTAAGACACCTAACAAGACAAGAAAAAAAAATATAAGACCATTAGTACATAAGACAAGGCAAGATGACAAAATGATAAGACCACTAGTACATAAGATAAGGCAAGATGACAAGATGATAAGATGACTACAACATTATATAGGATGACTAGGTTATTTAGGACATAGGACAAGATGACTAAGATGTTTTAGGATTTTGTGGATTTCATAATTTTTAGATTTTTTAGAATATTTCAATTTTTAGGTTTTTTTTGGAATATGTATGTACACTATACAAAGGGGGTTACCATCAAAGGGAATACCAAACCTAATAACTAGGATAAGTATGGATGGAATAATGGATGGGACAATAAAAGGATGAGGGTGAGGCTAAAAAGGGGATGAGGACCAAGGAAGAATGGACTAGGGATTGCCAATGACCATATCATGAAGGAACCAAATATTTAGTTACCTAAGTGTCCATTAAAAGATATGCCAAGATGATTTTAGAACATTCCCCAAAACATATTCCACTCCCTTACAAAATTTCAAGACTAGAAGAAAGGGTGGACATAATAAGATGCAAGATATGATGGCAGATGATGGGTAGGAGTAATGGATTGAGGAATAAGATAAACAAGGATGACATGGATTGGATTGATAAGGGATGGATTGTTCCCCAAGTGTTGAGGTAAAATGCGGACAATAGACTATTTTACCATGATACAAGAAACCATTTTTCATCATGGTACTTACCTAAGGTGCCAAAAGACTAGTTTTAACCATTGGATATTTTTTTTTAATTTTTGGGCATCTCAATTTATTAGAGGCATGTGAGATGTAGGATGTGGACATTTTCATGATCTTCAACCAACACATGTTTTGGAGATGTGGGATGTTAGGACCATGTTGTTGATATTAGATTCGCTAATGCCTTTATGACCTTAGTTGGATATTTATTAAGATCACTCTAGATATTTAGACTAAGTATCTTCATCACCACTATGAGATACAATATCTCTTGGTATAGTAAGGTGAGGTATAGATGGGTTTAGATTTTGGATTTGATGGTGGAGTATATGACTTCGTTGGATGTTAGGATCATGATAAGAAGGTGTGATGGGTGTTTGAGGTTTAGGACAAGTAGTTTCACACATAGTTAGAGATTGTGGGCATTTTGTATTTGATTTATGTCATATGACAAAAGACTTTAAGAGATCCAAGACACTTCAAATTTATGGTTCTTCTTTGATTAAATTATTTGAATGATTATCATCTATCTTGATACTACTTTTGACATTATTTTGATTTTTAGATTTGATTATATATCGATTCCCCCTAGTGTTTGACATTGGGATTCACCAAAGGAAATTGATATTTGACTTGATAGATGATGTTTAGGTTGATTTGATGGTCCCCTAGTGCCTTAAAGAGGGTTTCACTAGGGGAAGACACTTTTTGATTAGGCCGATGATTTGAACATCATGTATGACTTTTTCAATATGGTATTAGACCTTTATATTTTTAACACATGTTATGTTACTCAAGGAAATATACAATGATGTATGTTCTTATTCATTCCTATGAAGGGAGGTGATTAAATGAACATTGATAGGAAGATAAGGATCTATGATGGATGAAGGTAGGGGAGATCATAGGATGAAATTAGTGAGTGGTGATGGAGAAACATGGTCTTCATAGGTGTTCTTAAGTGACCCAATTTTGACATAGGATAAAATTTCCTCATTAAAAGTATCACTAAGACTATTTTTATGACACACATCTGAGGTAGGATCAGATTCATTGATTGATAAATCTTGTATTAACTTTGTTATGACTTAATCATCATAATTGGGATCAAGATATATGCCTTGTGACTGGATGACATTTGAATTGTAGGTATTTCTCAAATAGGTAGATATTTTCATGACCTAAAATATCTATGAGGGATGATGTTTCTAATGAGGAATATGATTTAGATACTAGTGTTGAGCATGATCCTAATGTAGATAACACTAGTGTTGACTTCAATACTAACTCTAATGTCTAGGATGTAATGTTTCTAGTAGAGGATTATTTGTACCTAAGTGGCCTCTCAATATGGGGTATTTAATATGATGGAAATGCAATGGATGATTGAGAGAAAATGGGTTTGACAAATATAGGCCCATGGAAGAAAGTCTTATTAGTGAGGGAATGACTAGGATCATGGTAAAAAAATCATCAGTGGAGGATTTGTCAAAAATGGGGGGGACCATGGAAGATGGATTTGGTGTCCTTACCTTGGCTTGGAAAGGGAAGAGTTTGATCGTGATCAGGAATTGAATCTTTCCATACCTATTATTTTACACCCTTACATGTAGACTCATCTAATAAATTTTAAGGTCACCACACATGATGAGGTCTTGGACATAGTTTTGGAAAGTGCAACATTAATTAATCGTATGACCCTAGGTTTAGTGATAGATGTAGTAGTGGTTTGGTTTGTACCAAGAGGGATTAGGCTTGGTAGGATAAAGATGTTTTATGGGTTAATAGACCATAATTTATATATAAATAATTTAATAGAAGAGGGATTATAAGGATGTAAGAATAGGAATATAGGGTCTCTCTTCACTTCATGACTTGGATTTGGAAGCATTAAAATTTAGATCAGATGTTTATCAATGTGATTGGGTGGGTATACTAGTATTAAATGAAGTAACTAAGATCATATTCCCTTTGCTAGTGGAGAAAGGGGTATATGATTGGCAATGACCAGTGGGTGGAGGGTCTGAATAGGATTGGTTGATATGGAGGCTAAGAGTAGACTAACATGTAAGGGTGTGGAGTGAAGGTAATTTTAGGTGGATGAGGTCAAAGTTTGTAGGACATAGAGTGTTCATCTCAAGGAGGTGGGAGAGGAGTACATCCCTATTGGCCATGAGGCATTTTTCAATCAACATATTGACCAAATATGTTTTTGATCTCATGGATCAAGATGGGAGAAAGTATGGATGATGTGGTTCACTGGTCCTAATCGATAAGTGTGGGGGATTGAATGGAAAAATTGAGGGATGAAGATGGGATGTGTGGAAATTTTTTGGGTAAAGGCTTGATTTAATCTAATCTTAGGTTTGACTAGATGTTTGGCATGATGTGATGTTCAATGAGATAATATAATATCAAGTAGACCAAATTAGGATGTGAGCTAGACTTCATTGATTTTTACTATATTCGATTGGTGAGCTATGATAAGCTCTAAAATTTGATAGGGGATAGACTGGCCCAAGAGATGTGATTTTGACAAGGAATGATTGGATTAAGACTAACTCAAGGCCAAAATTGTTTGACTTAAATTAGGATGAATTGATTGATAAGATAGGAGGATTGATAGTATTAGATTATATGTATGAGTCAAACTTGATTAGACACAAGCAAGTTTATAATTAGGACCCTGATGTGGAAATATTTGTTTGCCAATGTAAATAAAGACTAGCATATGACTATAAAATTGATGGGATGACCAATATTGATAACGATGGGTTGGACTATGACTAGGCTAGATTGTATATACAAGGGATAAGGTGACTGTGATATACAAGGTTAAGACAAATGACTAGTTTGGACTAGAACCCTAAGGACAAGATGGACAAGTTAAGACCAAGGTATGATTATGGTCTGATTAGGTCAAAAGGTGACAAAAATTAGATGAGATGGGGATATGATAAGGTCTAGGATAAGGGATGATGATGATGGTTAAACTAAGAACTATATTCAACTAGGGAGAATAATGTTTTGTGTTTGGTCTAAGGGATGTAAATAATACATGCCTCTATAACATACAACAAAATCAAGCAAACCACAATCCTATAATTAATGACTAACTTGGGAGTGTAGATTTTAATATCTAATAGCTTCATGGGTGAATATTTAGGATGGTGACCCGTTAAAGAATATCCTAAACTCTCTCAACCCCATTTGCACATAATGGTCACTATAGGATATGATAATGACTCTAGAATCAAGTCACCTGTTATGGCTAATGGTCTTATTCTAGATTATACAAGCTCTTTGAGGGCATCCTAATATATACTAGGTATATGGGGCTTGAATCCATATCAGGTGTTGTCTAATCTTGGGTTAGAGAGTTAACACTTTCCCTTCATGAAATACTTGTATGGGGTCAACTACTTGGCCTAATGACAACTATGCCTAATTTTTATACTTTGTTAGAACACATAGTGTGGTTGAATGTGTGATGATGAAATCCACATCACCAACCCCTAAGACTATGTAAAATACATGGGAATAACTTCCATTTCATTTTCTCCCTTATAAAAATAAAAATGCGAGGGTTTTTTAGAGGTTTTTGATCTTATGAGACTTGCCACAAGGATACAGGAAGGAGAACATACGCCACTATAGCCCTCAGGTAGAAACAAAAGGACAAAAAGTTAATTAATAGATTAATTAAGTGTGATATATATAAAGATATATATAATATGGTTTTCAAAATGCCAAAAATATTTGGTAGACATCAAAACAAGTTATTAGTAGTTTCAATTTAGCAATATTGAGGGGTAAAATATGAGACAAGATGTTAGACAAAAATAAAATTGTGTCAAAATGTGATATGCAAGAGAACTAGTTAATTTAAACTAATATTTAAAATCAATCAAGAAAAAATTGCCACTAAATTTTCTCCAAACAAAATGTTAGTCTAATAAGCCTTAATAAAAACACTGAGAAAATCATAGATTTTACACTATAACTCTTTGAATGAGGGGCCAAGATGTGAGGATCTAGGCACTGTAGCCCGCAATTGGATCAAGGGGAAGTACCTCTTGCAGTGTTAAGGGGTATCAATCCTTATAGGGTCAATGGGTATCGAAACCCTCTAAATGATGTAAAATTCATTGAAAATGATCTAAAAGGGGCACTAAAAAAGATAATTTTTGAGGCAAACAAATTGAAAATCTAAATATAAAAATACTACTATAGTAATCAAAATCATAAATACACAGTCAATACATAAAATTACACAAGTAGAGTTAATTTAAAATCACTTATAGGAGCACAAAATCGTAACTGACTAAGCAAATTTATATATGGTTGTTAAGTGATGTAGCAGATAATGAAATAGACCACTAGAGGTTAAGTTGTAAAATCACGACTGGTGATAAACAATATTACAAAATTATAACTAGAAACAAGCAATATTGTATAACTATGACTAGGGTTAGGCAATGTTTCAAAACCATTACTAGTATTAATCAATGTTACAAAACAAACAAAAAATCATTATGGTAATTGTAGGTAACATAGGTCAAAACCACCAATGAGATGTGAAAAATCATAAATGCAAAGCAAGATCATGACTAACTATAAGCGACTTTGAAATATAGATAAAAAAACCTAATATACTTATAAAATTTTAGAGATTAAATGTTCTTATGAGAGGTACTATACTATGATTTTTACAGATTATATTGTTCACAAAATATTTTCATAATTAAAATAGAATTAAATTAGATGTATTTCAAAATCATAGCTAGATAGTTATGATATTGCATAAAATTATATTTTAGCTTAACCCTACAAGACAAAGGTTAGAAAGAGAAACTAGATATATACATGTAGTAAGGAAAATATATACAGATGATAGCAAAAAAGATAACATTCTAAAAGCTTCACAAATCATCCACTAATCAAAATCACGATTATTAGTGCCAAAAATGTGATTGAGAATTAAGATTGTTGTTGTCTACAAGTGATTTTTCTCTAAAGTCAAGATTCTTTTGATTTCATGTTTTATAGTCTTGGCCTTTTCTTTTAGTAAATTAGATCAGATAGAGAGCACAAAATAACAAAAAACTACATTATAATACTTAATAGTCTGATTAAAAATAGTTTATAATCCAGATCAAAACCATGGTTAAAAAAGTCAAAATTACCACTAGGATTCAAAATTGTAATTATGGTAGTTGTGATATTACAATAGATTAGGAAAGTAGTTGATAGATGTGATAAAATTATTCCTAAGAGCCTTCCAATCCACACAAAAGATAAAATTAAAGAAATACCAAATCCACAAAGCTTGTTAGATCAATTAAAATCGTAGATATTGATGTTTTTGGAATGCAGAGAAAAATCATAAGTTAAAATCACAAAATTTATTAATTACAAAATCACAATTCAAAATGGAAAAATTACAAGTCAAGATCAATATCAAAATTGAGGATAAGTGATTTTGTACAAACTACACAACTAGACAAAATAGTGATAAATTAAGTATTGTGGTCGAGTTAAAATCATAACTATCAGGGTCCAAATCACAGTTCTCAGTTTCAAAATCACCTTTTGTAGAGCATAATCACTAATCACCTAGAAAATGGAACATCTAAAAAAAATTGAGTCCCAATTTTCCTTCAATCTGACTAACAAGCTTAATCCACACACTTCAAACACACTAGGTTAACTCAAAAGGAGGGCTCCCATTGTGGTTACCAAATATGAGATGATAAATTTGAGCAATGGATTAGATTATATAATTATACACTAAAATCTACTCAAATTACCAATCCACTTCAAACTTGGAAACCATTAGATCAAAATGCAATAAAATGAATATTTAAAACAACTTCTAATCTAAATCCAAATGTTCCCAATCAAATTTCAAATAAAAAGACTAAAGATTATAGATGTTGGATTGTTATAATAGACTCAGATTTTTGATAGCATGTAATTAGATTTATAATATTTTGATTAGTAGACTAGTGATTGATTCATGGATTTAAACATAAGATTAACATGAAAGCTTATGAATTTCCACTCCCTTATCAACGGAGGATTGGTCGGTTTAAACAAAAGAAGAATATTGAATAAATGGGAACTAAAAATTCCCAAGAAGCTTCTAGATTTAGAGTTTTATATTGAAGATGGAGAGAATGGAGGAAGATTCTAGAGTTGGAGAGCTCTAGAATACATTAAGGGACTTAATGAGGATTAAGGGGAGGTTAAATGAGTGTTAGGTGGTATTATAAGATGATAGGATGTGATTAGGGGAGTGGGATTTTAGGAAAGCCTAGAAGTAAGTAGGTAGGTGGGACATGTGAATTTTAAATTCCCATACAATGGATAAGTGGAGTCAAGATAAGATTAAATGATTAAATGGAGGATAATAGGAGGATTAATTGATGTTGGAGGATATAAAGTTAGTAGATGAAGAAAGAAGAAGGAGGATAATGTAAAAAAGACTATAAGAGGTAAAACTAGAAGAGATAAATGAAAATAGATGAGATAGGCAAATTAGTATTGATTAATAGTAATATTAATGATGAGGGATGAGGTGATAAAATTTAGGTGCATACACATGCAAGCAGATAGTTTCACCATGAAACCATACATATTCAAGATTGGTCAGAGGCATTATGCAATGAGTCAATGTAAACATTGGCTAGTTATACGATCCAACTAACTAGCTACATGTAGGATGAAACCAAATGGTTGCATGTGCCAAATGGTTATTAGTGTGATGCAGTTAGTCATTTATGTGCCTATTCCATGTGAGATATTCGATCAATGAGAAAAAATTAAAATTGGATGGTTACCAGTAAAATCATATTTAGTATATATAAAGGCAACAATTATCTATTTATTATTTGATGTAACAATGATATGTATTCCTAAGTATGGAATTATTGTAAACATTGGGGGAGATAACCTAGAAAAATAACTTGCATTTCAATTTTTTTAGGTGACTCAATTTTATGTACTAGCCCTACTAGCCATCAAAAATTACTAAAAACAAATTCCCAAAAATTACATATTCATGAATTAATGAATATTCACCACTAAAATTTACCTTGGTCTATGACCTAGATCTGAATATACCAAATCAAAGGCAATGATGAACCCAGAAGCATCCAAGTAGTCGTATCTAATTTTAGCAAGTATTCAGTACTAAACACTTGCATCTGATCTAGATAATAGTATTGATGTAATTGTCTCAAGTTGATGTAGGTGTCCATAATTATGAAGGCACATAATCTAGAATTTGGTGACTATTCTAGAATATGCTTCTAGTCTGCTTCCTGTCTATTCCAAGTCCATATATATATTTGCATCAAAACTAGCTAAGTATCTTATTTTTTTGTCATTGTAATAACTAGTATAGCTTTACTTTTTATTTTTAGCATATCTCAGCATAATAAATTTAGTATATATTATATCTAAGTTTTTCAATTAATTGGTCTACTATAGATATGTCTATCACTCTTGTGATTATTCATTTCTATATTATTAAACCTATCTACCCCATATTAGGATCCTCATCTAAATTTGGGTTAAACAATTTCATTTCTTGAAGTTATATTAAATTAATTTTGTTCTTATTTATTATTAGATTAATATGTTAGTGTTTATTTATTTTTCATTATTCAATTTTTATTTCCATTTATTTTACTTTCATTTAGCTTGTTTCATTTTTTTTTTAATTTTTTTTTTAGCTTAAGAGATATCAAGAGATTATAAAACTTTTAATTCAATTGAATTATAAAGGATTAGAGATCTTTCTTTCAAGGGACTACCTCTTTTATAGGTTTTCTGTATTGGATAGATTAGATTACATAATCATGTTTTGATGTATTTGATATTTAATGACATTTGATTTCTAAATTATAATTATGAATTTTTTAATATTTGAATTACTCTTTATTTCTTATAACTACTAAAAAAACCCTTATATGTATATTTAAAATCAGTTATTATTCTTTAGACCCTTACAATTATACTAATACGATTCCATATTAACCTTCACGAGAGGTGAAAAGGTTAATTCATTGGCATGACATTTCTAACCGTCAACAAATTTTACAACTTTGTTGAGGACCTTTGTTTTCATAAACGTTATTTATTTTTTCATTTAATCTTTGTTTTTTTTTTCCCTATGACCATTGGAGGTTCACCTCCTATTATCTAGCCTTTGATTGACCTTGTTAAAATTATGTTGACATTGCTTCTAATATTACTCATTTTGCTTGGTTTAATAGACCTTGTGGTTTACCTTGTATTCTTGAAGTTATAACTAAATAAATATGAGAGTTTGTAATCGATTGGTATGCAAATCTTAGTAGGCTAAATCAATTCCATGTTTTAGAATAAAATCATTGAATTCATCAAGAAAGAGAACATATACTAATTGTCAATCCTCATAGAATATGTTATCTTTCTAAAAAATGTTTTCTTCTAAGGATTTTATTATTCTTTCATACTCTAATTTGTGTAATGAATCTAATACAATTATAGAGTTGTATCAACCTAGTCAAGTAGAATAATTTTTTGAAACTTGTAGTAGAATAACAAACAAAATAGAGAGTTTGAGACTTGATTCCAGGTCTCCAAAACAACATAAATTCAAAAAAAATAACTGATAATGAGGTAGAATCTAATGAATATGCAACTCACTCCCTAGTGAATCTTTAGATTCATGGGAATCCTATTAATATTGGTGCTCATCCTAAAAAATTACCTTCACTTAAAGGACATAATATTCCTAAATTCTCATGAAGTTATTGTGAGTTTTGGGAAGATCATTTATATGATTTTAAGTTTGTGTTATTCTTGGTATGGTGAATGAGAAAGTTTCTCTTAGAGTCTTTTCACAAACTTTAGAAGGTAAAGCTTATCAAAATTTTGTTAGTCTTTCCACAAGTGTTATTAATGCTTGGAAAGATATAAAGGATTGTTTAAGATTTTTTTTGGAAAACCTAAACAAGATTTATATTTAGTAAATGAACTATTTAATATCTCTATTGATCCAGGAAAAACAATTTACTATTTTATAACTAGATTCACTAAGTTGCATCAAAAGATCCCCCATAATGTTAGACCATATAAAAAGTTGTCTAGATTATAGTTTTGAAATGTGTTGTCTCTAAAATATAAAATGTGTTTAAAAGACAAATATATTATGGATTGTGATTAAATTATATATTTTTGTATTGAATATGAAATTAAATTAAAACATGTTGGTTTTAATGATAGAGCATTCACGGATTCAAATTATGATAGTGCAAAAATATTAAAATCTATTTATAATTTCAACAATGATTTGATCACCATCAAATTAAACTTAAATGACAAATCATCTATATCAGGTAAATTTTTTATTCTTTAGAAAAAATAAAATTAAAAAAAGTGCCATTACTATTATGTTTGTGAATTAGATCATAATCCTAATTCTTACATAGTTGTGAAAAAAAAATTAAAAGTTTATTCAGGTAAAGGATAATATCTCCATTGATTTAGATGATAATATAAACATGTGTGGATTTGATAAATCTATAGAAGATGTCAAAATCATAAATGCTTATACTCTCAATACTAGAAAAAAATATTATTCTAGCCAAAAGAATAATTCTAACATAGCTGATAATCAACCATCATATTTCATAAATCAAGATAAACACAAAGGTATGTAGAATAATGCCACATCTGATAATTTTGTAATTAGTTCTCAAAAAAATAATCCTTTATTAACATGTTTTAATAAATGTAGTTTCAACTTTATGAGCCCAAGAATTATACTCACATTTGTCAACTTGGTGCTTATAATAGTATAGATGATCTAACTATGATTAAGCTAGGTTTTTCATTATTAAAGGTTGCTAGTCTACTTGGTCAACTTGATAAAATTAATGATGTTTTTAAAAATCGATATTCTAAAAACGTGATAAGAATTTAAGAAGTAACAAATAGTAATGAGCAATTTACTATTTTTACTCATATTTATGATTCCCTTACTAATTATATATCTCATTCCTATGTGTTAGTTAAAATTGATGACAAAATTATTTTCTTGATACAAGGGCCTCAAAGAATATAATGCCAAAATTCATCATTGATCAATTAAACATATCTTATGAGACCAATAATAGGAAACTCACAAGTTTTGACTCTCATCAAACTAAAATTTATGGTAAGTTCCATGATATTGTTATAAAAATCACTCAAGATGAAATAATGAGATGTATGACTAATGTTTAAGTATTGAATATCCCTTGTAATTATGATATGCTTTAAGGGATGGATTGGTCAAAAACTTGTGCTTTCATAGGCAAAGATACTACCTGAATTCCAGTTAGAAATGAAATTACTTTTATTCAAAGAGAGGAATGGTTTAGTAACCCTACAGATTCCAGACCACCTATTATTTTATGTGAAAACTGGAATTGGTACTTATGAGCTGTTAACTTTAGATGAAACTAAAAAATAGTAAGAGAAGACCTTTTATAGAAACATTTTATGGTCTTTATATTTTGATGGAGCATGTTCGAAACATGGTAATGGTGATGGAATTCATTTAGTTTTTCCTATTGGTAAAGTATTTCGCTATGTTTATAAATTGTCTTTTGATAATACTAATAATAAAATGGAATTTGAAGCTTTATGTTTAGGTTTAGAAAAAGTAATTAAACTTAATGTCAAACAACTAGAAGTATTTGGTGATTTTGAATTAATTAGTATATAAGTTATAAAGGTTCAAAAAACTAATCAAAATCATTTTCATAGGTACACTCAAAATATTTGCTCTCTAATTGAAAATTTTTAAACTTTTAATATTACTCATATACTTAGAGAATTTTATGCCCAAACTAATAAGCTTGTTGTTTTTATTTCAAATCCTACCCTAAGTGAAAGTAAACCAATTGTTGACTTTTTTTTCAAACTTAAGGTACTTAATTTGAATGAACATTGGATTGTTTTTCATTGTGATGAACATATTGATTATTTTATTTAAGAAAACTATTTTGACCATAACGATTATGTGTTAACTTGTGGTAATTATCTACAGCTGAGTACTAACAAATTTTTTACTAGTGTAGTCAGTTTAGATTCAATGTTCACTCCTAATGATCAGTGAAAAATTTCATGCATTGCAGAATCTTCAAGGAGTGTAACAAGTGAAACTATTTCTATCAATCTTGGTACTAAGGAAGATCCTAAATATGTTTATTTACAAATTCAATGCACTTCTAAAGAAAATATTATTTTTTTTAAATAATTCATTAATATTTTTTCCTAGTCATACAAAGACTTAAAAGGTTATGATATTGATATTATTAAACATCATATCCCTATCAAACATGGTATTAAACCTATTAGGTAAAAGATTATATGAATTATCCTCTAGTTGGAAGACACCATCAACAATGAGCTTGATAAAATACCGGATGGTAGTATCATTTTTTCTTTAAAATATTCAGATTGGGTAGCTAATTTATTGATTTTTTGTAAAAAGAATGGTGATATTAGAATTTATGTAGATTTTAGAGATCTTAATAAGGTTAGTGTTAAAGATAATTTTCCTCTTCCTACTATTGATCATATTTTGTAACAAGTTGTAGGATCTAAAATGATGTCTTTACTTGACACATTTTTTGGTTATAATCATATTGTTGTTAATTTGAATGTTAGACATAGTAGCTTTTGATGACTTAAGTTTCATCATTATCTAGGTCTATCTTGATGATCTCACTGTGCATTCTAAGAAAATAAAGAAACATATTGATCATCTTCATAAAATTATCACAAGATGCAAAAAATATGGTATTTTTTTCATCGTATGAAATCTTTTTTGGTGTTACATAGGGTAAATTATTAAGGCATATTATTTATAAAAATAGTATTTCTATTAATCCAAAATATATAATAACTATTAAGGATATGCCACCTCCAAAATATCATTTTGGTCTTAAATCTTTCTTTAGCAAAATCAATTCGTGCAGAAATTTATTTTTGATTTTGCCAATAAATCTAACCCATTACAAATACTTTTAAGTAAATATCAATATTATGTTTGAAATTCAAGTGTCAATTCAAATTTAATAATATTAAGGATGCTATTGAAAGTGTTCTTTTACTTTCTAAAACTGATTTAAACAAGCATTTTATTCTCTATGTAAAAGTTATTGAAAAAGTTTAAAGGTGTTGTAATTACTCAGGAAGATGTGAATAATGAATAAAAACCTATTGTCTACATGAGTCAAGTCTTAAAAGATGCAAAAACTAGGTATCTATTGATTAAAAATTTTGTGTTTTTATTGGTATCTTTTTTAATCAAATTTTGTGATGTTTTGATGGAAAATAAAGTGATTTTTAGATCATATGTACCTATTCTTTATTATCTTTTAAAACAGCCTATCATCCAAGGAAGATTAGCTAAATGGATATTAAGAATTTAAGAATTTGACTTTGAACTTGAAACATCCAAAACTATTAAAAGTAATGAGTTAGCAAAATATTTAGCTGAAAACATAACCTCAAGTATAAATATTTTAGTCTTGTCAATTGATAATTCTTTGCATGCTAAGCATTATTTACAAATCATGAAGGTTGCTGATTTTTCCAAAAAAAATTAGTTTGGACATGAAATGAATGAATGGGATTGTTTGTTTGATTAGGGTTATTGGTATCATAATTTAATCTTTTATTTTTAAAATCAGGGATGTCATAGTAACTTGGTTAAAAAACAAATAAGGTCACTTAGACTTCAATCTTTAAAATTTATTTTATTGGAAATTTTTTGTTCTATAAGAATAAATATGGAGTTTTGTTACAGTGTCTAGCTCATAATAAAATTTTAAACGTGCTTAGAGGATGTCATAAAGGCAACTATGGTCATCATTATGTATTAAAAAAAATTGCTTATAAGATTTTGTGTGCAGGTGATTATTAGCCTACATTTTTTCAAGATGCTTATAATTTGGTTCATGCATGCATGCCTTGTCAATTTTGTTGGCAGGATAGATTACTTGTCATGCCTTTAAATCATGTTATTCCAAAAAATATTTTTATTAAATAGAGAATTGATTTTATTTATGATATTCATCCTCCTTCTTCAATTAGTTACAGGTACATTTTAATTATTATGGATTGTTTTACAAAATGGCTTGAAGCCAAGGCTTTAAAAATTTTGATTATAACTTAAGTGATTTTCTTTTTCAAAAATTAGATATTTAATAGATCCAGTGTTCCTTATCAAGTTATTTCTAATAATATTTCTTAATTTATTTCAAATGATTACTTAGAATTATTAGGATGTTATTCTATTATTTCTAGTCATTCCTCAAAATAATATCTTAAAGGGAATGGACAAGCTGAGTTTACCAATAAAAATCTTATTTCAATTATGAAAAAGTTAGTTTGTGAGAATAAGCATGATTGACATTTAAATTTTTTTGAAACATTATGAGTTGATCTTATGATAGTAAAGACTGATATAATTTATTCATCATTTATGTTGTCTTATGGATTTGAAGCTACTTTTCCAATAAAGCTTCAAATTTTTTCTGTAAGAATTGATCTCCAATATTTATCAGAAGATATTAGTATTATAGAATAAGGACTTAATACTATCTTAGCTTGAGATGGAACTAAGGCCACAACATTACAGAAATTAGAAAAGGATAAAAAAAAAGTTAAAGATGTTTTTTAATTGGTAATCTTGTTTTGTATTGGGATAAAGCACATGAAGATCCAAATAAGCATCACAAATATGATTTTATGTGGCTTGGTCATTATAAAGTTTTTACTATTCTAAGGAAGAATTATTTCCATTTACAAGATATTGATGGTAATTGGATGTGTCATTTGGTCAATGGTCATCATTTAAGTTTTTTCATAATTAATTTCTTTTTTGTTATTTTCCTTTTTGTTTGTTTCTTTCCTTGTTTATTTTCTTTTTGGTTGGTTTGTCTTATCTATTTTCCTTAATATGGATCAAAAAAATTCAAACTACAAGTATTCAATATTATGAAGAAAGAGGACCTGTGAGTTTTTCTATATCACTATAAGTTTTTAATTATTTAGATATTTTTCATCCTTGAAATTAGTAGGCTCAATTATGGGATAACCCTTATGAAATTTATTTATTTTGTATCCCATAGGATCTAAGCATGCAAAACAAGACCGATCATTGCCTTATTGTCTCTCTTCAAAAAGTTAGACTTTTTGAGGGAATTTTTCTACCTCGTGTAGTTTGAAGAATTTTATCTAAACTGTACCAACTCCATTTTTGGTGCGAGTAGGAAAATTTTCTCTAAACTGCATTATTACAAGTAGAAATGGAGAATTTCTCTGACATTACATGTGCAAGGTCAGAGAAATTATTTGACACTGCACCCAGGGGCCATTACCTAACTTGGTAATTAATGGGGCATTAATTTTGAGTTTATATATAATCACCCCATAATTCTTATTTTTCACCTTTGATCCTCCATCATTTTTATGCTTGTTTGCTCCTCCACCATGTTTAATCTCCCATGCATTTCTCATCATCATTTTGTGTGTTCATGTGCATTCATCACTACCTTTGTGTTTGATCTCCTCTTCCATTTGTAGACCTTATCTTCACTACAAGTAATTTTTGTTTATTTTTCCTTCATTTTTTCCTTGTCCTCAAGCTTGCCTTATTTTATTTTAATTTTTTTTGTTATTATTTTCTTTCGATTGATTCTATTCCTATTTCATGATTATTTTTGCTTGGAAATAACCTATAAATTCTCCATGTTTCACATTTAACACGTTCAAAACCCTCTTGCATGCTTCAAAGCATGTTATGAAAATTTCTTCAAACCCTTAGGTACATGTCAAAGAAAATTATCTGACGTGCAACCCAACCAACCTACCATACCTCAGTGCACATCGAAGAATTTTCTTCAAAGTGCACCCTTATTCCAAAACCCACGGTGCAGGTCAGATATTTTTTTTTGACCTACACCAATTTTGGTGCACTATCTTACCACAATGAACATCAAAAAAAATTCTCCAATGTGCACAACCTACCCTTCAATGCACATTAGATAATTTTCTCTAATGGACACTGTAAGATCAAAACCAAGGTTGTAAATTAGAGAAAATTTTGTGACCTACACCAATGAGATATAAGGCATAAATCAGAGAATTTTCTCTGACTTACACTAAAACTTGCATGATTCAAAACCCAAGCAAGATGTAGATCAGAGAAAAATCTCTAATCCACAACTAAAACATACCTAAATAAGGTGAAATTTAGAGAATTTTTTTGACTTACACCTCAACCTCGAAATTTTACCAAACTCTTGTGCAATTTGAATAATTTTCTCTGGATTGCACCAAAAACCAACTTTATCCATATCTCATGAAAGAGCATGGATTTTTTCAAATCTTTCATTTTCTTCAAGATGAATGAAAATGATAACTTTGACACAATGAAAACTTATTTCTTATAGTTATTTGATCAATGTCAGATAATTCACTTTCCAAAAAACCCATGAAGTATAAGTTTTAAGGTGTGTTTTTGGCATTTACAGTCGAAACAAATGTAGACCAGATCGGAGATACTGAGATTGGTGATGTTGGCATGGCAGAGTTCTTACATAGACTAGGGAGAGACCCCATTGCATCACAAATGTATCCTATTTCAAATAGTGAGATTCATTTGGTCACAATATTCTTTGTAGCAACACAAGATTTAGAATCCTAACAGTGGTTACATATTTTGATAAGCAAAGAAGATTAGTCAAGGATGTGGATGGTAAGGTGGTCATCTACCTTGATGAAGATTATTTTGATAGTCTTTCATCTTTTAGATATTAAAAAGTACGCATATATAACTATGAACTTTGCCCAAGAGTACTATGATAAGAACTCTTAACAATTTCAAGAAACACATCAATTCTAATTGACTTAAGACTCTCTGACATTCTATTGCAAGAAGTTGAAAGTAACTTTATCATATTGATTTATTAGAGGAGGTAGGAGACTTGGTTACCCTCCTGAATAAACTTAATGGGCTTCCCACCTCAAATGTCTTCCAAGAGTAGATGTATCATTACATCTTCATCATCAAAAAAGGCAAGCAGAGAATCTTCTAAGGAAGTCATATCAGTGATGCCATATGTCACCAACTCTTTGAGGTGACCTCTTCTCTAAAATTTTATATGACTTCCTACCTGGTATATGTTTTAGCCTTCATGATAGCTTTCCCAAGGTTAACCAATGTTGGAAAAATAAAGAAGGTCCTAGTGTACAAGTATTACCCTCAATTAACTTTCAAGGAAAGTGTAAATCATTAAAAGAGTAAATAATGCTTTATTTTACAAATTTATTTGTATTTTTTAAAAGGATATCAAAAATAAGAGAGTCTCAGATCAATCATGGGCAATAATTAATAAGGTTGGTAACATCTTTCTATAGTTCCCAACCTTCACCTACATCATGGTAGGAGGATTTTATGAACAACCATATATGCTACCAAGGTATTCAAGTGATAAATTGATATTGATGGAGATGTGCATGCAAGTAATGAGTGTACATAAGAATCAGTAAGATGCTCACAAATGAAGTTTCAAGTTTCCAATCAGTATTGGGTGGTATACTATTGCAACCACTCCAAAAACCAAAACCATGGAAACTGAATTATAGTGGATAACTCTTAAGAGATTTAAAAGTAGAGAATATTTTGATTATAGGTTGATGAAGGAGAAGTGTAGGCATAATTTCATGTATATACACAGGATTGAAGACATCTAGGTAAAATGTAAAACTGATGATGTAAGGAAGCTAGATTATGACCGTCTTACTATTGACCAAATTGATAATCTAAATTTGGATGATATTCTAGTAGATTTGTTAGATGATGAGGATGTATTAGACCCCTCATATAAAGGTAATCAGGTAGCTTCTACTCCTCTCCCTCCAATCCAATGGTTTGTCAAAGAGTCCACATCAATCAGAGATAGATTTCAACCCATTCTTGAAAGGACTAACGCTTGGTTGGAATCCAAAGCTATTTAAATTAAAACATTTCAAAACTAGTTTTGAGGAGGAATATGATGAAGATACTACCAAGAAATGAGAGGATCTGAGGACAAAGAACAAAGAAGAGGCCTCTACATCCACTTAAAAACCAAAGTTTGTGTTTGTAAGTAAAGGCAAGAGAAAAGACAAAGAAGCTAATGCAAAGGAAAGTAATCAAACAAAAAAGGAGAAAACCCCAGCCATGAGTGAGGCACCACCTCAACCTACAATTTCACAAATGTCTCAACCAATCATCCAACAATCTTCATAGTCAGAAGCTACACAATCAGAGGTTCCTTCAGTTGAAACTACTCAAACTACAATCTCACAAGTAACATTTTCCATAGTTCCCTTTGTAAATACAATTGTACCAATTGATTATGTTCCTCCTCATGTTTATCTTTCATCTCCATATTCACCTCTTAGTGCCATACTCTTTCAAGTTCACTCATAAGGCACAATGGATCAAATTTTTGATTCATTGTAAAACTTACCCAATCTTTCAAAGTTTTTGGGATCTCTAACTAATTTGTATTTCACTCAATAGGATATAGATAAATTTATGTCCACATCTTCCTCCAAAATAATAACTCAAGCCCCTATTACCCTAGTGTCTAAAACACCATTAGAAACCAAAGTATCATTCATGCTAACCCAAACCCCACCAATTATAACCACTATCCCATTTATGTCAACTTCACTACCAGATACTTATACCATTTCACTTTCCATTCCACCTACCCCACAAACCATTAGTTCTCCTTAAACATCACAATCCTTGGCTTCCTCTTTTCCATAAGACTCATCTCCTCTTTCTCCATGGCTGATGACTTAGACACCCAAGTAGAAGAAGTAAGATGTTTCACCTAATGATTTTGATTTTGGTCAGCTTATACCGATAAAATGTAAAACAATAAAGAAGGCCAAAAATATGTTAAGGGTAATTTTTGAATCTAGGCACAAGCATGTCAAATTTGCAGTGCCTCCCCAAGATAAAAATATTGAAGATGTCCAAGTGTTTGAATATATGGTTGCACGGATAAACTTGGGGAAATAAACACATGAAGGGGGAAAAGAAGATTTACAAGAAGCTATGGCATCTTTGTTTGAAATATATGATAGGGATAAGAAAATCAAAGATCAACTCAAGATACAAGTAGCTTATTTTATATATTAAGATTCATTTGGTTGCAGCATTCCCTATGTCAGCACAAGATTCAAAATTTGTCTTAACAATAGCTGCACATTTTGATAAGTAGAGAAAATCAGTCAAGGATGTGGATGGTAAGGTGTTCATCCACCTTGATGAGGAATACTTTGATAAAGGATTTCATCTCTTAGATATTGAAGAGTATTCATATATAACTATGAACTCTACCCAAAGGTACTATGATAAGAACTCTGAAAAGTGCAAGAAACACATCAATTCTAATTGGCTCAATGTTCCCTAACATTCCATTGCAAGATGGCCCAAATACCTTTATCATAGTGACTTCTTAGAGGAGGTAGGAGACTTGGCTACCCTCCTGAATAGAGTTAAGGGACTTCCAACCTCAAATGTCTTCCAAGAATGGATGTATCATTACATTTTCATCATCAAAAAGGGCAAGCAAAGAATCTTTTGGGGAAATCAAATCAGTGATTCCATATGTCACCAACTCTTTGATGTGACCTCTTTTCTAAAATTTTATATGAATTCCTACCCTGTATATGTTGCAACCTTCATGAGAGCTTTCCCATTTAACTAGTGTTGGAGAATGAAAAAAGGTCCCAGTGTATGAGTACTACCCTCAGTTGACTCTCAAGGAAATTGTAAAGCATTAAAAGAGAGTCAACAATACTTTATTTTACAAATTTATTTGTATTTTTGAAAAGGATCTCTAAAAGAAGAGAGTCTCAGATCAAGCATGGGCAACAGTTAATAAGGTTGGTTGCATCTTTTTATAGTTCTCAACCTTCACCTACATCAAGGTAGGAGGATTTAATGAGAAACCATACATGCTACTAAGGTATTCAAGTGATAAATTGATATTGATAAATATGTGTAGGAAAGTAATTAGTGTACATAAGAATCAGTTAGATGCTCACAAATGAGGTTTCAAGTTTCCAATCAGTATTGGGTGGTATACTGTTGCAACCACTCCAAAGGCCGAAACCATGGAAACTAAATTATAGTGGATAACTCTTAAGAGATTCAAAACTAGAGAAGATTTTGTTTACAGGATAATGAAGGATAATCTCAAGCATAATTTCATGCATATACATAGGATTAAAGACATCTAGACAAAATGTACAACTGATGAAGATGTAAGGAAGCTAGATTACAGTTGTCTTACTACTGACCAAGTTGATAATATAAAATTAGTTGATATTCTAGTAGATTTTTCAAATGATGAGGATGTATTAGACCCCTCATATGAAGGTAATTAGGTAGATTCTACTCTACTCCCTTAAATTCAATGGTCTATCAAAGAGTCCACATCAATCAGGGATAGATTTCAACCCATTCTTGAAAGGACTAACGCTTGGTTGGAATCCAAAGGTATCAATTTGAAACATTTCAAAACTAGTTCTAAGGAGGAATATGATGAAGATACTACCAAGAAATGAGAGGAGCTGAGGACAAAGAACAAAGAAGAGGCATCTACATCCACTCAAAAACCAAAGTTTGTGTTTGTAAGTAAAGGCAAGAGAAAAAACAAAGAAGCTAGTGCAAAGGAAATTACTCAAATAGAAAAGCAAAAAAACTTAGCCATGAGTGAGGAACCACCTCAACCTATAATTTCACAAATGTCTCAACCAGTCATCCAACAATCTTCACAATCAGAAGCTACACATTCAGAGGTTCCTTTGGTTGAAACTTCTCAAACTACAATCTCATAAGTAACAGTTTACATAGTTCCCCCTATAAATATAACTTTACCAATTGATTATGTTCCTCCTCATGTTGTTCTTTCCTCTCCACCTTCGCCTCCTAGTGCCACACTCTTTCAAGTTCCCTCACAAGGCATACTAAATCAAGTTTTTGATTCATTGTCAAATTTACCCAGTCCTTCAGAGTCGTTGGGATCTCCAACTAATTTGTATTTCACTCAACAAGATATAGATAAATTTATGTCCACAACTTTCTCTAGAATAAAAACTCAATCCCCTATTATCCTAGTGTCCAAAATACAATTAAAAACCAAAGTATCATTCACGCTAACCCAAACCCCACTAATTATACCCACTTTCCCATTTATGTCAACTCTACTACCAGATACTTCCACCCTTTCACTTTCCATTCCACCTACCTGACAAACCATTTTTCCTCCTCAAACATCACAATCCTTGGCTTCCTCTACTCTAGAAGACTCTTCTTCCTCCATGGTTGATGACTCAAACACCCAAGAGGAAGAAGCAAGTTGTTTCACCTGATGATTTTTATTCTGGTCAACTTATGTCAATAAAGCCTAAAAAAATGAAGACCAAAACTATGTTAAGGATAATTTTTTAATCTGGGCACAAGTATGCCAAAGTTGCAGTGCCTCCCCAAGATAAAATTACTAAAGATGTCTAGGTGTCTGACTATGCGGTTGCATAGATAAACTTGGGGAAACAATGCACAAAGGGGTAGAAGAAGATTTACAAGCAGCTATGGCATCTTTGTTGGAAAGATATGACAGGGATAAGAAAATCAAAGATCAACTCAAGATAAAAGTATAACAACTAACCTCTGTTCTACTAAAAATCACACAATCTTTCGAGTCAGTTGAACCTATTGAGCATGAAAACACTGAAAAGGTAATTCAGTAGGCTGAGAAAATTAGATCTCAAGGTCAGGCGGTCAATGCCTAGATTGAGATTTTGATAATACAGGGTAATCAATGGTTGTGTTCTATTGTTGAATTTTTAAAGACCCTGAGTGAAGTGAAAATGAAAATTTAGCAAACAATTAAAACACTCACTCAAAATTTGGAATTGACTAAAAAAGACTTTGATAAATAGACTCAATTACATCAATTCAAGTTGAATATCTTGGTTGAGCAAAAGGTCATTCCAAACAGAACAATATTCATTGATTATAGGGAAGCACTGAAGAATAAAAGAGAAGTTCTCAAGAATCTAATTAAATATCTCAAAGAATCTGAAGACATGTGTAAAGATAAAATGTTGGATCTTGCAGATAAAATTATAGAGCTTCCTTGTCATGTTAGAGATGACTCCCAAGAAATTCTTCCTATAGAGACTATGATTCAAGAGTTTACATCTTTTCTCCAAATAGAGATTGAAATAGGAATGTTCATGCTAGATTCCATCAACAAATTGGTTGAATTTCAAGTCATAATGGATAAGCTACAAAGAATCTTGGGTAAGAGTAAAGACTTGTTATTAACCTAGCAGACTCCTTCACCAGAGTCCATGCCATTTCTAAAAATATGTCAAGACCAAATGATGATAAAGTCCAAGCAACATTGAAGAGATACAAGGAATATCTAAAGAAGAATAAAAAGGAAGAAGTTCCTGTATCCAAGGACACTTAGTTTATTTTTTGTAAATTTTCTATGTAATTTTGTTCAGTGTAAATTACACGTAGGAGATGTACACAGTCCTAAGTCAAATTGGACTCTGTCTTAGAATAAGTCAATGTATTTCTTATTTTTGTTCATAGATCCTCTCTATAAATAAGAGGATGCTCTTTGTAAAAGGGATCACCAAAAGATTTAGAAGGGAAATGCTGCTAAATTGAGAAACAATTTTTAAACTTTGTGTTCATATTATAAATCTTGAATTCCATTCAATATAAGAAAATCAAGTGATCTTTAAATCTTTATGTTGAGATAAACTTGTGGTGTGTTGGAGATGTTCTTATGTCTTTTTCATTACATTTTCTTGTGTTTTAATTGGATTGTGGTGTGAAATTTCTATAAAATAGAAGATGCGAGGAAGCTGATTTTGGAGTCTTTGAGCTACATTTTAGTTATTGGGTTTGTGTTCATCATTGAAAGTGGCTTACCATGGAGACTTTGGGCTACAAGTTATTATTATTTGGTGATTTTAATATTTTTTGGAAATAAGGTGACTACTTTGGTCTATATTTTTCTCTATCTATTCACATTACTTTGTCGGTATCATTCTAGTTCCTCTTTTGGCTAACTAATTTGAATATCGATTGTCCTTGTTTCATCTAGTTTTACATTTTCACAATACATTGTAAAGAATAGAAGAAAGTTTGTAAGAAAACATCAATTCTAAAAAAAGAGGATTGGATGATATGACAACACCCACTTTGATAAAATTAATGTAAATAATAACTTATTGTTTTAGTTAGCAATAAGAAGGGAGCTTCCCCTTTTCTTCAGGAGAGATTTTATCTCATCACACTATGGTTGAAATAACCATTTTACTACCATTTTTTCAGTAACAAAATATTCACCCAATAGTTTTCCATAACTCCGCTGGGGAATATGAACACATAATCAAGTTCTACACTCATTTGGTTGACATAGGACCAGAACCTTATTGTTTTCTACTATTTTATTGTGGTTGATCTCTTTTTGTTTTCTAAATACTTTCACGATCTAGTAGAACAAAGCTACACTCACGATAGAAGGGTATAGGGACACATTGATCCTATATTTGAGTTGTTTCAAGAGCATAACTTTAATCTTTTATCGGCACATGCAAGGTCACCTATTCAATGTATAAGAAGTTTCCCACCTACTAATACAAGATCTCCTATACTAGGGGAAACCTCCAACATTCATAGGGTCTTGCCTATTTTTCCTTTGCAAAGATTTGTTATTCATCTAAACAATCTGCATAGAATGGTTTATCAAGGTCCATGGGGACTATTTTTGGTCCGTTGAACTTGACACCTCCATCTCATGAACTTCTTTATGATTTACAGAACATTTTCCTAAAATTCTATGGTGATGGAAAGAAACATCTAGATGAACATATTGTTGCATTATACATTACATGCAGAGTTTTTAGAGTGGAACATGAAGATATTTCTGTAATATTGTTCATATAAACACTCCAAGTTATAGTTTTTGATTGGTTTTACCATCTTGCAACCAGAACCATCACAAGTTTGGCAACACTTAAGGCTAAGTTTGAAACAAGGTTCAAGCGTGTAGAAGATGTTAAGGTCTGGAGCCTAAAAGCTTCACCAAGGAGCGCTTTGCAAGGTTGTAACAATTACACAGTCACCAGTGTCGGTCAGGAGCGACCGACATCGGTCAGGAGTAGTTCAGGAGATCTTGACATCGACAGGGATCGACCGACGTCGGTCACAGGCAAGCAGGCAGGAACCGATGTCGATTACCTGTGCATCCAGAGAGCTATTTTTGAGGTTAGAATAGAGTGTTTGCATGATGAGATTAAGTCATAGTCTTAAGTCCACATCTCTATTATTAGTAAGACTATTTTAGAGCCCTTGTTTAAGAGGCTTAACTGTTGGTTGTAAATGCATGCTCAAGTTTCCTAATTCTATATTAGGATAGATCTTCTTAGCTTATTGTAGTGTATTGGTATGTTGAAGAACAGTACAGAATTGTATAGTTGAATCATTTTAGGTTGTTGGAGTTGATTGTACTTGAGAGAGAGAGCTCTTGAGGGAAAGAGATCTAGAGAGAGATCTGTACATCTGAGAGAGGTGTGGAAGAAAGAAGTTTCTTCATTGTATTCCTTCTGTAAAGAGTTTAATACAAGTTTTTAGGGTGGTTTCTTGTATCTCTTATTCTTGTTATTTATCATTCTAGTTACTTATCATTCTGATTTAATTCTATGTTTATTGCTTTCATAAGTGTAATCAAATTGTTGGTTGATCCCCAACAAGTGGTATCAGAGCCTTGGTTGTAGGTTCAGAGCTTGATATCTAACAGTGGTATCAGAGCTTAGGTTCACTAACAAGTGGTTCAAATCTGTGTAGCGTGTATTGATTACAGGGTACTCACAGGGGTTTCTGTAGGGATTTCTGTTTGAGTGGGAGAAGCAATGGCAGAAAAAAGTAAAATGAGAATGGAGAAGTTCAATGGCAAAAATTATCAACATTGGAGAATGCAGATAGAGGATTATCAATATCAGAAAGATCTATACTTACCATTAGGTGGGATTGCAAAGAAGCCCATAGACATGGATGATGAAGAATGGGAAGTTCTGGATAGAAAGGCTCTGGGGTCTATAAGACTGAGTCTGGCATCTACTATGATATCTAATTTATCACAGGCAAAGTCTGCGGTAGAGTTAATGACTACTTTAGCAAATTTGTATGAAAAACCCTCAGCTTCAAATAAGGTATATATTATGAAGCAGTTATTTAATTTGCATATGCAGGAAGGTGGATCTATATCTAATCTTCTGAATGATTTCCATGGAATTGTAAATCAATTAAGTTCAGTCAAAATAGTGTTTGATGATGAAATTAAAGCTCTTTTAATATTATGTTCTTTGCCTGAAAGCTGGCATAGCTTAGTAATGGCAGTTACTAATACTGCATCTGCTTCAAATATTTTAAAAGTAGAGGATGTTGTTAGTGTTATCTTGAATGAGGAAATTCATAAGAAAAGCACAGAGAAAACATCAGGGAATGCTTTAAGTTTTGAGAACAGGGGAAGGCAAAAAGAGAAGAGCAAGAAAGGGAGATCAAGATCTAAGTCTAAGGTGAGAGGTAGATCCAAATCTAGAAATGGCAGGAACCCACAATGCTGGAATTGTGGAAAGATGGGGCACATAAGCAGAGATTGCTGGTCAAAGCCTAAGGAGGACAATCAGCATGAAGGAAAGGAAGAAGTAAAGGTTGCAAGTATTGCACAAGATGCTTTAATATTCTCTTTGCATAATAATATAGAATCTTGGGTGTTAGATTCTAGTGCATCTTTTCATGCTACCCCTAATAGAGAATATTTTAATGACTATATCCATGGAGATTTTGGAATAGTGTATTTAGGGGACGATGAGCCCTGTAAAATTATTGGCAAAGATAAAGTGCAGCTGAAAATGCAGAATGGCAACACATGGGTGTTGAGAGATGTTATGCATGTTCCTAGCTTGAAGAGGAATTTGATTTCTGTAGGAAAGTTAGGGGATGAGGGTTGTACAGTAACTCTCACAGCTGAATCTTGGAAGGTGACCAAGGGTGCACTTGTAATGGCTAGAGGTAAGAGAGTAGGTACTCTCTATTTATGTAATTGTGTTACTAACAATTCTCCTTTTGTATTATCTACTTCAGATGTGGATGCAAAATTGTGGCACTCAAGGCTTGGCCACATGAGTGAGAAGGGAATGTCCATTCTTAAGTCTAAAGGTAAGCTTTCAGATTTGAAAAGCATAGATCTAGATTTTTGTGAGCACTGTGTTTTTGGAAAATAGAAGAGAGTGAGTTTACTCAAGACTAGGTCAACAAAGAAGAAGCATAAGTTGAAGTTTGTTCACACAGACGTGTGGGGACCGGCTCAAGTTGCTCCTATTGGAGGATCATAGTACTATATTTCATTCATAGATGATGCTACAAGAAAGGTATGGGTCTATTGTATTAAGAAGAAATCTGATGTATATGAGACTTTTAAGATTTGGAAAGCTATGGTTGAGAATAAAATAGGCAGAAGATTGAAGTGCCTAAGATCTGACAATGGTGGTGAGTTTTGCAGCTATAAATTCAACTGGTATTGTTATATGCATGGAATCTGCAGGCAAGGGATGGTTCCAAGGACACCTCAGCAAAATGGTATTGCTGAAAGGATGAATAGAACAATTATGGAGTGTGCAAGGTGTATGGGAATTGCATGTTGGTTTGCCCTTAGAGTTTTAGGTAGAAGCTATTGACACTGCAGTGTACCTGATTAACAAAGGACCCTCTACAGCTCTGGATGGTGGAATTCCAGAAGAGGCATGCACAGGTAAAAAGGTAGATCTCTCTTTTCTCAAAGTTTTTGGTTATGAATTCTTTGTGCACATTGATAAGGAAAATAGAAAGAAGCTGGATGCTAAGTCTATGAGGTGCACATTTATTGGCTATGGCTCTGATGATTTTGGTTTCAGATTTTGGAATCTAGGAACTAACAAGATAATTAGGAGCTGTGATGTTGTTTTCAATGAAAAAGTGATGTATAGTGATCAACTGAAGAAGCTGAATCAATCTAGGTAGAGCAATGGAGAATTGGATGAGGTGACAGTCCAAAATGAGCTCACAGGAAAAATTAATCACAGAAAGGAAAACACAGAGACCGACATCGGCCAAGCAGGAACCGGCGTCGGCAGAATAGAAACCGATGTCGGTCATATAGAGATCAACGTCGACAGGAAAAGAACCGATGTCAGTCAGGCAAAATTGACGTCGGCCAGTTACAAGCCTGGAGGTGACCGAGGTTGATCACTATCAGAGAATTTGGGTGGACAGTGTGTTGTGAACGAGTCTCAAACGCCCATCAAGAGGTCAAAAAGGGTAAGTAAGCCTCCAATTAGATATTCTCCTTCATTATTCTATTTATTGCTAATTGATGGTGGAGAACCAGAGAGTTTTGAAGAAGCAATACAGGTGGAGTCCAAGAGTCAGTGGGAGCATGGCATGGTTCAGGAAATGGAGTCCTTAAAAGAGAACCAAACATGGAATTTGGTTGAGTTGCCAGCTGGTAAGAGGACACTGAAGAATAGATGGACCTATAGGTTGAAAGAAGGTGAGAATGGATAGATGAGATATAAGGCCAGATTGGTAGTGAAAGGATTTGCACAAAAGCTAGCTATTGATTTTGGTGAGATTTTTTCTCCTGTTGTTAAAATGACTTCTATACGGACTATACTGTCTTTAGTTGCTATTGAGGATTTGCATCTTGAGCAGCTTGATGTTAAGACAGTGTTTCTTCATGGAGATTTGGATGAGTAAATATATATGGAACAGCTAGAAGGATTTGAGGTCAAAGGTAAGGAGAAGTTAGTGTGCAGATTGAATAAAAGCTTGTATGGCCTCAAGCAAGCTCCTAGACAGTGGTATTTGAGATTTGACAAGTTTATGACTGAGCATGGCTACAGTAGGTGTCAATCTGACCATTGTGTGTATTTTAAGAGATTGGATAATGGTAGATATATTATTCTATTGTTGTATGTAGATGATATGCTAGTTGCAAGATCACACATGCAGGATATCTCTGAGCTTAAGGTGAAATTAGCTCAAACATTTGCCATGAAGAATTTGGGAGCAGCAAAGAAAATCTTTGACATGAGCATTAAGAGAGACAGGAAAAATCACAGGTTGATTTTGTCTCAAGAGGAGTATGTGAACAAGGTGTTGAAACAGTTCAATATGCAGGATGCAAAACTGGTAAGCACACCTTTGGCTGGACATTTTAAGTTGAGTAAAGAACAATGTCCTAATTCACATGATGAGGTAGAGTACATGAGTAGAGTTCCATATTCTTCCACAGTAGGGAGTTTAATGTATGCAATGGTTTGTACTAGACCGGATATTGCCCAAGCAGTGGGAGTTGTAAGTAAGTATATGGCCAATCCAAGAAAGGAACATTAGAAAGCAGTTCAGTGGATCCTTAGATATCTGAGAGGAACCAGCAGTAGGCACTTGTGCTATGGAGGTTCAAATAATTCTCTACATGGTTATGTAGATTCAGATATGGCAGGTGATTTGGATGGCAGAAGGAGCACCACAGGTTATGTTTTCACTGTTGGTGGAATGGTGGTTAGCTGGATATCAAAGTTGCATAAGGTTGTTGCCTTGTCAACTATAGAAGCAGAGTATATTGCAGTCACAAAGGCTAGCAAAGAGATGATATGGATGACACGGTTCATGGAAGAGCTTGGGAAGGAGCAAGAGAGTTGCAGATTATACAGTGATAGTCAGAGTGTAATTCATTTGGCTAAAATTCAGCCTTACATTCAAGAACAAAGCATATACAGCTTAGGTACCACTTCATAAGACAGGTATTGGAAGATGGTGAGTTGAAGCTGGAGAAGATTCATACAGATAAGAATCCTATTGATATGTTAACCAAGCTGGTTACAAAGGAGAAGTTGAATCTTCATTCAACTTCTGTTGGTCTTCATGATTGAGTTGAAGATGGAGGAGCTAGAAGATGTTGTTGTACAGGTACTAGTGTAGCTGTTTGTCTCCAAGTGAGAGATTGTTAAGGTGTGGAGCCTAAAAGCTTCACCAAGGAGTGCTTTGCAAGGTTACAGCAGTTACACAGTCACCGACATCGGTCAAGAGCGACTGACGTCGGTCAGGAGTAGTTCAGGAGACGCCAGCATTGGCAGGGATCGACTGACGTCGGTCACAGGCAAGCAGGTAGGAACCGATGTCGGTTACCTGTGCATCTAGAGGGTTATTTCTGAGGACATAACCAAGTGTTTGCATGATGAGATTAAGTCATAGTCTTAAGTCCGTGTCTTTATTATTAGTAAGACTATTTTAGAGCCCTTGTTTAAGAGGCTTAACTATTGGTTATAAATGCATGCTCAAGTTTCCTAATTCTATATTAGGATAGATCTTCTTAGCTTATTATAGTGTATTGGTATGTTGAAGAATAGTATAGAATTATATAGTTGAATCATTCCAAGTTGTTGGAGTTGATTGTACTTGAGAGAGAGAGCTCTTGAGGGAAAGATATCTAGAGAGAGATCTGTACATCTGAGAGAGGTGTGGAAGAAAGAAGTTTCTTCATTATATTCCTTCTGTAAAGAGTTTAATACAAGTTTTCAGGGTGGTTTCTTGTATCTCTTGTTCTTGCTATTTATCATTCTAGTTACTTATCATTCTGATTTAATTCCACATTTATTGCTTTCATAAGTGTAATCAAATTGTTGGTTGATCCCCAACAGAAGATTCTCATTTCTTGTTGGATCAACTTACACAAATGAATAAAGAAACACATGAACCCATGCATGAGTTCATGGAAAAGTTTAATAAGTTGAGGAATAGGATTCCAGTAGTTTCTGAACCTACACCTAAGAACTTGAAGTGCTTCTTCATAAATTCTTAGTTTCCAAAAGTGAGTTTTCTTTTGTGAAAAGTAGTTTCAACTTATCTTGATGTTGTTCAAAGCCTAGCCACTAAAGTATAAGATGATTTAATTTTAGCAAATATAGTGAGAAATAATTCTATCAGGCCTAAAGGGTAGCCCTCCACAACTTCACATTCTAGTAGCACCATAGATACTATGGTTTAAAAGCTAGAAAATGAATTTATAGCACTCAAGAAGCAAATGTCTCAAGGTATGTCTTTTTTTCTATACAAGGATGCTCCAAGGAGGACAGACCCAAATGCTTCTAATTATTCTAACAATACTACAAGGAATCAAAATTAGTATAAGCTTCCTCCACCACTAACAAGGCTTGCATTGGAGTCATCTCCAGATCATACAATAGTCAATTGGTTAGAACCTGAAATTGATGATGTTACAGAATTGGAATATGTTCCAGAAGAAGATGCAAATCCCTTCACAGGAGATGAAGAAGTTGAAGCTAGTGATTTCGATATCAAGTTTATAAATTTTGAAGAAGAAGAAGATGAACAAGAGGAAGACATACATGGTGAGTCCTATGCCATCTTCACCCATTCTCAAAGTCAAACACATCAACAATAGAAGATTGATAAATCCAAGACCAAGGATGAACCACGTAAGGAGGTTATTATTTCTAAAAGAGGAACTCCTTTGCTAGTTCAACCAAAGGACATATCAATGGATAAATAAGTACCCCTCTCCATTCTACTTCTTCTTTTACGTTTAGGCCCAGTACCCAAAACCTGAAAATGAAAATATTTTATCTTCCTCAGCTACCCCATATCTAGCTTTTGATATCATAGACCATGCTAAGAAGACAAAAATTCAAATGTTTGAGGCTGAGTACTCCAATCCAATCCTGACCAATTCGAAAGATTGGTGAAGTTTGTAAAAATGAAAGGGACCAATTGTGATCAGACCTCACCTAAGAGTGTACCAGTTGACCCTAAACCAAGACCAAAGAAAAATAACTTAGTTGTCACTCATGCATCCAACTCAAGAAAAATAGAACCTTTTTATATTTCCCTATTTGTCAATGGTTAAAGCTTAGTAATTATGTCATTGATTCAGGTGCTTTTGACAATGTCATACTAGCCAAATTAGCTACTACTTTGGGGTTAACTTTGACAAAGACTTTTGGCCATTAATTTTCAATAGAAATTAAGTAAGTACCCCTCATAGGAAAAATTAAGGATGCATAATTTTCATTTGTTACATTCCCAAAGAAGAAGATAAAGATGATGGTTCTTGTAGCCAATGTTCCAGCTTCTTATGTAGTTTTGTTGGGATGTAACTTTTGTAAATATGTTGGTGGTGAAATCAACATGGATTGGTATGAGGCTAGAATACCTATTAAGGATTTTATGCAAAAACTCCATCTAGAGAAGCAATCAAAGTATATTGTGACAAAGACTAAGGATCCAAAGGCTCATATTCTTTTTGAAACATCTAGAATGGGTATGTATTTCTTGACCATGGATGAAGATCCAATATTTTCAAATGATATTTCACATAAAGATCAAGAAATAGATGAACTACCCTTTTTAGAAGAACAAGTTTTAGATTTTGAAACTGTCAAATTTGAAAGTTCAAATGATGTTTGGACTTTAGAATTTTTCCATAGTTGTTCTTCAACTAGATCTTGAGTCAGAATAGTTTTCATATCCCTGAAAGGAAAGATCTTCCCTTTTTTTTCAAGTTGTAGTTTGATAACACTAACAATACTTGTGAATATGAAGCCTTGTTGTTAGGAATAGAGGTTACATAAAAGAAAAGAAATAAAAACCTTCATGCTCAAGGTGATGCCAAGCTAGTCATTTGTCAAGTCAAGAATCTATATCAAACAAAGAATGAAAGGCTAAGGCATTACCATAATCGATTTTGGGATTGCATGGAAAGTTTTAATTCTTTCAATATATCAACAGTTTCAAGAGAATATAATGATAGAGTTAATTCATTGGTTGTTTCAGCCACTCTCTTGATTCCTCACAAAGATTTCTAAGGAAACAAGTATACCACTGAGTTGGTTTTCCAACCCAGTGTTCTCAACAATGTCAATTTTTGGTAGGTTTTCAATAATGATGAGCAATTCATTTCATTTTTGGAGAAGGTGGAAAATTTTAGTGAGTTATATTTTGAGGGAAGTGACTCTACTCCTCAAGAATCAATCTCTAAAGTTAATGAGGAAACTGGTGAGAAATTTTGTAGATGAAAGGGAATAGGATTTCCAAAGGGTTGGTATCTTTGGAGAGACTTTTTGATAAACATGTTCGATTCATTAAATGTCAGTGGTTAGAATCAAACTCAATAATAGAAATGGAGCAAGTCAATATAGGAATAGAATATGATCTCAAAATGATAAATAATGGGAAATATTGCTCACCAAAAGAAAGAGAAAATTTGGTGACACTTCTACATTGGTGCATTGATGTATTAGCATATTCATATACTAATTTAAAATCTTTTCAACCCAAAGAAGTGTAACATGATATTCCTCTCAAGCCTGGGTCTCAAGCTCACAAGCAAAAATAGTGACAGTATAATCCCAAAATTTTAGGTACCATCCTCACTGAAGTTCAAAATATGTTGAATGCTATGATCATATTTCCTATACATCATTCCACATGGATAGCTAATATTATTCCTGTCAGGAAAAAGAAATAAAAAATCTACATCTACATTGATTTTCATAATTTAAACCAATTGTCACTTAAGGATAATTATCTATTACCAGTAATGAATCAAGTACTACAAATGGTGACAGGTTCAAAAATTGTATCCATGTTATATGGCTTCTTAGGATACAATCAAGTAGAGTTATGTGATGAAGATCAACACAAGACAACCTTCACTACTCCATGGGGCACTTTTGCATATTGCATAATGCCTTTTGGATTGATCAATACTAGTGCTAGCTTTTAGAGGGCTAAGGATTTGGATTTTTGAGATATTATTGGTAAGTTCATTGTGGTCTATTTTGAAGATTTAACTATTTTCTCAAAGAATCATCAAGATCATTATGACCATTTACAGTGTGTGCTTGAAAGGTGTCATGAACATGGGATATCCCTTAATCCCAAGAAGTCCATTTTTGGGGTTATAAAAGGTACGTTCCTTGGACACATTGTGTCCAAGGAAGGAATCAAGATTGATCTTGAATGGGTCAAGTTAATTTATAATCTTACTCTGCCATCAAGTAAGAAAGGAGTTCATTCCTTCTTTAGGAAGGTTAATTTCTTGCAGAGATTTGTTCTTGATTTTGTTGAGAAGACATGTCACATTGTCTCTATGATGAAAGGAAAATCAATTTTATATTGAAACGTAAATGGGAGAGCTACCTTTCATGAAATTAAAGAATCAATTGCACTTGATCATGTCTTAGTCTTCCTTGACTATACCAATAACTTCATCATGTATAGTTATGCTTTAGAGCATACCTTATTTGCAATCTTGATGCAATCAAATTAAGAGGGAATTGAATCTCCCATAGATTTCATGAGCTTCCCTATAAAGGCTCATGAGCTCAACTATTTATCCTTGGAAAAACATACTTATGTTATGGTGAAAGCAGTTAAGCATTTCAAGTATTACGTCCTCAACTCGCACACATTGTGCTAGTACCAGATTCTACAATTAAGTACATTTTGACTCAATAAGAATTTGAAAGCAAAAGAGGTAATTGGATTACCAATATCTAAGAGTATGATATGGAGATCAAGCCTACAAAGCTTTTGCATGGAAAAGGTTTGTGTCAACTTATGGTAGAGACTAACCCAGAAGAGGTACCCAGCAATGAAGGAGATACAAAATAACTTTCCATGGTCTTGCTAATGTACATAATGAATGAATGGTATTTCGATATTACTAATTTCCTTATATATGGAGAATGTCCAGAGCATTTGTCTTGCAAGGAGAAGAGGATAATCAAAATTAAGGTTAAAAACTTTGTCCTTTGGGAAAATGGTTTGTATAAGCAAAACATTGATGGAATTTTTCTATGATGTGTAGATAAAGCACAGCAAGGTAAGTTGTTGGAATATTTTTATGACTTGTCATGTGGAGGAAATTTTTCAGCTCCGATCACAACTCACAAGATTTTTTGGGCAAGATACTACTAGCCAACACTTTTTCAAGATGCATACGCTTGGGTGCATAAATGTGAGAAGTGCCAACAATTTATGGGTAAACTTAAGTTAGTAGCTCTACCTGTCAAGCCAATGGTCATTGAAGAAACTTTTTAGTAATGGGGTATTGACTTCATTGGTATGGTGAACCCACTATCAAGTGTATGTCATAGTTGTGTTCTTATGGCTATAGATTACTTCACCAAGTGGGTGGAGGAAATTACAACTAAACATGCCACTTTAGAGGTTTTTTGTAACTTCCTTAAAGATAATATCACAAGATTTGGTGTGCCAAATAAAATTATAACTGATAATGATGCTTGTTTCACATCCCAAGAGATGACTCAGTTCTATTTTGAATATGAAATTATTCTATCTCACACCTCGGACTACTTTCCTCAAGGAAATATTCAAGCTGAGTCAAGTAATAAGAACTTGGTAACTATAATCAAGAAGTTATTAGAGAACAATCAGAGAACTTAGCATAAGGCATTGTATGATGCATTGTGGGTTGATCACATCACTCCTAAGCAAGTGATTGGTATGTCTCCTTTCCAACTTTTGTATGGATTGAATGCATAAATACCTATCACATTAGAGTTTCTCACACTTGAACTGGCAAAGGTAATTGATGATACAACATTTGAAATCTCCCTAGATAAGCGTATTATGTACCTTATCAAGATAGAGGAGCAATGTACAAAGGTAGTGGATCATATTTCTAAACATCAATGTCACGTCAAATAAATTTTTGATAATAAATCCAAATCATGAGATTTTTGTGTTGGAGATCTAGTTATTTTATGGGACAAAAAGAGAGAACCGAAAGGGATGCATGGAAAATTTGATTCTCTATGGAGGGGTCCTTTTCTCATTCACTAACTTAGTGGAGAACATAGTTTCCTCTTGGCATACCTAGATGGAACACCATTACCACTACCCTATAGTGGGCAACATCTAAAGCTTTTCACTCTCTGAGGTTCTAGATAAGTTTGTACATCTTGTAAATATCTATATATTCTTTGTTTTTTATTTTAGTCTAGTCAGTCGCCTGATTCCATGGTCCAATGGAGAAAGGCACTTAGAGTTTTTTTATTCTCTTTTCTTCAAGCTTTTCAAAGAATGCTTGAAGTAAATTCCTCAGTTAGAGCCAATTTTTATCCTTGAAATTAGTAGGCTCAATTCATGGGATAACCCCTATGAAATTTGTCTATTTCATAGCTCATGTGCTCTAAGCATGCAAAACAAGGCCGATCATTGCCTTATTATGTTAGTCTCTCCTCAAAAAGCTAGACTTTTTTAGGGAGTTTTTCTTCCCCATATAGTTCAAAGAATTTTCTTTGAACTATACCAAGTCCATTTTTGGTGCAAGTCAAATACTTTTCTCTGAACTACACCATTGTGTGCAGAAGCAGATAATTTTTCTAAAATTGCACATGCAAGGTTAGAGAAATTCTTCAACCCTTCACTTAGGGCCCACCACCCAACTCAGTAATTAATGGGGCATTAATTACCAAGTTTATATATAATCACCTCATAGTTTTTATTTTTCACCTTTACTCCTCCATTATTTTTATGCATGTTTACGCCTCCATCATTTTTGAGCTCCCATGCATTTCTCATCATCATTTCATGTGCTCGTGTACATTCATCACCACCTTTACGTTTGATTTCCTCCTCCATTTGTAGACCTTATCTTCACTATAGGTAAGTTTTGTTTGTTTTTCCTTCATTTTTTCCTTTTCCTTGAGCTTGCCCTAATTTCTTTTATTTTTGTTGTTATTGTCTTTCGATTGATTCTATTCTTGTTTCATGATTATTTTTGCTTGGAAATAACCTATAAATTATTCATGTTTCACGTTTAACACATTCAAAACCCTCCTACATGCTTTGAAGCATGTTATGAAAATTTATCCAAACCTTCAGGTGTATATCATAGAAAATTCTCCAATGTGCACCCCAACCAACCTACCATACCCCAGTGCACATCAGAGAATTTTCTCTGAAGCGCACCCTTCTTACAAAACCCATGATGTAGGTCAGATATTTTTATCTAACCTACACCAATCTGGGTGCACTATCTTACCATGGTGTACATCAAAGAATTTTTTTTGATGTGCACAACCTACCCTTCTGTGCACATTGAATAATTTTATTCAATGTGCACCATTAGATCAAAACCAAGGGTGTAAGTTAAAGAAAATTCTCCAACCTACACTAATGAGATACAAGGTGCAAGTTAGAGAATTTTTTCTGACTTACACTAAAACTTACATGATTCAAAACACAAGCAAGGTGCAAAACGGAGAAAATTCTCTAACCCACACCTAAAACATACCCAAATAAGGTACAACTTGGATAATTTTTTATGACTTACACCTTAACCCCAAAATTTTACCAAACACCCACGCAATTCAAATAATTTTCTCTAGATTGCACCGTAGACCAATTTTATCCATATCTCATGCAAGAGCATGGATTTTTTCAACTCTTGCATTTTCTCCAAGATGAAAGAAAATGTTAACTCTAGAACAATGAAAACTTCTTACTTGTGGTTATTTTATCAACGTCAAATGATTCACCTACCAATAAAACCATGAAGTACAAGTTCCAAGGTGTGTTTCTAGCATCTACAGTCAAGACAAATGTAGACCAGATTGAAGACACTAAGATTGGACATGTTGACATGGTAGATTTCTTGCATAGACTAGGGAGGGACCCCATTACATCACACATGAAACTTATTTTATATATTGAGATTCATTTGGTCACAGCATTCCCTATGTCAACACAAGATTCATAATTTGTCTTAATAGTGGTAGCACATTTGATAACAAGAGAAAACCAATTAAGGATGCAGATAGTAAGGTGGTCATCCACCTTGATGAGGAACATTTTGATAAAGTCTTTCATCTCTTAGATATTGAAGAGTAATCATATATAACTATGAACTCTACCCAAAAGTACTATGGTAATAACTTCAACAAGTGCAAGAAACACATCAATGCTAATTGGCTCAATACTCCCCAACATTCCATTGAAATATGTCCCAAGTACCTTTATCATAGTGACTTCTTAGAGGAGGTAGAAGACTTGGATACCCTCTTGGATAGAGTTAAGGGACTTCCCACCTCAAATGTCTTCCAAGAGTGGATGTATCATTACATCTTCATCATCAAAAATGGCAAGCAAAGAATCTTTTGGGGCAGTCAAATCAGTGATGCCATATGTCACCAACTCTTCAAGGTGACCTCTTTGTTAGGGACCCCTTATCCAACGAAAGCACAATTGATTACTTTCTTATAAGCAATTAAACACGGAATTATACCAGAATGATTAAGTAACTAGAAACTTGAGATAGCAAAGAATTTGAGAGACAATACACACTCTTGTATTAAATATTACTAGAAGAAAATACAATAAGGAAGATGCCACTTCTTCCTCCACCTCAAAGGCTTGCCACACCTCAAGACCTTCTTCCCTCTCTCTCTTGCTCAACACAACAACTCTATATCCTGAGTTATTATCCCTCCTTGAATGCTTCAGCTGATCTCCTTGACCTTACACCTGTAGATCTCCTTGACCTTGCTTGCTTCAATGCTTTTACTTGCCTTCTTGATGATTACAATACATGCCTCATGGGTCTTTAAATAGAATCCCATGGTTAAAAAAATAGAAATCTAACTACAATAATTAGACAATCAGCTCGTGACTATAATTAGCCATTTAACATGCAAACACTTGCTTCACTTAACTGACTGTTCATCAATAGCAGTTCTGGAATGTACAGGCGACCGACGTCGGTCCCTGCTTGCCTGGTGCTATCGACGTCGACCGACTAGCTACTGTCACCGGTTGCCTTCTACACTGCATCTGACCGACGTCGATCATGTTGCCAATGCTGGTTCTTTTGGTTCTTCAGCAACCTCTTCTTCATGTCTACAAATAGTTGAAGCTTTTAGCTCCACACCCTAACAATCTCCCACTTGGAGATAAATAGCTGCTACTGTACCTGTACCTGTACACCATCTATTTTGTTCCTTTGGCTCTGTATTCCTCTTCAAAGTCACTCTTGAAGACCAACCATAATGCAAACATGTGATTCTATATCTGTCACTTATGCTGAAAGAATTTTGTTGCTCCCAAATTCTTCACGACATACTTCTGAACCAACTCTACCCTTAGCTCAGAAAACTCCCTGTATATGAAACCCTGCAACAAGTAACACAATACAGTAACAGGATAATGTAGCTAATATTATCCAACCTGGTAAAGATAAAATACAATGGTCAAATCTCCATTGTTCTGTAGCCTAATCAAGACCATATACCATAGCCTTCTATCTCACGTGTCCATCCATTCTCTTCTCTAATATGGGAATCCATCCCTCTATCCAGTGCGTCCTTCCAACTGACAACTCTACCAACAAATACCTATTTGGTTCTTCTCCAAGGACTCACACTCCTCATCCATGCCAAGCTCCCACTGTTTTTGGATTCTACCTGCATTGCTTCTTCCATCTTCCTAGTTCTTGACTATCAGTAAGCAATATAAAGAAGGTGAACAACAAATATGAGGTTCACTTACCATTTTTGACCTCCATATGGGTGTCTAAGACTTCTTGACAGCTTGTTGTCCACCCAACATCTGTTCCAGTGACCGATTTCAGCCATCTCTCAATCTGCTCCAGACCGATTTCAGTTCCCTGCACTAACCCTGACTACTGACGTCATTTCCCTTGTCGACGCCGGTGTCCCCCCTATCGACGTCAATCCTGATGACCGACATCAGACTTCTCCTGCCTGAACTACTGACCCTGCTGGTATGCACATGACCGATGTCGATTTTTGTCTGGCCAACGTCGGTGCCATGGGAGCACCGGCATCGGTACCTGTGTTTTTTTGTAAGTGATGAATTCTTCATTCGCGAGCTCATCTTGGATCAAACCTCTGTCCATACTGCCCTGCTCATATTTATTCAGCCCCTGTGACTGATCTCTGTCCTTCATCTCCTCCATAAACACCAAGGCTTCTTTGTTCTTGTCAAAAGCATCAAATTTATTTTTTTTGCAATGAACTCTATCTATGCTTTCTGAATCTGAACACGTACCTTTTGAAACAAGAACATCCATTCCCTTCTTATTCATGTGACCAAGCCTATTAAGCCACATCTTCAAATCTGTAGCTGAAGTAGATAAACCAAAAGTAGAATCAGCAATACAAGTAGATAGATAAAGAGCATCTACTTTCTTACCTCTTGCTAGAACAAGTGCACCCTTGGTAACCTTCCAAGAATCTGCTGTGAGGGTTATTGTGCATCCCTCATCACCCAACCTTCCAACAGAAAGCAAACTCTGCTTCAAAATCAGGGCATGCATGACCTCCTTCAACACCCATGTGTTGTCAATCTGCAATCTCAGCTGCACTTTCCCTTTGCCAACTATCTGACAAGGCGTACCATCCCCTAAATAAAGCACTCCAAAGTTTCCCTATTCATACTCATGGAACAAATCTCTGTTTGGAGATGCATGAAAAGATGAACCAAAATCTAAAATCCATGATCCTACCTGACAATCTAAAGAAAGTATGAGAGCGTCCTGTACCACAATATTTGCATCCTTTGCTTCTTCAATACCTACATGTTGATTCTCTTTATCTCTCAACCAACACTCCTTTGTGTGTCCTTTTTTTTCACAAAACCAGCAGGTAATACCTTTGGACTTAGATCTCCTTCCCAACCTTGATTTCCCTTGCTCAACCTTCTCCCTTTGCCTTCCCCTGCTTTCTGCACTTAGAGCATTCCCTGATGATTCACCTGTGCTTCTCCTACATATTTCCTCATTCAAGATCACACTCACAACATCATCAAATTTTAAGATTTTAGAAGTACATGCAGAATTACTTACTGCCATAACCAAACTATCCCAACTTTCAGGCAAAGAACATAAAATCAAGAGAGCCTTTACCTCATCATCAAAAATGATATTGACTGAAGCTAATTGGTTTACCAAACCATGGAAATCACTAAGATGAGTATGTACCGATCCACCTTCCTGCATATGCAAAGTAAATAGCTGCTTCATAAGATATACCTTATTAGAAGCCGAGGGCTTTTCATATAAATTTGCCAAGGATTTTATCAACTCTTCCGTTGTCTTACACTGTGATAAGCTAGAAATCACAGACAATGCAAGGCTCAACCTTATGGAACTGAGAGCCTTCCGATCAAGAACACTCCATTCTTCATCCTTCATATATGTGGGCTTGCATGCAAACCCACCCAACGATAAGTACAAATCCTTCTGATACAGATAATCCTCTATCTGCATCCTCCAATGTTGATAATTCTTGCCGTTAAACTTCTCCATTCGTAGCTTATTTTCTTCTGCCATTGCTGAACTCCCACTCAATCAAAAAACTTGTGAATGACCTGTAATCAAAAACAATAACCTGCTTCCTGCAAACCGTAGCTCTGATACCAACTGTTAGGGACCCCTTATCTAATGGAAGCACAATTGATTACTTTCTTATAAGCAATTAAACACGAAATTATACCAGAATGATTAAGTAACTAGAAACTTGAGACAGCAAAGAATTTGAGAGACAATACACACTCTTGTATTAAATATTACTAGAATAAAATACAATAAGGAAGATGCCACTTCTTCCTCCACCTCAAAGGCTTGCCACACCTCAAGACCTTCTTCCCTCTCTCTCTTGCTCAACACAACAACTCTATAGCTTGAGTTATTATTCCTCCTTGAATGCTTCAGCTGATCTCCTTGACCTTACACCTGTAAATCTCCTTGACCTTGCTTGCTTCAATGCTTTTACTTGCCTTCTTGATGATTACAATACATGCCTCATGGGTCTTTAAATAGAATCCCATGATTACAAAAATAGAAATCTAACTATAATAATTAGACACGCAGCTCGTGACTATAATTAGTCATTTAACATGCAAACACTCGCTTCACTTAACTGACTGTTCGTCAACAGCAGTTCTGAAATGCACAAGCGACCGACATTAGTCCCTGCTTGTTTGGTGCTGTCGATATCAACCGACTAGCTACCGTCGCCAGTTGCCTTCTACACTGCATCTGACCGACGTCGGTCATGCTGCCGACGCCAATTCTTCTGGTTTTTCAGCAACCTCTTCTTCGTGTCTGCAAATAGTTGAAGCTTTTAGCTCCACACCCTAACACTCTTCTCTAAAATTTTATATGACTTCCTACCTAGTATATGTTTCAAACATCATGAGAGTTTTCCCAAGGTTAATTGGTGTTGGAGAAAGAAAGAAGGTCCCTGTGTACGAGTATTACCCTCAATTGACTCTCAAGGAAAGTGTAAATCATTACCAGAGAGTCATCAATGCTTTATTTTACAAATTTATTTGTATTTTTGAAAATTATCTCAAAAATAAGAGTCTCAAATCAAGCATGGGCAACATTTAATAAGGTTGGTTGCATCTTTTTATAGTTCTCAACCTTCACCTACATCAAGGTAGGAGGATTTAATGAGAAACCATACATGATACCATGGTATTCAAGTGATAAATTGATATTGATAAAGACATGTAGGCAAGTAATGATTCTACATAAGAATCAATCAAATGCTCACAAATGAGGTTTCAAGTTTCCAATCAGTATTGGGTGGTATATTGTTGAAACCACTCCAAAGGCCAAAACCATGGAAATTGAATTGCAGTGGATAACTCTTAAAAGATTCAAAAGTGGAAAATATTTTGATTATAAGCTAATGAATGAGAATCTCAAGCATAATTTCATGCATATACATAGGATTGAAGACATCTGGGCAAAATTTAGAACTGATGAAGATGTAAGGAAGCTAGATTACAGCTGTCTTACTACTAACCAAATTGATAATCTAAAATTGGTTGATATTTTAGTAGATTTTTTAAAGAATGAGGATGTATTTGACCCCTCATATGAATTTAACCAGGTAGTTTATACTCCTCTCCCTCCAATCCAATGGTTTGTCAAAGAGTCCACATCAATTAGGGATAGATTTCAACCCATTCTTGAAAGGACTAATGCTTGGTTGGAATCCAAAGGTATTAAGTTGAGACATTTCAAAACCAGTTATGAGGAGGAATATGATGAAGTTGCTGCAAACAAACAAGAGGAGCTGAGGACAAAGAACAAAGAAGAGGCCTCTACATCTACTCAAAAACTAAAGTTTGGGTTTGTAAGTAAAGGCAAGAGAAAAGATGAAGAAGCTTGTACAAAGGAAATTACTCAAATAGAAAAGGATAAAAACCCAGCCATGAGTGAGGAACCACCTAAACCTATAATTTCACAAATGTCTCAACTAGTCATCCAACAATCTTCACATTCAAAAGCTACACAGTCAGAGGTTCCTTTGGTTGAAACTTCTCAAACTACAATCTCATAGGTAACATTTTCCATAGTTCCCCCTATAAATATAACTTTACCAATTGATTATGTTCCTCCTCATGTTTTTCTTTTGTCTCCACCTTTGCTTCCTAGTGCCACACTCTTTCAAGTTACCTCACAAGGCACACTAAATCAAGTTTTTAATTCATTGTCAAATTTACCCAGTCTTTTGAAGTTGTTGGGATCTCTAACTAATTTGTATTTCACTCAACAAGATATAGATAAATATATCTCCACATCTTTTTCCAAAATAACAACTCAAGCCCCTATTATCCCAGTGTCCAAAATACCATTAAAAACCAAAGTATCATTCACGCTAACCCAAACCACACCAATTATAATTATCCCATTTGTGTCAACTCTACTACCAGATACTTCCACCCTTTCACTTTCCATTCCACCTACCTAACAAACCATTGGTCCTCCTCAAACATCACAATCCTTGGCTTCCTCAAGTCTATAAGACTCATCTCCTCTTCCTTTATGGTTGATGACTCAGACACCTAAGAGGAAGAAGCATGTTGTTTTACCTGATGATTTTGATTTTGGTCAGCTTGTGCCAATAAAGCCTAAAACAATGAAGAAGGCCAAAACTAAGTTAAGGGTAATTTTTGAATTTGGGCACAAGTATGCCAAGGTTTTAGTGCCTCACCAAGATAAAAATATTAAAGACGTCCAAGTGTCTGACTATGTGGTTACACAAATAAACTTGGGGAAACAAATGCACAAAGAGATAGAAGAATATTTACAAGCAGCTATGGCATCTTTATTGGAAAGATATGGCAGGGATAAGAAAATCAAAGATCAACTCAAGATACAAGTAGAACAACTGACCTCTGTTCTACTAAAAATGACACAATATTTCAAGTCAGTTGAACCTGTTGAGCATGAAAACACTAAAAAGGTAATTTAGTAGGTTGAGAAAATTGGATATCAAGGTCGAGCAGTCAATGCTTGGATTGAGAGATTGATAATACAAGGTAATCAATGGTTGTGTTCTACTGTTGAATTTTTAAAGACCCTGAGTGAAGTGAAAATGAAAATTTAGCAAACAATTAAAACACTCACTCAAAATTTGGAATTGACTAAAAAAGACTTTGATAAATAGACTCAATTACATCAATTCAAGTTGAATATCTTGGTTGAGCAGAAGGTCATTCCAAACAGAACAATATTCATTGATTACAGGGAAGCAATGAAGAATAAAAGAGAAGTTCTCAAGAATCTAATTAAATATCTCAAAGAATCTAAAGACATGTGTAAAGATAAAATGCTAGATCTTGCAGATAAAATTATAGAGCTTCCTTGTCATGTTAGAGATGACTCCCAAGAAATTATTCCTATAGAGACTATGATTCAAGAGTTTACATCTTTTCTCCAAATAGAGATTGAAATAGGAATGTTCATGCTAGATTCCATCAACAAATTGGTTGAATTTCATGTCATAATGGATAAGCTACAAAGAATCTTGGGTAAGAATAAAGACTTGTTGTTAATCTAGCAGACTCCATCACCAGAGTCCATGCCATTTCTAAAAATACATCAAGACCAAATGATGATAAAGTCTAGGCAACATTGAAGAGATACAAGGAATATCTAAAGAAGAATAAAAAGTAAGAAGTTCATTTATCCAAGGACACTTAGTTTATTTTTTGTAAATTTTCTATGTAATTTTGTTCAGTGTAAATTACACGTAGGAGATGTACACAGTCCTAAGTCAAATTGGACTCTGTCTTAGAATAAGTCAATGTATTTCTTATTTTTGTTCATAGATCCTCTCTATAAATAAGAGGATGCTCTTTGTAAAAGGGATCACCAAAAGATTTAGAATGGAAATGCTGCTAAATTGAGAAACAATTTTTAAACTTTGTGTTCATATTATAAATCTTGAAAACCATTCAATATAAGAAAATCAAGTGATCTTTAAATCTTTATGTTGAGATAAACTTGTGGTGTGTTGGAGATGTTCTTATGTCTTTTTCATTACATTTTCTTGTGTTTTAATTGGATTGTGGTGTGAAATTTCTATAAAATAGAAGATGCGAGGAAGCTGATTTTGGAGTCTTTGAGCTACATTTTAGTTATTGGGTTTGTGTTCATCATTGAAAGTGGCTTACCATGGAGAATTTGGGCTACAAGTTATTCTTATTTGGTGATTTTAATATTTGTTGGAAATAAGGTGAATACTTTGGTCTATATTTTGTTCTATCTATTCATGTTAGTTTGTCAGTATCATTCTAGTTCCTCTTTTGGCTAACAAATTTGAATATCGATTGTCCTTGTTTCATCAAGTAGTTTTACATTTTCACAATACATTGTAAAGAACGAAAGAAAGTTTGTAAGAAAACATCAATTCTAAAAAAAAGGATTGGATGATATGACAACACCCACTTTAATAAAATTAGTATAAATAATAACTTGTTCTAGTTAGCAATAAGAAGAGAGCCTCCCCTTTTCTTGAGGAGAGATTTTATTTCATCACACTATGGCTGAAATAACCAATTTGCTACCATTTTGTTGGTAAAAAAAATTCACCCAACAATATTATTGTATGATCATTTGAAGATAATTCTTTATGAATGAACAAAACTGAATATTAATGTATTGGAAGAATTACTTATGTTTTCAAAATTTGTTTTATAGGTTGTGCATTAGTTATTTATCTAGCCCAAATTTTCTTGTCTAATCTATCATTTTCTTCATGTTGTGCTAGAAGAACAATCCATCTTTAAACACATTTCTCATTTAAAATGGGTTCGTGCATAGCTCCTTTATAAATGATTTAACTTGGATACACTCTCAAGATTGATTTAATTAAAAATATATTATTTCAACCCAATTTCACAAATGAAATTGGCTAGCAAGGTCACCATATTTATGCCTATTTTCAACACCCCCTACTTTTTATAAATGTATTGACATGCTTAATTTTCCATATTAATCACTATAGTCATGAAGTTTAAAACTTTTGGTGGAGGCCAACTTATTTGTATTCGTTTAATATTGTTATTTCTATGTTTATGCAATCATTAATGATGTTATGTTTAATATTTATTAATGTTGATGTTGATTAAGTGATTTGATAGCATAAGTATATCTTTAAGTAAATAGGTTTTAAGTATATGTATAATCTACTTTACATTTGGTGGTTGTTTTTAGATTCATTATTGTTGTGAACAATGATAGTTGTGAAATGTCATCATTCCCTTTTTAGTTACAAATAATACAATTCCAATAAAGATTGACTCGATATGTGTAAGAAGTATTAAGTTAAATGTATAATCTTGTTGATCTTTTTACACTTGTCATATTTTTCGAATGGTGAGATTGTTGCATGATAAGTATCTATAAGTAGTTGAGAAGCAGATAATTTAGGCATGCACAGTTCATTTTGGTTTAATATGTAAAAAGATAATAATGAAATGCATTTTCTTGTCTAAAAGACATGATTGCATGAATGGATAAAATGCTAAGCAAAAACATCTATGTGCTTTCAGTGGCATATTTTTTTACAAAGAATGTCTTCAAGGCCTTAGCACATGTTTCTAGGCATGATTGTTCAAATTGCTTAAATTTATTGAAGGGCATTTGATATCACCAATGACCTAGAATATATTATCTATTTTTTTAATTGAGAAAACATAATTTTTAAGGTGAATATGATTTAGGTCACAACACATTGGTTGATTAGTGCGAGAACTATTGAATGCATTAAGAATGGTGGATATAATGCGAAGTGGAAAATAATATTTACTAGGTGGTGAGTTGGTAACCTCAGAGTTAAGATATTGGTTTTGAGCTAATCCTAAGCATTTAATGAAGTGGATGGTGATTCATCATGGATTGTTAAAATGTGAAAAATTAATGAGCTAATAGATCGATTCTTGATTTTCTTAAATTATATTTAAGTTGGTGGTAAGATAGAGTTTAATGTTTGGTACTTGCATTGATTTTTGGTTTTAGCAGTATTTAGTTATATGGATAACGGATTACTAAGTTATTTATATTGGTCGAGCTAGTTGTGATGTTGGTAAAAGCTGTAAATAAATTAAAGGTAAATACATCACCAAGAGTGTTAAATGATAGTTACTTGAAAATAAAATGGAGCTTTTCTTTGGTTTTATTTGTCATTTTTCAATCATACTAGGTGGAAGCAGAGCTTTGCTAATTTGGAGTTGTGACGAGAAATTTTGAAAAGATTATGAGAAAGATTTCAAATACATGAGCAAAGTATTAATGTATGAGATTGATATGTATATAAACTCTCATGTGGTTTTAGTTTCATTCTTTCTAAGTATATTTGGAAGATAAACATTTTGGATGGTGTTTGGTTAGAAATACAATATGTCGAGCTCTATTTGTGTTTTGTTATTTTAATGTGAAAATATATAAAATAAATATTTTAGGGAAGTTATAGATAGGCGGTTGATCCATGGAGGTTATTATATTGGTTAATTTCATTTTCTTAGTTTTGGGTTTTTGAAGACTTGCATGTATTATGAAAGAATGCATGGCTTTTGAGTAGTGTTTTTAGGTGTTGTCTTTTGGTGCTAATGTTGTAACATATCTACATGCAAGTTATTTTATTTTATTTGCTTTCTAAATACGAATGATAAAATATTGTATGTACAAATTAAAGGAATTTGATACAATTTCAAAGTTTTAAAGTAGTATGGAATGTTGTGATTGGAAAACAAGTTCATCTCTAGTTTGATTCTTTACTTTTTAGCATAAACTATGGAGTGTCAATATAGTTATTCAGCTTAGCTAAATTTTACATTTACATTTTTATTCAAAAGGTAATTATGAGTTTATTTATGATGCATTTGTTTGGGAAGTATATATTTTATAGTTTTTGACATACATAAAAAAATCAAACTTGGAAAGGTTTCTTTTCTTTGATTGAGGAGAATTTGGAATATATGATTCAGTATACTTGTCATATAAAGCATTTTTGAGCTTGTATGTTAAAGAGAACTGTTAAGCTTGTGAAGCTTGTGTATTTTTTTGATTATTTAGGAATGATGATTGTGTATTGTTGATGCTTAGAATTGCACTTGTTTCCAACACCAACAATGGGAAGTTTCAGGAATGTGGGACTTGCAACCTAAAACGACCTCTAGATTTAAAAGAAGCTGGCTCTTCTTTATCTCAAGTGTCTAATGAGAAAATGGATATGAATTAAATAGAAATACAAATGCAATGAAAGAAAATCTAACAATGGCGATGCGCCTAAATTTAATTCAACCCTTAATTCTAAGCACAGTGAAGCTATCTTTAAGATTCAATTACATTAAAGAGAAAACAAGGCATGATCAATGTAAAAGATGAAAATAGATAAGATCAAGGCTCACCATTTAGATAATTTTGCAATAACACAAAAAATATCAACAAAGGCACAGAACTCAGTCTTCTTATTTATTTTCCAGTCACATAAAAGGCACAGTTACACAAACTTTCTAACTCAAGAAAATAGAACAAAGGCAAATGACATTACTGGCTACAGCAAGAAAGTCTAAAATCTCTTGATAACAATCTCTCGTAGAAAATTCTCTCTATCTTCTGATGATGATCTTCCTAGTGATCTTTGCACTCATATTTATAGCATCAGACTAACTCTAGATTACCCGCACATTCTGAATCCAATGGTCTAACTAAACTCTAACTAAACTGGAAGTGTTTAACAAAGATATTTCTTGAATTTGAAACATTTAGTCTCCCTGCAATTTCATTGGTTGAATTAGATACATGTGACACTCTTCACTATGAAACAGGCAAGGACACTTAGCGTATTCTGCTAACTTTACTTTGAAAACTATTTCATTATTTAGGAGGCACTAAAAAATGACACTTGGCAGCTTCTATGGCACTTACAGAAGACACACGGCACTTTCCACGTAACTTATACTCTTTATTGTGTCTTTGCTCAGGAGTGTTCCATCTTTGACACTTGTCATATTCCGTTGCATCAAAACTTTAACAACTTACATAAAATGTGACCTACAACACTTCTTACTTGAGCAACTTTAAAAAGGGAATGAGGACAGGTGGTGCTTTCTACATATCTTTAATAAGGGACACGTGGTGGTCTCTATTTTCTTTAAAAGCTTTTAGACACTTTCTGAAAAACTTGCATAAAGTGACACGTGGTTGTCTCCACGAGGCTCTGGCTATACTATAGAAACATTCAGGCCTCATTTTAGATTCAAACAGATGATGACACTTGGCAGCTTTTGCTTGCCTCAAAAACAAAATCTAGGTCCCACCACAGTCTTATCGATGAAACAAAATGAAGATACTGCAGATGTTGACATGTGGCAGCTTTTGCTTTCTTCAACTAGGGATACGTGGCATCTTCCATTGCTTTTAAAAAAACATATTGAAACCTTCCGCAGTTGCACCTTTTTCTTGACCCTAAAAAAAGCTTATTAAAAAAATATTTTGAAACGTATAAGAAACATGAGATGCAAATGTTGGCACTTATTGCGCTCCACTGAGTTACCATGGGACACACGACACGTTCTGAGCAACTTATAGAAATTACAAAATGTGCTTGACCGATGACACTTGGCAGCTTTCATGTGACTTTGATACTTAGACAAAATTTAGGTGAAAAGAAACTCGCACCCGCGCTATGAGTCAAAAACTTCACTGTCTCCAACCAAAATGCACAGGAACAAAACATGGAGTGCGCAACTAAAAATCAAAATAAAATGTAGAGTATTTTTTACTCTATAGTTATTGGTGACCCCAAGGACTTTTGAGCCTGCTCAAAAAAAGAATCCACAACTCCCTTATGATCAAATGTGATAAAAATCACAACTTCAGTAAGGCTGTCTGATAAGTAGACCACTCATCATCAGATAATCCCTGCTTGTTTTGCAATTCGTGAAAGGTTAAATCAAGATTGATGATATCTTTGTGTGAAAAATTTTTCAAAATGTGAACTGTAGCCTTCAATTTAAATTTAAGCTGAGAAATTGGAATCAAAATAGCTTCTACTTCAGGCACTAATGAATCATCTCTTAAACCCTGAAAAACTAACTGATCACTCTGCCTTGCTAACAACAAAGGTTTAATTTCATCAACCATCAACACAGTGTTGCTATCAAGAAAAAGGGATGGAAGGCCCAATTTCACCAAATCTTCAATGTGTTGTTTCATGTCTTTGATTCCTTCTTTCACCACATCTAGAAGCTCTTTGCATTTAGTTGCTATGGATTTGTAACTGAGAACTTCATTCACTCTTTTAGTAGTGATCATTCTATCACTAATCCTTGTTGTTAATAACATTCTATCAGTTGCATCGTATAGCTTTTGTAGCAGCATTTAAGAGTCAAACACTCTCACAGAGATAGTGGTCAGAGTATCTTCAACTGAGCTCTCCACCTTTTTGCATAATTTTTGTGCATTTAGCAGAAAGGTTAGAGAATGTCTAAGCTGAATAATCTCCTCTGAGATTCTTTTCCATATTGATTCATAAAGCTCCTTAACCAGATTCAAAACCCCTGCATTATTTGGCCTATTAGCCAACTCAAGTGTTAATTGTTATGTCATTTATCACTTGGCTTGAAGTTGGAATTGTATAGCAGCGTTATTGTTCTGCTCATGTAGCTTCTATTGAAGTTAAGCGACCTGTAGCAGGTTTTCTCACATTTTTCCTGTAATGTTGCCTTTTCCCGCCTTAAGGTTATCACTGCATCTTTCACCTACATTAGCCCTGATTTCAAAGAATCATGTTGGGCCTGAATGGCCTGGTGAGTCTGAAAGAAACAATATCTTGCAACTGTTTATTAAGACTCTCTATTTCAATATTCTTAGTTTTGACCTCTATAGTCAAACTACTACAGTTTGACTTCTCTTGGGCTAGATTAGCCTCCATCTTCTATAGCTTCTTTGATAATTTCAAATAATCATTAACTACTATAGAAGTGGATTCATTTAGCAGCTCGACCCTATCTTGTGGTCTGAAAAGGGACATGTCTATAGCCACTGCATTCATCGTATAATCTTCAGGCTGCATCTGCTCATTTGGCTTGACTATATTAGGTGACAAATGAGTCACTATTAGTTGCTGCTAGATTGGGTCAAATTATGACCTTATATGCGGTGTAGCCAAGGATTTATTATCTTTGATCCTCTTTTTCTTCATTCGGGCTTCCCTTGCCTTCTTATCAGCATCGGCTTGAGTTTGGAAGGTAGAAGGAGAGGCAATGTGCCCACTCGTAAAAGGATAACCTTGTGGCAAGCCATATGGAATAGCCAAATGTTGGTTAGGGGAAATCTGAGGAGGTACTTTTTTAGGGATAGAGGGGAAAAAATGAGGCAATGATATGGCCTGAGTATGGATAGATGGGGCAAAATGAGAAATGGGCATAGCAAAGGTGGTAGGGGATATTATTTGGCTCGACGAAATTGTCACCCCAAGATAAGAAGAGAGAGATTGAGAAGAAGGAGAAACAACACTTACCTGAGGAGCAGCCAAAGTACTCTATGGTTGGTGTTGTGAGGGTTCTGCCCTTTCCTCTGAATCAAGTTGAAACCTCATCCTTTTATGTTTCCTTGGTGTTTCTTCTTCTAGTTGTGCTCTCGTCTCTTCAACATTTACCACTGCTGCTAGTGGTGATGGAGAAGCTTTTGGTGGTGAAGATACCACACTCTTTTGTTTTTCAATGGTACTAAGAGATTGGGGCCAAATAGTTACAACTACTATAGTTGAAGTTTGCCTTGGTGTCTATAATATTTGACTGGATTCTGCCCTGGCTTTTGACTCTCCACCCTGTGTCTGCAAATTGCTTGTATCAGGGCTAGAGATAGGAGACAGATGACATTCATCCCAGAGTTCCTCCCATTTCTCATCTAAATCCACATTTCCAAAAGAGTGAGTTGTCTCATAAATATCTTGCCTATATTTCCAATAGGCTTCTATTTTCTCAGTGTTCTAGTCTTTGTTCTATAATGCTCTTCTTAAACCAGAAGTCATTCTGATTTTAGGATCAAAATCCCTTTGCTTAACATAAAAATGTTCCCATGGCCTGTCTTCTTGAAGAGGCAAATCCGTCAATTCCACATACCAGTCAAGAATATCTTCCCTAGGATTTCTTCTATTTTCCCAAAAAGGATGGCCCTCATGCACAAATCTGGTAGCAACCTTATTATTTTTGGCTCATGAAGTTATGAAACCATTTGGGTCATATCCCCATTTATCTTCAATTAGAAAGAAACCCAGGAAGGCCAGCTTTCTCAGCAACACGATCTCAGCATCTTTGACCTTTAGGACCATGTTGTTTGTCACCCATGGAACATCATACATTTTCTTCTTTTTCTTACCGATGCCATATTCATTATCCACCATAGACACTTGTCTGGTGACCTCTAAGAATGCTAATCTAAGGGTCAAAATCTTAGGTAGCAACACGGGTTCTCTACTAAAACCATGGACTCTAATAATAGTATGATGGGATCCAAAAAAGTAATCACAAGGAATATTGCAATTGGTCATAAGGCCTAAGACACTTGGAGTCAATCTATTTACAACTAGTTCTGGGCTCAGATGACAAAAAGTAGGGGTAACAAAAAGTTCCCAGAATTCGTATGGGTCACTGGTTTTGGACAAGATATGTGTCCATGAAGACACAGGAATGGTCCTATGTAGACTAAAATTTGGGTCATATATATTTAGATGCATGTGTTGGTAAAAGATGCCATAATTTTGATACAACATGAGATGAAATAGATAAGAGGAATACCTAAAAACCTCTTTAGATTTGAACTAGGCGAGTTGTTCAACCATTGAATATGCAATCTACTCAAAAAAATCAAGCTGATACTCCTGAGTCTCGTCAACAGTTTTTAATCTAAAGAGGATGGCTATTTGTTCTTCATAGATAGTTGTATCTTCTTTCATTCCAAAAATGAAAGCCATCATGGAAAGTGCATCTTGACTAGCTTGTGTAAATTGTACTCTTGTTGTTGGTAGTGTCAGCACAGTGGTATCATCATCGCCTAATTGCAATTATGATTTTAGAAACCTCAATTGAGTATTGATATTTGCCCACATTTTTTGCATTTTGGTAATGGTGGGAAACATGGTTGTCTTATCATGTTATAGGGCCAACATGTCTCTGATAGCCTTTGGTGTAATTTGCACTATGAATGGACCCTGTTGTGTGGTATTTGAGGGTGCATGAAACAATTTGGTGCGTATTTCAACCAAGTTAGGGCATGGATGCACACCTGGGACAATGAATTATGCCAGTTGGGAAGTCCATCCTCATTGTGAATGTTTCATATTATCCAACCTTGGCCCTCTAAAGACATCTTTGATGTGTTCCTTCTCTTAGGGATTTGCTAGGCTTGTGAGGGATTGGGTCCATGATTCCGTCTACAAAATATTTCACCTTTGTTGGGTTATTTGCATGACCAACTTCAAGGACTCTAGTCCGTGGGTAGGTCTTTAAGGGTTGTGCAGGGGCCGAAGCATATGATTTGCTTGTGAGAAACTTGTCAATGGATTCGTAAATCCTAGACCCTTGTTGTGAAGATTGTGCTCCCTCCATATCTATATCTATATTTGAAAATAGTGAACTATGGTAACAGGAAAGGAGATTTGCAAAAGGGAAGGCACTTTTCACTAAGTAGGTTTGTTATGAACTAAAAATGCAAGTAGCAGGGGTTTTCTAGCACACGCAAGAATGTTTGAGACACTGTAAGCTTTAACTCTTGTTATGGGGTATTTATTGACCTATCAAGTCTTAAAATGGCGTTAAAATCAAATAATCGTTAGCAAATCTTACTAAATCTTCATGGACAGCGAGTTAGACACGTCATGAAAGTGGTTGCGCAAGGTACCTTAGGGAATTTAAGGATTTGGGAGATATTTAATGTGTCAAGAGTTTTGAAAATTTTGAAAAAAAGGCTCTGAACCGTAGCCACGTGTTTAATGAACACTTATTAAACAAGAAAATGCAAGAAAGAAAAATGGGAAAATAGAGCAACAGGGAAAAGGAAACTATCTAACTATGATATAGCTAACCAGGTATATTTGCCTACCTCATGGGTCAAAAAGAAAATTTATGAAGTCTCCTTCATGGCAAGGAGACTTGTGGTGCCAGACAAGTGGTTGAATGGGATGAAACTCTGATGACTTGCTCTTCTTGCTTACCACCTTGATTGGTTTGCATTCGAGTGGATCAAAGTCAAACATGCTTCCAACGTATACATATTCTTCTTGTTCTTAGAAGCTTGTCGGATGATAGTTTTCATGTTGTCATGTCTCATCAAGAAATCAATGGCTATTGGCTCATCACCACAAGCCCTTTGATATACATCATTATTTGGCTTACCTCCTTCTGCCTCATGCTTGAGTTTCATTGCATGATCATCCTCCTTAATGATTTCAACAATATCATCATTGGATTCACCAACATCTTGAAAGGATAAGCCTGAAAGCTTGCAGCAATTTTGCATATTTATTTGAGTCTCAAAGTTGTCTTGTTCATCCACAACCAGCTCACAGCCTCCTTGAAGAATAGTGTAACCTACCCCAATGACTTCAAACAAGTCGTTCAAAACATGATCAAGGAAGTGTCCATGCTCCTCCATGACGTCTTGCAAAGTGAGAAAAGGTTCATAAATTATCTCTTCCTCATCAGAGATAGAGGCAAAAGCTTGTGACTTGTCCTCTTGATCATCAAAGGGCATACCTATGATGATCTCCTTCTCATCTACACTTATGAAATCTCCCTGGCTATACATGAACTGAGCACACTCCTCCTTGCTTCCTCACATTTTTCTTGTTTGAGAAGGGATGAAGTGGAAGACTGGTGGTTATACATATGTGGGAGAGGAGGCAATCCTTGAGCTAGAATCAAATGATTCTCCTCTTTCCCTTTGGTCATTACTTCATCTATATCAGATGTGACTTGATAGCTCTCCTGGAGGGATGTAGATGGGGTGTGTTCAAATGTAGGATCTTCTGCTTGATCATCACCATGAGTAAGAGTAGCCTCGACTTCTTCAAGGCTTTGAGCAAAACTTTTCTCCTCCTCCCTTCTGTCCCATGATTCCATTGTTTGGTTCCAACTCATGACCTTGTGTTTAGAATTTTTTCCTTGGGAAGACGGGGCTGAAAGGTGAGGGGGAAGTGAGGGTTTGGATTCCACTTCCCTTATTGCCAACATAGACTATTGCTTTTGAAGATTTGCCAATTTAATTTGTTTATCAAGATTGGGCTTAAACGCCAAATTTACCGTTTCAGAACTTTCCTCAACATGATTGGGGAAAGGATCTTGACATGCTCGACTTGGCTCATGGGCAAGGGCTACGTATGTCTGATATGAAACTTGGGGCAGTGGATATGCAGGTTGATAGACTTGGTAAGGCTGCCTCTCATGAATATTCAGCTTCTCTTCCAAAGATGCAATCAAGCCACTCACATCCAACATCTCATATGTAAGCCTTTGCCAATTTGCTCTTTCAATGGGAGCCCATTCACTTTTAACCAGATCTAATGCATTTCTTACTTTATGGATGACAGGATCAGGGATTTCTTGGCCGCATCCCCTTCTGTTGTCAAGCTCTAATACATGTTTTTTATATCCCAGCAGTGCTTTTTTGAAGGTGGAAATGAGATTAGGTTGAGTATGACATGTGACATATTGGGAAGACTAGGCATAAGACTGATATAGCTCATGACAGGGCTAAGATTGGTCATATTGGACCTGTGAAGGGCAATACTCATAACCATATGCACCCTTGTTTCTTGAGGCAATTCCACAAGCAACCTAAGCTTGATTAAAAATATATGAAGGGGCATAAGACCCATAGTTTTGAGTAACGTAATTATACATACCAAACGGTGATTTCTTGATGGCTTTGATTCTTTCAAATAATCAATGGCAATAGCAGATTGAGATCTTGTTACTAGTCCACAGTTCTGACTCCTTGTAGCTCTCTTGATACATCTTTCTTGAAAGAAACTTCAAAATGGTGTCCCACTAGGCATGCCAAAAAATGTTGATGCTTAGAATTGTGCTTGTTTCCAACACCAACAATGGGAATTTTCAGGAATGTGGGACTTGCAACCTGAAATGACCTCTAGATTTTAAAGAAGCTGGCTCTTCTTTATCTCAAGTGTATAATGACAAAAGGGATAGGAATTAAACAGAAACACAAATGCAACGAAAGAAAATCTAACTATGGCAATGCACCTAAATTTAATTTGACCCTTAATTCTAAGCACAATGAAGCTATCTTTAAGATTCAATTACATTAAAGAGCAAACAAGTCATGATCAATGTAAAAGATAAAAATAGATAGGATCAAAGGCTCATAGTTTAGACAATTTTGCAATAACACAGAAATATCAACAAAGGCACAGAACTCAGTCTTCTTATTTATTTTCCAGTCACATAAAAGGCACAGTTACACAAAAAATTTAACTCAACAAAATAGAACAAAGTCAAATGACATTACTGGCTACAGCAAGAAAGTCTAAAATCTCTTGATAACAATCTCTCACAGAAAATTCTCTCTATCTTCTGATGATGATCTTCTTGGTGATCTCTGCACTCATATTTATAGCATCAGACAAACATGCACAGTTACACAAACTTTTTAACTCAAGAAAATAGAACAAAGGCAAATGACATTACTGGCTACAGCAAGAAAGTCTAAAATCTCTTGATCACAATCTCTCACAAAAAATTCTCTCTATCTTCTTATGATGATCTTCCTGGTGATCTCTGCACTCATATTTATAGCATCGGACTAGCTCTAGATTACTCGCACATTCCCAATCCAACGGTCTAACTGAACTGAAAGTGTTTAACAAAGATATTTCTTGAATCTAAAATGTTTAGTCTCCCTGCAAGTTCATTGGCTGAATTAGATACACGTGACACTCTTCACTATGAAACAAGCGAGGACACTTAGCGTATTCTGCTAACTTTACTTTGAAAACTATTTCCTTATTCAAGAGGCACCATAAAATGACACTTGGTGGCTTCTACGGTGCTTACAGAAGACACATGACACTTTTCGCGTAACTTATACTCTTTATTGTGTCTTTGCTCAGGAGTGTTCCACCTTTGACACTTGTCACAGTCTACTGCATCAAAACTTTAACAACTTACAGAAAATATGACCCACAACACTTCTTACTTGAGCAACTTTAAAAAGGGAACGGGGACAGGTAGCACTTTCCATGTATCTTTAACAAGGGACACGTGGTGGTCTTTGCTTTCTTTAAAAGCTTTTAGACACTTTCTGAAAAACCTGCGAAAAGTGACACATGGCTATCTCCGCGGGCTTTGGCTATACTATAGAAACATTCAGGCCTCATTTTAGATTCAAACAGATGATGACACTTGGCGGCTTCCACTTGCCTCAGAAACAAAACCTAGGTCCCACCACAGTCTTTACTTATCGATGAAATAAAATGAAGATACTACAGATGTTGACACGTGGCGACTTCCGCTTTCTTCAACTAGGGATACGTGGCATCTTCTATTGTGTTTAGAAAAACATATTGAAACCTTCCACAGTTGCCACTTGGTGCCTTCCACTTGACCTTGAGAAAATTTTATTGAAAGAAGCTTTTGAAACGTATAAGAAACATGAGACGCGAATGTTGACACTTGTTGCACTCCGCTGAGTTACCACGGGACACATGGCACGTTCTGAGCAACTTATAGAAATTACAAAATGTGTCTCGGCCGATGACACTTGGGATCTTTTGTGCGACTTTGATACTTAGACAAAATTTAGGTGAAAATAAATTTGCGCCCACGTTGTGAGTCAAAAACTTCACTGTCTCGAACCAAAATGCGCAGGGACAAAACATGGAGCGCGCAATTGAAAATCAAAATAAAATGTAGAGTATTTTTTACTCTACATGTATATTGGCATAGCTTTTATTTTTGGTGTCATTCTAAAGATACATATGCATGTAGTCATTTTTTTCTTTTCTTCTCACATAAGTATTCATTAAATATCACTAATTACTTCTTGATTCCCTACAACACATGTAAAGGTCTTGACAAATCATTTTGCCTATTCTTTGATCAAAGTTAACACAAGAACCATGAGTAAGATAGTCTTAAACTATCAAGAAGCATCCCTACACCTAAAATACCCCTTATTACATGAACTTACATCATTTACCACTTACAAAATAACGTTAAAGCCACTATAAGGCTTGGAACAAAATTTTAATTTTCAAATGACTAGTTTTAGTGGGAAAGCCAAAAACTCAATCTTAGGACCCTCAAATACACCTAAAATCCTAGGAATGGCTCTTTATTGACCCTAAAGGACTTTTAAGACTAAAAACACTCTAGGATAAACCAAAATTGATCTAATTTGTACATGTTCCTACATCACCAATCCTCGATTTTGGCCCACTCTAACATATATTTTATGAAAATCAACAACACGTGTAGGGCACCCAGAAGTTCTACAGATAATTTTTCAAAAAATTCATGAATATAAGGTGTATCTTAATCCAAATAAATGTGTATTTGAAGTCTATTCAGGAAATAAATTAGGCTTCATTATTTCCTGCAGAGGTATTTAAGTTGATCCTACCAAGGTTAAGGCCATCATAAAAATGCCTCGCCCATCCAATTTGAAATAGTTGTACAAACTGCAAGGTAAAATTTAGTCTCATTTCATAGTTTGTTGACCATTTCCATCCTTTCACTCGCCTCTTGAATAATGGAACCACTTTTCAATGGAATGTCAATTGTCAAGAAGCATGTGAGCATTTGAAAACCTATTTAGAAAATCCACTAGTATTTACCCCACCATTGCCATGAAAGTTGTTATTGCTTTACATTTCAATGATTGACCATGCCTTAGAGGTACTTTTGGCCCAACATGATGACCAGGGAAAAGAACATGTAGTATATTATCTAAGTAAGACATTGGTTTCTTATGAACATAATTATACACCCATTAAGAAAGCATACTTAGCATTGGTATTCACATCTAAGAAGTTGTGTCATTACATATTGAATAACAAGACCATCATTATTACAAAAGTTGATCCACTTAGGTATCTTCTCTCCAAAGCAGCATTAATAGGTCGTATGGCCAAGTGGACTATGATCTTACGTGAATTTGACATCAAATATACTAATCAAAATGCCATCAAAGGTCAAGCACTTAAAGACCACCTTGTCAAGACACCTTTGTCAAACACACGTCCTTTGAACATACATTCCTTGATAAGTGTGTATTTACTTTGGATGAATCACGTCAAAGGAAGTTGTATTTTGATGATTCCTTCACATCACATGGTTTAATAGCATGTATTATATTCCTTACACCTTTAGGGGATCTCATTCCCAAGGCATTTTAAAATGGTTTTCCATGCACTAATAATATCACAGAATATGAGGCACTTATTACAGGACTTTGCGTCACAATGCAATGGAACATTTAGTAGTTGGTCATCTATGGAAACTCATAATTCATTATCAATCAAGATACATATTGGTATCAAACAAAGGATGAAAATATCATTCCCTACAAAGGCATGGTTGAAAAACTCAAACAGAAAAGTGAATGCATCTAGTTTGAGAAAATAATAAGAGCCAACAACAAATCAACTGACACGATGGCCATTATTAGGTCATTGATAAAAATTCATTCTAACATCCATGAATATCAGTTCCTCATTGAAAATATTCTCACACCAGCTTATAGTCATTTAAAAATAGAAATGGTAAATGATATTATTGGACTTGATTCCCCCTAGGCCCAAAATGTATACACTTACCTCCAATACCACATTCTTTCCATTGACCTATCACGCAATCAACACAAATCTTTAATTCATAATGCATCTCTTTATACTTTACTCGATGATACACTCTATTGTAGAGTTAATGATGGGATGCTACTTCATTGTTTAAATTCAGGGGAATCTTAATTAGCACTCAAAGACATGCACGAAGGGATTTGTAGGACCCATACTAGTGGAATGGTCCTTGCCAAAAAATGCCTTTGGACAGGATACTATTGGCTCATAATGGAATCAAATGTGTGTGCTTATGTTAATAAATGCCTTCCTTGTCAAAAGCACAGTGATTTAATTCATGTTATTTCATGATCACTTTAGTCTATCATCTCTCTTTGGCCATTTTCCACATGGGAGCTCAACCTCATAAGTAAGATAAACCCTACTTCTTCAAATAGTCGTAAACATATCCTAACTTTCATCTATTATTTTACTAAGTGGGTTGAGAAAATCTCTCTCACTTATATAACTGGTAGGCATATATCAAAATTAATTCTAAATCGCCTCATTTTCCATTATGGCATTCCTTCTATCATCATATCTGACAATGGCAAGTCATTTAAAAATAAGGAAGTGAAATCCCTCTGTACACAATTCCATATCAGACACAGATGGTCAACTTCATATCACCCTCAAGGTAATAGCCAATTTGAGACATGTAATATTACTATTGTCATAATTATTAAGAAGATCGTCAATGATGTTGGTATTAGTTAGCATTTACAATTATTCCCAACCCTTTGGGCTTATCATACCAATATTTGCATGTCTACAGGTGAAACACCTTATTCTCTAGTCTTTGGATCTGAAGTTATTCTTTCAATTGAGATCGAATTGTCTTCCCTATGCACTTCATTGAAAGACATCATTGATAATGATTATATCATCACCCGACTACATGAGCTAGAAATCCTAGATGAGAAACGGCTAACCGCATTGCAACATCTCAAGGTATATCAAAATTGGCTATGATGTAGTTATAACAAATACATCTTTTCTAGAGACTTTGAAGTTGGTGATCTTATGCTAAAAGAAAATTAGAAAAATACCAATGCAAACTATGTAAACAAAGGCAAATTCGAGCCTAATTGATTGGGTCTATTCATCATCACAACAAACTATGATTTTGGAGCATAAAATTTGGATACAGTAAATGGGCAAGAGCTAAATGAGTCCATGAATATTATGCATCTCAAGTGATTTTATGCTTGAGTTGCTTGAACATTATCTATGAGAGCCCATGTTTAGGGGCATCTCCTTCATGTATTTTACCATTCCCATTCATTCCATCTCTGAGTTGATATTTATCCTTAACCTACATCTTATTACCATCCTAATCTTGATTACAACCTATAGGTACTCATTGTGGATTCAGAAGAGAATTCAAGAGGCATTTTAGATTTGGTCATCGTCAACAAATATTTGTAATTAGAATTCCAAAACATTAGAGTGCTTCAACATGGTTTATTTGCTTGGTAATCCTTGATAGTTTATTTTATCTTTATCCAGTCCTTTTTCCCATTTCACATCATCCTAATTTGTTGTTGAATGGTAGTCCATTCACACCCATTTTTTGTTTAACCCCTATCTGATGTTGTTTTTCCTTTTATAGACAGTTCTTTGTACATTTTTTAATAATCCCTTGTGAATCCTAATTGCATAATACTCTTGTATATATCTTATTCCAAAAATACCAAAAACATTAGAACATTCCAAAATCAAAAAAAAAAGAAAAAATAGAAAATCTCAAAAAGAGATAAATCCATAAAATCTGTATAGCTTGTCATCTTGTTTGCCAATGAACTCTTCCTCTTGGTTTTATTTTTAGTGGCACTATTTGAGTATGATGTGTATAAAACCCCTTTTATGTTTGAACATCTCGCGAGGCTTATTCAACAAATTTAATCAATTATAATCATCACTCTAATTCAATTTGTCTTTCCCATTTTGATCATCCTATTCCCATAGGTGTTTAACTATGTCTTGGAAGGGTATCTTTCATTCAATCATGATCATTTTAATCAAACTCATCATTTTTCCATTGCACTCCCACTATTGGGATAACTACATCGACTTGAGGTCCACACAGACTATCTAGGTAGTACTTAGATATATGGGGTATCTAAGGTTAGCTCAGTCAGTACCATCATCCCTACTATCATTATATTTTCCACTTTTAATCATTTCCCCTGTTTGATGTTTTTCAGTACCAAACTTTACGTTCTCTTTATTTTATGATCCAATTTTACTACGCTCTCACCATTTTTTAAGTCATTTATATATTGCTTCTCTGATAGTTTCATCCTAATTATTGTCATCACTTTTCTTCACTCCCATTTCTGTGAGAAATACATCAGCTTGAGGTCCACAATAGACTATGTAGGTAGCATCCAATTACATGGGGCATCTGGGGTCAGCTCAGCCACTTCTTCCTTCTTCTTTCATTCCCCCTTTGTCAAAGTTTGTCACATTCTCCTATTTGATGTTTCCTAGACTTAGGGGCACAACACTAGAGTAATGTCTTATTAATACATGCCTTCAACGATGAACTATTATTTGTTTTTTTTATTTTATATGTATGTATGTATGTGTGAATTGATTGATTATTTGCTTAATTGTTTTATTAATTAGTGGTCTTTATTTAGTACCCTATGCTTCATAGTTACATCGTAATTTTTCATATCCTGATCTAGAGTTGTGAACATTTGTATTTAAACTAGTCCTTATGCAAATTGATATCAATGATATCATAATTCATTTTATAATTATGATGCATATTGTCATTTGCAAAATTAAAAATCAAGTGCTTGAGGATTATATATAATATCATGCAAAAACAAAGCATCCTTTTGTAAGATCTATTAACATGGCTAAATGTGCTCATACGCATAATCAAAACATTATCACATTTTTCATAATCAAAATAACACAACTAAACAATATGGCTACATATATGTTAATCATGATACACATCTACAAATAAGCATGTAAAGATTCATATATATTTTACATCATGATCGATACCAATGCATCAAATCAAAACACATCATAATCAGCAATGAATGAAAGGCATTTATCACATTTGCTATCTAAATCTAGTGCAAAATTCTCATAGAAATTAAAACAAAAAAATCATGGAAAACAAATACATCAACGTCAACATCAAAGATCTAATCTACATCATGAATCAACATCAATGAATCAAGAGCCACATCATGTATATCAAAATAATATGAGAGTCCATGTACGTCATACAAGCCAAATGAATGTATATATACATCTCAAAATAATGTCTATACATTGAGAATATATACATCACATAATCCAAAATGTAGAGCTATCACAACAAAAATCAGCTTTAAATATGATCATATGTCAGTGGTGGTTGCGATGGCAGACCCATCCCTATTTGTTGAGGAGCCAATTGTGCCACTGATCTTTGAGATGCCAAGGTGCAATGTGATCTCAATTATCTCGACCAGCTATGACTATACTCTTGGAAGAATGGTGTTATATGGCTCTGTAGCACTACACTCTCATATAATCACTTATAGTAGCTAACCTCATCCTTGATCCATTTAGTATAGAATAATTCCCTAGCCAATCCTTGTTGAGTGACAATCTGCCTAGCCTCATCATCCTCCCCACAAAGCCTCTAAACACTTTCTTGGGCCCTGTCTCGCTCGTTGCTCATCATCACTAGCTCAACATCCTTCATAGTCAACTGACCGTGAATGGTCATCATCTGGGTAACCTACCCCATCATTGTGTTAATCTTTGTGTCTCTAGTCATGATTAATCCCTATAATTTGGTGGCCTCACTCTGGGTACATGACAACTGAGTCCACAGTCTGTCCACCTCTTGATCTAGCCTAGAGATCTTTGTCACCCTTGTTGTAATCTCCCTCTGTAATCCATCTATGATGGCCTAATCTTCCTTTAATCTACTTGACCCTGATGGACCTGCATATTTAGTAGTTTTCCCCTTGTCAACATCATGGTTAGATCTTTGCCTATGGCAAGTGTCACCTTTTTATCATGCCCATCATGAACAGGGTCCTCTCCCATATCTACATCATGCTTAGGTGACTGCTCCTCATTATTGCTACTACTACTCTCAGATCTTGAATTAATAATCATAGGGGCAGCCTATTGCAAGGGACTTGTATCACCTAATAAGGATGCACCTATATCTATAATGTAACCTACACCTACCATTGTCCCTATACCTATCCCTAAGCTAGTCTAACTCATCTTTATTATTGCCTTAGTTTTTGGGCCACATGTTACCTCAATACTTGTGCCTGTGGTGGCCTAGGTCTCGTCAATCTAACCATCCTAAACTACATCCACTAGGTCATATATGTCCATGTGACTCTCGCATCTACTACCCCTACGACATAGGCCCATATAATTGGTTGTACCATCAAAAAACAACCAACTTTCTCAGTCTTAGTATGGGTGGCCACCACTAAATAATATTATGTTGTCACATACGCAAAGTAGTCAGGTCCATCAAGAACATCCTGCTAGAACCCAAATTGTCTTTATACTCGTTCAAGCCAATACGACTCCATAGTGATGTCATGTCACCCAATTATATAACATGGTGTAATCATAAATCACATCCACAAGGTATCCTCTATCCATCCAAATTGAATTTGCATGTAAGGTCACCAAATAAAGTCTCCATTTACCATCTCATGTATCGCTCGATGGTATAAGGGAAGGTCCCCTCTATGTCCTCATCAACCACCACCTATCAAGTGCCATCCATAAACAAGTGGCTCCTATGGACCTTGTTGTCATCTCTGACCTATAGGCCTCTCAATAGCAATGTGCTCCTAGACCCATACCTGAAGCAATGTACATATCCCAATACTCTTGTCACACCAATAGGCCACCATGTGTAAGTCTCTTTATAAATGGGCCAAAACCATAGGCCCCCAAAATAAAGCGTGTAGTGTCAAAAATCATGCCCTGGAGCACCCATCCTAATCCCATGTGAAAGTATCAACCACTCTTTTCAAACATCAATATGCCACTAACAACAGCCATCATAATAATAACTTCTCGTTCAATCAGTGGCTAAGCCTCTAAAGCATCTATATCAACCATTCCCTCATATATCATGATGTCAATAATACTAATCAGATCCTCCAACAACCCCTGCCATCCTTATTGTAACCAATATATAACCCGTCCTTGAATGAAGATGCGTAGAATGTGTTAGATATCCTCTAAGGTCATGGTCGCCTCTCTAATAGGCAAATGAAATGTGCTAGTCTCTAAGTGTTGATGCTCAACTAGCATAGAGAGAAATTCCCTATCTATTCGAATCATTGGCAACTACACTATGTGTAGCAAACCAATAGCCTCAAGCAGAGCCACGACCTCCTCGATCCATATGTCAGGCTGTCGTAGAATGTGCGACAGTCACTCACACATTATCAACACTGGGACTCACTCTTGCAATGTCAAACACGTCAGAACACTTAGTCAAATTTATCTATCTAGACACTGACAATCAAATCCAATCTGAGATCATACCTATTTTCTTCTAACTTATCAAGTCAATCATTCCAATCACTTGAATCAACTCCCAGTCAAGCCAAAGACTTCTTCTAAATAGTCTATTTGACACTTAGGTGATCTCCCCATTTTCGAGCGGTATCGCCATTTAGCAAAATGTTCTTGCCATTTTTTAGGTCATTCCCACTATTTTCCAAGTCATTCCAACCATTTTTGGCAAATCCTAATTAGACCATAGCGTTTTCATTATTTTCCTCCATGATCTCACCATTTTGCAAGTCGATCCCGCCGTTTCAACAATGTCCACCTATTCCTAATTATTCTACCATTTAGGCGATTTCTACCCATTAAAGTGATTCTGTTGATTTTGTTAAGAGTTATTGTTGATTTCATCAGTGTTATTGTCAACTTGGTCACATTCCCACCATTTGTGTGAGCAATCCCATCATTTTCACGTATTCTAAAAATGGTGAGGACTCCATTTTTCCTAATTCTACCTAGCATTTATGACATTAAGAGCAAAAAAAAATCAAAAATTACAAGTACTCACCAAATGCCCACTCTCGGGTGGTCACTTGTATTCTCTAACCCACTCGCCAAGATGCATATGCCAAGGAATATGCAACATCGAACTCAAAGCACTCACACGCAAAATCTAGAGCAAATATTTCAAAGTAGGGAGGGTGAAAATGAATTATTCCCTCTCCCGCGTCGCCCCCCCTGTGCCCCCCTCCAAGGGTCAATTTATAGTTCCAAATTTGAATTTTTATCCCCTACCCCTCCCATTCCTTCATTATTCTTCCCGAGAGGCTTGTTTATGGCTAATTTGTCTGTTTCGTCCTATTTTGACTATTTTCTCCATTTCTTGGCCTCTTCTGGTAGGTGTTGTTTTCTTCCTTTTGAGGACCTGTCCATCAAAATTATTTTTTGGCCACTCCCTCGAGGGACATCTTGGACATCCCAAATGTCGTTTGGAGCATTATTGTGAAATTGTTTCTCAATAAATTGAATAAGAATCAACAAAAACATGAGCACATCATTCTTCAATCATTATCAAATTATTTTAACGACTCTTTCATTCTTTGAAAAACCATTATTTTGTTTGTGTCTCACAATGCCCTTTCAAATAAGGAAAAAATGTAAATACTCCACTTTCATCACTTCCGTGTCCAAATTGCAATTACGACTTTTTATAAAAACGCACTTATTTATTAGGAATCATTAATTGCTCCAAATTATTCGCCAAATTATCAATTTGATCCTAAATCATGACAACACATCCCTAATTAATGAAACACAACATAACATAACATCAAAATTATCAACAATGTTCCGAATCAAATCGACACTTTGGAAATGTTACCCATGACAATTTAATGAAATTTTTAATTGATAAACAACGTTGAAAAAATTATATTAATTCCCATGGCTTATTAACCCTTGTCAATTAGGCATAATCCTCCTCTAATGGAAAATTCCATAGCTTTTTGGAATTTCCTATTTTCTAAAAATCAAAATTGGATTATTGTCTCACCAAAGGTGACATCATCAAGGCAAGTGTGCAAGTAAAAGGTATGACATGCTCTTATATAGTCAACATGTTCTTACATACCTCTTACACACACAAAATATTCATAATTTGAAACTCTTGCATACTTCATGCTTCCATTAATGGAGTTTATTACAAGTTCACCCTCCAACATTTATGAGGATGAGAGTTCATCCTCAACCATTGATCCTCATCTTAGATCGATAGTCCACATTGATCACACAAATCTATAAATATAAGGGGTCACTCACTTCTTCAAAAATGCTTTTTGTACTAGACTTACTCTACCAAAACTCAAAAAAACCCTGCATTACGTTCTTCAATTGCTCATCAAATCACGCATAGCGCAAAGGAAGATGTCGGAATAGCTCTACGACATTACCAAAGACCTCAAGCTCAATATTTGATCCAATCAACACTTGAATTCTGGGAAGAATAAGAAATCTAAAAAAGAAGGTATAATAGTTTGTTTGCCTTCCTATTTGTTTGTTTATCTCTTTCTTGACCTTGCCCAATCTGAGGACATATGCTTAGGATGTTTGAATTTAAATAAACCCGTCTTTGATTGGTGTAAAGTTTAGGTCATGCACAAACAGAGGTCTGGGTCTTGGTCTTCCTTCTAACAGGGGCTAGGAACCAATAGATTAAAGTGAATGTTCAGAGTAATATAATCCCACCTTTGAAGTGGGATCTAGCCCCAGAGACAAGAGGGGGTCCAAGCTCCAAAGGAATACACAAAAAAAGGCTCAAAAAAAAGAAATATCCGGAAAGAGCCAACACCAGAAACCACTATCACCCCAAACAAACTAAACGGTGCTAGAAACTCCGGAGATATACAAGGCGTCCCGAGAGCAAAGATCAACGATGAATCATCGTACGATGAAAGACCAAATTAAAAACCCAAACGCGCAGCCAAATCCGAAAATAAAAACCAGAAGAGTAACGGCTCAGAAAAGCAGCACAACAACCCATCTTACCAAGAAAAAACATTCTGCCACCAATTCGGAAGTGCTCGACGAAAACAAAGGTCGTAACTGGAAAGCAGCAACCAAACAATCGAGCTGGTTAAATCATTACAGACCCAAGATCGAAGCTCTTCACCGAATTTGAGACCACCGCCTTACTTGACTATTTCCAAAAACTTCTTCCGGAGACACCATCTATTATCCGTGATAGGGGAGGGATTCTTCATATCCAAAACCCAACGAGGTATAGGTTCTTCCGTAAGAGTAGAGCACCCAGCAATTTTATAATGTGATAGTTCTATTTCCAATTTTGCTGCCAGCTCCTCAAAAGGATTCGCTTCATTATTCGACAGAAGACTGGTATTACCATCAAGCTAGAAAAGACCGAATCTTTCTGAGTTAATACTTTGTTATAGGAATTTTTATGAGAACAGAGAAGTATTAGATCTTTCGACAACTCATCACCATCATCCTTCCCTCACACCTCTACCACTCCTCCCTCCGTTCCCAGGGGAGAGTCAAATATCTTAGGTTCCTTACACCTTTTTTTGTAGATTACCTTATTTTTTGTCATTACCTGGCTCCTGCTCCTTTGTTGGCACGCCTTGGATCTCTCCAGGGGGTCTTCATTAGGTAAGCCCTTCCTTTTTTTATCCTCTCCTTTATCCTTCGAGCTTCTACGATCTCCGAACTGTCTAATCCAATCCTGAATTCCTCATTAGCCTTGGTTATGGATCCTGTTGTCTTTGTATTGGATCCTCCTCCCTTCACCTCATCCTTATTCTCCTTGTTTCTAGCTTCCTTGGCCTCCTTGGAATTTCCTAATTGTCTTCCCACAATATTGGCACCACCTTTATCCCCAGAAGTATGACACTTGGGCTGAGGACCTATCTTTTTCGTAGACAATTTCTTATTTCCATACTCCAAATTTTGATCTTAAAGAGATAGAATTAGGCAGGATATTATCCTGAGCCACATTAACATAAAATCTGGCAAAATTTAATTTGCTTCTAGCCTTGGTGACAGAATCGATGGTCACAAGAAAACCTATGGCCGTAGTTATACCCTTGAAGACATTTTCCTCCCAGAACTCCAGAGGGAGAGCTAGGAGTCTTATCCAACGAGGCTCAAAGTTAATAGATTCTTTGAAAGGATCAAATCCCAGCTTTCATTTCTGCAGCACCAAGAAAGAGTTTTGAAAGAACCATATTGTTTCATATTGTTTTGTTTTGTTTTTGTTTTTGTTTTTACAATAACGAAAAACTAACCTTCTTGGTAATCCTGTGATCATAACATGCATCCAAAATATTGAAAATGAACAAAAACAAGTAGTTTCTTTTAGTTTGTTTTTAGTATTTATTACTTCATTGCTTTCAGCATTCCATTTTCAACAAGTAAACTAATTCACTTTCTTTTCCAAACATTGTCAAAACAACTTAAAATATTTAGAAAAAAACTTGTCAAAACTAGCACAAGCACAAAACCTTGCTACAACTCAAAACAACAAGTATACAATTTCAAAAACATTATCCAGACAAACTCATATGCTTCATAGACTTGCAACAATTTTTTTTCCTCTTCCATGACACTTCTAGAATATCCTTATCTTATTAAGGAGGGCTTTTCCCTAGAGTTACAACTCATTTTTCTACTAGTAACTTATAAAGTGACATTAACGCAGAGCTTAAATTAGAAGTATTTTGTTACACTCCTATTCAAAACTTTATTGTTAACTCTCTCGACGCCCTTGATGGGCAAGAACGAATTCCTGAGCCTCCCATAGTCATTCCCACTCATCTGCAAGGTCATCAATACAATATCATCCAAACTTAGCCATTCACCTATCATTTTTTTCCTCCTCAAGACTAGCCTCATTATATTTTCATTCATTTTTTGTATGGCATTGATCGGGCATAGCCAACCTAATAGTGTCATCAATATCATACCCATTTTGTTGTTTTTGTTTTTGGCATTGATCAGGAACATCATTATCTCGTCATCACCAACATAGGACCTTGGAGTTTTGTCCCTTCCCAATTAGACACCCTCAACAAACACCATGATGCGACAAAGCTCTTCTAGTACCGTCTTGAGCATCCCTTGTCCCCTGTCATTCAAAATCTCATTCCTCAATTCAATCATCCCAATCCATAAAATCATTCATCCATATATCCATTACATTAGCTATCTCGACTAGACCTCAAGAAGTAAAATACACATGTTAATGTGTTGTTTTGTGTGTGTACAAACCCTACCTATCATGAAATTATTTTATAACAGTTATCTGTTTAACATTACCCGTCAAATATTAATATAATTCATAGTAAAAAAATGAACATTACAAAATTTATATATTTTTATTATAATCTTTATAATTTTTTACAATCTACTTAAAAATTTACCTTTCATCTACTATCAATACATACCTACACTTATCAACTTACTTTACCAAATGCTTAAAGAATACATCACTAAATTACCCACTCTAAAAATAAAAATAAACTAAATTACTCACTCTATCTATCATAATAATAATAATAATAATAATAATAATAATAATAATAATAATAAATGTTTCATTGTAGTATAAAAATCTCAAGAATATAATGTCTATAAGAGTGATGTTACTCATTTTTCAAAGGGCAGATCTACTCTTATATTAGATAATTCTAATATAAAGTTCTTTAAGACTTTCAAGACTACTCATATTTTTGTCTATTTTAAAATGTTTTTGGTTAAACATTTAACTTTGATTTGTTGATTAATTTTTTAAATTTTAAATTTATTGTTAATTTTAACCTTTTTAACATTATTATTTTATTTTAAATATCCTTTGTGGTTCACATTATCTTAAATTATAAATATAGTCTAATTTTTTTTGACATGTTTTATTACTTGCACATTATTCTATTGCTTAAACATACTTTGTGACAAATATCATTTTGTAATATAAATGGATGCCACTCTCCGGTTATATTATATTAGTTATATGTATTTTTGTAACCTACATTATTTTATGTTCTATTAATCTGTATAATATACTTTGTAGCTTATCTTGTTTAAAATTATTATCATTAAATATAAAAAATTTATTTTAATATTATATTACAAATCTAATCAACAACAAAATAACCCAAACATATTTACAGTTTTAATTATATATATATAATTTTATATTAATTATTAAAAAAGGCAGTTTCTTCAATTTTAAAAAAGTTTGCATGGCAAAGAAGCAACATTAGCTCAAATCTTATCAAAAAAATAAAAAATTATGTTCCTAAATTCGAAACAAGCTATTTATCATAATATAGTTTATTGTAATTTGTTGTATGTAATCCAAAAAATGGACAAAGATGTCAACATCTATGTAAATCTAGGCTTCTACATTAAAAAAAAAAGCAAGGATAAAGAGAATAATATCAATAAACTTATGAAAGTATATTAATGCTAACAAAATTTTAAACTATTTCAAAAAGGAAATATAAAATCTTAACTTATTGTATTAACTCGATTATTTATAATATAATAATGTATTTTGTGCTTCTACTTTACCCTAACTTATGTATGAGTATTTGTAAGCACATCAATAAGCAATTGTCCAAGATTTATTACAATATAATGCGTACAAATCATGGGCTTATAAACTATTCACATACCATACTAGGGTATAAAACTATAGATCGTAAACCATAGGCCAAAACCACCCATATAAAACCGAAACTATAAAGACCCCAATAAAATAATTTTGGGGCTCCTGCCCCATATTAACAAACCTCCACACTGGGATGATGCCCTAAACCCCCACATTGTGACAGCGTATATAATATATAAGAAATGTAAATCATACAAAGTATACAACACATTTCCAACAAAAGAAACGATTGTATCTAGATTCATATATCTATTGGTCTAGACCCCATCCCTAAAGGCAGCGGAGTCTTCTAAGTAAATATGATTTAATTGACAAGAAGCAATCTCCGCTATTCATTGTAGAAAAATCCGAGACATTAACCCTGTCAAATCAATCAGCCACCTAGAATCTGAAACATTGTTATTTCACTAAAAGATTTGCAGTGACCATAATGAAACACGAATATAAAATCCAAATGCAGACTTGAACCTCTACGTAAATTACAATAAGAATTCTGCTCTCTGAAATGTTGCATGTCATTTCAATAGAAAATTATATTATAAAGATCAAAATAAAAAATGAAACTTCTCTTGGTGCTTATATATTTGAGAGGGTCTGCTAATGACAGCAAAAGTTAAAATTTAACCAGTGCCAAAATTATCCCCAATGACCCTACAACATAGAGCTACTATTATGTGTAGTGAAGGCATTAACATACATATTATCATTGACATTGACTGCCTAGACTTTCATAATCTAGTAATGCACTAGGAAAAGCTACTATATTTACAAATGTGTCTCTATAGGACAAAGAAATCTAAATTTTTCCCTTCAACAAAGCACCACCCCTTGCAAGCATCATTCCATTAACCATTTCACAGGTATGTTCATTATTTCACATACCCACCCAGTGGCATGCATTCCTTCAATACACTTTGCTTAGATGTTGAATAGTTTTAATTTCATATATGTTATTTTAATAAGACTGTAAAAACTTTGATGACTTTGAATTCAAAGCTATTGAAAATGCAATTTTTGAGTAACTATTCCAGTAAGTCTTTCAATACATACTCAAAATCCAATAACTGGTAAGCTTGTTCCATTGTAAGATGTAAGAATGTCGAACATAGAATTTGATTCCTAAATTCACTTCATTCTATTTTATCCTTGTTGAATATTTACCTGTGGCTTGGTAGCAATTTATCACAATAATGCCTACGTAGATATTCAGCCAAATTTGCACTGTTATACATCAGATCAATTTTGGATTGATAACAACTTATTGAAATAAATGACAGGACTTTTAAACCTATCAAAGCCTTCACTGAAGCTGATGCATGTACCTACTCATGTTTTCCAACAACAATTTTGTATGAGATTGAGTGTAAGCTTCCTTATGTTAAAAACCTGCTAGAGTAGCGCTTGTTATATCTTTGGCTGTGATTTCATTCTACAATGTCTAGAAATAAAATGTCAAGTGTCTTATGGCAAGATGGAGAAAATAGAAATCTATATATCAAACACACATATATTCACTATGGCTTTGGCCATACACCTCCTGCACACAAATACATACTTAGACTTTGCTTAACAATTCTCTTAGCTCAAATACTAAATGGTTGCTCTCTAGCTTGGATCTCATCCTCCCAACCCGCAACCAGATTTTATTATTGTTAAACGATTTTACTTTAAAAGTAATACCATTGATTTCGAGTAGTTGAGACAAATAAGCTTGGACTAATTCATAGTGAGTTTCTGGTACATCAATGTTGATAATTGCAATCTAAGCATTGTATCAACTTATACATGTCATTCCTAGCTTTTAGACAATCTCCATCTTGTACTTTGAAAATTGTTTATTCATGACTGCATAACAACCAGAGTCGGTAATGCCTTCAATAACACAATTTTTTTTCTTTCTAACACTTAATGTAGGCAATGGCATGTCAAGCTTTATACCCTTAATGGCTACATTCATCACAATTAAAATAAATGTTATATCGTATGGACACCATGAATACACAAAAAGTTACAATACATACTACTTCCCATGAAATCTTGCTTCATGTTGCATATGGTTCGAGTTGTCCTTTTCTTTTAATGGAGGTGGAGGAAGTGGATGATGGGCATTTGGCTCCAAAAATAAAGGGTTCAATCCTAACAACATAAGAAACTACCAATCTCCTAGACATAACTGCAATTAGCAGATCCCATTACAAGAATGAGAATGAATTCTATGTGCAGTGTGTACTTCTTCATGCACCTCTGATTTTCGATGCCTGTGAAACTGCAATTAAAGTTGATATACATAGCAGATTCAGCTTTTTTGCCAGAGATATTTCTTCTGGGTGGGTCTCACCCTGTCCAAAATTGGCATTATTTTGAAATTGTACAAAATTAACATTAGTAAGCTCAGAAGGTGGGGAAAGCCAGAGATTAAATCCTGATGTTGTTGCAAACTGTAATCCTCAGGTTTATGTTGCTTGTGTAAGTAAAGCCACATCCACTACAGCTATTTCTGCCTCCTTCATTGGAACAAATCAAAATATCTCCTACCACTTAGATAACCTTAAAATGTCAATTAGTGATGAGATAAAGATCCCGATGTTGCTGCAAACTGTAATCCTCGGGTTTGTGTTGCTTGCATAAGTAAAGCCACATCAGCTACTGCTATTGATGCCTCCTGCAGTGCAATAAATCAAAATATCTCCTGCCACTTAGATAACCTTAAATTCAATTTATTAACAGATCATCCATATTAAATGTTCACCAAAACCTTCTTATGAGTTCATTCTTAAAGGAAAATGAGATCATATCCCATTAAGATCCAAATTTGCATGAAACAATAATCTGACAAACAACTTACAAAATTCTAACTGGAATTTAGGGCCACAAATATTATAGATCCTAACAACTCTTTGACATCATAAGTGTGCACACAAAGAGAGTCATTAAGGGAAATTGTAAATCTTGGTCTCTGGAGATTATCAAGTACAATTTCTCGCTATCCCTTTTAGCCAGTGAAAACTCAAAATTAACCATAGTTTGGTAAAATCAATCCAGTTAGCGAGTAGGATATTATGTGCATTTGAGATTTTTAGCCATTGATTAATATAATTTTCCCTTACCAAGCAACCCAAAAACAGAAAATCTATGCATGATAGTTATTTTAAATTCAGTGTAAGTCAGTTTTCAGCAGATGCTTACAGAAGGATACCTGTCTCTGTCTTGGACACTGTACAATACTCATTGCCCGTACTATGAGGTAACAAGTTAAAAGAAACCCGGCCGTTCGCATCAGAAATAGCTGCCATGATTAAAATTTTCAATGTTACATGACGAAACAAAACCATATGAATCAAGGTTGAAAGAAAAATAGAGGCAATTCCATGTAGCGGGGATTAAAAATGACAAGCACTTTATAATCCCAAAATTTGAGTCGGACAACCATATATTCTAACTAATTTCCTTAAAGATGTAAAAGTAAGACATCCATAAACAAAGGAGAAACCTAACTATAAACAGTGTTGTAACATCCTTTTCTTGGTCTGCATTGGCTATCATAAGCGCACTGCGTAGAAGCAAAAGTGCAAAAAACTGTGGCAAAAAGTTACAAAAGGTTAGATTTCATGAACTAGACAAACTACAGGATACTTAGTTTTTGTTCATTTCAGGCATATATGGAAACCCAGTTTCAAGATTCAAGCAAAATATCAAGAAATTAAAGAATCAAGAAGCCAAGCATGGTTGTTTCATTAAAGCATTGCCACCATATGCAAGAAAAATCCAAGCATTCTGAAGTAGGTGAATATTATGCATACACATAAAGCAGCCGACCGGAAACATGCTGCACCACTTGCATTGGAGAGTGTATATTCACTAAACTCGTCTTCCAAAAACTGGTGCTCTACTGCTGCTATTGTTAACAGGCGAGAATCATTGAGATCCATAACTGCTCCGGAGATACCCCAGCTTCCTCTGTTAGAAGTTTAGAACAAGACGAGGACCTAAATAAGCAATATTTATTTAAACACACATACACGGGTCATTTTACTTGTAAATGTAAATCTATGGCAAAAGATCAAACTGGGGTCCTAGGTGATAATTATAAGCTTGTTGCTCTGCAAATACTCAAATTTCATATAGATTATAATACCCCTCCTGATCTCACAATAAAAATTTATTTATGCACTGTTGTAACCTGTAAGAGATTACAGTCCACTATCGAACCGTTATCAGGAAGTAAAACCTTGAATAAAAGAAAAAATTGCATTTAGATTAATAATTTACCTGATATCAATGGAGACTTCATCAGCTTGAATTCGCTGAGGTGAAGTGTAACCTGGCCTGTATGGCTGAATTTCAAAAGCATGAGTATATACTTCTTTGTTGATAAAAAAATTGCCCCTAGAATTTAGCAATCCACAACTCAAATGGACACTAACACTCATTGGATTACCATGCAAATGGATTTTGTGAAACGTCAAAACCATACTCCTGCTGTTTTCTCATAATACCAAAAAAGGCAATAAATAATGCGCAAAAGGAAAGTATACATCATGAAAACACATTGACTGAGCATATAGAAACCATCCTTTTTTTGGCTTTTCCAAGACTAGTGTTCTGCAGCATCCATATTGCCATTTCTAACAGAGAATAAAATTTCTTACTCATGGATATGGATTCTTAATGAAAGGATTAAACTAGAGACTTTGCCAAGGTACCCGTTTTCTTCAGTTTCGCGTTTCTATGTAATTATATGCTTATTGTTATGATATTTCTTAGATGCGAAGCAGAAAGTAAACTCAACTAGTTGTAGCAGATGCACTTGAATATGAAAATAAGAACATATCCGAAGATAGTGATGCAACAAGGCCAAATCAATTGATATAACAGGAATAGGAATAATAACCATTTCGAAGGGCCAACCTCCAAAATGCAAAACAACAAAGAAATGAAATAGAGAATTCAACCTATGATAATTTAGAAGAGAATATCTACCCCTATGCATAGACATAATTGGACAGGTGACCTCAATGTCCTTATTAGATCAGCCTATATGTCCTAATTAGATCAGCCTATCTGAAAAAAGAAACATCTAGAAACTAACAAAAGGAAAGACACGAGTTACGTGTGCCACCAGTCGGCTACTCTATAACCTTAATACACTTATGAAGATACAATATTAGAGGCGTAAGATGCCCTCCCCCTTCAAAAACAACAATGCCCTCAACGCAAATTAATTTTGGATGCCTTTGCATGAATTGCTTGTCTTCCTACATTGCATCTTCCAATGGCATGGTCTTCCATTTAATCAGAAATTCCAAAATGGCTGGATTGTGCAATTGCTTCACCATCTTATCTATAACCAACTCTAGTTTCACAATTTCCCTTCTTCACAATGCCTCTCACTTCAATCCAGATCTTCTTGTTGTTTTATCCTCTTTTGACCCATAACTAAATTTGCCTTGAGGGTTTGGAGAATGTTTTGTTGGAGTTGAAGATGATCCTCAACCACACGAGCTTTGGGATGACCTTACAAATAAGTAGGAGATGTCGGAGGCGTGGTAGGGGGTGTAGCCATAAAGGACCTCAAATGGAGTCATCTTTATTGAAGTATGAAATGTGATGTTATACCACCATTCTGCCACCAAAAGCCATTTGGACTGTTGTGATTTTTTGTCTAAAGAAAAGCAACGAAGATATCCCTCCAACCATTTTTTCACAATTTTTGTTTTTCCATCTAACTGCAGATGATAAGAAGAGTGGTGTGCTATTTTTGTGCCCCCACAGCAACTGTCCTTCTAGAAAATGCTAGTGAAGATGGGGTCTTTGTCACTATCAATGATTTTGGGAATATCATGGCATTTTTGTACCTTGTACATGAATACTTATGCAACCGTACTAGTTTGAAATGGGTGAAAGAGGCCACAAAAATATGAACACTAGGTGAGTCTTTATGTGAGTCTATCCACTACCACCAATATCGCATCCATGTTTTCTGATTTGGGCAACCATGTAATGAATGCATCAATATTTCCTCCCAACACTCAGTTGGGATAGCTAAAGGTTGTAATAGACAAGTCGTTTTCTAAGTAGCCGATTCGAGTTCAGTTCGAAGAACTAGGTTCTTGTATAGTGATTATTTTTGCCTTGGGTATGGCTTGGGTACGACCATACAAAAAATATATAATAAATAAAAAAATAAATAGAAAGTATAGCCTAATAAATTAGAAATTAGTGACATTAACCACAAAGCATGCATATTAAAAAATAAAATAACCACGAAATACTAACCAAGTGCCAAATGTCATGATAATCATAGATATCAATTATAATTTATTACATCAAAATTAATATTCAGTCATCTTGCTCTTCATTGAGAGCATCAACATCAACATCATGATGTGGTTCATTAGAACCACAAGGACTAGGACTCCCCCACTCCTGCTAGCTAAGTTATGTCGCCAAAGAAGTGTCAGTATCAACTAATAAGTGGTAGGAAATGAAAGCATCCAAGTCAACGTACTTTGGATCTGTATCCCAATGCTTTGTTGGCCTGCCCTTGTACTCTAGGTGGTTGTGCGATAGAAGGCACAAGTTGGAGTGTTTGTAGACCAATGCCTCAGCGTTTTATGTTGTGAGTTTGTTGCACTTTTGTGAGTGGATGAAATTGTACTTGCTCCAATTCTACTCACAAGAAAATGAACATGCATCCTTTATGAAAATTTATAAATGTAAAAAGTTAAAACTCAAGTCTTAAACTTAAATTTTAAAACAAAACAAAAGAGTTAAAATATTAAAAATTTACTTTTGAGAAGACCTTAATTGCAAAATATTGCAGGTACGTGGATCCTTGGCCATGGAGGTACCACCACATATGAGCATCCTTCTTGTGTTTGTCCCAAATAACACAAAGGTTATGACCTTGGGAAGTAATGAAACCCCTAAACTCACTCATAACCATGTTTTCTACCCCAGGATTGAAGAAGATCCTAGAGAATTCCAACTTATACCCTTCAGCCACTTTAACGTCCCTATATGGTGGCACCCTCGACAAAAAAAGGATCCCTGTGCTATAGAAACAATAAGTCAATGCAAAGGCAAGGAGATGTACCAGGGTGGTCATTTTGTTCCACTGATCAATGACGATTGAATACACTTGTTTGAAAAATGTCTCCTTAGGATCTTGCTCTTTTGCATTAATGATGCCCTTCATCTTCTCAATCACTGAGTCCTAGATTATCTGGAAACAGAAAAAAAACGTTCGAAATGCAAAAACGCCAATTTAAAAAAACCCTTTGTTTAGAAACATCATGGAAACAATGCATAATACTCATTTTTAATCTATAAAAGATAAAACCCTTTAAAATGTATAGTATTCATTCATTCATTACTTCAAAGAAAAAAAGTACATTCAAATCTAGAATGAATCATCAAAATCATGAATGTCACTCCCACTATTTTTCAGCTTTATCATTTACCAACTATAAATCATCTAATTTGTAGGGACTCCCCAGTGCATCGAAGCTTCCTGAGTGCACGCCTTAAAGGGTGCATCGGGAATGGGGTGGGATCAACTCGTGGCACTTTGCGAGAGATGTTCTCATACTATTCTATCATACCTAAATCCCTTCATGCAACCTTCATACCTCCTATGATGTCTCCTTGAAATATTGAAATCCTGAAATATGGCTAAGGCTTAAATCTTGAAACCCTGAAATCTGACTAAGTCTGAAATATGATAGGATCCTCCAAAACCTAGAATTTGCTTTATAGCTCCTAGAGGTTTGAAACCACTCTCAAACACCCTGAAAGTATATATATAAATATAACTTAAAATATAAGTTTATATGTTTATATATATATATATATATATATATATAGTCTAATTCATCTTTTTTTTTAAACAATTGTTATCTTTGACCTTTTTTCCACCGGAATCCCTTGGAAATGGCCGAAAATGTCCTAGAAACATTTGGAGGCTTCTCGAAAACGTCCCAGACATTTCCAGACATGTCCGTATCGGAAATGTTTCTAGACAAGAAAAGGAGGGGGGGTAGGGGGTGTTTCTTACAACACAGATTGAGTCAATACCACCATATATTTCTCCCAAACATGACTGATCCACATCATTGAAACATGTCATACTCATAAAAGGCTTTGTGAAACTCAACAAATAATCTACATGGGCCCACCAATTGTCATCTAAAATCATACTTTTCACTCTTTGGTCCCGCTATGTGATTGACTCCATACACTCCACATGTGGTTGATGAACATGCTACTAAGTGCCTCTCACACCTTCATAAGTCATCTCAAGATAATTATATGAGAGGCAAATCTAGTCTGAACAATCTATTAGAATTTTTTTTTTTAAATAAATAAATAAAATTATGAAAATCTACAAGTAATAAATTAAATAAGCTAAAATTTAAAAACAAAAATAAAATTAATAAAATAAAAAATAAAATCATTTCACATTTCACTTACCTTCATCAACTCCAAAGTTGAGAACGATCTAAAATGGCTAAGTTGTCGGATATGCCACAAACACCTGTTGGATACGATTCAGGAACGGGAATGGATATGATTCTGGTACATAGGGGATACGATGGGGATACACCCAAGGTACATTCTTGACCTTGTGGATACGGAAGGATACGTCCCAGGATGTATCTAGGCATATTCAAAGACCCAGGGACAATATCCTAGGCATATCCATGCCATATCCGCTACCAAAAGCATTTTTTTTTTTCAATTTCGCCCAATTACAAGTCAAACACAAACTTCAAAATACAATTAAAAACAATCTAAAGTGGATTATAAACCCTGAAAGCAACTTTCACTCTCATTTCATCAAAACAAAACAACACATTTACCTTTCATTGCATTTTTACAATTTGTTCTCTTATCTTCATTTTTGCAATTGCATAGTATTGAATCTCCTTCCTTTTGCTAATACTACACTACAAGAAGCTTTCACTCAGTGACATGGAGCTAGACAATGTTTCACACGACCTTCATAGTGGAGCTCGTGGGAGAGGCACTGTTGCAGCTTGTGGTTCTAATGAACCACATGATAATGCTTCTGACATGGTAGCCAAAGAGGAAAATGAATATAGTGATTCGTGAATCATTAATATGCTGATTCTACTTCATTTTTGTCCATACATTGTAGTTTTTGTACTGTGTACCTGCTATAATAACAATCTAAGATTGACCATTGAATATTATGATATTTGGCATTGAATTATGAGTATGTTTTATGGTTATTTAACTTATTTTGTTTCCTCTATGCATATTATGAGCTTAGTTTTGCTTATATGGCTATATTTTTTATATACATTTTTGTACGGCCATATCCAAAACATATCCAAACCCCCAAAAAAATCCCTGTATCCACGTATTCCATTCTTGTACCTGTTTTCGTATCGGTAACTTAGAAAGATAGCTTGGAAGAGATGATGGCTCATGACAAACATCTAAATCTCCTAAGCCTCAACAAACACTTGCTTAATCCACTCAATTTCGCTACCCATTTTTTGCAGCATGAGTCAAGCGAGTGGACAGCACAAAGTGTCCAAAAAATGTGCCCGTACCTCACCTCCACCATCCTATTGGGAAAAAACTCTAATCACAATGAGGGAAGTAGCTCTGACTAGGCCAAGAAACACTCCTCAGTATGTACTCACTCCATTAGGTCTAGAATACTACAAACATATAAGGTCAAAACAAGAGATTAAGAGGACGAGATCATATCAATATATATGATGGAATCCAATCAATATACAAATGGAAATGAGAGGTATAAATAACTCATGCATGAGCAAACTCCCATTTCCCTATCGGCCACTTAAGTGACACATGTAATTGGCTCACTTAGAGGTGGTATTGATAAATGATGTGAGCATTAAATGCTTATCATATTTTAAGCCTAGATAATTGTGACTAGTACACTTAACATAGATAAGTTAACCTAAGTTTAACTTATTATTAGTGCATGTATAATAATGCACCAACACCCCCTTTAAGTGCAACTTAGAGAGACCTATACAAAACCAAAAGACTAAGAATCCTCTGAAAATAGGTTTCAAAAACTAGGCATGATGAGGTACCTATGTACAATAAATTGCACTGGAAAAAATGAGACGCACTACAAGGGTCTCTCAAAAAACTATTAAAACCGGCATGAGTGACTGGGGGTGTTGAGATATGTCTCAAGGCATCCCAAAAAGCAATACAACACATAATATAGCAAAATGTTGGAACAGGATGAAATGATCCATCACTGAAGACACTGATTCATTGAATAAAGTGTACCATATGGGCTGAATCCATCACTGAAGAGACTGATTCGCAAAATAAAGTGTACCGGATGGGCTGAATCCATCATTAAAGAGACTGATTCATTGAATAAAGTGTACTGGATGGGCTAAATCCATCACAAAAGGGTGCACTAGGGCTGATCCACCATTGAAGAAAGTGCAAGTGAATGGCCAACTAGTTAAGAACTCAAAATCTACATGAGTTGTTTGAATCCACTACTCGATCATTGAAGAAGACAAAGAAGACATTGGATACACTGGAACAGATCCATACAATCAATCTATCGAATGAGGTTTCAAAGATACAATAGAGTTCACCAAAATGAATGCTATTAGCTGAAAAATTGTCTGAAGTAGAAGTTGAGATGTGCCATCGCAAGGATAAGGGAGCTACACACAACACCCGCAGAAAGCAGTATAACATCACACATCCCCCCATTAAATAGGTGGAGTGGATGAAAATATCTATATAAGTGATCTAAATTCACTACATTAACATAAAAATAATGACAAATGTTGGGAATGTCAGACCATAACACTATCAAGTAGAGTGTCAAAAATATAGAAAAAATCTGACAAATGATAGTTAAAAAGAGAAATTGCCAATGCTGAAACTCGCTCTTGTCAAAAACGACTATCATAAAGGTGAGATTTGCTCCAAAAAATGGAAGGCTCCTCTAGACTGCAAGATGGATTGATACACACTCAGACATGGTTGTGAGGCATTGGGAGTAAAAACCAATGAAAAACCTCAAGATAATTACATGAGTGATCCGAATCCACTATTTGAATACTAAGATGTCAAAAATATAGAAGCGCCCACCAAATAACTAAAAGTATCAAGGATAATAATGATGGGAAAGATGAGGTACCCAACAACTAATATAGGAAAAGTGTGCAAGACAAAACACACACATGCATAACATTAGACAACATTGAAACAACAAACCCCACATGGCATTTTATAGTTCAGTGCAAGTACAAGATACATCCCAAAAAACACAAAAGACACTAGATACACCAGAATAACTCCATGAAAGTAGATTGTCTATCTATTGGAAAAGGCCATCATATTGGCTCCAAAATAAGGGAGCACTACTAGCCAGTATGAAAAGTGTGTGGACGATGCAGCTAAAAAGTAGAGGAACCACACTGGGTAAATTCTTGCAAAGAGCATTGACAATGTCACAACTAATATGAAATCCGTCCCAAATCAACATGAATGGTAGCAGAAGATGTTTGCATATGATTTGGTGCCAAGTGCAGCAATGGGGCATGCAAAGAAATATCTAAATCCGAAGGTGTGTCAACACTCATGTCTGACAAAAGCACTCTCAAGACTCTCATCCCTGAATGAAGGTACAATAGAACTCATGTCATTTTGTGCCCTCATGAAGAGTAGAACAAACAAAAAGTGGAGTTAAGCTTACATGAAGTGGTTCCAATGATTGTGAAACACTTGCTCAATAATCAATGCCTTGGCAAGCAATTCGATCAACAGGGAAGATAGGGGAAACAGTGTCTTCTGAGTGTTTATCAATACCTCTGCCAAGATAAACCATGGAACAAGCATGCAGATCCAAAACCATTAGTGTGCTTCTCAAATAAGACAAGCACATATGTAAGGAAACGTCTCAATCTGAAGGTGAGTCAAGGCTCTTATGCCTGAGTGAAGCTACAACAAAACTCACGTGTTGTTCTATGTCCTTACAAAGGGTGGAGCAAACAAAAAATGGAGTTGAGCTTGCACAAAGTCGTTCCAATGAAAGTGAAACACCTGCTCAATAACCAATGCCTTGGTGAGCAATCCAATCAACAAGTTGGATGGGGAAACATTGCCCTATAAGTGTTTACGAATACCTCCGCCAAAATGACCTATGGAACAGAGTATGCGGAAGCCAAAACTAGTGGTGTGCTTCTCAAATGAGCCAAGTACATATGCAGGTGGATCTAAAGTGGGGATTGCAACAGGGGCTTTAGATTTAATAAGCAATTCAGTATTTGGTAAGTTACAAAGTAAAAGCGCATCAAGTGGACGTGAACCAAATTCAAGATCAAGTAATGTGACACATGGTGGAGTAGGCTTAATGGAAGGGATGTCTATAGTGTCAAATCCTGCATTGCAAGTGTGCAACTTTGAATTGTAATGAGCGAATAAGGGCATCTTTGCCAAAAATGAGTGAGAGATAAGGATATTTGTTTTTTTGTTTTCCTATTCCCTTCAACTAACTTAACCATATCCTCCTAAAGTGCACATACTTCAGAGTATAGCATATCATTTTTCGACTACATGTTATTATTGCCCTGTGTGAGGGTGTGGAGGTCTTGTGATGCAGTCACAGTTAGGGGATCCAATGAAGGACAACCTTAGAATATGCAACCCTTAGAGTAAACACAACAAATGGAATGACTTGCAGTTCTGCATACATAAAACAATATGCTTAAATTGAAATAACAATGTTCTTTATTTGATTCAAATGAGGAATCACAGCTTGCACACATACAACAATCACACCACGATCTCACAATGAGACTCATTGCAACATCAGATTTGTAGATCTCAACATTGCTAACTCACAGTCTTTGCAAGTAATCTATCTCCGAGTAAATTCTCAAATCTAATCTTTACTACCCAATCGATCTTCCCCAAAAGCTCCCCGTAGCACAGGTGTAGGGGCATGCTTATATAGACACAAAATACAGTACTTACATTAAGTGCTTTTACCTCACTAATAGTGTTAACACACCTTAGTGTGCCACATATATAAAATGTCTCCACAATTCCAAGGAACATTAATGTATCATAAAATAGATCACGGACATTATTAAATGAATCCTTGTCAGCTTCCATGACTTTCGGGATTAAATGCCAAACAGTCAACAACGACTCCTTCCATAACGTCCCAATACAAATAAAGTTGCACTAAAAGGTAGCACAATATCGTAGGACTTCACAGCCACCATTTACCATGAAAATCTTTGTGCCATGATCCTCATATCATTTCGAGAATGATACGTAGGCTTTCCAAATGTCCAACAATTCAACTAACATATTGCACAATGAAGATCTAGCTCCTCCACGAAATATCGTTCACTCATTTGCTACTGCAATGAACAATCAACTCTATTGAACGCCTGATGCTCAAGAGATATTGCATATCAAAAGAAAGATACCACATCTCCACCCAACTATGCTAAGTTAACAAACTAACACTACCTATAGCGCACAACTTCGCAAGCTTATTTAGACAAAAAAACGTATACAAATGTGCATAACAAAATAATGCACAGATCATTATAGACACAAGTGTGCTTGTAGGAAACACATAATTTTACTAAACACATGCATACCAAAGGTAACGCAAAACAACACAAAGACGGTCTGGGCAAAAAGAAGACTTGTGCAAACTTACAACAAGACGTGCAGTTAGACACCTTGCACGACACAAAACTTTGACAAAGTCCTAAACTAACATAATTTTGGTTGATGCAAGATTGTTCATGAATCTAGATGTTTCTGCATCATACACCCTGGGTAAGAAAAGAAACATGTGCTCCTGCTCATGTGACGTCTAGTATGAGTTTTGTAAGCATAGTGCTTACAAACTTACGCTAGATGGTAGAACCATCCTTTGGACTTGATGCATAAGCCACGATGTACCTTCCACCATGTGAGATACCTCAATATTTTCATTCAATTCTTCCCTTCTTTTCTAGCCAATTATTGAACCATAAAATATCCTTCTCCACTCAGTTATAATAAGCCTTTCCTTTCTCTTTCCCATTGCTTGGGCACAATCTATCCATCTCCTCCAATTATCTTTTTCTCTCCATTTCCTTCCCCTTGTTGGCTTCAAATATATCCTCTTCTTCTTACCTTTGCTTCTCCTTTTGCGGGGTTAGATCCACCATAGCCCGACCTCCTCCACCAAAAGCTACTATGGCTTTGCTCATCATTTGTCCAATCTGTTATTGAATTCTCAAACCAATTGTCTTCAACTGATTTCAACTCTTTTGTTTCATTTTCCACTATTACTATCATGATAGTCTTCATGTGATTTTTTGTTGCAACATTACCCACTAAAACATTCATGCACTTGTGATTCACACTCTTGTTCACCTTCCTTTGTGCAACAATATACTCTTTTTCTCCACATAATCACTTTCTTTCATCTGCGTAGCACTGTTCCACATTTTCCCACTCGTACCTTCTACAAATGCTCCTCGCTATTGCGCACGACCAAATGCATTTGATGCGCAACCTCAATGTTCCTCTTTTGCACAACATCTATGTGCACTACTGCACAAGCTTCTCCCTTGTATCATTTATTGTTCCCTAATTATCCACTCTCTGCCCATTACACAGGGAAAATCCGAAACCGAATCCTTTGTGCTAGTAAATTTCATCCACCAACCATGTCTCTTTCTTTTTCTCCAATCTATCGCTAGGATCTATGACTTCATGCCACTTATATTTCTTCTTTCTTTTCTAGTGTTCTTTTGCTCCAACTCTTCCTCTGTTGCTATATACCTCTTAACATATTCTAATAATTTGTAGATACTAAAATTTGATTTATATAGTACTTCAATCTTGTACACTTGGCAAATACCTATCATGGTTGTACCTTTCAGTTCTAGACTTTCTTGCTACAAAAAGCTCACATTCACTATCTCTTTGTGCCAAATTATTTATCTCTTAGTCTGACCATTGTTATTTTGATGACCTAGGCCTTCCATATTGTGCAAAAAGCTCTAAACTTTATTATCTTTCACCGACAATTTTGGACTTGTACCTATTTTCTAGCTCCCTAGACACGTCCCAGATGGACACGTGTCAACGCAACTATCCATTTTCTTACAAAATGTCCAATGCCCAAAGGTCATTCAATTTGCAAAAGAAACGTATCCAAAAGGTCGGCCTAAATGCTTTAATGCGAGATATTTCCAAAAATGATTGGTATATATAAAAAATCAACCCTCATTCATTCCTCACCTGGGAATCACATACAACTCACAAGGCAATATACCAAGAAGCACTCAATCAAGCATTCAAATAAATAAATCTGTCTTATTTGTCCCTATTTCCATATCAGTCTTAGGAGCAATATTTCTATAGCTCTAAAGCATTTAAAGAGTAACCCATGAGCCATATTTACAAGTTACAAGCTAGGTCATTGCATGTCTTTGCTTATCATACATTGCACCCTTGTGCACACACACAAACCAACACATATGACAGAACTACATAAGTCTGAGGCCCTCCTTAGAATATTGGTTATGTAGGTAGCGCCCATTGACAGAGAGGTCTTTGGGGTCAGTTCGATCATGTGAGCCCACTAACCCATTTTTTCTAGTCACTCCAAGAGTGAAGAGATAGGATTTGATCATTTGACAAAGAGCGATAGTCTGTACACGATCTGAAAACATCAAAACAAAGATGACAAAAAACCCAAAAGGCTCCAATTGGTTGCATTTGGATCCAGTTAATATTTCATACAGGATACCTACGGCAGAGTTAAGACACCTATGTCGACAAAACTATCAAGATTCAACACAAGCATCCAAGGCTTAAAAAAAAGATATTTCCAGAATTTAACAATTGTTCTAGGACCATCATTCAGTCCACTTCCAACATGTTGCTGCTCAGACCTGCATGCGCACAGTAAACCAACGAAGTATTATCGTTTCCAATTTATTGCAATATCCATCAATAGTTGTACTTTACTATTTTTAGCAATCTCAGTTGTATAAATTCATAATTATGTTTATCTGAGTTTTCTATTAATTGCCATGCTTATTAGATTAGTTTGCCACTCTTGTGTAAAAGCGAATGTAATCTTATTAACGCTAGATGCACCACATATCTAAATTTAGGGTTAAACATTTGGTGAACCCGATCTATGAGTTTCATTGTCGCATAAGTATTCTATATTCAATGTTTTTTGCCATTTTTGCCCTAATCTTTGTTTTCTTTACTTCCCTCATCATGGATGATATAGATTGTTTCGATGACTATGATTATGAAACTATCCAACTTTCTATCAAGGAGTGAAAATTAATTACCTTTGTCTTTTTCCAAACTCACAAGCACGTGGTCTCAAATCTTTGAATGGTGGTCGCTACCATCCCCTTAACCAGATCCACGCCACCACCATCCCAAGAGCTGAGTTGAACAATTTTAAGGAAGATAGACAACCTTTTCGTTTACCTTCTAACCCAAATTGGCAACATATGAGCAAAATGTTCCTTCATTTGATCATGATAACTTTCATCAAATCCATAAGGATATCATGGTTGATTTACAAACTTATTAAGAGGGGGATGTTATTGCAAGCACATTGATTCAAACTCCCAAAATTCCAACATTGCCCAACAATATCCCCCTCATTAAGGGTGATGATTTTTTTCTTCCTTCATTTGATATTGAAATTTTTTGAAAGGTAAATAAAGACATTATGGAATCTTTACCAAATAGCATTAAGGCACCACGAAGAAGGGTGCATTACAAACCTAAAGTGGTAAAAGCTCCTAATGTTCCAAAGAATGCAATCTTACCAATATTAACCAAGGTATCTCAACAAAAAGATCTTTCTCTTCCAAAAGATTCATCGTGCCAAAAGTTCCTCACATACCAAAAGAAGTACCTTTACCAAAGCTACCTCAATTTCCAATTGTTATATCATTACCAAAGGTGGATGAACCTTCAAAGGATATAATAATATCAAATGTTCTAAACTCTCCAAAGAATATGTCAAACATTCCAAAATTCAGTGATTCCGAACTGGCACTTGTCATTCATGAGGATGATAATACTAATATGCATAAATTCAAAAGTGGTGGAGGATTAGAACCAATGATAACATTTTTGTCAAACATCACCATTCCAAATGATTATCTCATGTCTATGATGAATACCATTGGGGAGCTTAAAAGACAAGTATATATACTTCAAATGCAAATGGCTCACAATAATGCTAATGCCAATATTATCTCATTCCACAATCAATCGATTGCATAATGTATACTTGAATATCCTTATCCACTAGGTTTTAAACTACCACATTTGCCTTTTTTTTTATCATCATAAGGTTCCCTATGATCACATGATTAAATATGTACATTTTTTTGGTCAATGGGCTAAAGATGACAAACTATTGCTAAAAGCCTTTCATATGATTATTAACGATGAAACTCACAATTAATTTTATAGCTTACCAAAGGATTCCTTAACCACTTTTTCACAATTGGAGGATGTCTTCTTTTTGGCTTTCAACATGCACAAGATGATTAGACTTACATTAGAACATTTGCACAATTTCAAACAACATGATAATGAATCCCTTCAAGACTAAGTTATTCAATTTAAAAGTATATCATATGCTTTAGCATTTAGACCCTTGGATTTGGAATTGCAATTCATCTTTAGTAGAGGTCTTTTTTCCCCATTAAGGGAATGAGCATTACATAAACAATATGAATCATTTTCCTATTTATACTCGGATGTTGATATATATGTTTCATTCATACTCAAGTATTCAAACAAACTTAACATCTCTCCTTCCAAATACAAAAGTTTTATTTCACATATAAATGAGGAAGATGAATTACCAAATGAACACTATGAGCAAATGTGTGGTGTTCCTCACATTCATATGGGAGCTTTACAAATATTACTCAGTATGGGACTAATCCAAGATACACATCCAAAACAAACACCTCAAGTTGAACAAACCAAAAAGCATTCATGCCAACAAGATCTAACAATCACATTATTCATGGGTGGCGCTTATTTTTGGCATAGCCATGTTGATCCTACACAAATAAAAAAGCATTTGTAATGTAAGACATTTGCAACAAGTTGGGTTTGATCTAAAAGACTTACAAAACAAAGGAAGTTGGAAAAACTCTTTAGGTAACATAATAATACCAATTGTTTGTGGTCCTAAAGTGATTCAAACAGGGGTTGGGGTTATGCCACAAAATTCTCAATATCCGTTCACACTGGGAACTCTTTGGTTATACTAGATGAAAGCTAAAAGCAACCAAAATCACCAAGGTATCTCCTTTTCGCATGAGGGAAATTGATCCATATACCACATGATGGCATTCGTTGTTCTACTTCACATGTAAATCGTGAGGAAGAACATGCCATGCACCGTTTTCACCTATCTAACCATGATCCAAACAATGCAAATGATCTAACCTAAGGTTGGAACCATCTAAATATGCTAAAAACCCAAAAAATCAAATATTCAAGAAAATACAATAAAATTCAATTAATTCAAAATACTAAAAATATTCAACATGTTCTTATTGTACTATTTCTTATACTTATGTTGTTTGTTCCATATTAGTAGATTGCATATCATTCATTTCCATATATACACATGTTTCACACATCATTTGAGTGTCATACAAGCATATACCCAAACACATGATCTATGCACATACAGATGTTGGGCCTTCCCTCTACTCACGTCATAAATACATTGGGGGCATCTATTTCTTTGATCACGATACACCTAGGTTATATTATTCTATAATCACTTTCCATTATCATGTTTGAGCTTATATACTTATACATACCTATATCCATGCTTATACTTTTCACAATGTACTTGATATGCTATGTTATGTACTTAACATTTTTTGCAAACACGTATTAGTAGGAACTAGTATTTTGTGTTCATGTTGGTTGCTTATATTCCATGCTTTTCTTTTTGACACTTCATTAAGTGTCTTTCCTATCTTGCTTATATTCCATGCTTTTCTTTTTGGCACTTCATTGAGTGTCTTGCCTTGCTATTGTCTTGCCTATTTTGAGCATTTGAATATGCTCCTTTGATTGTGCCCCCCATGCCTTTGTTTGCCTATTTGGACATTTGAATATGTCATTGTTTGTTGTATGGGCATTTGAATATGTCATTATATGCTTTGTAGACGACTAATTCATGTCTCTTCAATTGTGCAACATATGAACATGCCCCTTGTATGAAGTCTCATTGGACCATTTCTAGTTGGTTTGCTTTTGAGTGCTCTTGTGTGTTTGATTGTTTGTTGAGCTTGCACTATTATTGTCTAGACGTTGCCATGATTTATATCATGCATTTTAAGATTTGATGTGATCACATATTGCATGCTTGAATATTATATCTACCTAGACATGTTACACCTATATGCTACATGATCCATAACTTATACAGTGGTCTTATCTTTTTGAGATAAGGTAACTACCAGATTCTATTTTCCCATCTCAAGAGGGGGGCATATCAGTGGGGGCATGTCATAAAGGCATGACTTCCAACATTTGCACCGTTTCAAATTTCAGTGGGAGCATGTCAAAAAAGCATGACCTCCACACTTATTCAGTATTCAACATCTCCAAATTACAGTGGGGGAATGTTATAGAAACATGTTCTCCACATTTACATCAATTCTCAGATTCTCTAAATTTAGTGGGGGCATGTCATAGAAACATGTCCTCCAAACTTGCACCAGTTTTACAATTCGCAAGATTTCACAGTTATATGATTTAATACACATTTGTGACAACATTCTATACATTAGTACTATTATCATACCTAGATTTCAGCTTGAGACATATACGAGGTGCATATACCATGCAAGAGACACCTAAAATTTATAAAATCAAATCATTTTCAAATTTCAAATACTATTATGGATTGTTATCATACCTAGGATGGATTGTCATGGATTGTTATCGAGCCAATTTATTGCAGTAGTTGGTTCACCTTTGAAATGTTGAGTTGATTAAATAGCTCAATTTTACCAGATTTATAAGTTAGATTTGATTAAATCATCTAACTTCACCAGCCTTATAGGTTGGATTTGATTAAATCATCCACCCTCACCAGATATATAGTGTGAGTTGATTAAATCGCTCACACTTACCAAGTTATGCACATATTTATGTTGCACAATTGAGATGAAACAAGCTCAATGGTCGTGTTGCAACTCACATCAAGATTGGGGGCATGTTGCCCTCTAATTTATATATATACATGCACTTGCAAGTTTAGATTTGTCATAATCTCAGTTTCGATGCTTTATAATGAGGCATCCTTTCAAATCGAATCGCCAAAAGGCAAGATGGTGTCAAGGTATACTCCTAACCTTGCTCTCCCTACTTTCAAGCATTTCAAATTCTTTCAAGTTCAAATTTCATGCATTGATTATTTACTGTAACATGTCTTTGGTTACAAGTCATTCACCAGCAAATCACTCAAAGTGGGCTCACACAAAGACACGGTGTGTTGTACACACCCAAGTACACATTTCTTTCCTTTAAACTAGCAATTTCATTACTAGATTAAATGGGAGGCAAATATAGATACTAAAATCCAATTTATATAGTACTTCAGTATTGTACACTTGGCAAATACCTATCAAAGTTGTATCTTTCAGTTCTAGACCTTTCTACTACCAAAAGGCTCGCGTTCACTAGCTTTGTGTCAAATTGTTTATCTCTTAATCTGACCATTGTTATTCTAATGACCCATGCCTTTATGTACTGTGCAAAAAAGATCTAAACCTGATTATTATCCTTCATTGTTAGTTTTGGACCTGTACCTATTTTCTAACTCCCTTGACACTTGCATCCCAAATGGACACATGCGTCAACGCAACTATCTATTTTTCTACAAAGTATCTAGTGCCCAAAAGTCATCCAATATGCAAAAGAAATGTATCCAAAATGTAGGCCTAAGTGCTTTAATGTGAGATATTTTCAAAAGAGATTGGTATATATACAAAAATCAACCCTCATTCATTCTTCACCTAGTAATTACATACAACTCACAAGACAATATACCAAGCAGCACTCAATCAAGTATTCAAGTGAGTAAATCTGCCATATTCGTTCATATTTCCATATCAATCATAGAAGCAATATTTCTACAGGTTTGAAGCATTCAAAGAGCACCCCATAAACCATATTTGCCAAGTTACAAGCTAAGGTCATTGCATGTCTTTATTTATCACACATTGCACCCTTGTGCACACACAAACCAACACATAGGGGAAAACTACACGAGTTTGAGCCTCTCCTTAGAGTTTTGGCTATATAGACAGCGCCCATTAACAAAGGGATCTTTGGGATCAACATGACACTGCGAGCCCACTAACCCATTTTTCCCACAGTCACTACAACGATGAAGAGCCAGGGTTTGATCAATTGATAAAGAACAACAACATGTGCATACGATTTGAAGACATTAAAAGAAATGTAACAGAAAACCCAAAAGGCTCTAGTTGGTCGCATCCAGACCTAAACATTATTCCGTACAGGACACCTGTGACAAAGTTAGACACCTACGTCGATGCAACTATCTAGATTTGACACAAGTGTTTGAGGGTACAAAAAATGATATTTCTAAAATTTGACAACTATTCCAGGATCATCATCCAGTCCACTTCCAACCTATTCCTGCTCAAACCTGCATGCACACAGTAAACCAGCTAAGTATCATTGTTTTCAATTTATTACAATATCTATCAATAGTTGTAATTATTTTTAACAATCTCGGTTGTATAAATTCAAAATACTATTTGTCTAAATTTTCTATTAATTGGTGTGCTTATTAGATTAGTTCACCACTCTTGTATAAAATCTAATCTAATCTTATTAACCCTAGATACACCCCATATCTAAATTTATGGTTAAAGACAATTCTGCAATTATGCACATTCCTTTCTTAAGAATCAATCTCCTACTTATTTTGCTTCTTCTTCAACCTTTTCCTATGTAGCTCGCAAGCTAAAGGGTCACCACAACCATAAGCATCACAAACATTACCCATCCTTTCCACTGCATTTTTTGGAATATTCCTCGTGTCATTATCTTATGTTGCTCTAGACTCAATTTCAAATAACTTTACAACTTCCACTGCAATAGTCTTTGTTTCTACCACTTCAATCCTAAAGGATGACTTCAAAAAATTTATCCTCTCTTTGCTTTCTACATTGTCTTTTGTGTTCCAACTACACTCTATATTTGTACCTATATTTGTATCTGTCCATTCAATCACCTTACCTATGCCCATCGCAGCCATTGCATCTGCGTTCTCCTCTTCTAGCTCATCTTAAGGAAATGAAAGACCTTACATTACATCCTCATCATATTCACTCACTTGTGCATCTTCTATCTCCATGTCCATATCTTTCAAGAGGCACATTGCTACTCTCTACTAGATCTTCTTTCCTTGTACTTATCCAGAGCAAATGACTTCAGCGCTTCATGACTTCACTATCTTCCTCTTTAGCTATTGTAATGTGGCTTCAAAAAAACTCAATCACCTCTATTGATAGGCAGTCTTGACTGTCAATTTCAGTTTTCATATGAGCTTCAAATAACTTTTTTATCTTCTCAACATCTTCATTCCATATGAACTCAACTACCTCATCCACTTCATTTTTAAAGCTTCTCCTGGTGTCCTCTCTTCTTCCTCTACAACACCTATATTAACATACTCAAAAACATATATTAAATTATAATTTTGGAACTCAAAAGTCCATGCTCTCCTTCCAATTGTGCCTCTATTGCATTATTCGTCATTTTATTACATGCATTGATTGATATAGAAATCATTTGTTCATCTAATCTTATTCTTCATTTCTTCTCTTCAGCGCTACATTTGATTGGCACTCCTTTCGTTCATCTATGTTTGCATATGTGAAACTAGCATTGCACTCTCCTCATTCTCACCTTCTTTTTTCTCACTATCTCTTATCTTCTTCATACATGAAAATTGATGTAGAAATCTATTTCCCTGCTTGTTCTCTACAAACTTCTTCAAGTGCAACAAGCCTTGCCTTGTCTTTTTTTTCATTGCTTTGCCTTTCAAAAGGTATTCTTCCTCCCTGTTATTGTTGTAATTGTTTTTTGCTTCAGTTTTATCCCCCTTTGTGAGGATAATCCCCTTTCTTTCACACTTGGCATGATGTTCTTTAAGCTTAAGTTGCCCATGATGCAACTCCTTTCTTTCATTTTCTCCTCTATGCCTTCAAGGAGACATATTGCTGCTTCACTTCTACTACTGCCATTTTCTTTAGCTTTATCCTCTTCAATGAAGATGTCTTCTTCTCCATATTCAAATACTAAGGATGCCAAGAATGCATATTCAATTTCTTTTTCTTCATCAGCAATGTCATCCCCTTGGAAATAATGGTCCCTTTCAATTCTTGTTTCTATTTGCTTTGGTAGAAATAGATCCACTACCACCATCTTGATTTCTTCATTAGGTAAATATTCTTGCACCTCTCTTCAACTCATTTGCATGTCTACTAAAAGACATAGATTCATTGTTACTTCTTCCACGCTAATGTGTTTTGCTTCCACATTTTCAAATTCTTGTTCAACCTCCAAGGAATGGCTACAAATTCCTTTTGTGCTTCCTCTATCCTTCTTCAAGAGGAATTTTTTAACTTGCTCTACAACTGGTTGTTCACAATAACCTATGCCAGGGTATTCATTAAGACTTTCACCTTCTTCTAGATAACACTGATTCACTCCATCACATTCATCCTCATTTTCAAATTATGTGCCTTCTACTACAACTATTATCTCTACCACAATTTCTTCCTCAAGGATGTCTATTATGGCTCATACCATTTTCATATTCTTATTAAACTTCTCAATCTTTGATTGGGTATGACTGGTTTGCCCTTCTTCTCTATCTTCTCTAGACTTGTTATCCTTTCTTGCATAAATGCCATCATGTTCATTATCTCTGTGATGGGCTTCTTGCTCTTCAACCCATTCTATTTCCTCATGACAACTTATTATTCTCAGATCCTTACTATTATCTTCTTTTCTTACTAAGGGTTGTTCAAAACCTTCTTCACTAGATACGTTCCTCAAAACAACTCTAAATTCTTTTCTTAGCAAATCCATTCTCTATTTCTTTACAAGTTATCTTCTTCTCACTTCAATATTCACTCTCAACCCACTATTGCAATCCTGCACAAGCTATCCACTTTTCTCAATTCTTAGTTCTCTAACCACCCAATAAGATGGCAAACATAACACATTGGATTTGTTGCTGTACTACTTACAAACCTACACAGATCACAATACTTTCACAACTCAAGATTTGTTGTTGCACCACTCGCAATTCTACGCATATCTCTCCTTTGGACTCTTGCTTCTTTCTTGTTCTATATGCACCCTCTACCCATTGTACATTCAATGGAGGATGTATCTGCAATTCTCTACTCACCTATACAAGATGGAGAACAAATCATACACTCTTGCAACTTGCCTGCTGCAATTTATCTCTCTTGCCCTTCTACCCACTTTCTTTTCCTATGGAGGACACTTCAACACACTAACAACTTCTACCCAACCCTTGTTCTAACCTGAAAGATGTCTTTACACAATCCCAACCTCTCAAATGTTTTTCTACCCACACTTTCGTTGTGCAAAACAAACTCTTCAAAATATCTCACTTTCCTTTGTAGGCCAATTCTTTCCTCGAATCAAAGAACAACCTCTACGTCTTCTATATACAACAATCTTATTGGAAGATGTTTGCAATTGCTTTCTGCCCTCACTCGCAAATGCGGAAAGAAACAATCACTAACAAGGACTGAAACATCGCTCTGATACCAAATGATGCAGTCACAGTTAGAGGATCCAATGAAGGACAACCTTAGACCACACAACCCTCATAGTTACCACAACGAATGGACTGATTTACAGTCCTACGCGCATAAAACAATATGTTTAACTGAAATAACAATGTTATTTATTGATTCAAATGAGGAATGATAGTTTGCACACATACAACAATCACACCACGATCTCACAATGAGATTCGTTACAACATCATATCTGTAGATATCAACTTTACTAACTCAGTCTTTGTAAGTAATCTATCTTTGAGTAAATCCTCAGATCTAATATTTACTACCCAATCAATCTTTCCCCAAAAGCTCCCCTTAACACAAGTGAAGTGGTATGTTTATATAGACACAAACCCCACCTACTTACATTAAGTGTTTTTATCCCACTAATAACATTAACACATCTTAGTGCGCCACAAATACTAAATGTCTCCACAATTCAAAGGAACGATAACATGCTAGAGCTTAACATATCACAAAATAGATCACTACATTATTAAATGACTCCTTATTAGCTTCCATGACTTTTGGGATTAAATGTCAAATAGTCAGCATAAGGCTCCTTCCATAACGCATCCCAATACAAAGAAAGTCGCACAAAAAGGTCGCACAATATCGCAGGACTTCACAGCCACCATTTACCATGAAAACATGTGCCATGATACTCATCATTTCAAAAATGATACTTTATTTTATCACAGCTTTCCAAATGTCAACCAATTCAACTGATAGACTGTGGAATGAAGATCTAGCTCCACAAAATATCATTCACTCGTTTGCTTCTATGATGAACAATCAACTCTACTGAATCCCTGATGCTCAAGAGATATCATAGATCAAAAAAAAGATACAACTCTCTGCACGACTACACTGAGTTAACATACTAACACTACCTCTTGCACACAACTTCGCAAGTTTGTTTAGACAAAGGAACGTATACAAATGCACGTAACAAAAGAATGCGCAAATCATTATAGACACAAGTCTGCTCGCAAGCAACACAAAATTTTTATAACCATATGCATACCAAAGGTGATGCAAAACAACACAAAGATGGTTTGCAAAACAAAGAAGACTTGTGCAAACATACAAGACAAATGCAAAGCCAAAAACCTTGTGCGACACAAAACTTTGACAAATTCCTAATTAACATATTTTTGATTGATGCAAGATTGCTCGTGAACTCAAATGCTCCGCATCATCTTGGCACGAAGCCATTACAATAAAACAAAAAAATCCTTGAAATGAACCTCAAACAGAAACACTCACAAGATGAGAAAACCCTCCAAATACTTATAATGATGTGTGCACAGTTTTACAATGTTTGCACACAACACTATGTTTTGGCATGCAAACCAAAGCTGCCCAAATGACCCTAATGGCAGGTCTAACAATGACGTGGTAATACGAGCAGTCACAGACTGTGTAGAGATCTGTAGGTTCATGTCATAGGCAGAGAATGTAGGAGTCAACACAAAAAATGCATGGAAGTATAGACAATGCCAAAAGTTGCACAAAGTATGGCACGCTCAAGAGAGGCCAAACGCACAAATCTATATGGTCCGTACATATTGTACAGTCTGTAGATTTTTTGCAAAAAACCCCACAAAAAATGCTTTGTTCCTATGCTACAGACCATAGTAGCAAAAATAGTTTGGAGAAAAAACATTTTTCCAAAAGTATGTGTTTCTCAAAAAATCATGATTAATCGGGAAAAATTTGAAAAAAAATTGAAAAAAATTAAATTGCCAAAAAAATGCAAAAATAGAAGAAAAAGTGATTTTTTTTAATTTAAACGCATTTCCATTGCATAGAGATACATATTAGGCATTTCAATTATATAGAGAATAGGTATGGATTATGAGAGGAAGATAAATAAGATTATACGACATTAATTTCCTAGTTTTCAATTTCATTAATTTCAATGTTCAATTTCATTACATTTGTTGATGTTGAGCCAACTGATTTTGATGGGAAAAATTATTTCTTTTCATTAATTTCCATATTGTTCAATCTCATTACATTTGCATTTCAAAATGCATACTACAACAATTTACAAATGAGCTAAAAAAGGGGAGGAAGCCAATGGCAACGAGGTAGACTAGGGATCGATAGGTTTCGCTGTTGAAACTCCAAGGTCAGAGCCTCTCCTGATTTGAGAGACGACCTCAATGTTGTACCCAGCGTTCTCCAACAAGTCGAAGTCAATTTCGTCATAAACAAGCTCATTATCAATTTCAAACCATCCGGATTCGGTATCGATCTCGTCAAGGTCAATCAGTTGATCTATGGTTTAATGTTTATTTTAATGTTTAATAAATAGTCTCAAACAAGATTTAATGTTTAAAGCCATATATTGTAATTACCCCCAAATAACCTGCAACAACACCTCATTTGCATTGTGGCAATGACACAATTCTACCCCTTCAAATACCTTATGACCCTCTGAAAAGCTGTTTCTATTAAATTTTAATCCAAGGAAAAGTTCTAAATCTATACTTTTGATTATGATTTGTATCTTTAAATGATTAATGAGGATATTTTAATGAACATTTTTAGAACCAACTGGTACCGATGCCATGTATAATTCCATTAGATTCATAAACATACTCTAGGAAAGAAAAGTATTATTGCTAAAGAGAAAGGAAAAGTATTTGAAGTCAAAGAGGAAGGCAAATAGAATCCTCAAAAAAGGAAAAACTAAAAAAAAATGGAAAACCACCCGATTAGATACAACAGTGCAAACCTTGCAATATACAATTAAACCCAATGCAGCCCAAATCTACTTACCTAAACACAAAATTCATGAATCAAAACTTGGGTAACCAATACCAAGCGAGTCCTTTTAAATCATTCTATATAAATATGAATAGTAAGAAGAAATCGAAACCCTAACCCTAATAACTTGTTACCTTGATACCTTGACATTTACACATTTAGATTTTATAAATTAAAAAATGACATATTAAATGCCAAAACCTGGGCATACATTTACAAGTCAATAGTAATAATCTTTATGAAGTTCACGAATGGAAAATATTTAGTTAACCAGATAAGCTCTTCCTTGAAAAGGCACTAGCACATCAAACCCTAATTTTAAATTTAAAAAGCTCATAATTATTGTCGTCTTTTACAGAGTGAACAATGTAATCGTCCCAGCAACTTGGATGTTGCTCTTCCCAATCACTTTACACAAGCAAAGTTGCAATGTGGTGCAACACTCATATTGAAGGCCATGTGTTTGAATAGCTAGAGCTCCGTGGGGCCTTTTTGGATGCCTACACAAGGCCCAGACATAAAGATGTATTGAGGCAACAACATATGAAACTCAGAGAAGGATCTCACGAAATTGTGCATTATTATCTGAAGAGAATGCAGAATATATTGACCAATTGGACGGATCACCGCATACCGGACATGATTCTAAAAGGGATTTATGTGGACGGGCTTAGTGAAGATAGCCATGACTGGGTAATTCTTCAGCAGCCCAGTTCGTTCAAAAAAGTTGTAAGATTATCCTTACCCGATTAACCCTTGCAAATCACCTTTTTTGAAAAAATCACATATAAATCACGATTTTATGGAGATAAATTGTGTTTCCAAAAACTTGAGATTTTTGACGAGTTTTGGTGGGTTGACTATTTCACTGTTAAAACCATGATTTTCAAGGTTCAACAAATCGGTTTAGGTGACTATTCACGATTTTTTGCGATTAAATCATGACTTCGATAACTATGGTACGAACTATACTCGAGCTAGATCTAGGGTGTCCAAAAAAATCCCCAAAAATTATGTCAAAAAACCCTATCAAGTTTACAATCAATCCGTAGGTTTTCCACCCTTTCAAATGCAATGGCGGGGGTTAGATCGCTTCAAACTACTCTAGGAAAAAGTCGCCCACAAAAAATGCCTAAAAAAGTTAGATATGATTCAAATGAAAAACACCCAAGTGGTATTTTAGGAAACCCAAAAAGATGGGTGGATCAGAAATGAGACAGGTGATGGATAAGCGATGTGGGATGTTGAAAAAACATAAATCCACTACTAATAATCTAAAGGAGAATGGTTTTGGTACCATGTTGGGAAAAAGCTCTAATCACCACAAGGGAAATAGATCTAAGAGCATAAAAACCAACAAAAGCTTGTCAATATGTACTCACTCCATTAGATTTGAAACATTGCAAACAGATGAAGTTGACACAACAGATCATATCAATATATCTGATGGAATCCAATCAATATACAAAGAGAGATGAGGGATATAAATAGCTTATGCAAAAGCAAGCTCCCCTTTCCCCATTGGTCATTTAAGTGGCACATGTGACTGGCCCACTTAGAGGTGGCATCAATAAATGATGTGAACATTAAATACTCACTTGTCTTATTCTAAGCTTAAACAAATGTGACTAAACACACTTAGCATAGATAAGCTAAGTTAACTCAATATTAGTGCATTTATAATAACACACCAACACATCCCCATGGCCTTGTAATTGTTTGCATTATCTGTTATGACTTGGATAACATTTTGAGGCCCCACCGCTTCAATGTTTTAGAAGAGGATGTTGGCAATGAACTCGGCATCCTTCACACACCCCTCAAAATCAATGGCCTTCAAAAACACTTCCCATGTAAGGCACATTGCAACCACATTGGTTAGATGCCTATTTTTTACATGTTTCCATCCATCGAAAATGTTGGAAACCCAGTTTCAGCCCACAAATTGCTAATTGGATTCAAAGAACCCTCAAAATATTTTTTCTACTTTTCCATTAGGGTGGTATGAAGCTTCTCATACCCTGGCCCATTGTAACCTTTTGAGGTCTTGTTAATCGATCTTACCATTTATTGCCAACATGGTTCCTGACCACATTAAAGGACAATCCATTTGTAAACACAAATTGCACAATGTGTAATAAAATTACTTAGATAACTCACATCAATGGAATAATATATTGCAGAATTATGAGCAGAATAAACAAACCCACAACAATAATTGACGAAAGAGCAAAATACTTGATAAATATGACTGAGCCACTTAGAAGAGGCAACCTCCACAATAATGTAATAAGAGCAAAATTCACAATATGATATTCAAAGACTAACCACTACCTCCTAAATATACTCTACTTAAGCCATGGTTATTCCATAAGCCGACCCTACTAACAATATAAAAACATTGAGAAATGTGACAAGATAATATGAAAGGTTATGTAAGCCACAAATCGACCACAAATATTCCTAGATATGCTACAGGGTAAAGGCGTAGTACAATGCTCATCGGTGATATCCTTAGCCTCATTTTGAAAAGACATTTCCAATGGTCCTTTTGTTCTATTGTTTGAAAGAGGAGAATCATCTTAGTGCATGGAGGGTGTTGCCAAAAATGGATGTGTCACAGCTACAATCGAGGAAACGCTAAGAGTATTTGAGGAAACGCTAAGAGTAATTGGTGCACACCCTCATCATTCCTCTTTTGCACATCATACCTAATGTGGGCATCAAAGGTTGCAAGGGGAAGGATAATAATCTAATGAAAACATAAAAAATCTTTGAATACATCAAGGAGCAAAAGAGGAATGATGAGGGTGTGCACCAAAGTCATTTAGTCATGCGCAGTTGCAAGGAGCACTTGCAGGGTGTAGTGTGCGCGAAAATGCAATGTGGCATTGCACAGAGGAAAGAGAGTGGTTATGCAAAGGAAAAGGGCATTGTCTCGCAAAGGAAGGTGAATAAGAGTGCGAACCACAAACATGGGAATGTTCCAGTGGCTAGTGTCACAACATAGGAGTGGATGAGTAGATTTCACAGTGCAAACAGAGGAGTTCGACCTAGGAAAAGTGGGGATTGGTGCAATAATGAGATGAAAGGCTTTTGGAGATCGGTTTTTGTCCCGATTCGTCAACCAAGTAAACTGTATGGTGAGAATTGTCTCGCACAGCACAAAAACATGCCAAGACCTTTGGACGGGGTCGAAAGTATGGGTTTCTCACTCAGCCTAAGTGTGTGAGTACCATGCTCACAAATTTTTTAACCCAGGATGTATGATGCAGGAGCATCTGGGTCTACATGTAATCTTGCATCAACCAAAAACATGAGTTGTAGACATTAGAAAACTGCACGCTTACAGTTTTCGATGCCTAAATGCCTCGAGATCCCCTAAAACTTCTTAAACATTCCCAAAACCCCTCTTAACCCAACCAAATCATTATTCTCCTAGTCACATAATGTCATTCAAAATCACTATTTGAAAGTACTATTCATCATCACTATTCACTACGGGACCCACTATCACTATTCATGATGACATGGCAAGTGACATGACATGTGATTTGGAGGTGATATGACAAGTGACATGGCTTCGAAATGACATGGCTTGATATAGGACACCATACCCCACTTGGGACCCTTTCCCAAAGTGCCTAATGACCTCATTTCAGCATCACAAAGTTCCCCCCTTGAAATATGGCGAATTTCTCCTTAAGGGGTCATTATTCAACATGTATTTTGTCTTTCCCACATGAAATTAGACTTTAAAAGAGATACCTACCTCTTTAAGACTTTGGGAAAGACAAAGGGCACCCATTTTTGACTTCTTAGCCGAAATGGGAGACTTCTCAACCCAAATGGGAATCTTCCACAACCTCACCTTGGACTTATTATCATCACTCCCATGGAAAATGGTGCCACATTTGGTGTGCCACCCCTATAAGTGCTTGTGTGAAAGCAAGAAAGGGTGGGGAGAAGTCTTTGGTCTCATTTAAATCCACGTGCATGATTCCCACTTAAAATTAGACTCATGTGCAAGGTGGGAGACACACCAATCCCAAATGGGAGACTTATGATCGAAATGGGAATCCCCACCAACTTCATCCTTGACTCATTCATGATCCCACTTGGAGAAATTCGAATTGCTTCACTATTCCTCTATTTTGGCATGTTTCTTCACATCAGATGCTATAAATACCCCCCCCCCTTCCTTCACCCAAAGTTAAGTTGGAAGTTAATATTTTGTTATTAACATTTGTGTTGCAGGTTTGGAGGTATCATCAAGGAGGTCATCATCTTGAAGAGAAGGAGCTCAAGCAACAAAACTCTGTCAAAATTACTTCAAGTCTTCATCAACTATCAACAAGCCAATCTTCATCAACAAGCATCTTCAAGCATTGAGGTAATCTTGTTGTTTAGTTATCTTAATTTCTGTATTCCTTTCCCTTTGGCCTTCTTTCACTTGCTTCCTTCATCACCCTCTTGTCATTTTATCTTCTTATCAATGTCTCCTTTGTCTTCTTGATCACCATTTCCCCTTTTGCCTTCTTGGCTTCATTTTGGCCATTTGCCCCTTTGCCTTCTTGGCCTCATTTTGGACCATTTGCCCCTTTGCCTTCTTGCCCCTCTTTTGATCATTTATCCCTCTTGTTTTCTTGAACACATTACCCTTCACCATCTAAACCCCTTTCCAACCCCAACCAAATCACTCTTTTGACCTTTCTCAAACCAATCCAAACCAAGAACCACAATTTTATTTTAGCCAATTTTCTATTAGCATTATTTAAACTAGTTGCTTTATTTTAGCCATCTAAGCAAAGCATTTAGTTTTCTTAATTAATTTGTTGTTATTTGTTATATTTCATTTCAGTTTTACAGTCATAAAAGACAAATATATTTTTTTTATCATTACCACTTAAATGTTTAAAAACAGGTGGATTGACAACCTCCTAGAAAGCTTTCACTTCTAGGATCTAGCTCATGCTAGGCAATCCACCCATCTACTTGTCTAAAAAAGAGTTTCTTTTAGTGTTCTATTATTTGCAAGTCATCCTCCCAAGCCAAAGAGAAGCTCTCCACAATCATCTGGATTCAACGCGCGCACATTCAACAGGTATTCTTCCACACCCTTCATAACTAGTTTCTACTTTTTACACTTAGAAAAAAGCAAAAATTAGATAAAAACAGAGTAATTAGTAATAAATTGTGGTGAATTCTTTTGTTGTTTGATAGTCAGCGACATATTTTCAAGCATCAAAATTCTTATTTGAGTTACAACAAGTTCTAGTTTTTCATTGTGCAAACTGTGCGATGAATCACAGGGCATTTGAAAACCCCGTGATAAAACGCAATATCATTCTTGGAATGATATGAGAATCATGGTAGAAGGTTTTCATGGTAAATGGTGGCTACAAAATCCTGCAATCTCGTGCGACTTTCTTTGTATGTGCAATGTGTTATGGAAGTTGTTGATTATTTGGATTTAATCCTAAGAGTCATGGATGCTGATAAGGATTCATTTAATAATGTTTGTTTTCTATTTTGCGATGAATTGGGTTCTAAAATATTATTGTGCCTTGGAAATGTGGAGGTATTTAATATTTGTGACGCACTAAGGTGTGTCTAGAATCTAGATTTCTTGTTCCTCCATGATAATTTCAATTAAATCCAACATTTTGGATACAATATGTGCATCCATCTTCAAGGAGAAGGGAATAATGAAGCTACTCTAAGGAACATGACAGCTCATGAGACCTCCTTAAATAGTAAAAAAAATTGATATGTACCAAGCTCAATTCAAAGTGGTTGGCTCAAACAAAAAGAAAAATATTAATAAAATCAATGCAAATTAATATATGCATAGATTCCAAAAAGATTAGAATGGTTTATCCAACTTAGGTAGTTTCGTCTCTTCTTTTTAAATAATTCAAATTGGCCTCCATGAACTGCCAATGTCAAGTCCACTGTCCCTATTTAAATTGGCAAGTCTTTTTCCTATTTCAATAAATTCCCTCACCTTTCTTTTAAAATAATTTTCGTCTCTAACGATCATCTTGGCCTCCTCCATACGTATGCAGTGTTTGGTGTTATGGGAATGTTCAACAAGTGCAGAGGTGTCAATACAAGAGTGTAGAATGTCTTTGGAGTGTTCTTTTAAGCCTCGTTTGGAGAGATCTTGCAGCCTCCCCCACATAAGGTTGGCCACTTGAACAAGGAACAATGTATACTCACCTTTAAGATCTAATGGATCTTTTGCCGAATCAAGACTATTGCGAAGAACGTTCTGAGGTTTGAATGCCATTTATAAACCAACTCTTTTCACTATTTTGGCTAATTTTTTTGAAATGCCCTTGATATATGGGTAAGTAATCCTTGGATTTTCCAAGTTTTCATTAATATTTTGTTGTCTATTAAGTGAAGCCTTGTGGAATGCTTTCTCAATTTCCCTTTTTTTGTAACCATTTTTTTGGAGAACACTTAAGAGATGCTCTTTTTCTTGCAATGGATATTCTGGGTCCGAGATCCTTAGTGCTCTAGTGGCCAAAGAGTTGAGAACCGTTGTCTTATTGCAAGAGTGATGGTGGGAATCCCCTTCTAGGTATAGATTCGTATGCTTTTTTTCCTATAAACTTCATAGGCTAAAGATGCATCTAAATTTTTCGAGAGGAGGACATCGAGGAAAAGTAGATTATTGTTTTCTTCTTTTTGCATAGTGAACTGGATCTGGTTAAATCTCCCATTTAAATGAACCAAGAACTTGTATAGTTCTTTCATTGCCATGTGATCATTTGGCATTGGTGTCATCAACAAATCTATCCCACCAGTCTAGTTTCAAAGAGTACTAAGCAAGGGCATTTGCCTCAAAATGTTCCATGAATAAGTTTGCAACAATGGGTGATAAAGGCAACCCCATTGATACTCCCTCCATTTGTTCGTAAATCTCTCCTTTAAAGGAGAAAAATGTTGATCGTAGGCACAGTTCTACCAAGTCTACAGTTTGTGGGTCTGTGATATCACGAATAACATCCATTACTTCATCAAGAGGTATCTTTGTGAAGAACAACACCACATCAAAGCCAACCAAAATGTCCCCTGCGTTAACTCTCCGATCCTTGACTTTGCAAACAAAGTGTTCCAAATTTTTAATAAAAGATGATGTGTTGCCAACCAAATGCTTCAATTTTCCAGCCAAAAAATTCGCAGAGGAGAGGTTGGGGAGTTTCTTGTATTGACTATCGGTTTAAGGGGGACCCCATCTTTGTGTATTTTAGGAGATCCATAAATCCTTGGAGTGATAGGGTTATGAGGGATTAACCGCATTTTATCTATGTCATTTAACAATGAATTTTCATAACTTGGTGACAATACTCACAATTTTATTTAACGGATTGTTCACGACCTTTCTATAGCTTCCACTGGGATTTAAATGTTCAAGCATTTTGGCATCGTACTCCTTGTCAAAAAGCATGGTGGTGTTTACCTTCTCTGCTTTGAGAAGAATTAGATCTTTATTTTCCCTAAGGCATTTAAGGGCTCCACACTCGTCTTTGGAAATATTTATCTTTGTTTAGCAAGCCTTTTTAAAAATTAATGAGCATTTTGCTCTTAATTCTTATACCATGTTCTCTTCCAAGTTTCTAATTCCCATTTCTATACTAGCAATGATATCTTCGTATGGGATTTTCTAAGGAGCCACCGCAAAACCGAGACCACATTCTAAGGTGCGTATCAGCCCCATGGAAAAACTACAAAATCTCACTAAGGTGTGTGCCAGGACTTGTATGCATTTAATGATTGTAGTGTTTTTTGATGTGTCAAGAACATCTAATATTTGTGGCTTTAGTGGATTGTTAAAAGCAATCAATGTAAAGGGGTGGATTGTATATCTATATAAACACATCCTCTTCATTTCAAAAGGCATTCGATTTCAGATTGGTATATAGTTCAAAAGCGGTTGCAAGGAGCACTGCGATAGAGATGTGTGTAGATCTAGGAGAGGCTATTAGAGTTGAGTCACTTGACTAATATTGCGGTGTTAACCTGTTGTTTGTAAGCCTGCGGACATTGGTGGGATTGTACTGTGTGAAAGAATGTATCGTTGGCAATCGGTCTGATGTTGTGTAATCTCTCTTTGAAGCAATAAAATTTTGTTGTTGTATTTCCACTATGTAATTGTGGGTTGCACGGTAGGAGACATCTTTTAATTGGGACCTCTAACCACAATTGCATCAGATATGTAGGTATTTTTTATTGTTTCTCCTTTATTTTGTTGACATACAAAACATTTTGTCACAACTTTTTGTACTTACCCCTTGAGACCTTCCCAAAAGAATTCCTTATTTGTATAATGTTATACGTCTTTAAAACCTTGAATTTCCTCTCACTAAAGATGACAGGTCTTGTTGAAGATGTTGAATGAGTTTGGTTCATCTTGTTGCCATTCTAAACATGTCGTTTCTACTACTTCTAGTTGAATTATAAATTGCACAAATTGCTACCTCCTTTGTCTTATGTTGAGAAACTATGTTTCTCCTTTATTTTGTTGACATACAAAGCATTTTGCCACAACTATTTGTACTTCCCCCTTGACACCTTCCCAAAAGAATTCCTTCTTTGTACAATGTTATACATCTTTAAAAACTTTTGAATTTCATCCAGCTAAAGATGACAGGTCTTGTTGAAGATGTTGAATGAGTTTCCCTATTGGTTCATCTTGTTGCCATTAACATGTCGTTTCTACGACTTCTGGCTGAAGTAAATAAAATGCACAAATTGCTACCTCCTTTGTCTTATGTTGAGAAAGAGCATTTGTTGCTATATTCTTAGGGTCAACCCTAGTACCACATACCCTAAGCACTCCACTTATTTCACTCCAAAGGCTGATTTGTACTTTTTGGCACAAAGTTGATTGTCTTCCAACCCCTGTAATGCCTTACCTGCATGCTTCAAATGTTCTTCCCATGTGTTGTAAATTAGGATGTCATCAAAGAAGACCAAAACAAATTTTCAAAGAAATGGGCAGCAAACTGAATTCAATGGTCTTTGAAAAGTATATGGAGTATTATTGAGGCCAAATGGCATAACTAAGAATTCATAATGAACCTCACATATTTGTAATGAAATCTTACGTACATCTTCCTCCCTCCCTCTCAGAAAATTTTGGTAGAGATGGGGTTTTTATCACTCTCAATGATTTTGGGAATACCATGGCATTTTTGTTCTTAGTCCATGAATGCTTGTGCAACCATACTAGCCTGAAATAGGCAAGAGATTCCACAAAAAATTGAATACTTAGTGATTCTATCCACTACCACCAATATCACATCCATGTTTGCTGATTTGGGCAACCATGTAATGAAATCCATTGATATTTGCTCCTAACACTGTTTTAAAATACCTAAAGGTTGTAAGAGACAAAAAAGTTATTGTTACCCTTCATGTTTTTGACGTACGAAATATTCTACCAAAAATTTTAGTACTCCCCCCTTGAGACCTTCCCAAAGGAATTCCTTCTTTGTACAATGATGCGTCTCTAAAAGCCCTGAATGTCCTCCGGCTGAAGATGAAGGGTCCTACTGAAGTTGTTCAATGAGTTTCCCTATTGATACATCTAGTTGCCATTTTGACCATGTCATTTCTACCAATTCTGGGTGAAGTAAAGAAATGGCACCAATTGCTACCTCCGCTGTCTTTTGTTGAGAATGAGCATTTGCTACTATATTCTTAGGGTCAACCCTGACACCTTTAAATGAGACCATGTGCCCTAAGTACTCCACTTCTTTCACTCCAAAGGGTGATTTTACTTTTTGGCACATTGTTGACTGACTTCCAACACCTATATTGCCTTACCTATGTGCTGCAAAAGTTTTTCCCATGTTTTCTTTGTAGATTAGAATGTCACCGAAGAAGGGAAAAAAAAATTTCCGAAGAAATGGGCGGCAAACTGAATCCACAAGGCATTGAAAAGTAGATGGAACAATAGTGAGGCCAAATGGCATAACTAAGAATTCATAATGAAGCTCGTGTGTTTGGAATGCACTCTTATATACATCTCCCTCCTTTACCCAGATTTGATGATACCCCAACCGCAAATCTAGTTAAGTAAAGAAAACATCATCATTCAATTCATCAATAACAAGAATAGGAAACTTAGCTTTGAGAGTGACTTTGTTGAGTTCTCTATAATTTGGGGCATTCTCCATGATTCATCCTTTTTTTCAACCATAACCACTGGAGATGAGCAGGCACTTTTGTTGGGACAAACAATACACGAATACAACATTTCTTTTGGCCAATTTTAGCATTTCATTCATAGAGATAGTGGTAAGGTCAGATGTTGGGCAGAAGAATTCTTGGAATCAATTTGATGGCATGATCATGATCTCAGAGTAGAGGCAAACCCTTTGGTGACTAAAAAAACCTGCTAATGATGCTAAATGATATCTTAAAGCTCTTGCTGAATTGGGATTTCTACCTCTTGGTCTTCCAATGAATGTAATTGTGCCACCCTTCCATAAGATTCCTTTTTTAGGAACTTCTCTGTCCTATGAAAACTAATTATTTAGCTTGGAAGTGATTGCATCCCCACAAATTTGTACCTTGTCCATTTGTGGTAAAGGCCATGAGTAAGTCCTAAAAGTTCAAAGATATTGTCCCCTACTGTTTTAGTCATGGCACTCTCAATACCATATGTTCCTCCAAAGAGAAATGGAAAACATTTCTTCACGCTGATAATCCCCCATAGAAAGTTTGATGTGATGGCATTTACATCCACAAGAGAGTTCCTTATGATTCGTTATCATGACCTGAAAAGTGGAAATTAGATACACAAAGCAATTGAGTTCATTTGTTAAGCTTATGTAAATGAATACTATTGGTATCTATCAAAACTATTACCTTCTGCTTCTTGATATACCCCATGATTTTGAGATTTAGGGGTGTGCTTCTACTATGCAATACATGTAGGGAGATAGTGCCAACTACCTCTTTTTTTGTTTGCTCTTGCTTTTGGTCCAAAACTAGATTTTCTGCATCTATCTCACCTTCTTCCAAAGCCTTATTTGGAAAATCATTAGGCATTTCTTACCATTGGCACACTTATGAACACTAGACCACTTGCTATCACAATGTCAACATAGTCCTTTTTCTCTTTTCTCTGCCTTGTGTTGAGGAGAGACCCTGGTGATTTGTCTTGGGTTGACAGTATTGGGCATATTTATCTCTCCATCGACACGAAGGATCATCTTATGAGAATCGCCTTGTAACCACATTCCTTTTCTCTATGCTCGCGACTTTCCACATAGTGTTGGAGTACTCAAAGATCATGCTTAACCCAATTATTAAATCTGTTGATGTCGATTTCAAGTAAATGATAATTTGTCCATTCACTTGTCCTTGTGGACAATCTTAGATGCTCCACATTATATTCTATTACCGACCAAGTTTTCTTTAGATTTGTCAATTTCTCAAAGCAATCTCCATTCCATGTCTTCTCATAGTAGGAAGATATTTTTTTAGTAAAGGTATGCCAACCTGAAGTTTTCTTTTCCTTCCCTTCCTAATCCATTGGTACCACTAATAGGGTTAAAGTTCCAAAAGGAATGAAGTGATGTCAACCATTTTATCATGTTGTATATTATGTAGATGGAAATATTGTTCCATGAGGCTTAGCCAAGAAGTCACCTTCATTCCATAAAACTTGTGCAACTCAACTTTGGGAAGATTGAATATTTTCCCTTAAGAAAATTGCACTGTTCCTTGATTAAAAAATTTCTAGTTGTACCCCCACTTGCACTTTTGGCATAGAGAAGTTAACAGTTCCATAGGAAAGCCCTTGCACTATTGCAGTTAAGTAAAAGGATTGTGCATGGTGCGCAAGATTGAATTCAATGGAAAACACAATAGAGACGGAGCTTTGGAGGAACAAGGAACAACTTAGGCAGAATGAGGACCGAGGGAAGAAGAAGAAGTCACGGTTGTTGCAACAACAAGAGGGATGCAAGGAAGTGCATTCTGCGTAGAGGCAAGGTAGTTGCAACATCACACGCAAGAATAAAGACATGGTGCGTATAATGAGTCTCTTGTGCACATATGCCTAAGGTCTATGCTAGAGTCACACTAAGAACAAAGAAAAAAAGCAAGGACAAGTACGGCAGATGAACGTGACCTAACAGAAAAAGTGGAGTTGGCAAAAGACAAAAAAATGATGGTTTGTGTAAGTGGATGTTTCCATCAATACAGGTTTGACATGGTGAAAACTTGTCCAAAAAAGCAGAATTCGCAGATCTAGGGTTTGGTATGACTATAATTAAGAGGGTCGGGTGCCTATATAAACCCACCCTCTATACCACAGATGAATATATAAGTTGTCCAAATAAAATATATGCATCTAGGGTTATTGAATTACTACCGGTTTTAAGTTACGTTGAGAGATCATTAATAGCAGCCTCCTTGTCTATACAAATACAAACAATGGAGGCTTGCCTTTGTATTAGGGATTCTAATGCAAATAGATTAATTTTGGTATTACAGCAGTTCTTGTTGATGATAGTATAAGTGTGTTTTACGTTTTAACACGTAGGTTACGTTTCTATGCATGCAAATTGTCTGGTTAGAGTGGAGTAAGTTTGTGTATGTACTTTTCAATAAGATAGTAAGCAAATGTGTAGATATTTTATTGTCTTAAAGTCGGTATATGTCAGTCAAACAGTGCATGGACAAGCAGCTTTAAGGTAATCTGAATGAACCATTAGATACTAGGAATAGGTTGTGTTTGGAGACTCACTAATATGAGTGGTTGTTCCATACGGCTTGGGCGAAACCCAATCTTTTTCATGTTGTCCCTTTCCCCTCAGTGCTATAAAAATTTGTGGCAGGGTGTGAAGGATTTAAAGACAATGGAGGAAGAAGGGGGAAATAATTTAGAAAACATGCACCAAAGAAGTTTTAGCTAGAGATTGCTGGTTGTGTAATGTTGCTAGATAATGGAGGAAATCCTTAGTTCGTCAGAATGTTGAATCCCCAACCATTGCTGCCCGTTGGCATATTCCCCAAAGCTTGAGTGCCCTTTGCACATTGATGGAGTATTGGTTCCCACAATGTTGTTGAGATTGGCTAATCCCATGCTTCCTCCCATAGGTGGATGAGTTGGGAAACCCATAGGACCACTATTTCTGAGAAACTAGATACCCAAGGGTGGAGCTGGCACCGCTGAATTAGATGCTTGTTGGATTCGGGCAATGAGAGAATAACCAAAAAAACCCAATTTAGTGTTTACTGAGATTGCAAAAGACGCAAACACCTTGTGGATAAAATTTACCACCTCTTTACAACTTGCAAGAATTGGTTCAATTATTTGTAGTAGTGTGCAATAATCAAGATACTCTTCACTACTTGTGGTGCCAATAAGAGGATTGAATCCTTTAGATTTTGGAGATGAGGAAGACAGTTGATTTTTGGGATGGTTTCGTAGCTCTAGGATTTTGAATGCCTATGGGAAAAATTACCATCTATGAGGGCAATAGATTTAGGATTTGCTAGCGTAAATGAGCATTACCAAGGACCTATACAGAATTGTCATAATGAAAACCTGAATCTAATGAAATCAGCATTCAACAAGCGCTGATAGGGACACAAAAACCAAGGGGGGTTGAGGAGGGTCAAAAAACTTGCTTACCGAAGAGCTATAACCATGTGATCATCTCAACCAAACAAATCCAATGATTTATATTCCCACAAGCAACCAAAACCTGAAAAAAAAGACTACCTCGAGTCTCATGCTCAAATCAAGTCCCCCAAATTCACTATGCTTTGAAAGATATTAAGGACCGTCTTTTCTGCTAGGGTTTGCTTAAAACATAACTGCAACAAATCTAGAATGCATAACAACAAAGAAATGAAATAGAGAATTTGACTTATGATGATTTAAAAGAGAATATCTACCCCTATTTATAGACATTATTAGTAAGGGATGACCCCTAAGGTCCTAATTGGGTTGGCCTATATAAATTAAGAAGCATCTAGAAACTAACAAAGGAAAGGAAAAAGGTTATGTGCACCACTACTCAACCACTCCATAACCTTAATACACTTAATGAAGATAGAATATTAGGGGCATCACATGGGTTTCTAGATACAAAACACAAGTTGTATCAAATTAAGAAGCATAATGAAATAGCCTTCAAAACATTACCTAACTTTCCTTATGGAATCATGCATGAAAGTGATGCTTGATAAGTCAATTCATCCTTCTCACATTCTCAATCACTTCCGTATCTTCTATTCCACCAGCTTCTTCCTAACCAATTTTATTTTATGGAGCATCTTTTTTTCCACTCCTGTAGAGGAAGAAGTCCCTGCCGTTTTAATGGCATCACAGTTTCAAGTACCAGTGCCAAACAATTGATTGTAGTCTTGACTAATCCCCCTGCAGAACAAAACTTGGCTATTGTTCAACTTCAGCAAACTATGAAGCATTTATGAGAAATATTCAAGTGGGTTACGACAATTGAGATTAGAAAAGAGACTATTTTTGTTGGATCAGACAAGGGAATGTTCATGGGGAATAAAAATAGGGGTCTCAAGGGAACAAATCCGAAATATCAATCCGAGAGGTGCACTTCCGAAGGCATCCATTGTTGCAAGCTCTTCTGGACTTCAATCCCTCTCTCTTTCACATGGACCTCCTCTATCTACAAACTTGTCCCATCTCAAGGCACATCTATAACAATAAATCATACAACTTAAAAATCACCAAGATCATAACAATGATCATATAAAATATGAGGGAAAGCAAGTGGGCTAAGCTCATCTGGAAGGCTATAAAAGTCAAGCACCCCAACAAACAAAAGTCACCCTATTCCATCTAAAAAAAGCATCAAAGCTAAGTAGCCAATTCGTCCCAGACCCCTTCAAAATCATGCTTCAGTCCATCCCCAATACAGGTCTGGGTCTAGTTCAACATGAACACGACTTGAGTTCATTCTCGATGACACAAATTTGTCTGATTTCCTCTGTAGAAAAACCTAGGCGAACCTGAGTCGCCCAAGGCAAATCCGTAATGAAGAAAAATAATAAAAAACACGTAGCAAACCCTGAAAGTTAAGTAAAACACAAAAACAAATGATAAAAGACCACAAAATCAAAAGCACTTGCCTCTTATTCTCTCATTGCAGATTTAACTCCCATTGCTCATCTAGGGTTGAGGCTTCATCAAGCAACATTGTAATCATTTTCCTACATTTATTTAGGAGCCCATTTACTACCAAGGTGATTAAGGAGCTTCAAAGGAGTATTCTTAGATTCAAAGTAAGGTTTTAAACTCTTAACATTTTTTTTGCCCTCAATCTTCACACCCTTTCTTCATTCTTGTTTTCATTTTATTGTTTTTATTTTGTTGTCATTTGATTTATAAGTTTTCAAGAAAATGTAGGCTATGCCCTAGTATTTTTTTTTTTTGTAATATTGAGTTGATTTTTTAACTTGTAGCTAGATATACTACAATATCAACAAGTTTTACCTCCATGGGTTGGCAATGATTCAAAATCGATGCACAATCACTGCTTCGGAAACATGCAAAAATGATAAAGCAGATCGCAGGTGGGGGGGACTATATTTGAAAATGCAATAGTTGCGATCTAAGTCGCCGCTATTAGGACCATAAATGGAGGTATAATAGAAATATTTTCAATAGTGAACCATTTTATTTATTTACCTTCCAAGAAAGCTTATAAAAGCTTTCGGGAGGTTTACTAATAGGACTCAACACTCCAATAAGTTCAACCACCCATGAAACCAACTTACTAACAAATAATTAACATATTACTAAGCTAATGCTAATTCACTAAAAGGGGGTGTCACATAAAGTGAAGCATGCCCTGAATACATTTATTCAAATATCAAACTAAAGTACTAATAAAACACTAACAACAAAAAAAATTGAAGCCAAATAAAAAGAAAAGGACTCTAGAGCATTTGTCATGTATGGCTTCGATTAGGGTTTATCCCCCTTCGTCACACCATCACTGTATTACTTGGCCCTGCAAGATTTCTCTAGTTGCAAGTATTGCTTTTGTTTGTTGGGCTTCTACCCTTTGGGCAGTCCTTTCCTTATTTATTGGGCTCTCCTCAGGGGCTTGTGTCATTTGATGCAGCTCAACTAGGAGAAAGCAACCATGGCACCGAAGCGAGCACGTGAGTTTGTTCCAAAAGTTTACAACGAGATAATGTACCCATTTCTCAAGATTCCCTACCTGATGTTTTACTTGATTTGCCTGCTTTCGATAATGCTTGCCAATGGCTAGAAACCCACATACTTATCGGTTATTTTGTGGGTCATATCCTTGGCGAATCCATGATTCGAAGCTGAGTTCAACCAACCGGTCACCCCATAGAATTAAGCTAGTTGGGATTCAAACCCTAACTAAGGGTCTTTTTCTCTTCAAGTTTGAAAACCCTTGGCATTGCTCCACCATTCATAAACATGGCCCAATTTATGTGTGAAGCTCCTTGCTTGTCTTCTCTTTGTGGACTCCAAACTTTGTTGTTTTGGACAAAAACAAGCTTAAAGTCCCTATTTGGATAGAATTCCCTAGCCTACCCATGTCGTTCTAATCCTTTATGGAACAATTGGTTAGACCCATAGGACGGTTTGTCTATTTTGAAACCCACTGTTATTTTACTACCCATCCCCAACATCAGGTTTGTGTGGAGGTAGATCTCTCTCAAGACCTCCATGAGACCATTGATATACAAATTGGCAATCAATGGTTCATCCAGAGGGAGTTATACATCAACCTTCCCAAAACCTGTTTTCAGTGCCAAGCCTCAAACCACATGATCAAATATTATCCCCTTATGGCCAATTCAAACACACCACCCAAAGTAGCAACATAAACCCCCTACCCTTCAACAGGTAAAGCGGATGGTTCGTAGGTGGTGGGGAGGCGAAATAATCAGCACAATCAAAACTCAAAACCCCCTATTGCCAATAATAAGTCAGTGTCTTCTACCCACTCAGCGACTCCGTCACCCTCAACCTAAACCCCACCCACTCTTGCCCCACAGCCCAACCCTAGTCCGGCCATGACAAGTGCTCCACAAGTTGTTAATGTCATACTTAAACCATAAGAATCTATGTCCTTTGGGTTATCTTTCTTTCAAACACAAACTTGACAACCGCTTTCAACAAGCATTTTGGCGATGAACCCAAGAGAAATCCCTCCCTCCTCTGCAGGCAATCGATTAGTTGTTTGAGGAGTCCTCCTAGCAGCGAGGATAATGAGTTTACTCAGCCGAAGAGGCCACCTGTTGTGATTGAAGAATTTTTGGCAAATCAACAACATAACACCTTCTTGAGCAACCATTTTGCAGCATTAGAGGGCCTAGAGGGCAAAACCACGAACCTTGATGGTTTCCAATGAATGTTTCCTCATGGAATGTACGTAGCTTGACAGACCCAACACGCAAGTAATTAGTGCGAGACAACTATCAGAAGTTTTTAGATATGCATATCTTGTGCCTGCAAGAAGTTAAGATTACCGGTTTTGCTCTGCAAATGGCATCCAACATCATCTGGCCCAGAGCTACCTGTCATATGTCCGGACATGAGGTGGGGTGTGCTGGGTCAATTACCTTGATAGCTCCTCTTTATACGTCCTTTGTGGTGGATTGGGGAGTGGACCCGTCTAATTGTGCTATCGAAACAATTTTTTATTTTTACGCGGAGATTCTTGGTATTATTAACATTTATGCTTCCAATGATGTTGTTGAAAGGACAACTCTTTGGAGATGGTTGGCAGATTCCCTCCCCATGGCCCATTGGGTTATCTATGGGGATTTTAACATAATTGAATATGTAGAAGATGAATAAAGAGTCCTTCCACTTCTATTGTGTGTTGTTGAGAGAGAAGCCTGGTTTTATCTATGGAAGAGGTTTGCCCTGTTTGACCCGAACCACCACCGTTGGCGCTCATCTCCCACGGCTTGGTTTACTTGGTCTAACTTATGCCAAGGAACTAAATGAGTGCTCAAAAGACTAGATAGGGCCCTCCTTTTGGACCAGAATATCGTCTCTTATGCTCATAACTATGACCGCTCTGTGAGTGTGCTTCTAGATGTCCTCTCGGATCACCAACCCATCCAATTTACAGTCGAATGGTCTTCACCTTCCATTAAAATTTACAATAACCAGTTCTCCTGAATACTTCTCATCTCCATCATCCACAAACCCTTTGCCCACATCAAGAGAGTTTGGAATCGTGCCCCTCGTCCATCTAGGGACTTTGGATGGATTGAGTGGTGGGAAGTTGCCATCACCCTACACTGCAACCTTTCTTCGTTTTTTTGGAAAGCAGTTGGCCCTCGTTAGAAAACAATCAAATTTCACTTATGTTAGAGAATTCAATCATCTTTCCCAGTGTTAGAACAATCCCCTATGAATGAGTCTTTGTAAAACCAAGTGGCTACCCTCAAGCAACAACTTAAACTTGCCAGCGTTCAACAAGCCCAGGGAGCTCAGTTGCAAGCTCGCCTACACTAGGTCAAAATTGGAGATAGGGTCGTTTCCAAGGTTTTTTTCAATAAGCTCAGGGCTCGCAATTCTACCACTCAAATAAAAGCCATTAAGGATGTGGGAGACCATTTGACTAAGCTCCCAAACATCCATCAAGCTTTTGTTCAACATTATAGTCGAGTTTTTCAAGCTCAACCTTCCTCGAAGGCTCAAAACGTGACCTTCCTGTTAGGTTGTGGAGCTAAAAGCTTCACCAGGTTGCGAACAGGAGTTGCTGAAGTGTCACAAACACCGGCGTCGGTCATGCCAACCGACGTCGGTCAGGGGAGAGGCAGGAAGCTACCGACATCGGTCAAGATCGGCCGACGTCGGTCACCTCCAGGCAAACAGGGACCGACGTCGGTTGCCTGTGCGGTTCCAGAACTGCGAGTTGATGAACAGTCTGTTAACGAACAGGTTGTTTGCATGTTAAGAGGCTAATTTTAGTCTTGAGTTGCGTGTCTAATTATTGTAATTAAGAAAGTCTAATTATTGTATGCATGAGATCTATATAATAGACTCATGGGCTGTATTGTAAAAGCGTGCTAGAAAGCCATTGTGCTTGAAGAGAGAGCAAGAGTAGCTCCTCCTAGTTCCAAGGGGGTGCTGAGTGTGTATGATGGGGGAGAGTTGCAAGTTGTGCAAGTTCTGGTAGAAGATTCACCGAATTACTGGTTGAAGAATCATGAGGACTTGGTGAGGCAAGGACAAGGGTTCTTTAGGGTGTAGAGACATCTACATGGTAAGTAAGGTCTGTTGATTTGCAGATGGCAGCAAGAAAAGGGAAGATTTACTTAGAGTACGGTTGTGTTCTTGGTGTACTGGCAGCGTTGTTACTGACTGGTGGAGGTGAACAACTCTGTATTTGAGTTAATTGTTGTGACCGTGATAAGAGAGTGAACTGTTGAAGGAGAATTACAGGTGAACCCTAGAAGTGTGGGAGCTATAGAAGTGTGGGAAGAAGTGTGGCATCTTCTTTATTGTATTTTCTTCTGAATGAGTATTAATACAATTGGGTATTGTCTCTCATATCCTGTGTTGTTTCATATTTCTAGTTACTTATTATTCTGGTTAAATTCCGTGTTTAGTTGCTAATACAAAGGTAATCAAGTGTGCCCTTAGTGGGCAGTAGGATCCTGACAGTTGGTATCAGAGCTTTTGATTGGATTGACTAACAGGTGGTTCAGATCTGGTTAGTGTTTATTGATTACAAGGTACTCACAGGGTTTCTGATTGAGTGAGAGTATAGCAATGGCAGAAGAAAGTAAGCTACGAATGAAAAAATTGAATAGCACGAATGGTCAGATTGATGGAAAGAAAGAGCAGGTAAAGGAAGATTGTTGATCGGTAGAAGATCAGCGTGTAAAAGCAGATGTTGCAGGGGTTGTTGCACAGGTTGCTCTGAATAAAGTAGAATCTTGGTCTATAGATTCTGTTGCCTCTTTCCATGCAGCCCGAAATAGAGCATCTTTTCATGAGTATGTCTAGGGAGACTTTGGAGAGATTTATTTAGGGGTTGGTGAGCCTTGTCACATGGTTGGCAAAGGGAAAGTGAAGCTAAAATTGCAGACAGATAACACACGGGTGTTGAATGAGATCATGCAGGTACCAGTCTTGGAGATGAGTCTAATTTTTTCAGAAAAGTTAGGTGATGAGAGATATACAGTAACTCTCACAGCGAATGCACTTGAATTAGACGGTGGTAAGAAAGTAGGTATCCTTTATCTATCTACATATATTACTGATTCACCTTCTGTTGCAGAGATGTGGCTTTGTAGGCTTGGTCACATGTGTAAGAAGAGAATGTATGTTCTTAAGCGGAAGACAGATGTTTTTGACAAACTTAAGAACTGGAAAGCCTTGGTGTTCATGGAGGAGATGACGGACAGAGATCAGCTGAGGGGACTGAATTATTCTGAGCAAGGTTGTGTTAATTTGAACAGGGGTTTGATTCAAGGTGAGCTAGCGGGTAAAAAGTCATCCCTCACAGGCGAACACAAGTATCGGCGTCGATCAGGAAGAACCGACGTCGAACAGACAGGGACCGACGTCGGTCATATGCAAATCAGCAGAGTCGGTGGTGTGGGGCAGCAGGAACAGACGTCGATCATACAGAAATTGACGTCGGCAGAAGGGACACTGGCGTCAGTCAGAGAACCGACGTCGGCAAACAAGGTCAGTAGCAGGGAACCGATGTTGGTCGGGTGCAGATTGAGAGATGGCCGAGATCGGTCACTGGAACGGATGTTGGGCGGACAGCGAGCTGTCAAGGAGTCTCAAATGCCCATATGGAGGACTGAAAGGGTAAGTGGACCTCATATTCGTTGTTCACCTTCTTACTTGTTGCTTACTGATGGTCAAGAACCAGGGAAACGTGAAGAGGCAATGCAAGTAGAATCCAAAAACAGTGGGAGTATGGCATGAATTCTTCAGAAGAGAACCAAGCGAGAGTTTTGGTAGAGTTGCCAGTCGGAATGAAAGCACTGAAAGACGAATGGATTCCCAAGTTGAAGAGAGTGGATGGATACGTGAGATGGAAGGCCAGGGTACATGGTTTTGAGGAAGCTGCAGGACAGTGGTACAGGTTTTGACAGGGGGATGACAAAGCAGGGCTTTAGTCAATGTCAGTGTAACTATTGTGTTTGTCTTACCAGGGTGGATGATGGCCGCGACATTATCCTGATACTGTATGTGGATGGTATGCTTGGAACAGGTTCAGACATACAGGGTTTTGCTGAGCTAAAGGTAAGGTTAGTTTAGTGGTGTGCCATGAAGGATTTGGAGCAGCGAAATTCTTTGGCAAGAGTAATCATAAGAGACATAAAAGATCACAGGTTGATTTTGTCTCCAGTGGGAGCTGATGTGAAGAAGGTGTTGGCAAGGTTCAAGATGCGGGTTGCAGAATCGGTAAGCACACCAAGGGCTGGACAGTTCAAGCTGAGCTTAGAACAGTGTTCGAAATCACATGAGGTCTGGTGTAGACCTGAGTTTTCTCAAGCAGTGGGAGTTGTCAGAGAGTTTGGAGCCAATTTGGGGAAGGTGGATTCTCAGGTATCTGAGAGGGACCAGCAGCAGGGATTCATGTTATGCAGGGTCAAGGTCTTCACTACATGGAGTTGTAGGTTCGGATGTGGCAGGTTACTTGGATGACAGGAGGTGCACCACAGGGTGTGTGGTGGTTGGTCTTCAGGATTGAACTTGAAGAGGGATACAAGCCAGAAAATGAATTAGACGAAGGTACAGGTATAGGTACTGGTACAGGTGTCGATGTTTATCTCCAAGTGAGAGATTGTTAGGTTGTGGAGCTAAAAGCTTCACCAGATTGCGAACAGGAGGAGTCGCTGAAGTGTCACAGACACCGGCGTCGGTCAAGCCAATCGACGTCGGTCAGGGGAGAGACAGGAAGCTACCGACATCGGTCAGGTTCAGCCGACGTCGGTCACCTCCAAGCAAACAGGGACCGACATAAGTCTCCTGTGCGATTCCAAAACTGCGAGTTGACGAACAGTTTGTTAACGAACCGGTTGTTTGCATGTTAAGAGGCTAATTTTAGTCTTGAGTTGCGTGTCTAATTATTGTAATTAAGAAAGTCTAATTATTGTATGCATGAGATCTATATAATAGACTCATGGGCTATATTGTAAAAGCATGCTAGAAAGCCATTGTGCTTGAAGAGAGAGCAAGAGTAGCTCCTCCTAGTTCCAAAGGGGTGTTGAGTGTGTATGATCAGGGAGAGTTGCAGGTTGTGCAAGTTCTGGTAGAAGATCCACCGGAGTACTGGTTGAAGAATCATGAGGACTTGGTGAGGCAAAGACAAGGGTTCTTCAGGGTGTAGAGACATCTACATGGTAAGTAAGGTCTGTTGATTTGCAGGTGGCAGCAAGAGAAGGGAAGATCTACTTGGAGTACAGTTGTGTACTTGGTGTACTGGCAGCGTTGTTACTGACTGGTGGAGGTGAACAACTCTGTATTTGAGTTGATTGTTGTGACCGTGATGAGAGAGTGAACTATTGAAGGAGAATTACAGGTGAACCCTAGAAGTGTGGGAGCTCTAGAGGTGTGGGAAGAAGAAGTGTGGCATCTTCTTTATTGTATTTTCTTTTGAATGAGTATTAATACAATTGGGTATTGCCTCTCATATCCTGTGTTGTTTCATATTTCTAGTTACTTATTATTCTGGTTAAATTCCGTGTTTAGTTGCTAATACAAAGGTAATCAAGTGTGCCCTTATTGGGCAGTAGGATCCTGACACTTCCAAACTTGCCTGGATGTTGTTTTCTGCAAAATGTCCCCTTCTCAAAAGGTGCCCTATGATCAATTTCTATCCATAGAAGAACTACATCAAGCAGCAATGGTCATGGCTCAAGACAAGGCTTCCGGGGTTGATGGTTTCCCCTTGGGAGTTCTACCAATCTATTTGGGATTGTGTTGACCCTAATCTTCACAAAGTCTACTTGGAAGCTCTTTCCCAGGGCTCACTGGGCAAACTCATCAACAAGGGTAATATCAAATTTATTCCCAAGACCGGAGATCCTGAGATCATTTCTAGTTGGCAACCTATCACCCTTCTGAATGTCTCCTAAAAGATTATAGCCAAAGCTTTAGCCCTCAGAATTAGGTATATGCTTCCACTTATCATTTAATTTGAACAAACAGGGTTCAATCAAGGGAGATACATCTTGGATAACATCCTCGTAGTTTGGGAAGGCATGGAGTGGGCTCGTACCTCCAAACAGAAAGCTATGTTCATCAAAATTGATTTTGAGAAGGCTTATGACAGAATTGAATGGCCTTTCATTCTTGTCGTGCTGCAAGCTTTAGGGTTTGGCCCCAAGTTCATTCTCTTTGTGCAAACCCTTTTCCAAGATGCTTCTACTTGCATTACTATTAATGGCCATCAATCTAAGAACTTTGGGTTGTTCCACTCTATCAAAAAAGGTTGCCCCCTTACTCCCTCTCTTTATGTACTTGTTGTTGAGGGGTTTGGATACTTGTTAAAGGACTATACTAACAAAGAGCTTGTCAAGGGCATTTATTTGCCCAGTTAATGGGCATTTGTTGATGATTCTTTTCTAACCCTTCAAGAGGATGAGCAAGTGGTTCATAATGCCATGGAATTCCTCCAAATATTTTGTTCAACCTCCGGATCTAGCATTCAGTGGACCAAAATGCAATGTTACCGAAGTGTTACCGACAGAGTTATGACCCTCTACCTTCTTGGCTCAATGCTTATCAATGGAAATTGATCGCCCATGGTGAAATGTTCAAGTTGCTACACATTCCCTTTGTTTTTTAGGTCCCTCCAATTGACCTCTGAAACTATGTGATCCTCAAGTTGAGAAAAGATTATCCTATTGGATTACTAAACCTCTCCATGGCTAGCAAGTTTCAAATTTGTTCCAAAGTTCTTTCAGCTACTCATGTTTACTATTCTTCTTGTTGGGCTCCTTCAAAAACAGCATACAAGAAGCTGGAAAAATGCTCAGATATTTCTTGTGGGCCAACACAGAAGGCAACAAAGGCTTCCATCGAGTGGCCTAGGACATTTGTTGCCAACCCAAGGTGGCTGGAGGTCTTGGGCTAACTGACATAGCTAAGCAAGGCCTTGTTCTATGTGCAAAGTGGATTATCAAAGCCATAAACGGACAAGAGGCCTAGAAAATTCTTCTTAGAAATTGCATCTCTTAAGGAGCCCCTTAGGGTATAAAGGTCTAGAGGAATCTAGGCTTTTAAACCAAGCTGATTACCATGGGCACTATTAAGATCACTAGGACCTTTGTTGTCAAAATCATTTGGAAGGCATGGGAAACTATCAAACCATGGTTGAAACCTTTGGCTTAAGCCCCCAAAATTAAAGCTCTGAGACTGTATCGTCGAGGCATTAAGGCTTTGAGAGATATTTTTGACAAACATACTAGATCTTGGTTCATGTGGAAGGTCCTCAAGGCTAAGTTTAAGTTAAACACCCAAGATTTCGAGTCTATCACTAAAATTCAGATGGTTGAGCCAGATTATGTCTTGCACAAAATTGGTCTCACTGAGTCCCCTCCGTGCTGGAAGGATTGGAACCGGTCCACAACCACACCTATGCTTCGGTACAAACCTCGGCTTGGTTATCAGTGGCTTTCCCCAAACAACCCTCCCTGGAAGTTGCTCAACAAGCAATGGCACCTTACCAACCCCCCCTTATATGGAATAGGAGATTTACTTGGAGCTTGATTTACCAAGGCCTCTGTGTGGGAAAAAGACTGCTTCACATGGGGATATCTCCACCCATATGCTCAGCTTGTGGTCAATCTGAGTCCCTCAAGCACATTTTTTGGTTTTGTGTGAGCGCTCAAGATCCCTGGAATTGGATTCATTCATTCTTCAAACCCTATAGCCCTGAACCTTTATCTTGGCATACCATTCTTATAGGGGATTTTGTTGGCCTGCCTACAAAGTTCAAACAAAATTGACATATTTTTTGCATTGAAATTATTTTTATGCTATGGAAAGACATAAATGTTGCTACTTTAATAAAGATATCCTAGCCATAGATATTACTATTTCTAATCAAATCTTTTTGCTCTCTAATGAGATTTGAGTACAAGCCGAAAAAATGGAAATGGAGGTTCGGCATCTCCACACTCTTCTCAAGCACTAGGGTTGTGCTCCCTGCATTGTCTCCAATGGAGGATCCTCAGCAGAATGACTAGCCCAGAGACTAGTCTTGGAGAGGTCGTGGCCAAAATAAGAGCCGCAACCACCACAGATCACAAAGTTACTCTGGTTTCTCCCCCCATTTCCTCCTCCCAAGTGAGGTTTCTCTCCCTCTGGTGGATATGGAGGGCGACCATCCTCCACTGGTCATGTTGGGTTTGACCCTCTGGGCAAAGCAAGGCATGACAAATTTTCCAAACTAGCTCTTGCAATCTCCCCCCCACTACGAGCAGAATGAAGAAAAAGAAAACAAGCAAGAAGATGGTTGGTCCTTACCTAATACCTCTTCCCCTCACGAGGGCGATTGGGGAGATAAGCCTAATAGTCCTCCTCTGTCGCCGCCTCCATCTTCGGGTCTAGTGGCCCCAACTGCTTGATATGCTCTCTTTTTATGCTTTGTTTTGTTGATGTCAGCCTGATGTAATCGTTATGTTGTTTATCTTTTTTTGGGGTGTGGTGACTTTAGAGTGTGTTTCCATACCATCCGTTGTTCTATTGATCTTGTATTATGTTTTATTAGTAATATGATGCAAGCTTCAATAAAAAAAACACTAACAAAAACAATACATGCTATAAATCAATTGACCCAACAAACCCCCTCAATCCAAAAAAGTATAAAAGAAGATGATTTGGAGCTATGACTATGAAGTCATCAAAAGTCTCTGTTGCATCTGCAAACTAACACATTTACATCATGGTACTAATCAACCAATGTTGCTCCATACAAAAGCCCACTACCCCGCGACTTATGGCATGAATTATGAACACAGTCAAAGCCTACTCATCCCATTTGACCATTTTGTACTGTATTGCAGTAGAACACAATCAAGCCCTGCTCAACTACATCAATCTATTGAAATATTGTCATTGATGTCAAAGGAATTGTAATTGATGCCAATGGAATTTGCCAACAGAAATGTCAAAGGAATTATAATTGATGTCAATAGAATTGCCAATGAAATTATCAACGTAAATGTCAACCGAAATGTCGACTGAAATGTCAACAGGCACATCTTTTGGTGAAGAGGTGCCTCTTGGATGGGACCCTCCTTTGTGAAGAGCCTTTGGAGGCTGTATAAGGTGGATAAAAAATTGGAAAACATATGAGAAATAGTTCTTTCCATCATTCAAGCATAAGCAGATATTTGTGGAGAAGAAGAGGATATTGAATTTGTCATCATTCGTTGATGAAACAACAATAGTAAAGTGGAAGATTGTTTCAGTGGAGGTCGGTGCCTCAAAACAAAGAGATTAATGTCTCTTGCTAAGTCGGTTCTTGGCGGTGGGGATTGGTGCCTCCAAGTAGGTTGGTGCCTACGAAATTTTGTGAAAGGATTATTATTTTATGGTTGGACTTGGACAGTAGATCCAAGCAACTCTGCTTTATGGTTTTTCCCGAGAGAGGGTTTTCCACATAAATCTTGTGTTGCTTAATAATTAGATCTTGTGTGAATGCTTTCTTTGTGAACATTAATTTTTGAAAGTTAAAGTTTTATTATACATTGATTCAACCCCCCCACTCTCAGTGTATTATATGCTTAATAATTGGTATCAGAGCAGTTCCTTCAAAATCGGTCTAACCGCTAGAAGGTAAATCCCATGAGCACACATGGTTAGTCATCATGTACAGGAAGGTTTCTCCACAAACAAGGCTCCATTGTTTGACGGAACAAACTATGCATTCTGGAGTATAAGGATGTGTATTTATTTAATGGCCCTTAGTTTTGATATCTGGAAAATAGTGGTGAATGGATATGTTACGCCAACAACTCCACCAACAAATCCAGACGAAAAGAAGGTTAGTGAGAATAATGCCAAAGCCATGAACGTTATTTTGTGTGGCTAATCAGAATCAAAGTTTGTCAAGATTATGCAATGCGATTCAGCAAAGGAAATGTGGGACAAACTTCAAAACATCTATGAAGGTGACAAGAAAGTGAAAAAGGCAAAACTCTAAACTCATAAAAAACAATTTAAGAGCTTGAAAATAAAAGATGAAAATGTTGAAACATATCTTCTTCATGTGGATGAGATTGTTAACACCATTAGAGGACTCGACGAAAAGGTTGAAGAATCCATGATCGTTCAAAAAGTGTTAAGCTCACTTCCCTTGAGATTTGATGCAAAAAAATTGGCTATTGAAGAAATAAAGGACTTAGACTCATCAACAATGGATGAATTGCATGGGATTCTTACGACATATGAAATGATAACTGAAAAGGAAAAGCCATATGAAAAGAAAGCAGCTTTTAAATCTTCAAAGAAAGCGAAGAATAAAAAACATGAATCAAGCGATGACACTAGTGATGAACAAGATGAAAAGGAGGCCCTTTTTGTAAGAAAACTTAGGAAAGGATTAGGCAAATACAAAGGTAAGCTACCTTTTAAAGGTTTTAATTGTGGTAAAATAGGACATTTTGTTGCTAGGTATCCACATAAGAATGATAGTGATGATGAAAAAAATCGTAATGAGAAAAGGAATAAGAAGGAAAGCAAACCTCAATATAAGAAAAGCTCAAAACAAAACGAATATAAGAAAAAGTTTGGTAAGCACAAGAAAGCCTCTATTCCAACAAGGATAGTAGCTCAGTTGAGGAAAACAATGAGAGCATATCAGATAGTGACATTTAAGAAACTCTGTTCATGGCTATAGAAATAAAAAATGATGCCTCTACAAGTGAAGACACCTTGGAAGAGGAAGAAGATGTCGAGGTAGATCTTGAAAAAGAACTCATGTGTGCCTTAAGCGAGATCAAGCAGCTTAAGAAAATAAATTTGAAGCAAAAATTGCAGCTGCAAAAATATGAAAAAGAGGATTTTGATTCAAGAGCAAAAAATGTCCCAAGACCTTGAGGAATCCAAAACAATTATCATCAACCTCAAGATTCAACTTGAAGAAGAAAAAAGTATTGAAGAGGAGGTGCGAATCCAATTAAGCAAAAAGGAAGAAAATTGTGAGAGGTTAGAATCCGAGATTGTCTCCTTGAAGAAGGAACTAGAGAAAACAACCACCAAGTTGAACAGAAGCCTCAAATTTGAAAAGAGTACCGAGATCTTAAATGATATCATAAATGGGCAGAGGTCACTATTTATAAAGACTGGTCTTGGATATAAAGAAAATCAGATGGCCAACAAAGAAGATCACAAAGAGACACCAAAGAAGGTAAATGAGGAAGAGAGAAAAAGCTATGCAGATGTTCTCAAAAGTCCTATCAGCAAGAAGAAAGAGAATCAAGTCCCACAGAAAACAAGCACTCCTCCAAAAGATAACAAGGACATTCAAAAAAGTTCTTTCCTCCAAGGTAGGCACACATGACCAGGTTCCAACATTTTTTATTTGGTTATTGTTTTTCATGTAATCATTTTGGGCAGAGAGCAATGGAGTGTAGAGCACATGCAAGAAATAGGTAATCATTGGGCAATGGCAAAAGCACTTATGGAGTTTCAAGTAGAGACTATAACTCATTTGCCCCGTTATCGAATTACAAAGAGAATAACACTGTATGTTATAATTGTAATAACTATGGACATATATCACAATTCTGTAGAAGTGTTGTTGTAGAACCCCCTAGACAAAACAAGAAAGTGAATGCTCCTATGGTAAAGAAAAGAGAACCTACAAAAATCTGGAAACAAAAGCAAGAGGAAGTTAATCAAGACAAGGAGAAATCTATGCTTGTGCAAACAGTTTTTCATGCACAAAACGAAGGGCAACAATGGTATATTGATAATGGATGCTCAAGTCACATGACTGGGGACAAAAGCAAATTTCTCTCCTTGAAGGAAATGAGTGAAGGCATGGTAAAATTCAGAGATAACGCAACGGCAAGAATAGCTAGAAAAGGTACCCTTAGCCTTGATAATGGAAAAACAAAAACAGAAAATGTATTGTATGTTGAAGGCTTGAAGCATAACCTTTAAGTGTCAATCAAATGTGTGATCAAGGACACACTCTCATGTTTTATGCTCAAGGTTGTGAGATCAAGAAATCAGACAGGAAAATTAATTGCAAATGCACACAGAACAACAAACAACCTATACATACTCAGTGAAGTTAAAAGAGAGAAATGTTACGAGTTAAATTGATGAAAGCTAGCTATGGCATAGAAGGATGGGCCATATGAACTTCGATAATCTAGTGAAAATCAGCGCTAGGCAAGTCGTAAGAAATATGCCAAAGATTACAAAACCATCAAACATTCTTTGCAAGCAATGTCAACATGGAAAACAAACAATAGTGAGTTTCAAGTCACAAAAGTACTCAACCACCAAGCCATTGGAATTGATTCATACAGACCTCTGCAGGCCTACAAGAACGCAAAACATACAAGGTCGGAGCTACTTTATGTTGTTCATTGATGATTATTCCAGAATGACATGGGTTTCCTTTCTAAAAGAAAAAACTACGACATTCGAGAAGTTTAAAGCTTGGTTGAAAATGATACGAAATTAAAGATCAAGTGCTTGAGATCAGATCGAGAAGGTGAGTTCATCTCAAATGTATTCAACGTTTTTTGTGAGCAGCATGGAATAAAAAGGCATTTCTCAGCTACAAGGACTCCACAACAAAATGGAGTTTTAGAAAGAAAGAATCGAACTATTCAAAAAATGGCTAGAATAATGTTAAATGAACCTAAGCTATCAGACAGGTTTTGGAGAGTAGTTAACACTGCAGTCTACATTTTGAACAGAGGACAAATCAGAGTAAACAATAGCAAAATCTCTTATGAGTTATGAAAGAGTAGGCCAACATCAGTGAAATATTTCAAAGTGTTCGAGAGCAAATGCTTCATTAAGAGAGATGAAAAAGACTTGGAAAAGTTTGACTCAAGCGCTGATGAAGGTATTTTTCTTGGATATTCCTCAAAAAGTAAATCTTATAGATGCTATAATAAAACGTTGCAAACAACCGTAGAAAGTGCCAGTGTAAATATGGATGAAACAAGACTTCAAAAAGTAAATACACAAACAAATGATCGTTTAGAGGAACTAGACTTCAAAAATGAAGAAAAAGTAGAAAAACAAGAAGAAATGGAGCGGGAAGACACAAAGGCACCCTCTCAATTTGTTCAAAAGCGTCATTCTGAAAGTCAAATTATTGGTGATATTGATGTTGGGGTACAAACTAGAAGAAGATTTGTAAGTACACATGAGCAAGTAAACTTCTCCTTGTTATCCAAAATAGAGCCCAAAAATTTTGCAAAAGTTAGCAATGACAAGCATTGGATCAATGCTATGGAAGAAGAATTGAATCAAATTGAGAAAAATGAGACATGAGAACTCATTCCTAGACCAAAAGACAAGAATGTAATTGGTACCAAGTGGGTGTTCAGCCAAGTAACAAAAAATAAAGCAAAGTTGGTTTGCAAGGGCTATGCTCAAGTGGAAGGTATTGATTTTGAAAAAACCTTTGCCCCTATTGCAAGATTATAAGTCATTAGAATGTTTTTGGCATATGCTGGTTTTAAGAACTTCAAAGTTTATCAAATGGATGTGAAATCTACTTTTCTAAATGGCAAGTTAGAGGAAAAATTATATATTGAACAACCAGAAGGTTTCATTCTATCAGAAAACAAGGACTATGTGTGCAGATTGAAGAAGGCACTATATGGGCTCAAGTAAGCCCCCACAGCCTGATATTCAAGGCTTGATAAATATCTACAAGAACAAGATTTTAAAAGGGGAATTGCTGATGGTAATCTCTATATCAAGACTGAAGGTGAGAATCAATTGATTATTGTGGTATATGTGGATGATATCATTTTTGGAGGAAATAGTGAACGAATGTCCCAAGCGTTTGCAAAAGATATGCAAACGGAGTTTGAAATGTCCATGTTGGATGAGTTGTCATTTTTTCTTGGTTTGCAAATTTCTCAATCTAACAAATGAATATTTATCTCACAAACCAAGTATATAAAGGAGATGTTGAAGTTCCGAATGGAAGATTGCACACCTATTAGCACACCCATGGTTACAGGATGCAAGTAAAGATGATCACTCTCCTGAAGCGAATCAGACGCTTTATCGATCCATGATTGGCAGCTTGTTATACACCATGGCATCAAGGCCAGACATCATGCAAGTTGTAGGCTTGGTAACACGTTTTCAAGCAGCCCCAAAAGAAACACATGTGCAAGCGGTCAAAAGGATATTCAAATATCTAAAAAGCACTTTGGATTATGACTTGTGGTATCCAAGAGGTGAAGATTTCATACTAACAACATACACAGATGCAAATTGCATAGGAAGTGTTGATGACAGAAAGAGTACAAGTAGAGGAGCATTCTTTCTTGGCAAAAATCTAATGTCATAGCCAAGCAAAAAGCAGCCTTTTGTTTCTTTATCTACTAATGAAGTAGAATACATAGCAGCAGTGTCTTGTTGTACACAAGTCCTTTCGATAAAACAGACGTTGAAAAATATTAAGATAGAATATGAACATCTAATCTCAATACTTTGTGATAACACTAGTGCAATAAACATTTTGAAGAATCCGGTTATGCACTCTAGATCAAAGCACATTCCAATCAAGTATCACTTCTTGAGAGAACAGGGTGCAGATCAACAAGTAAAGATGGAGTACGTTGCCACAAAGGAACAGATAGCAAATATCTTCACGAAGCCCCTCCCAAAAGAAACTTTGAGTTTTTAAGGCATAAATTGGGAGTGATCCATTCTTCATCTAGTCTTTAAATCCGTTAAGAGAAGCATGGATTAAGGAGGAGCTAATCATTGCATTATTCAACTCCATGGATATTTTGGTGATATACATTGTGATTGTGTTATATGTCTATTTGCCATTGATGTCAAAGGGGGAGAATTAAATAAAGGGGGAACAAAGGAGAACTACAACAAGAGGGATTTCATATGCTATTTTTTTACAGGATTGCCATCAATGACAAAGGGGGAGATTGTTGAAATATTGTCATTGATATCAAAGGAATTGCAATTGATGTCAACAAAATTGTCAGCAAAAATGTCAAAGGAATTGTAATTGATGTCAATGGAATTGCCAACGAAATTGTTGACAAAAATATCAACAAAAATGTCAACGAACACATCTTTTGGTTAAAAGGTGCCTCTTGGATGGGACGCCTCCTTTGTGAAGAGCCTTTGGAGGCTATATAAAACAGATAAAAGATTGGAAAACATATTTTCCATCATTCAGGCATTAGCATTTTTTTTGTGGAAAAAAAGAGATTGAATTTGCCATCATTCGTTGATGAAGCAACAATAGTAAGGTGGAAGATTGTTTCAGTGGAGGTCGGTGCCTCAAAACAAATGGACATGTGTCTCTTGCTAAGTCGGTGCTTGGCAGTGGGGATTGGTGTCTCCAAGTAGGTTGGTGCCTATGTAATTTTGTAAGAGGATTATTATTTTACGACTAGATTTAGACAGTAAATCCAAGCAGCTTTGCTTTGTGGTTTTTCCCGAGGAAGGGTTTTCCACGTAAATCTTGTGTTGCTTAATTATTAGATTTTGTGTGAATACTTTCTTTTTGAACCTTAATTTCTAAAAGTTAAAGTTTTATTATACATTGATTCACCCCCCCTCTCAATGTATCGTTTCGTTGTTGTTTCCCCTTTTTTTTGGTGTGGTGACTTCAAAGTGTGCTTCCATACCACCCATATTTTTATCGATCTTGTATTATGTTTTATTAGTAATATGATGCAAGCTTCGATTAAAAAAAAAAACACTAACAAAAACAATACATGTTATAAATCAACTAACCCAACAAACCCCCTTAATCCAAAAGAGTATAAAAGAGGATGATTTGGAGCTATGATTATGAAGTCATCAAAAGTCTTTGTTGCATCTGTAAACTAGCATTTACATCGTGGTACTGATCAACCGATGCTGCTCCATACAAAAGCCCGCTACCCCATGACTTGTGGCATGAATGATGAACACAATCAAAGCCTACTCATCCCATCTTACCATTTTGTACCGTATTGCAGTAAAACACAATCAAGACCTACTCAACTACATCGATCCACAAAAGGTCTCACACAGAAACCTATCGCTACAACCACACACGACTAATAGAAGCCATGCAGTATTTTCCCCTATCTGACGAGACGTGAGAAGTATGTAGCAAAAAAACTAATCCAAACAACTCTTTGCTCCTCATCATGAATATCAATGAACTGAAGAAAACCAAAACTAAACTGAAAGCAACAAAATCCAAGCCAAAACTACCACTATAGCAAAACCTTATCATTAAGTTAACAACTTGCTCGAGATGGGTGAATCTTTGTGTACTCATAACGGAAGTCAGCATCGAATCATCCTCTTTTATACCCCTTTAACTCAAGGGGGATTTGTTGGGTCGGGTGATCCATCACATGTATTGTTATTGTTTTATTAGTACTTTAGTATGATATTTGAATAAATGTATTTGGGGCATGTTTCACTTTATGTGACACCCCTTTTTAGTGAATTAGCATTAGCTTAGTAATATGTTAGTTATTTGTTAATAAATTGGTTTCACGGGTGGTTGAACCCATTGGACCATTAAGTCCCATTAGTAAACCTCCCAAAAGCTTATAAAAACTTTTTTGGAAGGTAAAAAACTAAATTGGTTTACTAATGAATATATTTCTATTATACCTCCATTTATGGCCCTAACAGTGGTATCAAAACCATGTGAAGGAGGATTAAAGACACGGTTGCAATCTTGAGGATTGAAAACGTGAAGGAGAGAGGAAACAAACAATGACAAGAGGTATGAAGCTCTGATTACAATCTCCAATATTTATTTATTTTTGCTTGCAAATCACCCAAAGCATTCAAAAATCAGTATTGTATGGCCAAAACTTCCAAAAAATTAGTATTGTACAGCCCAAAGCTTCCAAATATTCAAATTGTATAGCCTGAGATCAATTTAACCCCTATTTGTTGTTGTATATGGTCAAAACCTCCATTTGTACAACCTTGTATGGCCCACAGAAATAGAAATTGGTGTGTTGGTTTTCTATCGTAGTTTTACAACGTTCCAACCCTCAAAAATCAATTTGCACAACACCGAGAAAGGGGTGGGCAAACCTTTGGTGCTTTGCAGGATTGTTGTTCCTTATTGCCATATTATTCCCTATCCATCTAGCTCCTAAAACCTTTCTCTAAGCTATCTCTCCTTCCTTGCACATTCCTCTAGTATTTTCCTCTTTCTATCCTTCTTTCCCTTGCTTAGTACCTTTTTTTACCTGTTCAGTAAGCTAGGTCGACTGGTCGACCTAGCACAATCTGGGGTCACTTTAGCTCTTTAGGCCTAGTTTACATCTAGCCGACCTAGCACAAACTTCAGGGATTAGCCCAATAATGTGCTAGGTTGACCCGGTCGACCTAGCACGGCCGACATGTCCGAGTGATTTTCGAGTCAGATACTCTTATATATACAAGGTCATTTCGATCGTTTCCATATGAAGGCAATCAGGAGTTATTATTCGTTCGCGCTTCTTCACAATTTACTCTTCCACCATTCTACTTGAGGAGTCTTAGCTTAGGTTTCTTATTTGGAGAATCTTAGTCTTGTGGATAGGTCTTGGATGCTCTGGCCTAACAAAGTGATCCTTACAAACCACAACAACCTCTTGCTAAGCCCCATTGGCCAAGGGAGAGATTGAGTCACGACAGGTTCACATTCAGGTTAAGTATATTTTTTGTTCTCCTCTCTTTTAGTAGATAGAAGTAGCATAAGTGTTGGCTCGAATAATATTACTCCTCATATTCCATGTATTAGGGTGTTACTCATACTTTATTTGAAGTTCCCTATACATGTATTTGATTGCTTTGCATCTAACCCCTTACTTTGTGCCACAAGCTTTGGTGAGCACTAGATTAATTTACTTTTCTTGTTATTAGATTAGTTTACTTTCTTGTTTATTGTCATAAGTGAATATAGAAACCATAGGACTCGTTTAGGGTTGTTGTGTGATAATGTTAAACTGTAGGCTTTGGAACCCTGCCTAGCATGATGTGTTGTGACAGATGATATAAGTGATCTAATTGGGTCTGGAGGATCCTCATATTGGTCATGCTCCTGCTTAACAAGTGTGTGCCCCAATCGGAAGTGTAAGTGTGATCTATCTTATCCGATCCAGGATTGATTCATGCGCACCATGCAATTCCGATTGCATACAAACTTGAATGCTTCCATTTTCCACCACTCTTTAGTTGACATTGACACTTCTTTAGCAACACGTAGCTTAGCTAGTAGAAGTGGAGAGCATGCTAGCCCATGTGACTCTAATGAACGACATCATGATGTCGATGTTGATGCTCTCAATGAAGAGCAAGATGGATATAAGTATTAATTTCGATGTAATATTTTGTAATTGATATTTATGACTACCATGACATTTGGCATTTGGTTAATACTTTTCAGGTTATTTGGTTTTTTATATGCATACTATGTGGTTAATGTCACTAATTTCCTATTTATTAGGCTAGAATTTCTATTATTTATATTTTTTATCTATAATTTGTATGACCATACCCAAGACAAAAAACAAATTGTTGTACTGGCAAACCCGGTTATTCAAACCCGAACCGAACCTGAATCAGCTGCTTGGTATCAAAGGTATCAAGAGATAAATTAGAAGTGTGAAGCAACCTATGACCAACTTGCACCTACAAGAAACTGCTTCGGCCAAGGAAACTAATAAAGATGAGCAGCCCATCCTAGTAGTAAATGAAGAAACTTCCCACCTATTCTCCTATCCTAGTCGGTCCTCAAAACAAAATTTTACCACCCCTCACCCTCTCAAGGGCAGATCTTTCAAGGATATGCTTAGGCCTATGAGGAGCACTAAGTTTTGCCCCCAGGATGCAACTGGTTCGCAAGCCCGAATACACCGGACCATTCGCCCTACCTTTCTCTTGAGGCCATTTTGGCACAACACTTGTTATCTTGCTAACAATCATAAGAGGAATGTTGAGTACTCCCCTGTGGCTAGTTCTCTCGAAGAGATTCATACCAACCCAAGGCCCATTCCATCTGCACCTGCCCATTCTAAAAAGAATACATCAAAGCCTTAACTTCCATTAATGCTAATCTGAATGCATTGCTCACAGAATACATTGCCATGCATGGCCTGCATAACCCTGTTCTAGAAAATAGCATTTCAAGTATGGAAAGATGCAGAGTCTCCTTGGCTAATGTGTTCAAACAGCAAAATATTTGTATTGATAATTATCGAAAGGATCATTTTCTGCACTCTCGCTCATCAACTCTGTGAGGAAGGTTGTCAGCAAAGAAAGCTTTTCCCCCTCCTCCAAAGAGAAAAGCTTTCCATGATTGACATCATTGACATGGAATACTGGTCTGTTCATCCCAGGACAGAGGCTGCTGTAATACAAGGAAGCAACCAGGCTGGACCTGATGGTATCAAGGGGCCTTACTTCAAAGGAAGCTAACTGTGTGGCTATGTACTTCCTCATGATCTTATTCTTATGGATATATTAGTACTTCTGCTCAGTTTCTTCCTGTTACTACAAGTTTCTTTTCTTCTTCTCTATGTTATGTTTGTATCATTTTTTATATCTCTATTAAGTTCTTAGGTCTTAGTTCCTCTTGCTGACTTGTTGGTTTTTACATTTTAGGCTTTCTCGGGGTTTCTCAATTGTCTCTGTTTTCACCTCACTGGCAGAGACTTTTGTTATGCAATATTTCACAGCATCTATCTATCCATCTATCTATATAGATAGATAGATATTATACCTTTTTTTTTAAATATAAGATAAGTAATTTGTTTGCAGCCCATTCAAACTGCTTGTTATCAAACTAAGAAATGACTTATCTTTTATATTATACCTTTTCAGATAAGTCATTTCTTAGTTTGATAACAAGCAGTTTGAAATGGGCTGCAAACAAATTACTATAAACAAAAAATTAGCACCGTTTCCATTTTTTGGGGAACAAACCGCACTTGTTTGACATAGGATGATTGATCAGCTAGTTTGAAGTGATTCCTATCATTATAATCTACTCCAAAGAATTTTGAAGAGATGCTGTTGTATCACATAGCATTACAAAATGCACAAAGATGTCCATTCAATCTAGACTAAAGAAATAAAACCTACAAAAACGACGAGCAATGACTATGCAAGTAACTAAACAGAAAAATGTGCACCAGAATCTGGGCAAATGCATATAGGGAAGAGTTTATACATTGCATATGGAACTATATATGACTAAATTTATGTGTATCCATCATGATTTAGTCCCCTGTATTGTCATGCTAAGAGGGGTTCAGCTTGAGCATTGGCATTCAAAAATGCACTTAACTTAAATGTCCTATTTATTTCTTATAATAAACATAGGAGTATAGTCACCTGATGACATATCTCACAAGTAGTATCTCCTTTCTCGTTGCACCATCGTTGTACACATTTTCTATGTGCATACTGCCAGAAAAGGGAAAAAAAGCTAATTATACCACTCATCTTGATACAATAAATTTTAGGCGTACAGAAATATGGTAAAGACAAGCCCAAATAAATACAACTTTCAAAAACCAAATAGACCAATTGTCTAAAAGTACAAAAACTATATATACCCAGATTTGGCAGAGATAAGCCGAAGCATATACAGAGCTGAAAAACACAAAGGAAAAACTTGGGAATTCTACCTTAAAAAACCACCTGTTGTGATGAGGTAATCTTGACATATACCCCAATATGGCAGACACTAACCCAAATAAATACAATGCTGAAAACCCCGAATATGAAAATGGAGTAATGTACCTTCAGAAATCAAATAGATAACTTGTCCTAATGTAATAATTTTATACGCCCGACTTTCTCAGAGGCAAACGTACACACAAACAATGTTACAAACTCAAAACCAAATAGACCACATGTCCCAATTCAACTAATTTCATACTCCCAAATTTGGCTGAGGCAAACCCACATACAATGTTGAAAACATTAAATATGAAAACGGGGAGTGCTACCTTCAAAAAATTAAATATAGCACTTATCCTAATGCAATAAATTTTGAAACCCCAAATTTGGCAGAGGTTGCAAGGCTGAAAATTCAAATACTGGAGAAGTAGAGCCTACCTTCAATATCCAAAGAGGCCACTTGTCCAAGCACAATAAATTTTCCACACCCAAATTTTGCAGAGACAACTATAGATATGAGCGACTCGGGCTTCGAAAAACAGTCAGACTGCATGTCCTAATGCTATAATTTTTCAAACCCAAATTTTGCAATAAAGCAAATTTTATACACCCAAGTTTGTTTGAGACAAACCTAATTGCACAAAGTGCTGAAAAATTCACATATGAAAATTGGGAAAGTGACATTCGAAAACCAATCAGCCCATTTTCCTACTACTCTAAATGCACACAGAAATTTGGCAGAAAATGTGGGTATCAAAATGGGGTATCCTACCTTCAGATAACCAAAGAAAGCCCTTGCTCCAATGCGATAAATTTTATACACCCAAATTTAGAAGAGGCAAAACCGGGCACATAGTGCTCAAAACCCCAATTTAACCACTTGTCATGCAATCGATTTGACATACATAAACCCCAAATCATACAATGCTGAGAACCCAAAAATGGAAATTAGTAATTTTACCAAAAACCAAACTTCGCGACAATTTTCAGATTACCCAATATTTGCAATTAACTCGATAGACCAAAATTTGGCATAGGCAAGCCCAATGATATATGATGTTGAATATCCCAAATGAGAAAAATGTCCAACTCTACCTTTAAGCTTCCTGTGCAGCCACAAGGCACCTCCAAATTCAGTGGCTCGTCATCCTCCTGGCAAATTCTGCATTCAACATGCTCTAAACTAGTCTCACCATTAAAATTATAAGCCTCCTGCTCATCAACACACAAAACCACTTGATCCTCCATTTCCGCAGTGCACCTGCAACTTCAATTCCTCTTTTTCAGCTAAAATCCCAAATGACAATGCATTGAAAACAGTGAACACTCAAACAAAAAATAACCTCCACTCTTCTTTCTCAGCTTAAATCTCAAACAACATTGCAATGAAACCACCCAAACAAAAATAACATCCAATCCTCTTTCTCAGCTAGAATCCAAAATGAAAATGTATAGAATTAGCCCAAACAAACAGAAAAACATAAGGCCTTGTAAATGATAATCATGAATGAATTATGAATTGGGTCATGACACCCGCTACTTGCTGAAATAGAATCCAACGAGAGAAAATTGATATTTCCAATATGGCGAGAATGGCAATCCATTTGGCCTTTGGCCGTTGAGAAGATCTCTCAGCAATTCATTGTCACGTCTCCAACTGTTTTTTCAATATGTTTTGTCGAGTCTTATAAATAGATAATGTTGATTTAGATGAGTGACAGGCAAGTATAGACAACTAATTGAGTTCGCCGCCTGCAATAAAAATCGCGGTTAAATACATATTTTAATTTGAAAAGAAGACCCAAAAGCTTATGAGGATGGGACCGTCCTTCCCCCAACCAAAAAATAAATTAATTAATTAATAAACTTCAATTGCCTTCAAGGTGCAAGTTATGTGTGAAGGGATTTGTCTTTATTTTTTCATTTTTTAAATTAAGTATTTATAAGTATGAAGTAAATGAGAAGTAATAATAAGTGAACTGAATTTTGTAAATTGATTTTTTGTATATATATTGAGAAAAAATATATTTATTATAAATATTGTCGAAGAGGTATTACAATGAATTTTGTTCTCTATTTTTTTTTAAGATTTACATATATATTATCTTTCATTTTTACATAACGATCAAATGTAAATGAAGGGTTCATATACATGCAATACAACGAACATACTCTTGACATGGCAATGAACGTTAATCTTTAATGATCAATAATGTCAATATCAATTTTTGCTTTATTGAGAATCATTCTTTATGTTTTATATATGGTTAGAACCTATGCCATTTTGATAGGAATTTGCGACAAAAGTCCCGTGTAATAAGAGGATTTAAAAAAAAAGTCACATTGCAAATATCCCATGGGGACCAAAGTATTTCTTTAAGGAAATAACCACATGCATGGGTAAAGAATGTGGGTTTGAATCTAGATTGTATACAGTGTAAACAATTTCTCTAATGGCTCCATTAACTAACCTTAATTTCACCTATAGATTGAATGTCACTATAATATTTTTTTCTTTACATATAAGCACAATTTGCTCGAGTTGAGTGTCATTGTGGTTTGTTGTCACCTGTTGTCTATTAAGTTCTACTTTTCATATTGCAAGTAGAATGTTCAATGATTTTAGCATTTGCTTGTTATGCAATGTTGTCAATTTGTTAGTTGCATACAAATGTGTTGACATTTTGAAATGTATATGTTCTTCTAGGTGCATGAAGATGATATTCTTGACATGAGCATTTTCCAGTTTTCTTTTTTTAGCTTTGCATTTCTAATGTTGGTTAATAAATTTCTAAATAACAGTTAATTTGTCATACATCCCTGCTAACAGAAATTTATGTGTAATGTTACAACTGTCAAATATTTGCCAAAGGGTGTGGCCAAATGACTTTTCTGCATACATTGGTATGTCTTTTACTGGGGGAAGTTGTTCCATATCAGCGAAAGTATAATTAAGTAATCTCCAAAATTGTTATTGTTATGTTAAGGAAATGCCTCGTCCAATTAGTTATTTATATTGCTCATCCTTTGTGGGCCTATGAAGTCTATTTCATCAATGAACACATATTCAATGTGTCTTATTTCTTCTTGGAAAATTATCAGTGCTTATCCTTCAAGTGCCTCCATTTATTGGATGGGAATGTGGAGGCTTGAATGTAATGTTATGCATCTATGTTAAATATTGTGACACCAATTAGAATGAGGAGAATTAGGGAAGATTTGCTTCTTCCTGCAAGTCCATGTAGGCCAAGTTTGATGTTGTTAATCAAGTAAGATATACATGTACATGTTGTTCCTTGTATAATCAATTGATTGGTGGAGCCTACGTGTTATTTTGGGCATGGTGTTGAACAATGTTGAAGGCTCTTTATTAGTTTACTGACAACTCATTTTGTAATGACTCATCTGTGTATTCAACATCTATATTTTAGGTGAATGTGTGTTGAGAATATATAAATGATTGTGTTGTTTTGTGTAGATTGAGTACACCTTATAATGATTCCAATTGTGTTTAGTGTCAAAATCACGAACCCAAGCATGTTGATGTCATCTATGTTAGTGTTGTATGATGGGTGGCTATAGGACAAGATTTCCCACTTGTGTGTTTCCACTTCCATCTGTACATCTTCTTGAATGTCACTAACATCGTTGCTTGATTCATCATTGTTGTTTTCTTCTGTAGAGATCCACTCAATATGCCATGGAACATACAAATCCTTGATTTGCTCCCTATTGTCACATGAAACTTATACCTGTTTGATTAATAAACTGATTTAGTGCAATAATAGGAACATCACCAAGGTGTGGGACCTTGGTTCCTTGGGATGAGTCTCTAGAGAAGGACAACTCCTGCCTAAACTGAGTGCGCTTAATGTATAATCAATTTATAGGACTAAAACACTACTTAACAGGGACTATTTACAACCTTAACTAAGTATTTATTCATGAAAATGGATAAAAATAAATTGAAAATCCAAAATGGTGATGCACCAATGTTTAGAGAACTCTTCAACTTACTTCAATCAACACAAGACAATATTTAGAATTGATAAATTACTCACTCAATCTTCAACTCATAAACCTTCTCAAATAAGTGCTTTGTGTGAAGGTAATAAGTCTAACATAGCATTAAGAGGGGTCATAGTTCACCTTGAAAAGGTTCAAATGGTGGGAATACACAACTAAATCTGCATAAACCTGATTATACACAACATACAACATATAAAATATAGTGATATACTTCTTGCATGAAGGTAAGAGGGATTGGAAACCAATACAATGCAAAACAATAATGTCCACAAGCAAATATCAACAACCCTGAGGTTAGACACAGCATTCAGTGATTGAAGAAATGCAATATCAGTTCTTTATTTATCTTAAGGCCAAATCATGTGTACAATATTCAAAAGAGCAAAAAAATTGTTACACCAAAGTAGAATAGAATTTTTGTTACACCAAAGTAGAGCGCTCCTTTTCAAATAATTTTTTAAGTCATATATAAATAATACAAGTGATTGAGAGAAGAAGATACAATAACTTCCAGTACAATCTTTTTATCCATCTGTCCCCTTCCCAAGGAATCCTTCTCGAGTCTTTCTCAAAGCAACTCTTCGAAGCTTTTCTTCCTCCTTATTTCAAATTGCCCTTCGGAATTTTCCGAAGGGGCACTTCTCTTCTTCCAAGTGCCCTTCGGACTTATCTGAAGGGACACTTTGTCTCCCAAGTGCCCTTCGAAAAAGTCCGAAGGGTCACTTTCCTTCATGTTTGCCCTTCAGAATTGTTCTGAAGGCTTCTTTCTCTTTGCAAAGTGCCCTTTGGAAAAATCCGAAGGGACACATTCAATTTCCAAAGTGCCCTTCAGAGTTTTTTGAAGGGTCACTTTTCCCAAAGTGCCCTTCGGACTTTTCCGAAGGGCCTTCTCTCTCCTCAAAGTGCCCTTTGGACTTGTCCGAAGGGCCAAACTTTTCTTCAAAGTGCCATTCGAAAAAGTTCCGAAGGGACACTTCGTCTCCCAAGTGCCTTTCGAACTTTTCCAAAGGGTCACTTTTCTTCAAAGTGCCCTTCGGAAAAGTTCCGAGGGGATACTTCATCTCTCAAGTGCCCTTCGGACTTTTTCGAAGGGTCACTTCCTCCCAAAGTGCCCTTTGGAAAAGTTTCGAAGGGACATTTCGTCTCCCAAGTGCCCTTCGGACTTTTTTCGAAGGTCACTTTCTTTTGCCAAGTGCCCTTTGGAAAAATCTGAAGGGTCACTTTCCGAAAGCCAAGACAAGCAAGAAGTCCGAAGGAATTCCTTCGGACAAAAAGCCCAAAGGAATAGAAAAGCCCGAAGGAATAGAGCTGCTACATTCTCGAAGGAATTGTGGAATTATCCCGTGACGTGCCGGGGGATGTCAAATTCAGAACAAGAAAATAGCCTTTGGGATTCAAAGGGAATGACGGGCCGAGGGACGTCAAAATCAGGGGCGAGCAATTAGCCGTTGGGAGTAATCGAGATGGAAAAGTCCGAATACTTCTTGCTGTAAAAATCCGAAGTAAAGGAGGCTTAAGAACTTGAATTACTGTGACTAGTGCAAATTGGGATTTTCCAAGTGCTCTACTTATGAACTTTATAAGTAGAGCAATGCCAAGAGTCCGAAGTTGTCAGACTCAGACAACTTGAAGTCATCAAGCAAGTGAGTTCCGAAGGCCCGAAGTAAAGTGGTTCGGAAAACCCGAATGAGTCACCAAAGAGCAAATCGGGATTTTCAAAGTACTTTGCTTATAAACCTTATAAGTGGTTCAGAAAACCCGAATGGGTCTACCAAGTTCAAATTGGGTTTAAGCAAAGGCTTTGCTTATGAACTTTATAAGCAAAGTAGCTTAGAAAACCCGAATGGGTTTGCAAGTGCAAATCGGATTTTCAGAGCTACTTAGCTTATAAGCTTGAACCAATGGCTGATCGATAGTGCATAGGAGTTATGATCAGACGAATGAGGAGCTGCCACGTGGCATAAGTTGGAGCAGGTTGGCTTCTCAAAGAGCAAATGAAGCAGGCATCCGTGCAGGAGCAGATCGACGGTGCAAATCAATGGTCCCTGTCAATTTTGATGGCCAATCAAAAGGGCGAGATGTTGAAGGAGATACATGTAGGTTTTGGCAATTTTCATCTCCAAGACCAAACAGAATGAAAGCAACTCTCCTCCACGCCATGGCACCTCTGGACGAGCCGAGAAGACGCTATTAGGCATCAAGACAAATTTCATACAGGTGGATCCTTTTCCAGCAACCGTTTTGATGCCATTGCTCAAATATCTCATTCTGTTGAGCAATCGTTGGAGAAGCATCTTCAAATGGGCAAGCAAAGGGCATTCAAAAGGGTGACATGGATCAATCAGGGTGCCCTAATGAGCATCTTTGGCAAAATCAGTTACAACCGAAGATGGAGACCACCAACATAATCGATTCTTCTCTTTGGTGCCAAAGGCCTCCTCTCACTTCCTTCAGCTATAAATACAACCCTTGTGCAAGGGAAAAAGGGATTCACAGATAGTACGATGAAGCCTTGTTGGAATGCTACCACGCTCTGCCTTTAAACATTAGCATAAGTCTTTTCCTTTGAAGTTTCTGGAGAATGTTCTGAGTGTGTAAGAGATGCACAGTAATAGTATGTAATGATTTTCATCCTTCTGTTCTTCTCCCTTCACATTTGAGCAAGAATCTTGGGTCTGACAGGTCACACAGTGTGGGTATGAATGTGTTGAAACCCTGAATGAGTATTATTGTTTTGGAATGAGCAAACACTTGTCCTTTCAGATTCATTTACCTTGTGTTATTTTTCACATCACACCTTTGCGTTGAAATACTTGTGTTAGATTTTTAAAGCTCGAAAATGGCTCGTGTCTTTTGCTGTATTGTGCACTAGGATGTGGCAGTCATGTGGAAGATAATTTTGGTGTATCACCAAACTTGGAATAGATTTTACTTTTTTGCAGTTTTCTAACCCTTTTCTTCTCAGTAGGCTGGTTTAAACAGAGGTTGTTTTGCAGAGACATATTCAGGGAGCTAGCCCTTCAAACCTAGAGGTTCATTTCCACCTATAGGCACACCCACATGCCTGGAAATGTCCCAACGTTGCCCAATAGTCTTATTACTTGAAAAACTCCTTAAAAAACTCTAAACTCTCCACTCTCTCTTGAACATGTGATGGTTAGAAGGAAGGTAGTTTATCTTGACTTGTTCTCATTATTTAGATTATTTTTTAAGTCTCCTACACCAAAATAGGTCTTAAACTGGCATAACTCACCCCTTTAGAGTCTTTACACATGTTTCTCATAGATGACAATCATTCGGAGGAGGTTGCGCTTATTTAGGAGCATGTGTCCAATTGGTTTCCATGTTTTGTTCACCCTCTCAAGCAACTCAAATCATTCATTAGTCTGAAGAGATCTTGCCAGTCCTTGAAAACCTGTTTAGGTATTATAATCATTATGGAAACCTTGGAAACAATGTTACAAACTTGTAAGTTGTCTAGATGATGCTTGCAACCTCTATTTTTCACTCTACAACATTATGGAAACCTTTTTAGCCTTATTACAGACTTTTAGAAAGGTCATGAGATTCTAAAACACCTTTTCTAGGAAATATCATTATAAAAAACCTTGTTGAAGACCTGTAGGTGTGCTTAAATCGTGCTTGAAACTTCACTTTTAGCTTTATATGATCATGGAGACCTTAAAAACTATGTTGCAAACATGTTGATTAGGTTTTGATGATTCATTGATCTTCTCTTAACATTACAACAACATGGAAGCTATATAAGAAGTATGTTACAGACTTGTAGATGCTTAGATCATGATCAAAAACCTTTGTCTTTTCATTGATATAGTCATGGTCTTTGGAAAACTATATATGTAAACCTATACACTAGGTTTTAGGATCATGAAACACATTGTATGCTCCTGATCATTAAGAAACCTTGCATGTTTTGCTTGTAAACTTGTATGCTTTTTTAGATCATGTTTTACAAGCTCTAGAACCTTGCATTATCCTCATTTCTTCATGAACATTGTCTAAACTCTATTACATATCTATTAGTGGGGCCTTGAGATTGTGAAACCTTTTGTAACCTGCTTGTAGACCAGTAAGTGCTCTTGAAGGAGCTAAGATCATGCTCAAACCTGCTAGCTATGTTTTAGGATCATGAAATCTTGAATAGCATCATATCATCATAAGATCATTGCATATTCCTATATGTTGACTTGTATGAAGGTCTTGAGAGCTTGGGACACATGCTTTATCATTGTATGATCATGAAACCTTGAATGTTAGAATTATAACATCATGGAAACCTTTTAAAACTCTATTTGAAGACCTGTATGAAGGTCTTGAGATCATGCCTAAAACCTTCTCCAAACATTACTCAGCCAATAAAACCTATAACCTCTGTATGCAGACTTGTATGAAGGTCTTGGATCAAGCTTAAAACCTCAATGTTTCTTACTTTAGACTCTACTCACATACCTTATAAACCCCATGGAACATTAGAAACATGTTGCAGACTTGTTGATGCTCTTAGATCATGTTCTAAAATGCTAGCCTTTTCTTTGATCAATCAAGCAACCTTAAAAATCATGAGAACCTTGGAAATTGTGTTACAAACCTATAAATGTCCCTAGATGATACTTGAAACCCTATTTTTTGATCTTACAAGATTGTAACCTCATGTTCCTTAATATCTCTGATAGGACCCTGTAGACCTCCTATAGACTTGCAATCGTGCTTTAGGCTCGTGAGAACTTTGTTTTGAGATCTCAAACTTGAAAAAGAACCTTAGAGACATGCTTGAAACTTGAAATCTTTGTTAAAAACTTTTTTTTGTGATTTGAATAGGTATGCAACCCTATGAAGATGTCTACAACCTCATCCTATTATTTTCCATGCCTAAAAACAATCAAACATATTATTAGGGGTATAGGGTTTTAATAGCCATTTAGACTACCTATGGAGTTTGAAGGGTGTGTAGGAGATCTATGTCATTTGTACCTTTTCATGAAGTATGGAGACCACCAAGATATGGTTACGACCTATCAAGACTCCTCTAAAACCTTCCACATACTATGCATTAGGATAAATGTGATAGGATGTTGACCATGTTTTCCTTGTAAAAACCCTGCAAACATAGTGTTTTGGCCTGTGAACCTCATGTGAACCTTACTTGAAGACCCAAAACCAATTATGAATGGTATTTAGGACCTTTTTTTTTAAATCTCTTTGACCTTTGTTTCCTATTTTAAATCCTTGATAAGGCCATGCAAACCTCTTAAAAACCTGCAACATTCATTTTTCTAGTTTTTTGGCTCATGAAAGCTCAGTTTTAATGCCAAAGACCTCATGAGAATGTTGGAAACAAGTTTGGACACTGAAATCTCATGAAAACCTTGCTCTTTATCTTCTCAAATCTACTTTAACCACATTTCATGCTCTTTAGATCTTGACAGGGTTCTGCAAACCTCCACAAACCTGCAGACATGCTTAAAACTTCTATTTTTTTATTACAACATCATGAAAACCTTGAAAATGTGTTATATTTTCTTCCACTACTCATCTTTGTGCTACATGTCCTAGAAACTTGTTTGAATGGAATCATATTCATTCTTGGAGATCTATATGAAGCTTGATATGGTACTTTTAGATGCAAGAGAGAGCAAATGATTGAGAAACCTTTATAAAACCTATCCCAAAAATAGCTTAGATATTCTTGGATGAGGGATTGGAAATGTGCAATAGGCTTCATCATGGTCTTGACTGAGTTTTTTCCATGTTGGAAGTTTGAGGAAGTCCATAAGGAGGCAAGATAAGAGGGAAAAACAATGTCAAAGATGTTTTTTATCAAGATGTACAGACTTCAGGGTCAATGAATGAGTTTCAAACCTTTTGGATAACCTTAATGTCCCTTTTGAAATGTTTCACCCCTTTTAATGACCTTGTGAGATGATTTAGGACCCTTTTAATATGTTTTTGCGTTTAAAAACACTTTTTAATGCTTTTGGTCATCAAATCGGACTTGGTAAAGCTTAATATGACCTCATGACCTCAACTTGGCCTAAAAGTCTTGTTTCTATCATGTGAGGTGATGAGAGATCAAGGGGAATTGAAAAGTCAACATTTTGGTGACCTCCATGGGATGCTTGCCTGCTAAGCAAAAATCTAGTAGCCTTCTACAATTCCATTGGACATGGGAGTCACTAAAAGCCTTGAAAACAACTCAATTTGAAATTAAAACCATGACTGGAACATGCTTGACCAACCTATATACAAACTGAAAAAGCCTCAAAACACACAATAAGAAAGCAAACAACAAAAAATAATGTGTAAACAAAACTTGGAGGAATGAAAAATAACTACACTACTATGTATAAGGTTTTAAAATGACCTAAAAGGTAGGGTTTGAGGTGTGTCCCATTGAATAGGATTGGTAGTGCTTCTCCATTCAGCCTTGAGAGTTGGAAAGTGTTTTCTTGCTTGCAGCTAGTGATAATGTATGGGCCACTCCAAATGACATTTAAATTTGTATGTTTTATAGCTTTATCTCTATCTTCATCCCACTTTAAAACCAAATATCCTTCCTTGAAGGTCCTAACAATAGCTTTCTTATCAAAAATTCTCTTCACTCGAACTTGATAAGCCTCAAGAGTGTGTATTGTTTGGTTTATTACATCTTCAAACTCCATTAACTCAGCCAATCTTATTATCATTGCATCACTCTCTAGCATCTCCAATTGTTGTGTAATCTTAAGAGAAGGTAACTCCAATGATAAGGGAAGGTTTGCCTCTCTCCCATACACTAAAATGAAGGGAAAGTTCCCAATGGATCTTTGGGTGTGATTCTATCAACCCAAAGAGCTATCTCAAGTTTGGTATGCCAAACTCTTTAATTATAATCTATTATCCTTTTAATGATCCTTATCAGGATCTTATTTGTAGAATTAGCTGGACCATTGCCTTGAAAGTAATAATTTGAATAAATTTTAAGATATATCCCATGCTTAAATACCCATTCACTAATTTGATTGCCTACAAAGGCTTTAACATTGTCAAAAATATTAGTAAATGAGACATTAAACCTTGTAACTATCCCTTCAAGGAAATCTAATATGGAAGCCTCAATAACCTCCCTCAATGCAACTGCTTCAACCCTTCTAGTGAAGTAATCTATGGTTGTTAAAACCCATTTATGGCCAACACTAAATGGTGGATTTTCATACAAAAAAATATAAACCCCACTAAATATGGTTGATTTGCTTGGATAGGGTGAATAGGAAGGGCAAATAACATTTGTTTTCCTATGAAGTAGGTACACTCCTTGAAATTTCTCACCCACTTGTGGGCATCTATGAACAAATTAGGCTAGTAATAACCAGCTCTCATGATCTTAGCATTAGTAGTCCTTGGTAAAAAAATGACCTCCTGATAGGCCATCATGGAATTCTTCAAACACTCTAGCAACTTGGTTATGCTCAACACACCTTAATATAACTCCATTCATGTCCTTTCTAAATAAAACTTTATCAACAAGGACAAAGGGAACAAATTGTAGCCTAAAATACCTCCTCTTTGCCTTGTCAAGGCCTTGAGGATACTCACATGTTTGTAAAAAATTGATCATATCTTGAATCCATTTGATTGAAGGGTTAAGTTAAAATGTAATGAAATTACTTAGATGATTCATAGCAATATAATTATATATCACAAAATTAAGAATAAAATAAATAGATCCACAACAATAATTGGTGAAAGAACTGAATACTTGAATATTATGACTAATCTACTTTGAGGGGGCAACCTTCACAACAATGTAATAAGAATAAAATTCATAATATGATGATAAAAGGCTAACCACTACCTCCTATATATACTCTACTTAGCCATGGTTATTCCATAGGCCAACCATAATGAGAACATTGAGAAATGTAATAAGCTAATATGAATGTATGTAAACCACAAGTTGGCCACACATATTCCTAGATTCACTGTAGGTTAAGGGCATAATATCAATTGATTTGTCTTCTAATATCATGTATATTGTCTTCTTATCATCTTCCAAGTCTATTTAATGTTGTTCACACAATCCTTTACCCCTCATAAGCTTGGTGATTTTAATATACACATTATACTCCATAACCTTGCTAATCCATCAAGCTCTCTTCTCATTGACATCTTTTCTCAGAAGGAACTCTTTCACACTTGGGATAAGACACATTAACTAAATTATATTATTAGAAATCATGTGCCTAAATTTATTAAAATATCTTACAATAATAAATATGTGTTTCTCAACAAAACTACACCTTAGTTCATAGTCCTTGAGTGCTTCATTGAAAAAGGCTATTGGTTGCTCCACTTGATCACTCTTTTGTTGAGTTAGGATAGTTAAAATGCTCTCACTTCCTCCAAAGGCATAAATAATGAAATATTTGTTATATTTATGATTCACAAGAGTAGGAGCTTGGTGAAATGTCTTGCTTGATACTTTCAAAATTGTCCTTACCTTCCTTTAACTAGTTGGAAATAATATTATTTTTTAGCATGGAGATGAGAGGTTTGACCAAGGTGGAAAATTTTGATATTAATCTCCTCACAAAGTTTATTCTCCCCAAGAAGCTTTGGATACCCTTATTATGGTTTGGAAGATAAAGAAACAAAATGGCATTCACTCTCTAGGGATTAATGGCAAGACCATCCTTTGAGACTATGTATCCTAATAGTTTACCCTCGTGAACAATAAATAGATACTTTATAGGATTAAGAGACACTCCAAATTCCATTACATCTATTGAATACTTTGTTTAGATGATTCGAATGTTCACTTGCATTATTTGAAAAAATGGTTATGTCATCCAAATAGACCAAGCCAATGCCATTAATGAGACCTATAAAGGCCATTTCCAATGCCCTTTGGAAAGTTACATCAACATTGGTCAACCCAAAGGGAATCTTCTTATAATCATAGGTCCCCCATTTGGTTGTAAAGTTTGTTTTAAAATGGTCTAATTCTTGAATAAGAATTTGGTTGTATCCTAAATAACCATATAAGAGGAAAAACCTTTTAGATCCAACCACCATTTGAAAGATTTGTTTCATGGATGGGAGAGGATAATGGTCCTTGAGAGATGCCCTATTTAGGTTTGTAAAATCTAAACATAGTCTAATCTCTCCATTCTTCTTCTTGAATGAAACTAAATTAGTCACCCAAGAGGAACATTTGATTAGTAAAATGATGTTTTCCTCTATGAGCTTGGTTATCTCTTTCTTCATTAAGGGTTCAATCTTAGGATTTATTGGCTTTTATTTTTGCCTAATGGACTTTGCACTGGGATCCAATTCAATGGTAAGCAAGGTTAAACTTGGGTTAAAACCTATAATATCCTCATAACTCCATGTAAATACATCATCGTACTCTCTATAAAGGTCAATGAAAGCGTGCTTTTATAAATTAGTACATATCTTTCCAATCTTCAAGAGCTTGTCATTTGAGATGGCTACTAGTTCATAGTTTTCTTCTTCGGTATTTATATTCATCCTTTCATTCTTGAGTTGGTCATCAGAATTAAATATGCCCTCCAAGGTGACTAATATTTTTGGTGGCTTATTGGTCTTTAGCTATATGATCTAGTTTCCAAACTACTCTTGCAACTTTGATCAATTTCTAGCATAAAATTTTGCCTCTTCTGGTAGAAAATTGATAATTTGCTTGTTACTACCAAACACTTGCCAATTGGTTGCATTTTTTGAAACTATTAGTCTAACCACAAGTTTAACATGTTAATCAAAGTCTTTAATGATGTCTTGAGAAATATTATATTAAGAACCAAACATTGTAAGCCTATCAACATATTTGTTTTGCACTCTTGGTACCACTTGGATATTAAAAGCATCAAAGTCTTTAATTAGGTCCCACACTCTATGTTTGTAGGATTTTAGCAAGTTGTTCTTAGTTTTACTTTGAGTTATAACCTAATTTATGATGATTTCACTATATCCAAACACCTATAACACATTGCTCCCCTATGTTATGCTAATTCAAGACCTTGGATCAATGTTTTATATTCATCTACAATACTGGTAGAGCTGAATTGGAGCCTAAATACAAAGAAGTATCTCTCTTTTTTAGGAGAGACCATCATGAAACCAACACTAGCACCATTAATATTTATTAAGCCATTAAATTAAAATTGTCATGCTCCCTCAAGATCTTCTTGTGACTTTATATCAGAATCTTCCTCATGTATGCAATAATTACCCAACCTTGTTTTTTCTATATGGTCATATGGATCAAACTCATAGTGTTCCTTTTCCCAATCATTAAGAAAAATGTATGGAACTTCCTCCAAGGATATAATAGCCTCATGAATAATGTCATATTCCTCTAGGTCATGCATGGTATAAATCATGTTAACTAGACTAGGCATATAGGGCTCAATATGATCTCTAGAGATTGGTTCAGCTTTGATGGTTACCTTGTCCCATATCAAGTCCTACTAAGCATATGTGACTAATCTAAAGATAAGTATCCCCCCATTTTTTCATTAAAGTTTGAAAAAATAGGGAGGGATATTAATAACTGAAATGTCTTTCAAGATGTAAAGACTTGGACATGCATGAAGGGTAAGGTTCAAATTTATAATGATTCTTAATGTATTAACAACAATGCCATCAAGTTGGAAAACACCCATGGTGATTATTATGTACTTTATGCATAAAAATAAATAATTTTCTTAGTCATAACATAACTACTAGCTCCATAATATATCATACAATTATGCACAAGATGCTCACTAATGATTAGGAAGATGTAGAAAGGAGGTGCCTTCCTAGTCTTCCTTGTTTCTCCTTCCTTTGGCTAACATAAAATTGTAAGAGAAAATGATGTACCCTTTGTTGGTTAATTTATGTGATAGAAATGATTTAAATACTCTTGCAATAAATTTCTGTGATAGAATTGAGAGTGCTTCCCACATAGTCACATTTAAATTGTTTTTTTTTTCATTTGCTCCACTATACTAAAAGGAATGTGACCAACATTTGATTGAACGGTGGTAGAAACAACATCATATTTTGATTGTTGACTAATTATAGGATGATTATTGATTTATGCTTGGGAAGGTATGCCCATTTCAATTCTCCAATGGCATACTCAGGTACACCAATCTCATTAAAAACTAGTAACATAAAGAAAGTACCCCATGCAAACTTTTGGTTCTACAAGCCATGGGATTTCTATATATTCATAATAATCTTATCAACAATGTGTTTCACTAATTATAATTCAATCCTAAGGTAACTTTATGGGTGACATATATATGGGCCATGTCCACCTCTTTTCTTCTATCAACTCCTCCAACCTTGGTCATGATTATGCGTGCGACCACTTTTAGGGTAGGATCTTGAAGACTTGTAATATGCATTGCATGGCCTTCTTTTTGATACTCAAGCACCATTTCAGTATTTTCAATCTCCTCTTAGTCTTATAATTCATAAATAATGTTAGCACCTGAGCATTACAACCTTGTGACTTTGCTTATCCTCTTCGATGTAATCTGCATTCGACACCCAATAAAGTAAAACTAGTCTTCATGCATTCGAGAAATAAATAACTTGACTGATTATACTAGCTTCAAAAAATATAAAAGATTAAAAATTAGAATAGTCCTGCATCATTAGGATTATTAAAAATACTTAAATCATATATAACCTCATTCCTTATGTTTTGGCGCTCTACCTGATAGTCACACTGTAGTTCTACTTTATTTTCAGGTTGGCAGTGGTTATGGAAAATAAAATAAGTACTCACTACCAAGAAATAAATGCAAATTTTGCAACACTCAGACAAGTTTTAATTGAGGTCTCCTCACTTGAAAATATATATAAGGATGCTTCCACATCCCTTGAACATTTGGTTATTAAAGCAGATGATTGTCTCAAATAGCCTGAGGAGACAAAGAAGCTCAAGGAAATGGTAGAGGAAATCACATCCCAGCTATAGAACACCTTAAACCATTGAGAGTGCATAAAAAAACAAATTGATAAAATGAGACCTAAGTTTTTGGAGGAACCTAAGAATAATACATAGTTCAGGATGAACTAATGACTTAGTGTGGGGTGATGTTGGGCCCCAAATTTCATCTAAGTACTTTTTGGGAATAATTGACATAGAGAGGCATGGTGCAAAAGATGATGGCATGAAATACCATGGCATGGGAATCCATGGTGTGAAAGGATCAAGTCTCATGGAATAAATATGCATGTTAAAAAAATAACCCTAGAACAAAGAACTCATAACTTAACGAAAGACTTGGGGAGCATACATAAATCAAAGATGGTTATGGAGCAGTTTGAAAGGACATAAAAGAAGACTAAGTCAAGCACCAATCCAACATCATACCATGATAAGATAGGTACTCAATGATGAGGATCCAACATTAAGAGAGAATATAGGGGCATAAAGGCCTATGTCTATAGGAACTTAATATAAAAGGCTACCATGACTCAAATATATTGATGATCATTAACTGGTCATTTTGATTATAATTACTTTTGTAACTACTTGGTCAGGTAAAACCAAGTATAAATAATCCCATTATGTATTTTGTAATGTTGTTATTTAGTTTGATGTTATTGATGAGTTTATATGAGTTGTTTAATGTTGGCTAAATTTGGCCTACATACCAAAATTTGCCTAATCCAGAATACGAAGCTGAGTAGGGTCTTGATTGAAGGGTGGTCTAATGTCACAATGAGCATAGAGACTTAAAGATAAGATCACTTACCATTTTAAATCTTTTGAAACACTTTAATCAAGCTTAAAGTGTGAATTGGTGATCTTAGACAACCAAACCATCACAACACGCCATGCAAGAATGAACAAATCAGTCTGGTTGCACATTTGATATATGCACTTGGGAGGTCAAGTAAAGCCAAAAGATTACATGGACATGAATTAATTCATGCCTAGATCACCCTATGCAAATTTCATATCTTGATGTCTTTTTTTCTCAAGATATAAAGCTTCAAAGTTAAACTAGTAGTCTAGGATGGGTGCAGGGACATCAAGTTAAAGCTACGATAAATAGCCACTTGAATTTAGATGTTCCAAGGATGAATGTGCAGCTGACAAGTGTCTAAATCATGAAAGCTCAGATCAGATCTAATGGTGAATAGGTGATCAGTGATGTCAATAGGTCTCGAAGATCTAATGGTGCATGTTCAATCATGCATCAAAGATCAATGACGAGCTTGTAGTCAAAAGGTCAATGTCTATTGAGATTGAATGCATGGTTAACAAGTGGCAAGATCTTAGGTACTTGAATGAAAATAAATGGTGTGTAGTGATTGACAAAGATAATGGGCACTAGTAGATCAATGGAATGCATTTAATTATACCAAAGCAAATCAACAATGAGTGAGAGGTCAAAGAGTCAGCAGATATCAAAGATGAATAAGAAGTAGCTAAGTGTCAAGACCATGATAATTGCCAAATAAATCAATGAAGCACATTAAAACCATGCAAAAGTGGATCAATGGTGTGCATAAGGTCAAAGGGTCAGTAGGATCCTAGGAATAAATGAAGAGTTGTTAGGTGACATATTCTTAGAAACCCAGATCAAGATCAAGGGCTAATATCAAAAGTCAAATCTAAATACGATCAAGGTTAAACCAGAGAAAATATTTTGAAGGGAGGCCATGGAGGCAGACACATTAGCTTCAACATATTTGTTGTTAAATCCAATAACATGATTATGAACCTTTTGTCCATCCTTACATGCCAAAGATGAACCAATAGGGAGCAATCCATGCTAGAACAAAATCATAACAGATTGATCTAACTATTGTAACTGCTTCGATGCTGGAATTCAACTTTAAAATGACTTGATCATGTCATTATAACTATAAGGAGCATCAATGTAGGCTATAAATAGATTGAAAGGGACTGATACGGTTGTATCCATTTTCTAGAAGTAGTCTTAGACATTATGATCTTTTCTAACAAGATCAAGACCAAAATGATTGGAAATTTTGGTCCTTATGCTCCCTTATCCATCCTTTTACATGTGACCCCCATATCTCTCATTTCATTCTACTATAAATATAGCCTTCTAAGCCTTGAAAATGATCCCTCTCTTTGGCATGACTAGACTCTGCCAATATTTGTATTATAACACCTATTTGATGCAATAAAAGACTAAATTCCTCCATTTACAAGCTAGAGTTGAAGTGTGTCTTATGACTTCATTGATGTGGTTAAGTGAATATATGTTTTCCTTACCTTTTTTCACCTTCATAGAGTGTTTTGGTAATTTTCACAAGTCACTCTAAGTGCATATATAATATGTTGGTTAGTGTGGAAGTGGACAACTACCTTCCCATGCTAGGTCAATAGCTAGTCCATGTCTTTCTATGAAATACTTATGTGAGGGTTGACCAAAGAGTGAGTGAAGTGATAATCTACAATCTTGAATGTGTCCTATAGAGTGTCTTGCACAAGTATAAGGATCAAAAGATTTGGTGTATCAACCCCTTTTACACACTTTCATAGATTATTGTTAATCTCCCTCCCCTTTTCCTAGCAAGAATATAGCTTAAGTTTAGTATAGGTGATAGCCCCAAAAGGAATCCACCCTTATCTAAAGGTCTAATCCAATATTAGGTGACCCATAGCCTAGGGTCAATCCCATATTGGACTAGGTTTGAGCAAGAGGAACTTAACAATCCCCTTCTCAGCTAGGGTGCAACCCAGGATGCCAACATTTTTGGAACGCTCGATAGGACCCATTAGAGATGGTCTTGGTGAAATTGTAGTTGAAACTATGTTCTTCCTTAAGTATTTGGAGATTCCAAGCTCAAGTAATTATTTTTGACAATCCAGGTAGAGTCTCCAAGAAAGTCTATTTTCATTGCAGTATCTTGATGTTATTTTCATGGTTGTGTAAGAGGAAAACTATGCTATATTTCCTTATCAGTCGTATAGTGAATCATACCAACCCTATTATAATCTATATGAGCCTTATTATGAGCCTAATAAGCCTTACCAAGAGTTTTATCTAAGCTATGCTGAGCCTTATCATGTTTCTTATGATCCTTATTGTCATGAGTATGACCCTTATCCCCCTTGTGAACCATATCAGTCTCAAGACTAGATTTCACCTTCCCAATATGGTTATGATGTTGCATATGAGAAACATTGTCTTTGAGAGAGAATGGATGAAATAGAGATCAAACTACTATCATATGCAATAAAAGTTTGTTCAAATTATCAGTATGAGGAAGTGAATGGGCTATTTCTAAATGTATCCAATGATTTGGAGGAGAGGAATGAGTTGCGCAATCTTGTATTGAAGAAGATGGAGGCTTGGGAGATGTAGAAAGGTGAGTTGAACCAGTTATCTCAAGAACTGAATTAAAGCCAAGGGAACTACCTAGTTGGAGCCAAGAACATACTCATATGCATATTCAAGAGACCAAGCCTTATTGTAGTTCTATTTCTTCCTTGTTCAACCCTCAAACTCAAGCTATCTATGAGGACAAAAGGGTTTTAGACTTTGATGAGATGATGTTAGAGTGGAAGGAATAGAATGTAGAGGTCTCTAATAGTTTCTCTTTCCCTCCTCTTCAAGACTCCCTAAATGATTCCATTGCCCTCGAGATCCCAAAATTTGATCATGATCAACCTTCCATGCTTCATACCCCCTCTCAAGAAAATGAATTTCATCACCCTCCCACCATCTCCCTTCTTTAGGAGCCTGTTCTATGGAGGTATGAGAAATAGATTGAAGTTGTGGGTCAAGTTCTTGAAGGGTGTGAAGAATATGTCTCAAGTGTTTATGAGGAAGAGTTTCTCATTGATACTTCACTTGAGGAATAGGTTGAGAATGAGGTTGTAGTTGATCTTGAAGAAGTTATCTCAAGTTTGCTTGAGATAGATGGTCTTTATGTGGAAGATATCCAAAAGAAATTAGAGCAAGTTGAAGTCATGAATGAGTTTGGGACATCTCCTATCGAGAAGGATCAAAATACCTTTCAAACTAATCCTATTAGGGTTAATCAAAATGATGAACAAAAGGATGATTGGCATCTATACCTTGAATTTATGTAAGAGATTGGGGAGCTTTGTATGGATATGTTGTCCATTGAGGAACATGTTTATGAGAAATTTGATCAAGAGTCACTCATTCAAGATCATGATACAAATTGGATTGACTATTTAAAGCTCCTTGAAGAGCTTGATGAACTTACAATGTATGGTAAGAAGGATGAGGTCACTTAAGGACAATGCATAGATGAGATATCACTTGACAAGGTTGTAGTTGACAAGCAGTATGAAAAAGATCCTAAAGTGTAAGATGAGTTCATTTTTGTTGGTGACTGGTTTGTTGTTGATAACTAATTTGAGGAGATGCTAAGAGATTTGGTAGGCAAGAAGAGTGCTTCAACAAAGGTTACATTTAATAAACATCCTGATTTGTAACTTATTCCATCTCTTGGAATGTGCGATTTCATGAATTTCCCTTTTGATCTAGGTGGATCATGCTTTGTCATGGTTAGTTAGATTAGTTTGTTTATGCTTTGTCCTAAATAAGTGTTTGTTTGTTTTTTGCTTTGTTTGTTTAGCTTCCTTGTTTTGTTTGTTTCCTTCCCTATTTTGGTGGAATTCATTGTCTTTACAAGTCAAAAGGTTTTCTACAGTGATGGATCAGATTCATCATTATTAGTGAATCCAAGAGTCATGTAAATGGTCTGATTTCTCAAACATATCAGGCATGCTGCCCTGTTGAGTCACCAAAGATGTTGGCCAAATTTGGCCTATATAGCAAAATTTTCTTGATTCAAAATAAGAAGCTAAGTAGGGTCTTGATTGAAAGGTGATCCAATGTCATAATGAGCATAGGGACTTCAAGAGAAGATCACTTACCATATATAAGCTTTTGAAACACTTTAAACAAGCTTAAAGTGTGAATTTAGTGATCTTAGACAACCAAATCATCACAACACGTCATGCAGGAATGAATAGATCAATCTAGTTGCACATTCGATATATGAACTTAGGAGGTTGACCAGAGCCAAAAGATCATATGAACATGAATTCTGTCATGCCTAGATCATCCTTTGTAAATTCCATATCTTGATGTCTTTTATATCTCAAAATATAAAACTTCAAAATTAAACCAACAGTATGGGATGGGTATGGGGACATCAAGTTAAAGCTACAATAAATATGCATTTGAATTTGAATGTTTCAATGTGTGGATAACAAGTGTCCAAATTGTGGAAGATCATATCAGATCTAACATCAAGCGAGTGATCTATGATGTCAATGGGTCCTAATGATCTAATGGTGCGCATTTAATCATGCATTGAAGATCAACGACAAGCTCATAGTCAAAAGGTCAGTGTATCTTGAGATTAAATGCATGGCTAACAAGTGGCAAGATCTTGAGTACCTAAATGGAAATCGATAGTGTACGGTGACTAACAAAGCCAGTGGGTCCAAATAGATCAATGGAATGTGTTTAATTGTACCAAAACAAATTGATAATGAGTGAGAAGTCGAAGAATCCATGGATCTCGAAGATGAATAAGAAACAACCAAATGTTAAGACCATGATAACTGCTAGATAAATCAATATAGTGTGTCCAAGTCATGAAAAAGCATATTGATGGTGCATATAGGGTCAAAGGGTTAGCAAGATCCTGAGGATGAATGAAGAGCTACTAGGTGGCATATTCATAAAAACCCATATCAAGATCAAGGGGAAATATCAAAAGTCAAAGCCAAATATGATCAAGGTCGAACCAGAGCAAATATTTTGAAGGGAGGACATGAAGGCAAACACATCAACTTTGACATTTTCATCACCAAACCCAACATCATGATTATGACCTTTTTCTCCATTCTTACATGCCAAAGATGAACTAGTAAGGAGCAATCCATGCCAGAACAAGATCATAATAGATTGATCTAGTTGTTGTAACTACTTCGATGTTGGAATTTAGCTTTCAAACAACTTGATCCCATTTTTTTAATCATAAGGAACATCAATGAAAGCCAAAAACATATTAAAAGGGATTGATATGGTTGTTGTATCTATTTTATAGAAGTAGTCTTAGACATTATGATCTTTTCTAACAGCATCAATGCCAAAATGATTGGAGATTTTAGTCATTATGCTCCCTTCTCCATCCTTATACATATGACCCCCATCTCTCTCATCCCATTCTGCTATAAACACAAGCTTCTAAGCTTTGAAAATGATACCTCTCTTTGGCATGACTAGACTTTGCCATGATTTGCACTGTAACACCTATTTGATGCAATAAAAGATTGAATTCCTCTATTTACAAGTTGAATTGAAGTGTTTCTTATGACTTCATTAATGTGTTTAATGGATTTTATGTTTTCCTTGCCTCTGTCTAAGTTTTCTCACCTTTTTACAGTGTTTTGGTAGTTCTCACAGGTCATTCTAAGTGCATATATACTCTGTTGGTTAGTGTGGAAGTGGATAATTGCCTTCCCATGCTAGGTTGATAGCTAGTCAATGCCTTATTATGAAATACTTATGTGGAATCTGATAAAATTGAGAATGAAATGATGTTTAGCAATCTTGAATGTGTCCTATAGTGTGTATTATGCAATTAAGGATCAAAAGATTTGGTGGATCACTCCCCTTTTTCATGATTTCATAGATTATTGTTAATCTCTCTCCCCTTTTCCCAGCAAGAAGCTAACTTAGGTTTAGTATAGGTGAGAGCCCCAAAAGGAAGTTGACCTTATTTAAAGGTTTGACCTAAGATTAGGTGACCCACAGCCTAATATTAGTCTCATGTTGAACTAGGTTTGAGTAAGAGGACCTGAACAATCCCCTTCTCAATTAAGGTGCATCCTAGGATGCCAATAGTTACATTGTAACTTTGAATCAATGTATTCTTTTAGATCACTTATGAATATGATGAAAAATATTATGTTGACATTATACTATTATTCAATTATCTATGAGATTAATGTTAATTGTTATCGTGTATGCCATATTTTTAATTTTTTTATCATTGAGTAATGACAAAGTGAGATAAGTTAGATATAAATTGAATAATGAGTTTAATACTAAGTATGTGTTTAAGTGCCTTTGTTTATGAAGTTGGATAAACACACCCTCACATGATAAAACTAGTGGGAACCAGTCCTATGATGTGTGCTTTGGGTGAGCACATGAGAACTTATTCTTGTATGAAATGTTACTGCATTAGCACATTGGACTCTTATTCACTTAGGTGCATCTACATAAATTCATGCTTGTTTAAATAAAAAGAATCCTAGCATTTTGGTTTCATTGTCAAGACCCATAATGCTTGCTTACACAATGGTGGAAGATGCTCGAATGACTGTCCCTGGAAAATATTGATTGATGGGTTACTAGAGTAGAAGATAACCTTGCATTACCATTTCTTAAACTAGGAATGTCTACATGTGCATGGGTAGAAAAACATTTATATGACTCACTTTATGAGATGTTCTTTGTAGAAGTGCTTGTTCACCTTCATACTTGGATTTTGGCAAATATACAAGACTAATTGAGGAATTATGGATGGAAGATAACTTGGTAACTAGAGCTTTAGTTGGATTTAGCATGATTGGGAGCACCTTGGACGTGTGAAGTTGATGTTTGGTGGCATGGAACTTTGAATAGTTACATTTTAGAATATGTAGTCTTGACATATTTCTGTCTAGCATAAGCCCAATTTCACTTCCTATGAGAACCACATGGTAGATATATCAGACATTTTTTGTTGGAGATTAAGAAGTTATTAGTAGATGCTAGACTTGGAGGTTTTTATCTCTCACATGAGCAACACATTTGGTGGGGAAATGGAGGGGCACCTTTTGATGTAAAATTATGGGTTCAACATGGTAGCTAGCCAATGGGAATTTTGAAAGCATAAATATGATGAAGCTTGGTGAAGGGCTATGAGTGAAAACAATCTAGGGAGGGGATGGGAGGAATCAAGAAGTGATATAAGGGTCCATAGGTAAGCAAAAGAGCATAATGAGGACTCCCCAACCACATGACCACACCTGATGCTAACACAAATATGCATGGGAGAAACAAGTCAGGAAGTGGTGATTGAAGGACCCAATTTGGATAGGCCCAGTTCCCCACCCATATCATGTGCTCATGATCTTGAGTTAGATGAAATCATTATATTCAACTGGGATTCAAATAGTGTAGAATCATAAACTAAACCTATTAGAGATACTTTTGTAATCCAAGATTTAGATAATAGTTTATTGGCCATTTATTTTCTATTGCAAGATAATTCTATGGCCCAATTTGGAATTCTTGGTGGACCAAGCATAACCAGTGGGCAGAGTATCAACTTGACTATATTTAATCAACCCACCTTAGCACCCAATGTGTTGAGTTATTTTATTATTATAAGAGGCACAAGAGGTGGTTCAACTGGAGGAACTAGAGGAGGCATATCAGGTAGTGGAAGACCTCCCCCATAAAGTCCAAGAGGGATAGAAAGTGCATCGTATCAAACCCCATTACAATCTCCTTAATCACCCATAATGTATTATGAGATAACACTCCATTAACCTATGTATCTTAGTGTGGATAATACCTTAAAACATGTTCACAAGTGCGAACTTATTTGATGAGCGTGCAACATTACATCTTCTGAAGGAAAGGCATTATAGTTTTATACCACTCTTCTAAACCGCACTCATAAGTGGTACCATAAGTTTTATTTGTAGCAGGATATGGTAAATTATAACCAACTAAATATAACATCTGTAAACACCTAAATCTGGTCACCGATAACCTTCAATCAGGGTTTTGGCCAATTTCCACCCAAAATGCACAATTTGCCCTAAAAACACTAAAACACGCTAAATGATGAGAAATTGATATATTCAAGTGTTGATTTTGGCCAAGGTATCCCTAAATGAGATAATACAATTTATGGGATATCTAACTTTGATCAGTTCATTTCAAGTCAAAATGCCAAATTTGCACATAGGTGCTCTGGATTGCTCTTTCCTATCAAATCTTCTGCCCAAGATATGTGCCTTTGTTATTTGTTGTTGGCAACATCCTAAATGAGAATATGGTTTCAACACATCTAAAAGTGCCTTCTAATTCCAATCTAGTCAAATTTTGAACCAATAATAAGACATTCTGATCAATTTGGATAATTTGTGCACAAAATGCTTAAGAGTTAATTAACCCAAATCAAGGTCTAATTAATAATTTTATGGAAATTTGTTGAATACTTATTTTTAAAAATGAATATTGAATATTTACATCATAAAGTGACCTCATTTCTTGAGAAGACATCTCTAGGAAATAAATTTCATAAATATCAGGGTTCATGCCTCCCATGCCTCATCAAGGCCGTCCATGATGTTCTCCATGCCTTTTAATTACCCCTTCTTCCAATACTATGATGAGGATAATTACAAACACAATTCCAAAAATTGAATTAATCCTCAACCACACATCTCAATCTTGAGATGGATGGTTCAGGTTGATTCTATACATTCTCAAAAATCTATAAATAGGTTGCCTCACAACATCATTTCTAAGCTTAATTAGTGCAAAGTTATGATGCAAGATTGGTTCCAAAAGCTTCAAGCAACTAAGTGTTACCATATCAAATTGATTCCAAGCCAAGCCAAGCCACAAGCCAAAGGTGCCAAGGAGAGGTGGAAGTAGACAAGCTTCCATTGCCAAGGACTTCATGAGCACAAGTCGAGCAAGCCACCACTACAAAGGAATTTAGAGCATCCAAGGAAGGTGAAGGAATTCTTGTGTTTGATTCGTTGATTTTTTTTTTGTGTTTGTCATTTGATTTTGTTAACTAAGCTCTCCCTAGTGTCTAGGCCTAGAGATGTTATGTTATTAGTGTGTTTATTTCATCTTATTTTTATTTTGGAACTAACACCATACCAACCATCCTCTCTTGAGTCAAATTCGTAGAGCACATAATGGCATGTTCGGTGGGACTAGATGCATATTACACCTGAAGGAGATCCTTTTACAACTCTGAAATGTTTATTTGACCCTTTAAAACTCTTTCAAATTGATTTTATAACTTTAATTTGTCAGTTTTGGTTGCCACAATTTTTACACAATAACCGATGTCGATAGAAATACTGAAATCAATTACTTGTCTTAACCGACGTTGGTTAACAAGTTAGATCTTGGTTAGCCATAACTGATGTCGGTGGTATTAATCAATTTTGGTCATTGTGTTTTTAAAAAAATCACAAACTTGAGACCTACTTTTCTAAAGTTTGTTGTTTCAAACTCAAAAGGGCTTCAAATCTAAAGGACATGCTAACAATTTTTTTGTAGGACCAAGCGAGATATTTGATCAAAACATGTTTAAATCACTTTTGCATGCTTAAAAATTGATTAGGAACCTTGTTTTGGATGTTTAACAAAGAATTTTTAGATGTTTTTGGTGAATGTTTTCAAAGTTTACAATGAAGACCAAGGGGTCAAATGAACACCACCAAACATTTCATTTGGGGTTTAAAATTAAACACACTTGTTAATTTTTGTTTATAATAGTTATTTAATCAAATCTTGTTTGACAAAAAGAGGAATGTTGCATGTATGCTCTTCTATTTATCCCTTACAGAGAACCCTTGGAATCAAAAGTGCCATTTCTATTGCAAAGTAGCCTAGTCCAAGACTTAGAAAGAAAGTTGTCTAAAGCACTCCCCAAAAACTCGTCAAAGTTTGGGTGATCTTGAAAATGACCCTAACGTCTTTATACTTTCATGTTTTATTTATTTTTATACATCTTGGCTTGCGAGGAGGACTTCATCACCTCCTGCAAGTTATTTAGGAAAGTTTTGACCTAGGGTTTCATCTCCCAACATTGACTTCATTTGATTCTTTTAGAGTTACACATGGGATGTAGTGGCACTTTAAACATCATGCTACACTGAGCAAACAATAGGATGTAGTGGTTGTAAAAAGTACTAGACCTTTTTATAACAAGTCAAGTGATACATACTCAAAATCCATGTTTTTTTTGGCATGAAAGTCATTGTGCAATTGATTCCCTAAGATCATTTGGAAACTTGTTAAATTTTAGACAAATCTCCACTTGCCACAAAAGTATTATTGGTGCAAGGTGCACCTCAAGGTCCATGTCATAGTACTATCATTTGAAAGAAGGGGGTGTAAAAACCCTAGTATATAATAGACATTTACTTTTGAATGAACACATAAAATCCTCTCAAATGATGTATATTGATGGATTCCAATAATACCAAGCAACCTTGTCAGTTTAGAATCTAAGGGTGATTAATTAGTTGGTCTTTTCCTAGATTAAAGTTTTGTTTGGAGTCAAAACTTGATGTAAACAAACAAATCCCAAACCAAAGACATAGTCCAAATTTTATTTTGAATAAAGAGGTGTTATGCTACCCGCGTGAGATCATCAATTTGCCTTGTTCAAAAGTTCATCAAAAGCTTGAGAGTCATATCATCCACTTTGGTGTAGTTACGTTGTCCAATTGAGTTTAGACCTTTACCAAAATTGATTAAGTCCTTCACTTATAATCTAAATTCAAGAATTACACCTTTACAAGTTCATAGGGTTGATGTGTTAATTTGGTTTACCATTTGCACTAAACTTGAGGGAACTCAGGTTTAATTTCTAATTTAGGTTGAAGGCTGTGTAAGACTCATAATCATTATCATCACTTGATAGACTTAAGCCATTTTATGTTAAACACTTGCACTTTGAGTCTATATACCACGACATTTTCAGTTAATAAAGGTAGTGTTATGCTGTCAAAATTATAGAAAAATATCTTTGCCTTAGAGAGTTTTTGAAAAAAACTTTTTTTATCACACCTTTTGAGTAGTATAGCACGATTATGCTACGCAAAACACTTCAAATATTATTTCATAGACCCTCTTACATAGAAGTCCAATTTTGTTCCTACATTTTTTAGACCAATCTAAGTGTACTTTTGTGATGCTTTATCTAAAACACAGTTCTACCGCTCACCTTCGTCTAGCCTTTGTCAAAAGAGCCAAGTTTTATACCATTATTTATGAGAAAATAAACTATTACTAAAAGTGTCTTTTGTTTCATGCCTTATACCTAGTTGATCAAGTTCATGACCAAGAATCAAATGTCTAGTGTTTGTTAGAAGTGTTTCAAATCTATTAGATTAAAACTTTCATCTATTTTCAAAGTCTAGCTTTGGACGTCGTTTGGCCAAGAGTCCTAGCACATGCCTTGTTTGAACCTAACTTTTGACATCGTGTTTAGCCAAAAGACCTAGCAATTTTTAAATTCTTAGATTAAACTGATTCGAAACACTTCGACCTTAAAGTTTGGCATTTTGATTTTTGGTCCATTTACTTGCTTATCTTTATGTGAACAGTGAAATGTTAGATACTTTACGCTAGCTTGTTTCCTCACAAATCTTTTCATAAACATTTTGATCTTTTTGACAAATTTAGACCAAGTTGAAGGCATCATTTGTTTTAGATTCTATCTTTTTTAGAGTTTATATAACTCTTTGACCTTTTATCACAAAGCGTTGACTATGGATCTCAACATGTATTCCTACACTCGTAGTGGACTCATGTATAATCTAGGGATTGGTAATGTAGTTGTGTAGGAAGAAATGGTGCAAGACCCCTATGCGAATAACATTGCTTATGAGATGGATTCTTATCCCTCTTATAATACCCAATCAAAGGTACAAAGCCAAGATCTATTAGCTAACTATTTGGTTAACACACCGCCTTATTCAGAATAAGACCAAGAACAAACCACACAATACCTAGTTACAATACCTACAGTGGATGAACCAGTTCTTCAATAGTAATATTCTACCAATACAGCTTCCACATATGATCCATTTTTATTTGAGTTACATTTGTTAGAGAACAAAGATGAGATTTTGGTTAGAACCATAGAGGTAGGGGCCAAGTTTCTGACAGACTTGCTTCATGAAAATTTATCAAGTCTAGTAAGAATGCCCCATAATATCATTTACGATCAACACGGTTCTTCTAGCAATCCTATGGCTCTAGTACAAACAACATATCAAGACCCTAATATATCCAAGTGAGGCAAAAAAATCATGGAAGATCACTTTAACCAAATGCAAATAACATACCAAACCTACTTGAATTTAACACGTGATTTTAATCAGATGAACATGGTAAGTAAGCCTCTCATTGACCTAGTACCTTCAACAAGAGTGTTGATACAATTAATTGGATAAGAGAATCTGAGTTTTGGCCTATTCATATAAATTACTTCGATAGATAACTTGATGCATGTGCTAGTTATTGAAGAAGTGTCTTCGACCCAAATGTAGTGGACAATATGCAAACAACATTCAATCTTGATCAAAGTGGTACTAACACATAAACAACTAGCCAACAACATGTGCCTATAGTTAATCCCATGAACAGATCATCATACCAAGGAATAGAAGTTTCTGCACCCTGGCCTCAACCAGCTACTTCCTCAAGTGTACAACCTACAGGATTAGGTAATCAAATAATGGCCAATATCATGCCTCAATGACAAAATGTGATGAATTATACCCCTCAATAAGTAACGAGTAGTATCCACAACAATAAACACAACCTAGTATATCAACGAAATAGAGGATAAATACATTACTACCTTAATCAGGGGCAACTAATATTCCACCTCGTTAGGTAACGATAAACATACCTCTTCAGTTGTAGACTAATAAGCCGATTCAAAACCAAGAAATGACTAGTCAATAACGTGCAAACATTAGATAATGATAGATGCCAAATCTACAACTTGTTTTCACTTCTCCATAGGGATTTGTTAAACAAGGAGGTCCCCATGTTTCTTAAGTACCTACTAGACAACTATTAGTTCAAAATATGCCACAAATTTAGATATAGGGTCTTGGTCCACAAGTTCCCACTCAATAATAAGGTTTGATTAATCAATAACATGTCCCTTTTCAACCATAACAGGCACAGTATAGTTATATCCCTCCATCCCAACCAAAAAATCCTCTAAATCAAACCTTTATCACCAACCCAAACCAGAATATCTTGCAACCAAATGTGAAATTTCATGTATATCCTAATCCACGTATATGTGTTTGTAGTCTATTCCCCAACTAAGACAACAAACCTCAACAGGTGTCTCCACCATACCCTAGTCAAAGTGTCCCACTTGTGACCTCTCAACCATTTACCCAAACCAACATTCTCTCTCAAACCAATATCCCTTCCAATTTCCTATCCCAAGAATTAGAATAGATGAAGGATGCAATTGCTACCATTTAGGCTAGGAAGCAAACTAAAATGTTCAAATTGGATGAAGTGTGTTCTTATCCGTTAAACATGGAATATTTACAAATACCTTTTCTTCAAGGATATAAACCACCCAAATTCAACAAATATAAAGGGAAAGTTGACCCTAAGGTCCATTTTATTGAATTCTTTATTACGTGTCAACCAGTGGCATATAACGACATATACCTTCTGTTGTTGTTTACAATAAACCTGGCTGGACAAGCTTTGGAATGGTTTTAAAAATTACTCAAGAATTCAGTAACAAACTTTGATGATCTTTTTGATAAATTTGTGCTACACTTTTTCTATAATCTCGAGCATGAGATTTCATTAGTGGACTTGACGCAAGCAAAGTAAAAATCTAAGGAGAGTTTTACAAGTTAATTACAGTGATGGAGAGCCTTTGCAAGCCATTTCACCCATAGCTTACCAAATAAACAATTATCCGTTGTGTTTACTAAAAATTTATGTAATGAGATAGCCTATCATCTAAAACTACAATGTGCACATATATTAAAAAATATCATTGATAAAGGTTTATTGATCGAGTGGACACTCATAAATAAAGGATTCACCAAGCTAATTCCACCAATCAAGGAAATAACTAACAACAACATCCTAATCAAGTGCAAGTAATATAACTGATACAGGCCAATAACCAAGAAAGATTGAAGCAATTCAATGAAAATAAGAATGTTGTGGGAAATGGAGTAACCGAATCTCATCATGTCCAAATTGTACAAAACTCATCTACACTACCTTTTCAACTTACTCTTACCCAATAACCTCTCCAATCGATGCTACAAGCACAACAACCAAAACTTGCACAACATTTACAACAACCTTTACCATTGCGAACCCTTCTTTCTAAGAGAATTGTGTGTGCACGCCATGTCTTTAGTGACCTAAGAGAACCTATTGAATCTATAGTTTGCAAGTTTGTTGCTACTAATCTGATTAGTTGGCGTATACCAAAGCATTATTTGCAAGGCATTCCTTACCCTGATTGGTATCATGAAAATGAATTCTGTGACTATCATCAAGTCAATGGACATAATTTATGAAGATGTGTCCAAATCAATCATTTAATTGAAAATATGTTAGAGAATGGGGAGCTAACATTAGATAATCGTGTTTTCACTTCCAATCAAACTTTTAGGATTTATCAAAACCCCTTTTCTCGACATAACAATCAGTAGAAACAAAATAATCAGTAATGGCAATAATAACAACCAGTGCAACAACAAAATTAATAGTATCAAAATCAAACGATGGACCAATAAAATTGATAAAATTAGTAGCAAAATCCATAATGACAAAATAATGGACAAAACTAAGGTTAGAGTGGTAACAACCAACAAACCTACCATGTAGTTACACATGACTACAATAGGGTTGTAGGTCATATTATAGGGGGTAGCATTAATACCATCTCCATTAATCCTAGACCATTGATAAATAATAATATTCAACCAAAATATGTGGATAATTCTTTTTTGACCTAGGAGTTCATACAAGCAAACCAATAAACTAGGACTTCCACTTTTGGATCTTATAGTGATAACTCATTCTTGCCATGTGACCACATGCAAGTGCAGCAACAACTGAGACTTGTCCTATCTAGTCCCACACCATTTTCAACAGTGGTAGAAATAATGGTCAAGTATTTAATCCTGATTATGCAATCATAACTTGAATGTCGAAGATTACTATCCCAGGCTCGCAACCATTTGCCACTTTACCTATCATCCAACCAACCATTTAGCCTTAGAATAAAACATTCACTACTGACCAAGATAAGAAGTTTGATATTATGGAACAATTGTAGAAGACACTAGCACAAATTTATATCTTAGATTTGATACAAACATCAATAATCCACAAGAACATCTTGAATGATTTTTTGACCCAATCCACTATTGCTAGTGATATATCTCCTGATAAATTTCAAGCTTTGGTTGGACACCTAGCTCCAACCCAACAAGTCACATTCAACCAAAGCGATATGTCTTCCCTTGGCCCGCTCCATAAAAATCCATTTACATAAAAGTTTATATAAGATGGAATAAATTGAAATGTTTCCTTATAGACAATGGATCTGACCTCAATATAGTGTCTCTAAAGCTCATAAGGCTTCTTGGGTACCCAATGACTCATCTCCAGCTAGAAACAATAACTATCAAAGCCTATTATAATCAAGAAAGAGAATCACAAGGCACCTTCAGTTTGCCAATTATCATTGAGCCTTTAACCCATGATACACTTTGCCATGTGCTTGATCTGGAGTTATCATACAATATGCTTTTTGGCAGGCCTTCGTTATATGAGATTCGTGCAGTCCCGTCAATGCTGCACCAATGTATCAAATTTTCTCACTTAGAGATGGAAGTGAATATTCTAAGAGATTTACACCCATATGAACACTGTAAGCATCTTGAGGCTAAATTTCAAAGCTATAATTATTAGTACGACATGAATCCAAGTTCCAAATAGGATAAAGGAAATGCTATACTTATTGATCCTTCACCAAATAATTACATAGATCCTAATACCTTGGATTCCCTTTCTCACATGCCACCTCTTAAAGCTTTTAATCATTTCACCATTTTAGATAATGGACCAGGAGAGTATATGATCCATGACACATTTCATATTGCTGATCTTCCTCAAAATTCAAAAACCTTTGGGCAACCTAAAGTCATCCCACATAGGCATTGGCAACACAAGAGCAAAGATATGGGACTTGTCATATTTATACCAGCATCTAGTCTAGAACCTAACCCTCTTGAAAGAGATGAATCATGGTTATGCAATGACAACCAAGCTAATTGTTATAAAAGTGTAAAGTATCATATTGCCACTAGGAGCATATAGCATCACAAATATGAAGGAAGAGGCCTCAGACTGAATCAACAAGGGACCATTGAGATAATTTCCATTACTATGTATGAAAGACCTTATAGACTTGGATTTAAATTGCCTAGGGGTGACCCCACATATCATATTCAAACTCCATCACTAATGACTAGTGATGATGATGCTGACAGTGAAGTAGAGTCTGATCATAGCCTCACCTTTGATGACCTAGTGAAAACCAACCTATTTGATAACAATGCCATTTGTACCCTTACTCTTATTATTCATCACAACCCTTTGCCATTATATTATCCTCAACTGACAAGAATCTAGTCTGCCAATTGATGAGTTATAGAATGATGAGACATTCTATGATTTCTTAGGCCTTAGAGACAACATTCCATTGGGAGATCATAAATCAGGTTTCTCAATCATATTGGATATTGCAACCTATTTTGGAGAGCGAGTGAACACCCTTAACCAAAAACAAATAAATAAAACTTTAAGGTCCCAAAGTGAAAATATCTTTGAGGCACTTTCTGACTAAGAAAAAAGTAAAGATAAAGGCTAGTCTAGTGGTGAAAACTTGTTTTAGGTGCTATTAGACAGGGGTGTTCATTCTTCTTTAAATTTAGATAAGAAGACCACTAACGATGAACTTGCTTACGAATTTGAGTTCAATTTTGAGTAACAGTAAGTATTTGATCAAATTCTTCAAGAATTTTTTACTATTATTATCACATGGCCAGATTTCCCATTAAGGGACTCAGATTCATCATGCCTAAGAGAAGTTGAAGAGTAAGTCCTAACAAAGGACCCTGACACAATTCAATAGTTCAAGTCCTTGCCTACTATCCTAGAAGATGGTTCAACCTTTCTAGTCAAAGATACAACAGAGGTAAATATCAGGACTCTATCAGACTTGAAATAGATAAATCTAGGTGCATCCCTTATTGAAGAGGAATGTGACATCTTTACAGCTCTGTTGAGAGAATTTGTAGATATCTTTGCATGGGCTTATTCTAACATGCCAGGTTTGGACCCCACCTTAGTTCTACACCACTTTGTGGTTAATCTTAATGTCAAGTTGGTCAAACAAAAGCTACATAAGATGTATCTTTGTATTACTGTATTAGTAAAGAAAGAGTTGGAAAAACTCTTAGAAGTTGGATGTATTCGATCAATTGATTACTTAGAATGTATCTCTAATGTGGTAACTATTAGAAAAAAACTTGAAGGGATCAAAATTTATATTGATTTTTGAGCCATCAATAAATCTTATCTTAAAGATAATTTTCCATTGCCTAATATTGACATGTCATCGATTCCATGATAGGTTATGAAATGCTTTCACTCATGGATGGCTTTCTAGGATACAATCAGATCAGAATAGCACCAAAAGATCAACATAAAACAACATTCACCACTCCATGGAGAATATTTTGTTATCAGGTGATGTCATTTGGCCTTACGAATGTGAGAGCTACATATCAAAGGGCCATGACTATCATATTCCATGATATGATGCATGATGTTGTTGAAGACTATGTCGATGACATAATAGGAAAATCTTAAACCAGGGTCGACCATCTAACAGTACTGCATCAGACATTTGAAAGACTACTAGCATACAAAGTTAGACTCAATCCAAAGAAATGTGTGTTTTGTGTAACTTCAGGCAAATTACTTGGCTTCATCATATGTCATCGAGGTATTGAAGTCGATCTGGCTAGAGTCCATGTTATAATTGAGATGCCACCACCAACCAATTTAAAGCAACTCCATAGTTTACATAGTAAGATCTAATCAATCTGATGCTTCATCTCTCAGTTAGTAAACAAGTGCTATCTATTTACACACATTTTTAAAAAAGGAGTTACATTTCACTAGGATGATCATTGCCAAACAACTTTTCAACAACTCAAAGACTATCTTGTTAATCCACCTATTTTTTTACCTCTTATGCTAGGAAAGCCATTCTTGTTATACCTATCAGCTACTGATGATGCCCCGGGGGCACTTTTTGCTCAATATGATGAAAATAGAAAAGAGTATGCTATATAATACCTAAGTTGTACCTTGGTTACATATGAACATAACTATGCACCTGTTGAGAACTAGCCATAGTTTTTGCAGCTCAAAAATTATGCCATTACATGTTAAATAATAAGACCATGGTCATTTCCAAGTTAGATCCGATCAAGTATCTACTATCCAAAATAACTTTACAAGGTAGAATGGCTAAATGGATCATGCTTCTTAGTGAATTTGACATAGAGTATGTTAATCGAAAAGCAATCAAGGGACAAGTTCTTGCAGATCAACTTACTGAAGCACCTCTCATGGACATCCAACCACTCAAGTTTTAGTTTCTTGATGAATCCATCACGACCATTATTAACACACCCCTTGAGGAGTAGCCCTAGATGTTGTACTTTGATGGTTCATTCACTACACATGGATCAGGGGTAGGCCTATTATTTATTACACCACAGGGGGATCTAATCCCTAAATCATTTAGAATCAACTTTTCTTGTACAAATAACATGGCTGAGTATGAAGCACTTATTGTAGGACTTTGACAAGTAGTACATTGGAGTATATCTCATCTCCAAGTTTATGGTGATTCTCAGTTAATCATCAATCAGATCATAGTTTATTTTCAGACCAAATATGACAAGCTAGTTCCATATAAAGCCATGGTTGACACTCTTAAACAACAAATTACCAACATTCAGTTTGAGCACATACCAAAGGCTAATAACAGAACTACAGACACTATGGCTACTATTGGTTCTCTGATTCGATAAATAGATAAAGCTAGAGAGTATCAATTCTTCATCAAGAATTTGTCAGCACTAGCTCATGAACCTTCAACCATTGCTGTGATTTGTGATATTGTTGGTCCTAGTCTATTTGGTACTCAAACCTTTATTACTACCTTCATGACCAAGTTCTGCTACCTAACCTTTCTCAAAAATAAACCAAAACCTTCATTCATCATTCCACTCATTAAACTCTACTTAAATCCACCCTTTACTGTCAAAGTTTTGATGGAACTCTACTTCATTATTTAACTTCAGTAGAGTCTACATTAAAAATAAGAAAAGTTCACAAAGGAGTATGTGGAGCCCATTCTAGTGGGGCAATCCTATCTAAAAATCTCTTGCATATTAGATATTATTGACCCATAATGGATGGAGATGCCACTGTATATATAAAAAAGTGTGACATATTTCAACGACATGTTAATCTGATTCATGCCCAACAAAAACTCTAAAATCGATGTTGACCCCATGACCATTTTCTATATGGAGACTTGACCTCATTGGAAAGATTAACCACACTTCATTTGATGGCCATAAACATATCCTTACCACCACTGAATATTTTACTAAGTTGGTTGAAGCTATACCCCTCACTTACGTGACTAGAAAGTAAATTTTTAAATTCATCTTCAACCATCTCATCTGCTGCTACGATATCCCTTCTAACATTATATCTGATAAAGGAGGATCATTTAAGAATAAGGATGTAGACTAGCTATGTACTAAATATAACATCACACAACATCTTTCTACAGTGTATTACCCTCAAGGTAATGGCCAAGCTGAGGCATCCAATAAAACCCTTATCAATATTCTCAAAAATATTGCTAATGATGTTGGGCGTGATTGACACCTCCAGATATTTCCCACCCTTTGGGCGTATCATACTAATCATTGTACCCCCACAAGAGCCACTCCATACTCACTTGTTTATGGTACTGAAGCCATCCTTCCCATTGAGATAGAATTGCCTTCACTACGCATCTCTTTCAAGCATGTCTTGGATGATCATGATTATCAAGTAGCTCACCTGTAAGAGCTAGACCTCCTTAATGAGAAATACACAACCACACTCAACAATCTTCAAGCATATCATAATTGACTCAAAAGCCACTATAATCGATGTGTTAAGTATAGAAAATTTAAACTTGGTAATCTGGTTCTTAAAGAAAACCAAAAGAATAGCATGGTCGAGAAGAAACATAAAGAGAAATTCAAACTGAATTAGATAGGGCCTTTCATCATCACTAAAAATTATGGATCAAGAGCATATGGGCTTACCACACCAGATGGAGAATAATTTCTAGAGTTGATGAATATTATTCATCTCAAACGGTACTATGCTTGAGCGCTAAGGTGTATTATCTATAAAGACCGTTTCAGTTATGCCTTTTTTTCACTATTCTTCTTTGTACAAATACCATCCTTATCCATCCTCTTTGCCATTTCCACTTTCCATTTCTGACCTATCAACCTAGTGTTTTCTATAGCCTAGCCTATTTAACCTTAGGTTCTATCGTCTATTACACATTGTCAACATGAAGGTATTTGATCAGTTTTATCAGTTGGTTTAAGAACTTTAGACAAAGATCATATTTTAGGATAATGTGATTGAAGTTTTGGCAGTTGCATCCTTCATTTATTATTCTTTCTTACCACTGGTCTTGGTACTAATTGTAACTACCTTTAGGCAAATTAGAACCTTTGATTTATACCATTGTGTCCTGGTTATAACTACCTATGGGCAAACTAGGGGTAATATTAAGCTTAATTTAACAATTTGCCACTTCTTATGTCATACAATGCCTTTTCTACCAACTGTGCCTATTTTGTTTGAATTGATTGTTGCACTAGTTGAATTCCTCCACTGTAAGGGTGGAACTATAGTGACTTGAGGTTCTACTCTGGGACTATGTAGGTAACACTCAATACTTGTTGAGGTTTTCTCAGTCACCCCTTTTTTGAATGCTCTCACTATTTTATAAGTAACTTAAGCCATGCTCTCACCATTTTGCAAGCAATTTAAGCCACACTCTTGCTATTTTGTGAGCAACCTAAGCCACACTCTCACCATTTTGTGAGCAATCAAATCCATGCTCTCACTATTTTACGAGTAACCTAAGCCACACTCTTACCATTTTATGAGCAATCGAAGCCACACTCTCACCATTTTATGAGCAAATTTAGTTTAAACATTCTCACCGTGTTGCGAGCTTGAACCTTTTAGTGTCTCGTCATTCTCGATTGAGTTGAGACACTCCAAAACACTTCTAAAAAACATTTAAACAAATCGTTAGAAAAGAATAAAAATATTGACCACTTCTTTGCCTTAATAATTTTGGGAACCCTCACTAAGTTACAAGTAAATCACTTGTTATTTAGTTTCCCCATCCTTTTTGGCTTTTTTCTCTCACACACTTGCCTTTTTCCAAGACCATTCCTATTCTTCTATCACATCCATTTTGTTTGTTTTCTTCAATTATGATATTTTTTTCATTCCCTGAGAGAACTACATTTGGCCTAAAATTTTTTATTGGATATTACATCTATAAAACAATGTAGGTAGCATCCACTTGCCTAGTGAATAAGGAGATAGCTTAGCTACCCCTTTCCTTTTCTTCTATTCCCCCATTTAGTTCATTTGTTAAGTTGTCACCTATTTTTTAGGGGCAATATTCATAGGGTTTTTATTACATTGTTTGTTTATTTATTTATTTCCCTATTTATTTGTGTTCAACATTGTTGCCTTAATTTAGTTTATGTGTGTTCATTAGGTGATTCTTTGCCCATACTTACACTTGAATCTATCCATATTCATAGGTTTACATTATCAACATGGTTTCTATCATTGGTGCATTGTTTTTTATTGAGTATTGGATTACGAGAGTCAATCCTTATGAATATTTTGGCCAAGTCTTTATGATGTTCTATCGTGAATCCTACCATCATGTGCTATAACAAACCTCAGATTCAGGAAGTCTATTCAGTAATGGCAGAATCTCTTCGGCACTGATATCCTAATTTTACTCCTAATCATATCCCAAACAGAGTAATTAACCACAAAATAATTTCAACCTTTATCAATTCAAATGAGCATCTCCCTACTAATAGGTTGTTCCAATTCATCATTACCCTCTATGTTAAGTTTATCATCATCCTTGGCCAAGTTTATCATGTTTGCCATAATTGAGGTCCAATGATTATAACCGCCTATGGGCAAATCATTACACACCATTCCACCTGTATTTCTTAATGATTATAACCGCCTTTGGGTAAATCATTGTATTTTCACCACTTTACTTTTTCTACCCATACAGGGGCATATTTTTCTCTTATTTGTCTATCCTAATTGGGGAAGCTCCATCTTCTCAATGATTATAACTGCCTTTGGGCAAATCATTATGTTATCATACCATGTTGCCACTATTGGGTACAATACTTATAATCGCCTTTGAGCAAACCATTATACACCATCCCACTTAAATTCTCAATGATTTCAACTATTTTTTAAATATAATTATGTTTTCACCCCATCATCTTTCCTTTCTTTGGTCCCTTCATTTCACTTCTTTCTTTTTGAGGGACCATTTTTCAACCTCCTTATGTCAACCGTTCCCTCAAGGGGGCATCATACAATTAGTTTATCATCATTTCAGTTGTAAGCATACATGACCTTTTCATTTTTTGATAAGATTTTATTGTGCTTATAACTTGTAATATCTTCCCAAATAGGGGCAAACTGTAGACACCTAAATTTGGCCACTGATAACCTTCAATCAGGGTTTTGGTCAATTTTCACCAAAAATGCATAATTTGGTCTAAAAATACTAAAACATGTTAAATGATGAGAAAATTATATATTTAAGTGCCAATTTTTGGCTAGGATATCCCTAAATGGGATAATAAAATTTATGGGCTAGCTAACTTTGATCAGTTCATTTCAAGTCAAAATGCCAAATTTGCACCTAGGTGCTCTGGATTGCTCTTTCCTATCAAATCTTCTACACAAGAAATGTGCCTTTATTATTTATTGTTGGCAACATCCTAAATAGGAATACAGTTCTAATGCATCTAATAACACCTTCTAATTCCAATCCAGTCAAATTTTGGACCAATAATAAGACATTCTAATCAATTTGGATAATTTGTGCATAAAGTGCTTAATCATGCTTAAGAGTTAATTAAATCAAATCAAGGCCTAATTAATAATTCCATGGAAACTTTTTGAATACTTATTTTTAGAAATGAATATTGAATATCTACATCATCAAGTGACCTCATTTCTTGAGAAGACATCCCTAGGTTATAAATACCACAAATATCAGGATTCATGTCTCCTATACCTCATCAATGCCTGCCATGATGCCCTCCATGCCTCTTAATTTACCCTTCTTCCAATGCCATGATGAGGATAATTATAAACTTAATTTTAAAAATTGAATTAATCCTCAACCACACATCTCAATCTTGAGATGGATGGTTCAAGTTGATTCTAGGCATTCTTAAAAATCTATAAATAAGAGGCCTCGCAACATCATTTCTAAACTTAATTAGTGAAAAGTTATAATGTAGGATTGATTCCAAAAGATTCAAGTAGCTAAGTGTTACCATGCCAAATTGATTCCAAGCCAAGCCAAGCCATAAGCCAAAGGTGCCAAAGAGAGGTGGAGGTAGACAAGCTTCCATTGCCAAGGACTTCATGAGCACAAGCTGAGCAAGCCACCACTACAAAGGCATTTGGAGCACCCAAGGAAGGTGAAGGAATTCTTGTGTTTGATTCCTTACTTTTTTTTTGTGTTTGTGATTTGCTTTTGTTAACTAAGCTCTCCCTAGTGTCTAGGCCTAGAGATGTTATGCTATTAGTGTGTTTATTTCATCTTGTTTTCATTTTGGAATTGACACCATACTAACTATCCTTTTTTGAGTCAATTTCCTAAAGCTCAACATTTATCCAAGAATTTGATATTTCAATGTTTGAACAGTAGAGCATAGCTACCCTAAAGGACATCAAGTAAGAATTAACTAAGAGCACGTCTGAGTAGGATGTCCATTTCAAGACACTTCTCTCTAAGCTTTCTTTTGAGATAAATGCTTCTCAACATAATCAATGGTTTATAGGGGCTTATTTTTTCCTTTCCGACACACCTTATCATAAAAGGATTTCACCAACTTGTGTGAGGCCTTGAAAGTTTCCCTTCGTGTCAAAGCTATTGGAAGCATAGACAAAGGGATTAGTACCTTCATGGAGGTTTAGATCATTGCTATGTCATCTCAACTAGAAAAAGTCACTACACATAATGCTAATGACACTTACAGTGGTTTATGGTGTGTGGACTATGAATCTGAAGGCCATAATAAGAATAACTACCCTCAAAAGAATATTTGAGCCATGATGAATAATCCCATGAGATTTTTCAAGAAGAGCATGACATAAGGGATCGTCCTATGCTTCAATACACCACACAATCAAATGTATCTACATGTTTAAAGATATGTGATGCATACATTTATGATATTAATGATTAGCATGTTATTAGTGAAGTTCACGAGGTACACGTGCGTGGTATGCATCAGACATATATTGCCAATAAATAGGACAATGGAGGAGGATATCATGGTCATGGTTATGGTTGAGGACATATAGGTGGATGTTTCCCACTAAGAACTTATGGTCAAAGCATAATAACTTGTCCCACTAGCCGGCCATAAAAAATATTAAAAAATAAATCCTAAAAAATAATTAATAATTTTTTTTAAAAATGAAAAAATGTATATGCACTACATATTTGTGTATATAGTGTAAAACATATTTGTTGATTAATTTCAATGACCTAAACTCAAGATATTTTGAGGAGAATATGAAATTGTATATGGCCTCTTTATGCCAAAAATTGGAACATTGTATTATGTTTTAACCCCTTATTATAAGTGTGGTTACCCAAAGCACTACAAGTGTGATTGCCTCGTGTAACCTACATGTGTTTTTTATAAAAATTAACACCATCTGGAGGAGTAGCCATACTTGTATACTGTCATCAAAAAGGAGAGAAATGAAAAGGGTGTCAGAATGATACATATTAAAAAGCCATAATAGAGACTGCATCTTGCTACTCTGACTGGTCCCAAAGTCAACATTACTACACAGAGTGGTGGTCAATCCTAGTATATGTCCAATATGCACATTCAAAAGGTTAAATGAGAGGAACTTCTTGATAATCATTATCTATATTCTCAATAGCATAAATAAGTGATACACAAAGCCATGAATTTGGTGATAGAATTACAAGGAGAGACCTAGTTCCTCAAGAATTATGATGCTGCTACATGTGCTGACATGCAAAAAGCTACAGATCTTCACAACACAACATTTGATGAGTTCTATGAGTTTTGAAAGCAACTCTTTGATGAGGATATTTTACCCCTATTATGAAATTAGCTAAGACATCATACTCCTAGGCCTACTGAGGATTGTCAGTTCCAACCTAGCCTAGAGGGGGATACAAAGATATTGGTTAACATTGTTATTGATGAATGGGTTATTTAGGATATCTTAGTTAATATTAGTGCTGAAGTAAATGTCTTTACCAAAGATGCATGGAAGAAGATGGAAAGCCCTACTTTTTAGCCTTCTCCTCATGTGTTTTTTATGGCCAATAAGACTCATGCTCTACCTTTTGGAGTACTTAAAGATGCCACTGTGGATATCCTAGGTGTCACTTTCAAAGCTAAATTTGAAGTCATTGAGTTGGCCAAAGCTGATGACTTCCAGCTCTATTGGCTAGCCTTGGTATTACACAAATAATGTTGACTTGAGCTTCAAGAAGTGCTATATTAGCTTTGAGAATGATGAGCAGTGCATTGTCATTCCCTTAGACCATGCTCAAGTACCTCCATATGTTAAGCCAATAAATGCTTACAAGGACACTAAACACATCTAAAATGTCACAACATAGGGTATTGGACATCTTTATCCCACTCTAGATTGCATATTGCATTATGTTGACACATAATCTATATCTAACACTACTGGTAACACCTACGACTCATGGTGAGTATGACCTTATTGGAAAGATCTAAGGCACTATAGGTAGTCAAGAAGATGCTCTATAAAATTACCATAAATGCCATACATTTGTTTATCTTCTTTATGGACAAATTATGGCTACACCACTCATGAGGTTAGATGAAGCTTTGAGATTTCATGGTCAGATGGAAGTCTACAAGTTTGTGCAATGATTAGAAGCCTTCCATGACTCCAACATTGATTGGGTACATTCAAATATCCATATCTTCGATGGCACAACTACTTGGTGGTGGAGAACTCATCATTAGAAATTACTTGGGAACAATTTCATTTAGCTATACACCATTACTTTCACCATGATAACTACATTCACGAAACCATAATTTATAGTGACATAAATTCCTCTAAACCTCATCTTAAAGCCTGTGAGACTATGTAGATGGTGGATGAAACATTTTTACCGAAGTACCTCTGGGTTCACATATTTTATGGCACTCTATGCACTTGGGCTAGAGCATGGTATGTACATGAAGAATGATATCTAGTGACAGATTGTTGGCATTTCCTTAAGAGTAATATGATTACACTGATGTCCTATTCATCACCTCGAATGGATTTATGCCTCAAATTTCAAGCCATGTGTCAGGCTATTATAGATGACCTGACCTTGATTAAAGATTGCATCAGATGCACATGTGGCATGTGGGAGGAGATATTGACTAATTTTTAATAACTTGATATGAAAGCATCCTCTCCACTACTTGAACCTCTACTAAACCACACATTAAGAGAACATATCTAAAAAGATAAATAAAAGGTCATGTACCAGGTTGATGAAGGTGCCAATTTTGATCTGTTCAACCCATGTATTAATCATTTGACCTTGCATACTGAGTATGGTACGCATAATGTCCATGACACCATCCAGGATGAACAACACCCATACTTAGAGCCGCTTCAAACTATTTAATGTAATATTGGTATGGATAAATCACCCAAGATGACTATTATGAGAAACTAATCTAAGGTGTTTTAAATGTTAAAAGAATATCAAGATGTCTTTCCATGGAATTATACTAAAAAGAAAGGAGTGCATTCTTCCTTGGGTAAGATGCACATCAAATTGGTAGAGGGTGTTCGACCTATTATGAAGCAGTCCTATCATATGAATCCCAACTTATGCACTTGAGTAAAGGAAGAAATTAATAGCATGATGTACACAAGAGTCATTACTCTTATAGATGAGTCTGAATGGGTGAGACCTATGGTCATTAGTATCAATAAGGATGGTTTCATTTGACTATGTGTGGATTATTAGGTATTCAATGTTGCTTGCATAACCAACCATTTTTTGATGCCCTTCATTGAGGGGATTTTAGAGGGATTTGCTGGATGTGAGATCTATACTTTTAGTAATGGCTTCTCTAGATATCATTAAGTCTAGATCATGAAAGAGGATAAACCAAAAACCACATTTGCAATTGAGTGGGGATCATTTGCTTATAATGTGATGCCATTTGGGTTGAAAAATGCTCCAGTTGTGTTTTCATGGATCACGATCAAAGCCTTCAAGGATTTTATTCATAAGTTCCTTCAAGTCTACCTTGATGGCTAGATTGTTTACGATTTCGTACGAGACCACTATTAAAATCTCTAAATTATGCTTGAGCACTACTAGAACCTTCAAAATTTTTTGAATCTAAATATGTGTTTGCTATGCCCTTTGATACTTTACTTGGTCATGTTATTTATTGTGATGGACTCTTAGTGGATCCAACTAAGATTTATATTATTCTTCACCATCTAGTGTTGACCACCTAGTGAGAAGTCAATGTCTTCTTAAGACACATGAGATATTATAGGAAGTTCATTCGAGGGTATGTTAAGATTGTCATCCTACTAGAGGAATTACTAAAATAGAATGGTCAGTTTGTCTAGACTATCACTTGTAGGTATTTGTTGCACTCAAGGATAAACTCATTACTACCCCTATTCTCCAATTTTTAGAATAGATGAATCCCTTTCACATGCATGTTAATACTTTAGGCATGGAAGTAGGTGTTATCCTTGCTCAACCTTGTGAGGGAAACCTTGACCATCCTATCTATTTTGCTAGTAGGAATCTCACTCTAGCTGAACAAAACTATATGAATACAAATTACAAAGCTTTATCCATGGTTTATGCCCACCAAAAGTTTTGTCAATTCTTGTTAGCTACTTCATTCAATTTCTTTACAGACCATGAAGTGCTAAAGTACCTTGTCAACAGGTTAGTAGTACATGGGTGCCTTTGTCGATGCATTATGTTTTTCCAGGAGTTTTGGTTCTCAGTGATGGTGAAATCTAGTAAGGCCAATTATGGCTTTGATCATCTATCGTGTATTGAATCTAGTGAATCAATGCATGCCATTAAAGATGACTTGCTTGACATGCAACTTTTCTAAGTCATGTGCATACCCAAAGAGTTGGAGAATATTATAGTATTTCTGAATATGGGTTCAGTATCGGCCCACCTTAGTGCTCAATAAAAGAACTAATTAGTTGTTCATGCATCTTCATTCTAGCTTATAGGGGTGACCTATATAAAATTGGGTGAGATGAAGTGTTACGCTATTGTGTTATGCAACATAAACATGCTAAGGTTCTTTAGGAAGTTCATGAGGGTGTCACTAGTGGATACAATATCAGTGATGTTATAGTGCGAAAGTTTATTTTGTTTGCTTTATGGTGGCCTACCTTGTTTAAAGATGTTAAAACTTATGCACATCAGTGTGATATCTACCAATGAGTGGGTAAGCCGATCAAAAGGGATGTTATGCCCCTTCATCTTATATTGGCACATGAACCCTTTAAAAAGTGGGCTATTGATTTTATTGGCCCCATTAATCTAGTAGGGAGACATATTGGTACATATTATATTATAATTACTACTGGTTACCTTACTTGTTGGGCTAAAGCTACACCTAGAAGGGATTGTACCACTACCACTACTTCAAGGTTTATCTAGGAGAATATCATTACATAGTTTGGATGTCTGTTAAGTTTGACTAGTGACCAAGGAACCCATTTCCTTATTGAGACCAACTGCATCCTCTTGGCTAAATTTATGATCACACACCACAAGACTACACCTTACCATCCTTAGGTTAATGGTACAATTGAGGCATTTAATAAGATCTTGGGTAATACCTTGACTAATATTTGTAATATTAGATGCAATGACTAGGATGATCATGTTTCTATGGTTTTATGGGCATGTCAGACCACTTACAAATGATTGAACAAGAGCACACCATTTAATATTGTGTTTAGTACTGAAGTTGTTCTCTTGATTAAATTCCTTATCTTTTCTCTTTGGATTGCATGTGATGGTTGATTGGATGATGAAGAGTCCTTGAAAGTGTACCTATATGCTTTGATTCAATTGGATGGGAGTCAATTTATCATGCATTAGAGTCAAAGGGTGGAAAAGTGAAAATAGAAAGCCTGACACGATCTCCATTTAAAGAATAAGACTTTTTCTCTAGGCATGTAGGTTTTGGTATATGATTTCAAGTTCACATGCCACTTAGGAAAGCTTCATGTCTACTCAGATAACCTATTATTATTCATAATATTCATCCCATTGACGTGTGCAAATTAAAATAACTAAATGGCCAATTCCTTCCTGACCATTTCAATGGTAGCTAGTTGTGGCTCTACTATTCTTAATAGCCTTCCATCTTGTAAGGTGTATGCCACTATATTAATATAGGATTTTGGTTATTTTTAATAAAATATGGCACTGGCTATGCACCCTAATGTAGTTTAGGGTCAACACTTTATTCTTTGTTTTTGTATTTCTTTATAATGTCATGGAGAACCATGGACAACTCTTAGTGTGGGGTAAGAAGGGTAAAATAAGTAAAACCTATAGATCGCTAAGGAAATGGTCAATGGGAATGTGGGTGGGAAAGAGGGGTGCATAAGTGGAAGTGTATAAGGACAAATGTGTACGTAGGATGTGGTAACTGATAAGTTAAGTCAAGGTAAAAAAGTGAGGTTCATGCCTTTGTAATGGACATTTTTGAAATTCTTTACAACTATCGTGCACTTCGGGAAAAGTGTGGGATGGGACATGTATTTAATATAGGGAAAGTAATCGTAATGGAAAGTGTGCCAAGTATGAATCATGACACTACCATTACAACATTAATTATGTGAAGTGATGGATGAGGTAGTGGGGTATTAAATGCAAAATTACCTCCTTGAGGCTATAAAAGGTTAAATGCATATCACTTTACATTTTACTATTGTCAAATTTGTGAATTACAAAGCTAAAAGAGCATTGTTGAGATGCTATAAGAATGTCGTTAAGCTTTAATATGAGTGTAAATCAACAATTTGAGACTATTTTAAGTATTATGGAGTGAAATAATCATGATAAATCGATAGAGTGTTGAACGGTTGTGTGAGGATGTGCAGGTTTATAGAATTATAGGTTGTAGAGGTTGACGTCTACCATTAAAGGGTATTAAAGTAGAAGAGTCAAGTAGGGCAACAAAGCAATCACGTATTCCTTCAGGAAGATTGAATGACCATGCCTCAACCTTTGGGCTTCTTGAAGGGTGATGAAGTTGAAGAAAAAGTCCCAGCATAAAGAACACCTACCTATGATACCAGAGGAAGAGGAATTTGAGAGCATAGGTGTTCAATTGGTGTTGATTAGGGAAGAAGTACCTAAAGAGTTTGATGCGTGCACAAAAGATTTATCACAAGAAGCTGAGGAAAAGGAAAACATAGAGTCAGGGATGACACATCAGGTTAAGAAGAAGGTTGTTATACCACCTCCACCCCCTCTATTGATCAAAGAAATGCAATATCTAGAAGTAGTGCTACACATAAAGAATTAGATGTCAAATGTGTCAACTTATAATATTTTTAATTATAACCATCACTAGCCTGGAAACAAAGTAAAACTACATCATGACTGCTAGTTAGAGTGTCATAATATAAGAAATGAGCTTATATAGGATTTAAGTATTTTCAATAATCTTAATGATGCATGACTATTCTAATTATTTAATCTTTCATATTTTAGGAATTCATTAAAAGTAGTCAAGTTTTTTATTTCTCTAGTGCATGAAAACTATTTTTACTTTGTTAAACACTGGATGCAAATTACACTAGAGAGGATAAGCAAAGTCATAGGGTTACAATGCTGAGGCACTAAACTTACTTATGACTTAGAGGACTAATAGGAGATTGAAAAGACTGCAATGATGTTTGAGTATTGAAAACAAGCCATGCAATGCATATTACATGTCTCTAAGATCCTGCCCTAAGAGTGCTTGCACACATAATCGTGACCAAAGTTGAAGGCATCGATAGATGGGAAGAGGTGGACATGGCCCATATTTATGTCTCCCATCAAGTTACCTTGGGAGTGAAGTACAATTGAGCATAATACTCCATTACTAAGATTATTATGAATGTAATGAAATCTCATTGCCTATTGAACCAAAATTTTGCATGGGGTACTTTCTCTTTGTCACTAGTTTTTGATGAGATTGGTGTACTTGAGTACACCATTGGAGAATTGAAATGGGTGTACCCTCCTGAGCATAAATCCCCTATGGAGTGGTTTAAAGCATTCACTTGCCCTAGTGTGATAATTCCCTCCCACAATGTCAAAATGAAGGGATGGTATAATGGTATGAAGGAAGCCTTTGAAAATGAGTGGCACATTCCAAAGGACTTACATAGATAGATTGGGGATAAAGATAAGTTCACAATGAAGTAACACTATTCCTTAGCGCATATCTAGATGGTTCCCTCTAGAGAATTGTCTAGATGGTTTAAATTACCATATTCTTTTATTGTATGGTACTTCATGAACACCATCAAAAGAGTCTATGATGCACACATAGTTAACATTATGACTGAGAAAATTGATGTGGATAATCACACTCTTCACTAATTATACATTTACCTCAAGAATAAGATGTAGAGGGAAAGGGTGGAGTCAGATAAAATCAACATTAAGGTCTAATATATTTTGATTAGAAATTCAATTCATTCTTTATTTTACATGTTGAAACCAAGAAAGAAATCAAGGAGCACATATCATGAGAATGAGACACTTTCACTTCCATCAGAGATAGAAAAGAAGAAGCATAAGTGATAAGGGCATGATGTCAATACCAGTGCCTAGCTAGAGCATGCAATGTGAAAAAAGATATCCCTAGCACCACCCAAGGAAGATCTACTAGTAGGTCAACCTGAAGGCTTGGAGCCATCAATGTAAACTATTCCTTTGAAACATGAGACATTGGTGCTTAAGGATGGTGACTTAGATGAGAAGAATTTTTTTTAGAGGAGACTGTTGACGCAAGAGATTGAACCCGAGACAAGGAGGTCAAACTCCCTGCCTTCTCCTCGCAACATGGAAACTCGCCTCTCTCCTATGGGACCGGCAAAGTTGGAGTGGAGAGTCTCTAGATAAGGGCTAGCTCCCTTTGATGCATCGTGTTTGTTCTAAGAAGTGCCAACGCATACATATATATATATATATATATATATATATATATATATATATATATATATATATATATATATATATATATATATAGATATATAAAAGGGTGGGGATGAAAAGGGAGAAAGATGCAGGAAAACAAACTACTCTAAAGAGGTGATGCACCAAAATAAAGGCGACCTTCACACACCCACACTAAAACCAGACAAACACATACATACACTACACATTTGGCAGAAGGACCAGACTACTGGAAACTATATATATATATATATATATATATAGATATATAAAAGGGGGGGATGAAATGGGAGAAAGATGCAGGAAAACAAACTACTCTAAAGAGGTGATGCACCAAAATAAAGGCGACCTTCACACACCCACACTAAAACCAGACAAACACATACATACACTACACATTTGGCAGAAGGACCAGACTACTGAAAACTGGCAGGGATGCCTTAATGGAAGATACAAAAAGAAAGAGATCACCAAAGGTGTTGTGAGATGCACACTTATGTAGTAACTTCCTTTGTTTCACACTTCTCAAATTACTGCACTTCTCTTGTCAGCTACAAAGATGGCGCCTTGTAGATAACAGGTATGCTAGTGCTGAGCCTGTGAGAGCATCAAGAAATAATGACTAGACATAGAACAAACACTCAAGACATACTTGAATATATCTATTCAAATGGAGGTAAAAATTTGATTTTATTGATTCAAGTGGAAAGTTTTTCCAGGGCTATGCCTTAGCAAAATGTGAAAAAGATCCATTACAAAATGACCAAGTTCGCAATATATATGGAAAGTCCAAGAGGCTCATTTGGTGCTCATTGGTTACAAGTGGCCTATTGCGTCTATTCATGAAAGGAAACAAGTTGCTCAAAATCATTAATGAACTATGTGCTTTGTCCCCTTGAAATCTACCTTTGTCAAGGTTAATACGCGATTTGCCTTCTCATTTAATGAAAAATAGAGAAAACTGATTACTTTACCAGTCGCTTGCATCCCAAATGATCAATTCACTGGCACTATTTCACCTACTGGAGTCACTTCTCAGATTAGCACCAGTTGGACTGACTACTTACTCATTCCTTATGTGTCACTTTGGTTTTCCTCCACTTTGTCTCATCTAGCTTGTTCGGCCCCTGGGGCGAGCTTTCAGTAGGTCGCTACATTTTTGGCTCTTGGTTGGCACTTTCTCTTTATTTTGGATACAAATGGTTATTTCACTTGTTAAATTTGACATTTATGTGACCGTCATGATTTGAAAACCAATGGACACTTCATCCTCTTAAAATTGATGGCCTCTCTAATGTCATCACTTGAGAACCAACGGCTAAACCGTTTTGCTAAACTTGATGTCCACTGGGACGTCATCGGGTCCACGTGGCATCTCCTCATTAAACTAAGCCACTTACACCAAAATGAGAAAAAAATGGCATTGAAGTTGTTCAACCATTGTCTTTAAAAAGTGAATAAAGAAGGTGAATGATTTTTTTGGCCTGGGGCAAAAATTGGTCAACATTTGGCGACTCACAAGGGAAGCGTGCCTGCCATGCTTAGAACCCAGTTGCCTTGCATTCCATTGGGTGCGGAGTTAGATGCAGTTATAATGAAAGTTAGCAATAGTCCTAAGAGATTTGAGAATCAAACCAGAATTACCCCACACAAAGGGAAAACACACAAGGCTAAAAATACTACTTGTGCAAACTGCACTTAGGGAAAATAGGAAAAACAACTGAAAGCAAACTATTATATATAGCTAACCAGGAAAGATCACCTCCCTCTTGCATCAAAGGGGAAACTTCTCAAGTCCCCTTCCTGACAAAAGCACTTATAGCGCCAGGCAAGTAGCTGAATGGAAAAGAGAGTTGGTGGCTTGCTCCTCTTGCCTGTTACCTGAGTCGGTTGGAATCCGAGTGGGTCGGATTCAAACATGCCTCCAATATATACGTATTCTTCTTGTCCCTGGAGCCTTATTGAATGTTGGACCTTTGAATTGGTGCTTTTCACCAAGAAATATGTGGCTGTTGGATTATCACCATAGCCCCTTTGATCTGCGCATTCCTTATGCAATGTATCATGGTCCGACTTGTTCCCTTCTGCCTCATTGAAGATCCGATCAGACTCGTCCTCTGCTTCCTTTTAGCCTTCTTAAAAAAGGGGAACTATGGTGATGTTTGAAATGGACTCACAAAATGATTGCTCATCCCATAAAACATCACCTCTTTGTTTAAAACTCACTTCTTCAAGGCATTCCTCCTGGAAGATAGACCTCTCCTTTTCCTCTTTGCTGATAAGAATTTCTAGATTTTCAAAAGTATCCTCCTGATCCTCCTTCTCAGTGTCAGACTCTTTAATGTAGTTGACCTCATCATCAAAATAGCAAGGATGTTCATCAAATAGAGGGGAAGAGAGCTTACCCTGCATTTGTTCCTCTTCAAATTGTTGGAACATCTGCATATATGCAAGACCTACATCTTCTCCACTACTGATACGGTCTTCACAAGGAGCATCGATGATGATTTATTCTTCATTGTCGCTCAGGACAGCCTCCTGAAGAATTGTAGATTGGATCTTTTGCTTCTCACTTGCCTCTTACAAAATAGGTTCTTCCTTGAGAAGGGGTGAAGTGGAGAAAACATGTGGAAGAAGAAACAGTCCTTAAGCTAGAATTGAATGATTCTCCTCTTTCCACTTGGTCAGCACTTCATCAATATCAGGTGTGGCCTAATAACTCTCTTGGAAATGTGTAGGTGGGGTGTGTTCAGACATGAAATGTGCTATTTGGTCTGAACCATCCATCACACATTGGCTGAGGAATTTCTCTCTGGATTCCAACTCCACAATTCTCTTGGCTAGATCCTCCTAGAAAAGCTTTTCCTAGGGGTCTCCAACATTATCATCAGCAGGAACAGCCTCAGCATCTTCAAGGCTTTGAAAAAAACTAGCTCTTCTTTTTCTTTCTTACTGTCCCATGATTCCACTATTCTCCCCTAGTGCAGGATCTCTGAATTAGAATTCTACCCCTGCGAACAGGTAGCAACTTTGTTTTCCACAAGGTCCTGAGGCTCCTCCACAAGGTCTAAAATTTTTATCTCTCTATCAAGGAGCAACTTCATCCTAGCCTCTAAATCCTTAATTTGTTTGGCTAGGTTGTCTTGAAAGAGTCTTTCTTGGAGGTTACCATTATGATCCTCCTCAAAGCTCTGAGCTGGTCCTTGGCATTCCTTCCTCCAACTCAAAATTTGCACATCATGTTGGAAAACTTGGGGAGGCTGAGAAATGCAAGGAAAACACTATTGGTGCATTGGAGGAGGGACGTGCTGGCTGGTGGTACTATTCTCAATGGGAGATTCACAGTATGAGGAATTTAGAAGATTCATCTCCATGGGAGGTTGTTCTAATGTCTTTTGATGTTGGAAAGCCAGGCGCACGGGATTGGGAGCAACTGTATTGGATGAGCTGGAATGAGCAAGTGCAATCTGATAAAATGGATTTGGTGCAAAAGAGGGGGCCCTTTTCAGATGAGGAAGGGGCACGCAAGGCTGACTGCCTTGGATAGATGGATTTCTCCATTTTGTTACCTCCTCCTCCATGGATTGCAAGGCCTATGCTTGCCTAAACAAACACTCTTCTTTATACATCAGCTCCTGCTGATATTTGTACCACTCTTCCAACCTGTCAATTTCCATTGTCTGCCTCTCAAATTCCAGTGCCATTTCTCTTATTGTTGTAGGGAAACTACGAGAGCCGCTTGAGGGGATTGCATAAATATCTGGAGCCTGATCATATTCACATGAAGGAAAACAAGACCCATGATTTTGTGCAAAATAAGTATACATACAAGACATGATTTTTGAAGGCACTAGGCTGCTTAACTAGTGGATTTAACTCAGAATTGCCAGATGCTGAAGGTACTTGATTTGCTATAACAGGACCAACATCAATCCTGATACCTTACTGCGTTGTCAAACTGTGTGTCCCATCAAGCGTGCCAAAATTGTTGATGCAAGAGATTGCACTTAGGATAAGGAGGTCGAACTCCCTACCTTCTCCTCGCAACATGGAAACTCCCGTCTCACCTATGGGACCAGCGAAGCTGGAGGGGAGAGTCTCTAGATAAGGGCTAGCTCCCTTTGATGCATCGTGTTTGTTCTAAGAAGTGCCAACACATACATATATATAGATATATAAAAGGGGGGATGAAAAGGGAGAAAGATGAAGGAAAACAAACTACTCTAAAGAGGTGATGCACTAAAATAAAGGCGACCTTCACACACCCACACTGAAACTAGACAAACACATACATATACTACACATTTGGTAGAAGGACCAGGCTGCTGGAAACTAGCAGGGATGCCTTAATGGAAGATATAAAAAGAAAGAGATCACCAAAGGTGCTGTGAGATGCACACTTATGTAGTAACTTCCTCTGTTTCACACTTCTCAAATTACTGCACTTCTCCTGTCAGCTGCAGAGATGGCACCTTGTAGATAACAGGTATGCTGGTGCTGAGCCTGTGAGAGCATCAAGAAACAATGACTAGACACAGAACAAACACTCAAGACATACTCAGATATATCTATTTAAATGGAGGTAGAAAATTGCTTTTATTGATTCAGGTGGAAAGTTTTGCCAGGGCTACACCTTAGCAAAATGTGAAAAAGATCCATTACAAAATGACCAAGTTCGCAATATATATGGAAAGTCCAAGAGGCTCATTTGGCACTCATTGGTTAAAAGTGACCTATTACGTCTATTCATGAAAGGAAACAAGTCACTCAAAATCATTAATGAACTGTGCACTTTGTCCCCTTGAAATTTGCCTTTGTTAAGGTTAATACGCGATTTGGCTTCTCATTTAATGAAAAATAGAGAAAACCAATTGATTTACCATCCACTTGCATCCCAAATGATCAATTCGCTGGCACTATTTCACATACTAGAGTCACTTCTCAAATTAGCACCAATTGGACTGACTGCTTACTCATTCTTTGCGTGTTGCTTTGGTTTTCCTCCACTTTGTCTCATCTGGCTTGTTCGGCCCCTGGGGCGAGCTTTCAGTAGGTCGCTGCATTTCTGGCTCTTGGTTGGCGTTTTCTCTTTATTTTGGATACAAATGGTTATTTCACTTGTTAAATTTGGCGTTCATGTGACCGTCATGCTTTGAAAACCAACAGACACTTCATCCTCTTAAAATTGATGGCCTCTCAAATGTCATCGCTTGAGAACCAACGGCTAAATCGTTCTGCTAAACTTGACGTCCACCGAGACGTCATCGGGTCCACGTGGCATCTCCTCATTAAACTGAGCCATTTGCACCAAAATGAGAAAACACTGGCATTGAAGTTGTTCAACCACTATCTTTGAAAAGTGAATAAAGAAGGTGAACAATTTTTTTGGCCTGGGGCAAAAATTGGTCAACAGTTGGTGACTCACAAGGGAAGTGCCTGCCATGCTTAGAACCCAGTTGCCTTGCATTACATTGGGTACAAAGTTAGATGCAACTACAATGAAAGTTAGCAACATCCCCAAGAGATTTGAGAATCAAACACACAGAATTACCCCATGCAAAGGGAAAACACACAAGGCTAAAAACACTAGTGCAAATTGCACTTAGAGAAAACAGGAAAAACAACTGAAAGCAAACTATTATATACAGCTAACCAGGAAAGCTTGCCTCCCTCCTGAATCAAAGGGGAAACTTCTCAAGTCCCCTTCCTGGCAAAAAGACTTATAACGCCAGGCAAGTAGCTAAACGAAAAAGAGAGTTGGTGGCTTGCTCCTCTTGCCTATTACCTGAGTCGGCTGGAATTTGAGTGGGTCAAATTTGAACATGCCTCCAATATATACATATTATTCTTGTCCCTAGAGCCTTGTTGAATGTTGGACCTTTGAATTGGTGCTCTTCACCAAGAAATATGTGGCTGTTGGCTTATCACCGTAGCCCCTTTGATCTGCGCATTCCTTATGCAATGTATCATGGTCCAAATTGTTCCCTTCTGCCTCATTGAAGATCCTATCAGACTCATCCTTTGCTTCATTTTGGCCTTCTTGAAGAAGGGGGGACTGTGGTGATGTCTAAAATGGACTCACAAAATGATTGCTCATCCCATAGAACATCGCCTCTTTGTTTAAAACTCACTTCTTTAAGGCATTCCTCCTAGAAGACAGACCTCTCCTTTTCCTCTTTGCTGATAAGAATTTCTAGATTTTCAGAAGTATCCTCTTGATCCTCCTTCTCAGTGTTAGGCTCTTCAATGTAGTTGACCTCATCATCAAAACAACAAGGAAGTTCATCAAATATAGGGGAAGAGAGCTTACCTTGCATTTGTTCCTCTTCGAATTGCTGGAACATTTGCATAAATGTAGGACCTGTATCTTCTCCACTACTGATAAGGTCTTCACAAGGAGCATCAATGATGATTTCTTCTTCATTGTCTCTCATGACAGCCTCCTGAAGAACTACAGATTAGATCTTTTGCTCCTCACTTGCCTCTTACAAAATAGGTTCTTCCTTGAGAAGGGGTGAAGTGAAGAAAACATGTGGAAGAGGAAACAGTCCTTGAGCTAGAATCGAATGATTCTCCTCTTTCCACTTGGTTAGCACTTCATCAATATTAGGGACAGCCTGATAACTCTCTTAGAAATGTGTAGGTGGGGTGTGTTCAGACATGAAATGTGCTGTTTGGTCTGAACTATCTATCACACATTGGCTGAGGAATTTCTCTCTGGATTCCAACTCTGCAATTCTCTTGGCTAGATCCTCCTAGAAAAGCTTTTCCTGGGTGTCTCCAACATTATCATCAGCAGGAACAGCCTCAATGTCTTCAAGGCTTTGAAAAAAACTAGCTCTTTTTTTTCTTTCTTATTGTCCCATGATTCCACTATTCTCCCTCAGTGCAGGATCTCTAAATTAGAATTCTGCCCCTGCAAACAGGCAACAACTTTGATTTCCACAAGGTCATGAGGCTCCTCCACAAGGTCTAAAATTTTTATCTCTCTATCAAGGAGCAGCTTCATCCTGGCCTCTAAATCCTCAATTTGTTTGGCTAGGTTGTCCTTAAAGAGTCTTTCTTGGAGGTCACTAGCATGATCCTCCTCAAAGCTCTAAGCTGGTCCTTGGCATTCCTTCCTCCAACTCGAAATTTGCACATCATGCTGGAAAACTTGGGGAGGCTGAGGAATGCAAGGAAAACACTGTTGGTGCATTAGAGGAGGGACATGCTAGCTGGTGGTACTATTCTCAATGAGAGATTCATAGTATGAGGAATTTAGAAGATTCATCTCCATGGGAGGCTGTTCTGATGTCTTTTGATATTGGAAAGCCATGCACATGGGATTGGGAGCAGCTGTATTGGATGAACTGGAATGAGCAAGTGCAATATGATAAAATGGATTTGGTGAAAAAGAGGGGGCCCTTTTCAGATGAGGAAGGGGCACGCAAGGCTGACTGCCTTGGATAGATGGATTTCTCCCTTTTCATCCCCCTTTTTATATATCTATATATATGTATGCGTTGGCACTTCTTAGAACAAACACAATGCATCAAAGGGAGCTAGCCCTTATCTAGAGACTCTCCCCTCCAACTTTTCCAGTCCCACAAGTGAGAGGGGAGTTTCCATGTTGCGAGGAGAAGGCAGGGAGTTCAACCTCCTTGTCTCGGGTACAATCTTCTGTGTCAACAGAGACACTACAAGAAGAAACTATTGAAGAAGAAGAAGATCAAGTTACCCCAAACACAAAGAAGACACCTTCACTAGCACCGTATGGTGAAACCACCCTTGAGGAGGCATAAGTGGAAATTGAAGATATCACTAGTGAAGAGAGGGATGGTTCAAACATGGCCTTAGGAATGAGTATATTTGATATCATTGCTAGCCACCATAACAAAGATACAATTGTTAAGATACTTGAGTGAGATCCCTCTAAGGGGAAAGAGTCGATTGACTACTTTATCCAGGTGAAGCCAGAGAAAATTGATTCAACAATGACCCTACATGCCCAATACTAGAGGGGAGTGTTATAGAAGCACTTATCTATGTTTTCACATTTTACACTAGAGGAAGCGTCTAAGAAGACTTGACATATATTATCATTTTACCATGATATTTATAACAAAGAAAGCCATTTTGATTTTCCATCAGATGGATTGAGTGATAAAACTTCCATATACCCTTTGGGAAAACCCCTATATGTTTACTATGACACAGGATAGCAAGACACTTTTGAAATTAACACATGAGGTAACTAGACAAAATGCCTTATCTAAGTTTGATGTCCAGTGACTCCAAAAAAAAATGCAAAAATGGTTGCTCTTTATTAGAATGAGTGTGTTACGAGAACAAAACTTGAAGTATAGATGGTTGAGGTCAATCACTAGTTAGAGATAGAAACAATGGCCAAGGTTAAAACTTTGAAGATATGCAAGACAATTTTAAGCCAAAAATCAACTCTTGTAGATGGGGTGTCCCTTATTGATGAGGTAGTTGAAAAATTAGAGACCTTAGTAGAGATTTTGCCAAAATGATGTAAGGACCAACCTGACCCCCAAAATGATCAGACTTGGGTAATGGAGCAATTCACTGAAGCTGTTGAGCTCTGCATAAGCTTCTTGAAAAGGGTTTGAGAAATAATTCCCATTTTGGATGGGGCTTTTAAAAAGTTGACACAACCTAAATTTTTTTTGGAAGCAAGGCTTCAGCCAAAAGAGATTCAATGACAACAATTCGTAAATAGTGCCTTAGTAATAAAATACCACATAGAGCTTGCCAAAGCATTTGAGGATGTGGAGGATATGAAAAAAAAGTGTTCACCATGAGAAAATAAATGCAAACTTTGAAACACTATGAGGATAAGTTATAATCAAGGTCACCTTGCTTGTAAACATTCATAAGGATGCTTCCACATTCCTTGATCATTTGGTAATTAAAGTAGGCAATTGTCTTGAACAACCTGAGGGGAGAAAGAAGCTTAAGGCAAGAATAGAGGAAATCATGTCCTAGCTACAAAATACCCTAAACCATTGAGAGGGTGTCAAAAATCAAATCGAGTAGGTGGGACCTGAGTTTTTGGAGGAACTTGAGAATAATTCATAGTCTGGGATGGACTAATGGTTTCATGTGGGGTGATGTTGGGTCCCCAATTTTGGCTAAGTACTTTTTAGGAATAATCAGCACAGAGAAGCATGGCGTGGAAAACTATGGTGTGGAAGACCATGGCATGAGAATCCATGGTGTAGAATGATTTAGTCTTGTGAAATAAATATGCATGTTAAATAGAGTACCCAATAATGAAGAACTCAAAACTTAGCGAAAGACTTGGGGATCATGCAAAAAGTGGAGATAGTTATGGAGTGTGTCATGGGGATGGAAGAGAAGACTAAGTCAAGTGTGAATCTAACACTAGCCTACGAGAAGATAGGCACTTAACAATGAGGATACAACATTGAGAGAGAATATATGGGTATAGATGCCTGGGTCCATAGAAACTTAATGTAAAAGGCTACCACAACTCAAATCTATTGATGATCATTGCCTAATCATCTTGATTGTAATTAATTTTGTAACTTCTTGGTCAGGGAAAGCCAAGTATAAATACCCCCATGATTTACTTTGTAATTTTTTTGTTCAGTTAAATGTTATTGATGAGTTTATATGAGTTGGTTACATTATAACTCTAGATCACTGTATTCTTTGAGATCACTTATGAATATGATGAAAGAAACATGTGTTAACTGTTGACCAATTTTTACCCCAAGTCAAAAAGGTCAACCCCTATAAGTTGAAACTTGAGTTGTCATGTCTCAATATCTTTGTTTTTAGTCCTTTCCATGCCTTTATAGTATTTAAATGTCTTTTTAAAGTCTTATTAGCAAAGATTAAGGTTAATCTAATAAAATTAAGGTAATAGTTATTTTGGTCTTGTATTAGCCTAGTTATGTCATGGTATGAAAAGGGGTGAGTCCAAGAGGTGTCAAAGGTTATTAAGTGTCCCACAGAGTCATTTCATGCCTTCATTACCTTTAATGAACATTTCATGCTTGTTTGGAAAGATTAAGGTAATTTGTGAACTTTAAGGTAAAGTTTTATGAAGGAAAAAAGTGTTTTTGGATAATTTCACGTGTGTCAAAGCCAACCAAAGCCAAATATATATACAACCACCTTTATACAATGTTATGAGGAGTTTTCTAATTGTTAAGAATGTCATAATGTTAGACTATATTGGTTTACAAGTCTAACCTCCAAAAAAGGGAGTTTTATGCCCTTGTATGGACATGAGAGCTCATCTTCAGATGAAAATGGTTTCAAGAGTGTCCTTTAAACTTATACAAGTCAAATCCATGTTTGGTTTGTAGGTACAGGTCTCATAAATTTAAAACTTGCATTAGAAGCTCCATCGCTCTCTTCACAAGCTCAAAAAAGTAGTTTTAATGTGTATGGTATGGCCAAGAGAGAGAAAGTTGGAAGTTGAGATGTTGGGCAATGTTTGGGGTGCTAAGAACCTTTAATTTTGTGGCATTGGTTTGTAGATCCATTCCCTCTCCTTTATGAACAATTGTTAAGAATCCAAGGTGCTAAAACTACCTCTCAAACCATGTTAGGGTCAGTTTTGGGCCTCTTAGGTGAATTTGTGAACTCATTGCTATTGGAGGAAGTTGTTGTAGGTTCCCACATGGTCTTATTAGTCTTCTAAGTTAATTTCCAAGCCTTTTCATGTTGTGCACGTCATCCATGATTGGTATTCTTCATGAAAAGTGAGGTTTCAGGGTTTACACTTCAAAGTTTAAAAGTTTTGAAAGAGTTTTTAGAGTTAAATGCATATAGGTGATGGTTGAATGTTTTCCATACCTTCTCATATCTTCCAAATCTCTTCAAGATAATTGACTATTCTGTAACAGTCCTCCAAGTGGCATCCATGTTCCCATCCTTGAAGACTGTGTGTAAACTGCCTACTTGATAATGACTTGAAAGGTTTAAATTTATATTTTTGGAGATATATCGAAGGTTTATAGTGTCTTATTATATTACGAAAGGCCTCACATCATATATCATTTCATTTGGAACCCTCTAACATGATTGAGTTCCTTCACACTAGCTCTAAGAAATAAATATTGGTTTTTGCCTAAGGACTATGTGTAGGCCTACTAAACACAAAAGTGAGTCAAAATGATGCTTTGGAAGTATGGTTTGAAAGACAAGACCTTATGTACAAATATAGGACATTACATAGTTGTTTTTAGGACCAACATAATCCAAAAATGCATGTTCAAAGGCCTAAAGTGATAAAAGGTAGACCTATAAGTCTGTAGACCTGTAGGTCTCCCTTTCATGAAAATACAATGAGTCTTGTATTTCAAAACTATTGTCAAACATTGAGAGAATGTGTTTAGTTTGAATGGAAAAAAAATTTAGTTAGATACTCACCCTTGAGCTCCAACCTATCATACTTGATGCCTACAGTCATATGAGATCCATAGGCCTATGTGTGTCAATTATAAAGAAAAGAAGCAATGAGAATTGGGCTTGAGTGAGCAGACAGAGTGCTTGGAATCATGAAGATGAGTTACATGGTGAGTTGGAAGCATTGGTAAAGAGAATAACCTTCAATTGAAGCCATTATTGGCATTAAATCTTCTTAAAGACCTATAGGTAGAATGGTCTAAATTGACTTGAGGCATGTGTATATAATTTTGTGGTGAGAGGAGTTTTTTTTGAAAGCAATAAATGAATGAGAGTTGTTTATTAGATACAAGGATAATTCATGAATGCCCTTAGGAGTTTAGAGAAGTAAACTCAGGTTTTATAAAGCTAAAATTATATAAATAGGGAACTCTCATGAAATCAATCAAACAACCTAGTAAAGACTACAATCAAGCCTGTGTATTTGAATGGTGAAAGATGGTATTGTAGGATGGTGAGAAGGAGCATAGGATAACCCTCTATTTTTTGTTGGGATCATCAAATTACTAAGATTCAAATAATAAAGGTCATATCTCTGAGTTGTAATCATAAACCTAAATTGTAAGCTATAGGTCCACGTTTGGCAAGTTACAAAACTATATATAATTATGTGGATATTGAACCAAATGTAGAGAGAGATGTATTAGGGTCTAAAGAGACATGTTCAAGTACTGTGACCTTCAAGACTAGTGGATAACCTCAAGAATAGGTAGTGAGTGCTAAAAGAGGCCTATAGGCCTAAAACCCTTACAAGTTTGTTATGGCAAACAAGATCAAACCCTAAGCACATGGACACCTATAAATGTAAATGAAACACATTGAATCATGGAGAAGGAAATGTTAGATACCATGAGGATGGTTAAGATCAAAAGGTTTTTAGTTTTACAAGTGTTGTTCTTATCAAAACTCTGCCCTCAGTCCTCATACAACTAACTAGCCTGAGAGGCCATTTTTGATTGCTTGGTACTCTTTGGAAGAGTTGCATGGGAACTCAAGCTCATAGGGAATGTTATAGGGGACTCCCTACTCCCACTTATTGCTATTTGTTTTGGGATGTGCCTTTGTGCTTTATGAACCATCGTTATGATGGTAAGTACCTAAAACCCCTATTAAACTCTCCTAGAGGACCCAATGAGAGAATGGAGGATTTTAATGTCTTCAAATGGACTAGTATGGATTGAAAATGACCTGAATGACTCTCACAACTCCCATGGACACCTGAAGAACACACTTGATGGTACACTTGAAGGGTACATTGTATGGAATAGACTAAATAAACCCATTTATAGGTCTATTTGTGAATATTCAAGGTGGTGTTGAGTACCAAATAAATTAGAGAGGCTTGAAAAGCCTAGAAAGAGATCTCATCATCTATTATATACCTCCAAAGGTCTCTTGAAATAGTCATTGTATCTTTCAAGTAAACCATTTAGGCTTAGAGGAGTAAATACACCATTTTTTTTGGTAACTAAGAAGCCCTATTGCAGACCTATGAAGTACTCTTGGGGACTTTCTTCTATCATCCGAGTTGCCTTATGATGTTTCAGACACCAAAAAGAAACAATCAAATATTGGAACCTACCAACTCCTTGGAAAACCACTCAAGTTACTTCCTAGGCATGAATATGCTTATATGCTAGGGTTTTGACCATTTCTTGGTCCACCCATCTATGCAAGGTTATAGAACCTGAAATTTGACATGAAGCTTGGTTTTAGGGTATATAAAGTGAATCACACACTTTATATAAGTTACACATGTGTGAGAGTCTATTTGAACAAAAACTCAATTTTTAGGCTTAGAGGCCTAATTGAAGCCTAATTGGGGAGAGAGATTAGCATAAAAAGGACACTTACACTCACTTTTAGGTCATAAAATTTGGCATGGATCTGTAAGAGGATGCTGGGTATCTAAAACTATATTTTATTTCCTAGGATCATTCATACATTCTTCTACACAAGGAGGTTTGAATGTTTTTAGGGTTACAACAAATTGAGTGCTAGTGAGAGCTTTAGATACAAGATGAAGTCTTGGAGAGAGTTTTTGGTCTCCAAATAAGTTGTTTAAAGTTTGTTTTGATATGAATATGCCTTTCATGTAGAAGAATTGTAGTTATGAAGGCAAAGTCAAGATTTGACACTTGGAAGCAAGGATATGCATAATAAGGCCGAGTGTGCTTCAAGACACCTAAGAGGTATAATCATCATTGATATGTCAATTTGAAGAGATTATAAACTGATGCAAATTATCAAAAATAGGGGTAGAATGTGACTCAACATTACTTGATGGCTGAAGTGAGCCATTTATCATTTTCATGCCAAAAGAAGGCCAGTTTTGAAGACAAGATCAATGTGTCAAGCAAGGTTTGAAATTCCTATGCTATTTGGAAGAAGACAACTTCAAAGATGCAACACATATCTTTCAAGACCTAATGAGATAGTTTATAACTCCTTATTGATTGTAACTCTCTTGATATATACTTATCACCTTTTTTTTCTATGCCCTTCTCTCTTCTTTCTTATTTCTCTATAAATTCAGCCTTGATTGGCTATATATGTATCCTCCATTTGGGTATGGGGAAGCCCTACCCATTTTAAATCCTTTGACCAATGTGTTTTTTTTTTACCTCCTCTTTTGACTGATTTCAATGTGTGTGCATGAATAGTTGATCTTGTCAAGTGATTATCTTAACTTCCTTGTCATATTGTCCTTTTCTAGCATTCATATTTAGTTTAAAAGCTTCTTTATAGGTTATGTGAAGTGTCTGAGTGGAGTGTGAAGGTTTAGTGAGTTGTCTAGTCATTAGTGTCATCATATGACCTCTTGACTAGTCTTCCTAGCTCATGCATCTTTCACAACCTTTATATGAAATGCTAATGTATAGAGGCAAATTAGGAGTAGTGTTTGTTTTAGGTTAGTCTCATAGTTGAAGTGCACATTCAACTAGTTGGTAGTGGTCAAATTATTTGGTTCATCACCTCCATTAGAGTAGGTTTATCTCTATTTTCTAAACAAGTTGATAGATTACTAAATAAGCCTAAGTGATACATCAAGGGGATCTAGCCCTTTAACCTAGAGATTCAATCCACCTAAGGTCACCCACAACCTTGGATTATCTCTATGTTATCCCAAATTTGAAAGGCTCAAAAAATAATCCAAGAGTGAAAATTTAGGCAATAACATTAACATAATACTGTTGTTCAGTTATCTATGGGATTGATGTTATTTGCTATCATGTATGCCATATTTTTTATTTTTGATCGTCGAGTAATGAACAAGTGAGTTAAGTTAGATATAGTCTGAAGAATGAGTTTAGTACTAAGTATGCATTTGAGCGTCTCTATCTAGGAAGTTGGATAAACACACCTTCACACGATAAAACCAATGAGAATCGATCTCATGTTGCATGCTTTGGGTGAGCACATGAGAACTTGTTCTTGCATGAAATGCCAGTGCGTTAACACATTAGACTCTTATTCACTTAGACATGCTTAGATAAAGTCTTGTCTATTTAAAAGAAAAGAATACCAATAGATTATCCCTTCTAATAGCTTGATTTGTGTTAGATCATTTAATGACTAAGTGGTCATTAGTTAACCCTTAATTTATATTAAGTGATTTATTAAATAATAATAGTATATTATTTATTAACACAAGGTGAAAAGCTCATAAAAATAAATAACATTTTTATAATTATTTAATAGTTACCAATATTTTATTTAATGACTCTTTGGGATGGTTGGACTTGTTATTCATAATGGTCACTTCCCTTCAAAATTCACTATAAAATAGGGTTTACCCCTATTAGTTATTTTATATTGGAATTCATGTGATTATTTATAAGAAATTACTCAAGAGTTTTGTGAAAGTTATTTTGGAGAGAAGTGAGAAGAGAAATTGTATTGGAGTAAAATTGTTTCTCAATATATGAAAATCACTTTTGGTGAATTTTTTACCTCGTAAAGGTTTCCCATGATAAATCTTATCTCTGTATAATTTTTGATTTGTGTGTAATGTTTTGCTTATCAAGCTTCTTCTAGATCTCGTATATTGTTTTCTTTATTTCTTTATGCTATTCGAGCTAGTGAAGGAGATTTGATTGGTAGACAATTACTTATTGGATTGAATAATCAAATTTCAACCTTGAATGCCATATTTAGGAATGGTATGACCCTGTGCCTAAAGAAAACTAGAAAAATTGTTGAAGAGCCTCTTAATTTTTTTTTAAAGTGATTTTGGGCTTCAGGGACCTATCTAAGTTCTCTCAAACAATTTGGAGATCACCAAAAGATTTTTTAAGCAATTTTTTCCTCCACTTGAGCACTGATGTATAGCCTGATCATCTAGAAAAATTAGAACTATTGATTCTTAGCATGAAACTTCTTTAGAAAAGTTTTAATACATTGTTTTTGCAATATCAAGACCTTGTGTAAAATTTCAAGTCATGATGAACTCTGGATCTCCACTTTCAAATTTTTTCTCCCCTATCAAGTTGGTACCAATCTGGTCAACCTGGTCAACCTGCTCTGATGCCAACTGTCAGGAGCTTGCTCCTCAATTAGAGCACATATGATTACCTCTTGTATTAGCAACTAAACATAGAATTTAACCAAAATGAATAAGTAACTAGAAATATGAAACAACACAGGATGTGAGAGACAATACATAATTGTATTAATAATCACTCAGAAGAAAATACAATAAAGAAGATGCCACTTCTTCTTCCACCTCAAAGGCTTGCCACACCTCAAGACCTTCTTTCCTCTCTCTCACGGTCCCAACAATCAAATCCAGTATAGAATTGATGTTCACCTCCACCAGTCAGTAACACGCTGCCAGTACACCAAGCACACAACCGTACTCCAAGTAGATCTCATGCTCTCTGCTGCCACCTACAAATCACCAAACCTTACTCACCATTGTAGATCTCCAAAAGAAGCCATGCACACTTGCTGACCAAGATCATACATACACGAAGAACCCTTTTGATTCTTTAAACCAACACCCACACTTGGTACTGTGGCACTAGGAGGAACACACCATTGCTCTCCTCTCTCTGAAGGAGCTTATTTTGCTCTCTTACTCTCTAGCACTAATTTACAATACAACCCATGAGTCTATTATATAGATCTCATGCTTACAATAATTAGACTATCTTAATTACAATAATTAGACTCGCAACTCTAAGACTATAATTAGCCTTTAACATGCAAACTGACAGTCCAAAAATAGACTCTCTGGAATCCGCATGCAAACTGCATGTTCACACATAGGTTGTCGACGTCGGCTCCTCCTGACCGATGTCAGCTGACTTGTAACCGACGTTGGTTGCTTCTACACTGCTATCTGATCAACGTCGATTGCCCTACAACTCGTTCTGTAACTCTCTACAACCTCTGCAACCTCCGTAACTTTTCCTATTTGCATTCTGGTGAAGCTTTTAGCTCCACAACCTAACAATCTCCCACTTGGAGATAAACAGCTGCACCTGTACCTATATCTGTACACCGTCTAATTTATTCCCTGAATTGTATCCCTCTTCAAGATCAATCCTGAAGACCAACCACCACACAACCTATGATGCTGCACTTGTCATCCAAGTAACCTGCCACATCCGAACCTACAAACCCATGCAGTGAAGACCTTGACCCTGCATAACATGAATCCCTATTGCTGGTCGCTCTCAGATACCTGAGAATCCACCTTCCCGAAATTGGCTCCAAACTCTCTGACAACTCCCACTACTTGGGAAAACTCAGGTCTATACCAGACCTCATGTGATTTCGAACACTGTTCTAAGCTCAGCTTAAACTGTCCAGCCCTTGGTGTGCTTTCTGATTCTGCATCCTGCATCTTGAACCCCGCCAACATCGTCTTCACATCAGCTCCCACTGGAGATCAACATGTGATTTTTCATGTCTCTTATGCCAAAGAATTTCGCTACTCCAAATTCCTCATGACATGCCACTGAACTAACTTTACCTTTAGCTCAACAAAACCCTGTATGTATGAACTTGCTAGCAAATCACCCACATATAGTAACTGGATAATGTCACGACTCATCATCCACCTGGTAAATTAAACACAATGATTACACTGACATTGACTGAAGCCCTACTTTGTCATCAACCTGTCAAACGTGTACCACTGTCTTGCAGCTTCCTCAAGACCATATACCTTGGCCTTTCGTCTCACGTATCCATCCACTCTCTTCTTTAACTTGGGAATCCATCCGTCTTTCAGTGCTTTCTTCTAACTGATAACTCCACCAACAAACCCCTGTTTGGTTCTTCTCTAAGGACTCACACTCCTCATTCATGCCAAGCTCCCACTATTTTTGGATTCTACCTGCATTACCTCTTCACATCTTCCTGATTCTCAACCATTAATAAGCAACTAGTAAGAAGGTGAACAATGAATATGAGGTTCATCTACCCTTTCAGTCCTTGATATGAGCATTTGAGACCTTTTTGATAGCTTGCTATCCACCCACCATCCATTCTAGTGACTGATCTCGATCATCTCCCAATCTGCACCCGATCGACGTCGGTTCCCTGTGACTGACCCTTTTTGCCGACATCGGTTCCCTGACCGACACCAGTGTACCCTTCTGCCAACATCAGTTTTTGCATGACCAACGTTGGTTCCTTCTGCCCGACATCACTGACTCTACTGATCTGCACATGATCGACGTCGATGCCTATTTGTTCGATGTCAGTTCCTTTTGATCGATGCTGGTATCACTTCTACCAACGTCAGTTACTTTATGACTGATGTCGGTACCTGTGTTCACCTGTGAGTGATGACTTTTTACCCATGAGCTCCTTTTAGGTCAAAACCCTATTCAAATCAACACAACCCTACTTAGAATAATTTAGTCCCTTTAGTTGATCTATGTCTGTCGTCTCCTCCATGAACACCAAGGCTTTCCAGTTCTTAAATTTGTCAAATATATCTGTCTTTCGCTTAAAAACATCCATTCCCTTCCTACATATGTGACCAAGCCTACAAAGCCACATCTCTGCAACAGAAGGTAAATCAGTAATATATGTAGATAGATAAAAGATACCTACTTTCTTACCACCATTTAATTCAAGTGCATCCACTGTGAGAGTTACTGTGCATCTCCCATCACCCAAATTTCCTAAAAAAATTAGACTCATCTCCAAGACTGGTACCTGCATGACCTTTTTCAACACCTGTGTGTTACCCGTCTGCAATTTCAGCTTCACTTTCCCTTCGTCAATACTCTGACAAGGCTCACCAACCCTAAATAAATCTCTTCAAAGTCTCCAAAGACACACCCATGAAAAGATGCTCTATTTCGGGCTGCATGGAAAGAGGCAAAATAATCTATAAACCAAGATTCTACTTTATCCAGAGCAACCTATGCAACATCACCTGCAACATTTGCTTCTTCACGCTGATCTTCTACCGACCAACAATCTCCCTTTACCTGCTCTTTCTTTCTATCAATCAGACCATTCATGCTATTCAGTTTCTCCATTCGTAGCTTACTTTATTCTACCATTGCTATACTCTCACTCAATCTGAAACCTCTGAGAGTGACCTGTAATCAAAAAACACTAACCAGATCTGAACCACTTGTTAATCAACCCAACCAAAAGCTCTGATACCACATGTCAAGTTGGTACCAACTTGGTCAACTTGCTCTGATACCAACTATCAGGAGCTTGCTCCTTAATTAGAGCACATATGATTACCTCTTGTGTTAGCAACTAAACACAGAATTTAACCAGAATGAATAAGTAACTAGAAATATGAAACAACATAAGATGTGAGAGACAATACACAATTGTATTAATAATCACTCAGAAGAAAATACAATAAAGAAGATGCCACTTCTTCTTCCACCTCAAAGGCTTGCCACACCTCAAGACCTTCTTCCCTCTCTCTCACGATCCCAATAATCAACTCCAATATAGAATTGATGTTCACCTCCACCAGTCAGTAACACGCTGCCAGTACACCAAGCACACAACCGTACTCCAAGTAGATCTCTTGCTCTCTGCTGCCACCTGCAAATCACCAGACCTTACTCGCCATTATAGATCTCCAAAAGAAGCCATGCACACCTACTAACCAAGATCATACATACACGAAGAACCCTTTTGGTTCTCCAAACCAGCACCCACACTTGGTACTGTGGCACTAGGAGGAACACACCATTGCTCTCCTCTCTCTAAAGGAGCTTATTTTGCTCTCTTACTCTCTAGCACTAATTTATAATACAACCCATGAGTCTATTATATAGATCTCATGCTTACAATAATTAGACTATCTTAATTACAATAATTAGACTCGCAACTCTAAGACTATATTTAGCCTTTAACATGCAAATTGACAGTCCAAAAATATACTCTCTGGAATCTGCATGCAAACTGCATGTTCACACACAGGTTGCCGACGTCGGCTCCTTCTGACCGATGTTGACCGACTTGTAATCGATGTCAGTTGCTTCTGCACTGCTATCTGACCGACGTCGGTTGATCAGATCGACGTCAGTTGCTCTGCAACTCGTTCTGCAACTCTCTACAACCTCCGCAACCTCTGTAACTTCTCTTGTTTGCATCCTGGTGAAGCTTTTAGCTCCACAACCTAACATCCCCTTTATTGCTACCTCAGTACGAGGGCATGGGAGGTTGATATATTTCATTTTGGCACCAAAAAATATATTTTGAAGGTCTTAATGGCTTAGAAATACAAAAATAGAAAGATTGCCAAAATTTCAAGGCAAATAGAGGTCTATACAAGGAGTACGTACCTGCTAAAATCTCCATGAGACACCATTAATCTCCAAACATCAACTATAGGTAAGTTTTTTCATATAGTTAAAAAAATTATTTAAAAAATATTATTATTTTTTAATTCTTTAAATTCCACCCTATGGCCCCCATTTTTATTTAATGTCTTTTTTCACCAAAAGATAAAAACTCTAATTTAATTTTTACTAGTTAAAATTACATGCACTGTACAAATATTTATTTTTAGTTTTATTTAAAAAATAAATAAAAAGTTTTTAAATATTATCTTTTTTATGTAAATTTTCAACTTGTGTCTTAGAAGGGTTGGAGGTTGTTATTTTGCTAAAAGTTTGTAATTTGGGAGGTTATGTGTTCAAAACCCTAATTTTTTTTTGAATTTGGTCAAATATAGTTTAATTTGAACTCTTTTTTTTGATTTGTGTGCTAACTTCTCACATGTGTAAAACTTTAGTTGACTTGCTTATTTTATTTTAAATTTTGACCTAGTGATTGTTTTGACAAACATAGTCATGTAATTAGTCGATCTCTAGATTTTGGTATGTTCTAGATACATTGGAATGGTCCATTTTTTATTTTGAAGTATCTTATTAAAGTTTTTACACTATTTTTAATAATATTGTTTAAGTGCTCATTTTGAGTGTGACTCTTTCGACACCTAGATTAGTGTAACTTTAATTTAATTTTTTGTATTGTTTGGTATCTATATTGTGTAATTAAGTATAGCTACATGTGAAGTTCATCTTATTTTTGAAAATAGTTCAAAAAATTTATTTAATTTTTTTAAACATTTGTTTACTATCTTATTTAAAAGAAAGCTATGGATTCGCCTCATTTTTCATTAGATAAATCTTAAATGCTTAATGAAAATAGCTATAATATATTGAAAATTCATGTTAAAATTAAATTTAAGGCTTATAAATTGTAAAATATTGTCATTAAGATTGAAAAAATCTCTTCTAAATGACATGTGACCCCTGAGCTTACCAATACATTTCTATAAAAATCGTAAGAAGCCATGCCTATTATCTTGAAAAGTGTTAACAATGAATTCTTTATCTACATTAGTAATCAAGAGTCTCTTAACGATGTTTAGAAACTCCTTGAATCTATGCATGAGGCACTCATCTCTTAAAAATTATTCAGTTAATCTTTGAATTGTTAACTACACCTATGAAAGATGATGAGAAAATTATGAATTTTCTTACTAAAATTAAAAATTTTAAAACTCAATTAGATAGATGTAATTATAATTTGATTCAAAATCAATTATTTTATTTTATCATTCAATTAAATATTCATGAAAAGTTTAAATTTTTTTTTCAGTTTTAAATTTTAAATATTAAATTGAGCAAGATATCCCTGACCTTACCACCTTGTTTACTCTCTTAATTCAAGAAGAACAAGTGATGACTAATTTTAATTCTTAAAAAAATACTACTCAAGCACTTCTCACTTTTAATAATATTTTTGATAACACTAAAAACCAAAATTTTAATCCAAATTTTGTTAAAAGCAAACACAGGAGTAAGAAATTTGATAATAAGAATCATACACCTAAATTTAATAGAAATTATAATTTGCATGGTAAATTTATTTATAAAAAAAAAATTGTTATAAAAATAAGGATATAAATAATAATTAAATTTTTAAAAATAACAAAAATAAAAAATCTAATCAAAACAAGCAGAACAATCAAAACTTTAATCAAAATAATAATCAAGATTCAAATATTATTGTTTTATATACTATTTTATTTGATTCAAATAAAAATGAGTGGATCTTAGATAGTGGTACATTGCACCATATGACATGCTTATCTGATATTTTAAGTGATTTTTAGAGATATCTCTGAAAGAATTTATTTAAGAGGTAATTCTTTTTTAGAAACAACTAAACAGAGAAAATCAATATTTTTAAATGTTATTATTAATGATATTTTCTATGTATCTAAGCTTACAAAAATTTATTATCTTGTTCTTAACTTACAAATGATAATTTTATTGTAATATTACTTAAAGATTTTTGGTCCATTAGAAATCAATTTGGATCCTTGATTGTTGAATGTGTTTAAAAGAATGGTTTATATATCTTTTCTCTTCCTTTTGCATGTTTACTTTCATTACATAATAAGAATGAATCTTAGTTATAGCATGAAAAATTAGAAAATGTTAATTTTAAAAGTTTATATGATGTGTTTGCAAATAATCTTGTTATTGAACTTCCTTCTATCACTTCTCATCATGAAACTTGTGAGGGTTGTTTACGTGGTAAACAACATACTAACTTCTTTTATAAGAATCATGATGTAAATTCCTCACATCATTTAAAATTTATTCATAGTGATGTTGTAGGACCTATTAAAATTATATCTCTTAATGGTTATTTATATTATGTTATTTTTATTGATGAATACACTAGAATGATTTGATATTTTTTATTAAAAAAATATCATATGTTATCTAAATTCAAAGAATTTAAAGTTAGTGTTAAAAATACATCTCATTTTTTTATTAAGAGATTAAGAACTGATAATGATGGTGTATATATTAGTAAAGAGTTTTATCCTTTTTGCATTATTTACGGTATTTAAAGAGAACTAATAAATCCTCCTTCCTCTCAGCAAAATAATATTGTTAAAAGGAAAAACTGCACCATCATAGAAATGGCTAGAACAAAGTTGTAATCTATAAATGTTCTTAAAATTTTATGGGTTGAAGCCATGAAAACTGTTGTGTATATTCTAAATAAAAATTTTATCAAAATTTTACTTCTTTCTACTCTTTTAAAAATGTAGACTAAAAATAAACCTAGTGTGGCTCATCTCAAGAATTTTGACAGTCTTGCTTCTATCTTTGTCCTTAAAGTTAAGAGGAAGAAGCTTGACTCCACTTCCTATTATTATATTTTTATAGGATATGAAGGTAGGACAAAAGGTTTAAAAGTGTATGATCTCTTTAAATGTCAGATTATTGAGAATATGAATGTTCTTGTTTCTTGAAACAAAAAATTATGAGCCTTTTGCGGATCTTTCTCAGTATTTTTCTATTGATGAACCTAACTCTCATGTTTCTCCTTGTGATAAAATAAATACCCTTGAGAAATATGATCTAGTTATGGATAACTTAGAGTTTTAAGAACTCCATAAATTTCATGTTCAATTTAAAAGATCTAAATGAGCAAAATCCCTAATTTAATCTTCAAATTTTGATAACCTTAATAAATTAACTAGAAGTAAATATTTTTATCATGAATTAATGACTATATATGAATGTGAATGAATTAATGACTATATTTGAATGTGAACTTCAATTATTTAAAGAATCCAATCAAGATGATAGATAGAATGTTGATATGTAAATTGAATATAATGCATTAATTAAAAATTGGACTTGGGATCTTGTCCCTCCACCTAAAAGACATATTATCAGTTGTAAGTGGTTTTATAAGATCAAATAGAATTCAATTAATAAAATTGATAAATTTAAAATTATATTAGTTACTCATGAATTTAATTAAAGACTGAGTATTGACTATGTTAAAACTTTTATTTTTGTAACAAAAATGAGTACTATTAGACTTCTTATTACTCTTATAGCCCAAAATGGTTAGTTTATCCACCAAATAGATGTCAAAAATGCATTTATAAATGATGATTTAGAAGAAAAAATATACATGACTTAACCTAAAAGTTTTACTGACTTTAATAGAGAATATTATATATGCAAGTTAAAAGAATCTTTGTAGAGTTTAAAACAAGCTCTTTGAGCTTGGTATTTTAAAATTACTTTTTTTTTAAAGAATTAACTTTTTCTAATTGCTATTCAGATAATAATCTCTTTGTTAAACTTAAAAATGGTCATTTGATTTTAACTATATTATATATTGATGATTTAATGATTACTAATGATCTAACTAGTTTAATTCATATATATATAAGGATAAATTAAATCAAATATTTGAAATGACTAATTTAGATATTTTACATAATTTTTTAGAAAGGACTATATTTTAAGATAAACATTTAATTATTGTATCATAATCTTAGTATGCACATAATCTTCTTTTTAAGTTTAACATGCTTGATTGTAAATCTATCACTACTTTTATTGAAGTTGGTGTTAAACTTGATCCTAAACCTATATGTGAAAAAACTAACCTTACTTTATATACATAACTTATTATAAGTTTAATTTATCTAACCATTACTAAGCCAAATATTTCATATGTTGTTAGTGTTGCTTTTAGATTTATACAGGATACTTATTTAGATCATTGAAAATTAGCTAAACATATTCTTCATTATATCAAAAGAATAACTAATTTCAGTTTATTTTATCCTTCTATTGATAATACTAAATTATATGGTTATTATGATGCTGGTGATACTTTAAATACAAATACTTTTATAAGTGTTTAAGTTTGATACAGATGCTATCACTTATAGCAATAAGAAGCAACCTATTATCTCTCTCTCTTCTACAAAAGTTGAGTATATAAGTGTTATGGAAGCTACTAAAGAATCTATGTGACTACAAAAATTGTTGGGATAACTTCATTTAGATGTTTTTCAAAGTACCATCTTTTAATATGATAACCAAAGTTATATAGCTCTAGAAAAAAAACCTAGTATAGCATCAAAGAACTAAAACACATTGAAGTTCATATGCATTTTATTTGAGAAAAAATTCTTAATGCTGATATTAATCTGTAGTTCTATTTTATAGATGAATAAGTAGAATATATCTTCACAAAACTACTTGGTGCTACCAAATTTTGTCAATTTCATGCAATATTAGACCTCTCAAAGTTGCCATTGAGAGGAAGTGTGTATGGCAATGCCACTTCCTAATGACCATATGTTACTTCTTCTCATTATAAAGCATTGTTAACTTCATATATAAGTTATGTGATTTGAGTAAACTTTCATGTGAAAGTTTTACTTTTGTACTCAAATAATTTAAAAAACATAATTTGTAATGGAGGTTCTTATGTTATAATAGGATCCAAATATGTTTAGTAATTTTTATAAGAAACAGTGCGATGTAATATCAAAATCATGATAGTTTAAATTTACTTTCGAGTAGTTTATGGATTATAATTTTTTAAATTTTAAATGGTGACTTTTGACATGATGAAGGTTTTAAAATCCTTCAATTTTGTACATAATATAATTCTTTTATGGTGGCTATGGCTTTTATCCACACTTAGCATTAAGGGAAAATGTTAAAGCATTTAATGACTAAATGGTGGTTATTTAACCCTTAATCTATATTAGATGATTTATTAAATAATAATAATATATCATTTATTAACATGAGGTGAAAACCTCATGAAAATAAATAATATTATTATAATTATTTAACAATTACCAATATTTTATTTAATGACTCTTCGGGATGGTTGGACCTGTTATTCACAACAATCATCTCTTTTCAAAATTAACTATAAAATAGGGTTTATCCCTATTTTTTATTTTATATTCAAAATCATGGTATTATTCATAGGAATTTACTCAAGAGTTTTGTGAAGGTTATTTTAGAGAGAAGTAAGAAGAGAAGTTGTATTAGGGGGAAATTATTTTTTAGTATATGAAAATCACTTTTAGTGGGTTTTTTACTTCATAGAGGTTTTCTCATGATAAATCTTGTCTCTGTGTAATTTTGATTTGTGTGTAATGTTTTGCTTATCAAGCTTCTTCTAGATCTTATATAATGGATTCTTTATTTCTTTCAGTTTGCTTGTTTTTTAGAAGATTTAGTAGATGTACCTTCTTTTACAGCCTCTTACAGTGTTTGAGAAGTGGATGCTTGACCAACCATAGAAGGTGTTTCTCCTTATATTGATCTCTTATTAGACCTTGTATTATATATAATTGGATTGTCTCTCTTGTTTATAACTTCATTCTGATTTACACCACAAAAATCATTCTCTTGCCAATTCAATAAAACAGACTTGTCACAAGTTCTTGAACTTATTCCCCTTTTGGAGTTGATTTCACTTGATGTTCCTGAAGCATTGATTCACTTTAAAATATTAGATCTTGACTAAGAACCCCATTTAGATAAATTTTTTATTATGGGGCTGATTACAAGGATAACACCATTCATAATCTTGAACTAAGTTATTTTGAATAAGATTAATAGACTTGGAAGAACTTGTAGTAGTTAGTTTTTGGGTGTTCAAGGGCCAAATATAACTTATTGAGCCTTGTCCTTGGGTATTACCTTAATAAGACTACCTATTAGACTGATATGATTATTAATAGGTTGATAAGGTCTACTATGGTGGGATTACTAGCTTTTTAAATCCACCAACTCATTTCCAAAATTTTGCAGTAAGGTTTTGATTTCATGCAATTTATTAGTTGTAATAAATGACTGGTTGCTTAGAGGAGAGGTGCCAAAGTGGGATGATTATGTGGAGGCTTAGGAAAAAGAGGCATTAGGGGTCTAAGATCTATTTTTACAGTTTAGATTAAGTAATTTTTAGATCTTATAGCTACCTCATAAGTATTACGTAAAATGGTTATTCTATTGACTGAATTATAACAACCACACCATTATTGAAAGCTCTAAAAAGCTATAGGAATGTAGTGCTTGGATAAGGCTTGACTAGAGGTGGTATCTTATATCAGGGCTTTTGAAACCTTAAATTGAAGTCTACCATGAGTTCACAAGAAGCTCTCTTAATAGTGGTAAGATGTTCCATTAGGGATAAATGATCACCTTTGTCCTTAAATTATTTTCAAATCATTTCTCCTAGTTCATCTTAGTTACGTATTAAATTAGGTTGTAACCCTTTAAAGGAAGTGGAAAGGAGTCTCATAGTTACATTTCCTACTATAATGTTATGAATTGAGCATATATTAGTAATCTCTTGAATGTATTCTATGGGGGTAGTGGAATTTTCACCAGTGAATTAAGGTATACTTTTCAGGGTTGCTACTGAAATTTTATCACATTGAGAAAGGAAAGAGGGATACCTCCATTGAAGGTGACAAATATATGATTTATTTGAGCCATTTAAGGAATAGGAACTAACCTTTCTCTTGGCTTAAGAAACCTACCAAAGGGAGGTGTGGATTTGGCTCTTTAGGAAGGTGATCTAAATCTTCTAATTTTTCTTCTCGCTGGAGACAAAGTCAATTCAAAAAATTGATAATTCTTACATGTTGAAGATATTGTGTCCACTCTTGGCATAAAAAGATAGAACTAATTAGAAACTAGGAATGTGTGGAGTCTCCAGTGCTTATAGAATGTCTTCAAAAACTATAAATTGCTAAGAATAACACTAAGATTTCAGTTGAAACTTTTGACTCAATAGAATTAAGTGTCCTACCAAGCATGCCAGAAAAAATTGTCACATGAAACTTGCACTCATTTGTTTATTAAATTGGTTTACTGTAATAATGGAAACATCCCCAAGGTGTAAGACCTTGGATCCTTGGGATGAACCTATGGAAAAGGCTAGCTCTTACTTAAATTGAGTACACCTAATGTATAATCAATTTGTAGGCCTAAAACACAAAACAAGGACTATTTACAACCTTAACTAAGTATTTCATCATGAAAAGAGATAGAATTAAACTAAAAATGTAAAATGGTGATGCATCAATCTTAAAAAACTCCTCAACTTGCTTTAATCAACACAAGACAATCTTTAGAATTGATAAATTACTCACTCAATCTTCAACCCATAAACTTTCTCACATAAGTGCTTTGCATGATGGTAATAAGTATGACACAACATTAGGATTAGTCACAATTCACCTAGAAAAGGTTCAAATGGGGGGAATCCAGAACTAAATCTGCATAAACTTGATTATACATAACATATAACATGTAAAAGAAAGTGATATAATTTTTGCATGAAGGTAAGACAGATTAAAAAACATTATAAGGGAAAACAATTATGTCCACAAGCAAAGATAAACAACTCCAAGGTTAAACACAACATACAATAATTTGAAGAAAGCCAATATTGGTTCTTTATTGATCTCAAGGCTAAAACATGTGTACAATCATCAAAAGAGTATAATTTTTGGTACACCAAAGTAGAGTTCTCCTTTCAAATCATTTTTTTAGTCATATATAAAGAACACAAGTGAGTGAGAGAAGAAGCTACAATAAATTACTCAATTACCTCCATTATTATAGGTATGTGTAAGGAAAGGAGAGTAAGAATTTGAATGCATTAAGCTCCTTCAATGCATTATACTTGTTCCATGTAGACTTGGTTGGTTGCTTGGTGTAGTGAAGGATAAATAATCCTACCTTCACTACATTTGTCTCTTAGAATAGTTACCTTTGATGCTTCTTGATTGATGACCTAGTCTTCTTGAGAAAATCTTAGAAAATCTCTGAACTTGCCACTCTCTCTTGAACATGTGATGGATGGAGGGAAGGTAGTTGATATTGACTTGTTCTCATTACTTAGATTCCCTGCTAAGTCTCCTACACTAAAATAGGTCTTAAATTGACACAAATCACCCCTTTAGAGTATTTGTACATTTTTCTCTTAGATGTGAATCACCTTGAGGAGGTTTCACTTCTTTAGGAGCATGTTTCCAATAAGTTTCCATGTTTTATTCACCCTCTCAATCATCTTGAATCATTCATTTGTCTAAAGAGATATTGTTAGTCCTTGGAAACCTATATATGCATTATAATCATCATGGAAACCTTGGAAATAATGGTACAAACTTGAAACTTTGATAAATGATGCATGTGACCTCTATTTTTAACTCTACAATATTAAGGAAACCTTGTTAGCCTTAATGCATACTTGTTAGCAAGCTTTTGAGATTTTAAAACCCCTTGTCTAGGCATTATCATTATAAAAAACATTAGTAAAGACCTGTAGGTGTGCTTAGATTATGCTTGAAACTTTAGTTTTAGATTTGTATGATCATGGAAACCTTATAAACTATGTTATAGACCCATTTATTAGGTTTTGATAATTCATGGATTTTTTATTAACATTAAAATAACATGAAATCTATGTAGGAAGTTTGCTACAGACTTGTAGGTGCTCAAATCATGCTAAAAACCCTTTATCTTATCATTGATACAATCATGGTATTTTGGAAACTATGTATGTAGACATATATGCTAGGTTTTAGGATCATGAATCCTTATGTATCCTCTTGATCATCAAGAAACCTTGCATGCCTTGCTTGTAGACTTGTATACTTCTTTAGATCACATTTTAAAAGATCTAGAACCTTGCATTATCCTCATATCATTATGAATGTTGTCTAAAGTCTATTGTAGACCTATTAGTGGGGTCTTAAGATCATGAAACCTTTTGTAATCCATCTACAAACCCATAAGTGCTCTTGAAGGAGCTAAGATCATGCTCTGACTTGCTTGTTGGGTTTTAGGATCATGAAATCCTAAATAACATCATAAAAACGTTGCATGTTCCTATTTGTAGACTTATACGAAGGTATTTAGAGCTTTGGACCTATGCTTTATCATCGTATGATCATGCAACTTTGAATAATAGAATTATGACATCATGTAAAGCTTATAAGACTCTATTTGTAGACCTACATGAAGGTCTTGAGATCATGCCTGAACCTTCTCCAAACATTACTCAATCAATAAAACTTATAACCTCTATATGAAGACCTATATGAAGGTCTTGGATCATCCCTAAAACCCCATGTTTATTGCTTTAGAGTCTGTTCACAGACCTTATAGACCCCATGGAACCTTGGAAACATGTTTTAGACTTGTTGATGCTCCTAGATCATGCTCTATAATCCTTGTCTTAGCTTTAATCAATCAAGAAACCTTACAAAATCATGAGAACCTTGGAAATTTTATTACAGACCTATAAATGTCCCTAGATGATACTTTAAACCTTGTTTTTTTATCTTGAAATATTTCAACCTCATGTTCCTTGCTCAATATCTCTAATAGGACCCCATAAACCTCCTATAGACCCACAATCATGCTTTAGGCTCATAAGAGCTTTATTTTGAGGTGTAAAACTTGTAAAAGAACCTCATAAATATGATTGAAACTTGTAATATTTGATAAAAAATATTGTGGTTTGAAGATGTCTACAACCCTATAAATATGTCTACAACCTTATCCTATGTTTCTCCAAGCCTAAAAATAGTCAAACATATTATTACAAGTTTAGGGTTTTAATAGCTATTTAGACTACCTGTAGAGTTTGAAGGGTTTTTAGGAGATATAAGTGATTTGTACCTTCTCATGAAGTATGTATACCACCAATATATGAGTTAATCCCTATCAAGACTCATCCAAAACCTTCTGCATGCTATGCATGAGGATAAATGTGATAGAAAGTTGATTGTTTTTCCTTGTAAAAACCCTGCAAACATAGTGTTTTGGCCTGCAGACCTCATGTGAACCTTCCTTGAAGACTTGAAACAAATTATTAATTGCATTTAGGACCCCTTTGATCTCCTCAACTTTTATTTCCTACTCAACATCATTGACAAAGCCCTATAAACCTCTTAAAGACCTACAACATTCATTTTTCTAATATTTTGGCTCATAAAAGCTTGATTTTGATGCCAAAGATTTCATGAGAATATTAGAGATAAGTTTGGACACTCTAAAATCTCATGAAAACCTTGATCTTTATCTTGTCAAAGCTTCTTCAACCATATTTCATGCTCTTTGTATCTTGACAGGGTTCCATAGACCTCCACAAACTTGCAAACATATTTAAAACTTATATATTTATCATTACAACCTCATGGAAACCTTGGAAACATGTTAAATATTATTCCACTACTCCTCATGATGCATGGCTTATAAAATTGTTTGAATGGACTCATATCCATGCTTGGAGACCTATATGAAGCTTGATATGGCACTTTTAGATGCAAGCGAGAGAGAGAGAGTATAAGATTAAGAAACCTTTATGAAACCTATCATGAAACACCTTGGAAACAATAGAAATAGCTTAGATATTCTTGAATGAGGGATTAAAAAGGTACAATGAGCCTAATCATGGTCTTTATTGAGCTTTTTCTACATTGGAATTTTGAAGGAGTCCATAAGGAGGCAATATAGGAGGGAAAAACCAAGTTAAAGATGTTTTTGAGCAAGATGTACAAACTTCAAAGGTCAAAGAAGGAGCTTCAAACCTCTTATATGACCTTAATGCCCATTTTGAAATGTTTCACCCATTTTAATGTCCTAATGAGATGATTTAGAACCATTTTGATATGTTTTTGCATTGAGAAACACTTTTTAATGGTTTTAGTCATCAAATAGGTCTTGACAAGGGCTAGTATGACCTCATGACCTCAAATTAGCCTAAAATTTCTATTTCTAGCATGTGAGGTGATGAGAGATCAAGGAGACTTTAAAATTTAACACTCCCAATGTGTAACAATGTTTTTCATAGTTATTCCAATGTCCACTACAATGTTGCATAATGGTTTGTAAAAAAAGAGCTCTGCCCAATAGAAAGCTTCATATGATGGTGAATCAGTATGAGGTATAATACAAAAATGAAGGAATATGTGAATTATTATTTGAATTTTTCTATATCTCCACTAATTAGTTTTCCTTTGATTGTTGAAATACCATGTTCATGTGGCCTCAATGAGTGGCTTTCTGTCTAGAAAAGAAGGTTGATTTCTATATGCATCAATGAAGGATGGTAGTTTACTTTCCTCATATGTGAATTTGGAAACATGTTTGAATATTTTTTTGCCAATAGATAGAGTAATAAATATTCATCTACAAACCATTAGAGATAGATTTTCTAGCATGTGTTATGTTTATTATTCACCTACAACATGGTCGATAAGTGTTTCTATGAGGAGCTTATTATATGCAGTATTTGAAAGGATTTCAGTTATAATTGTAGCTCATATTCTAGTTAGCATATGGTCCTAGCTTTTATATTTATTTTTGGAATTTATTGCATACTTTGCTATATATTTGAACATAACACAGTGGGAGATAACTGGTTGGTAATCAACATTTTCATGCCATATTGAAAGGATGATTGTGCTGTGGATATTCACTCTTTAATCATTCTGTGTTGGAAGGTAAGTTTCACATGCTTCATCATCGATAAACATGTTTGACATCACCTGTAATGGCCATGGTGCTTTGTATATGCATTACAGAGTCGTACTTCTTTTCTATAAACATGTAGACTCATTACATTTGGTATGGCATTAAAATTGATTTACAAGAACTTCATAATCTTTTTGAGCATTGACACCAAATATTTTATTTATGGTAAACAAGCATGTATCATCAAGAGTGGAGTGTAATCTATCATGGATTTTATTATTGTTGTGTGGGTTTTGTGTTGTTATGTAGTGGTCAAAGAATACCCTTATAGAATTCACCTAAAGAGGATCTTCCCAATTCAATGTGTCCATATTGGGTGAATTTTCTAACCATAGAAATCCATGGATGTGTGTAGATCCTTTGTGTTTCCATTTGTACTTGATTATAAAAATATAATTAAATAAATATGATTGTATAGGGTGTTTTTTGTGTGTTAAAGCTAATGAAAGATAGTTTCAATATCAATACATGTACCTGTAATCCTTATTAAATATATGTTTATCCATGGTTTATTCATAAAAGATGATGCAATATGCATAATTGTAATTAGGTTTTGGTTTCTCTAATGACAAATTTTACTTGGGAGTTTTGGAGGGACCCTTGGCATGACTTTATGTAGATTTGGCCAATTAATATCTACTACATTTAAGGTGAATAATAGTGTTAGGGATCCCAATTGTGTCATCATATAAGTTAGTTCATTTCTACACTTATACCAAAATAAACACGTACCTCTAAACACCGATCCAAAATGCATTTGTTGATCCACAATAGTTGAGATGCTGGTGCAAGTTTGAAATTATGATTTGTTGGTTGTCATTAATATTTATTTTTGAAAATACTACTCATGTTGTTTGGATTTGATGGTGGATCATGAGGTTTAACAAGAAGTATCAAAAGCATGAAAGGATTTTGAACTAGTTATCGTGGTACTTGAGTAATTGTATAGCATATTCATGCAATTGGACTTTTATAACATGGGGTTGTTGATACATGTAAATTCTTATTGCAAAAAGAGAAGGAAATGCCATAGAAAATAAACCCTCTGTGTTGTATTCATTGATATGTGAGCTACTAACATTTGGCTAATTGATTATAGATGGGAGACTATTATTGGTATTGTCTACATAATTTATAATTTGGTCTATTTATCTTCATGCATTTGGAAGAAATAATAAAAAAGATGACATCTAATGACAATGTAGATTTGTAGATGTATTTATGTCATCATCTAAGTCCAAATTGTTGATTTGCATGTTTTCATGTTTACCAATAATATGAAAAAGGGTAGAGGAGATATCAATAAGTTTGTATCGTAGTGCATCAAGAGCTTGATGATCAAGCTAGACATATCTATAGTAAGGGTCATTTTCCATCTTATATTGTAGGGATTGCATGACATATGGTTTACCTATAAAACAATCATATGGTTTGTTTTTAAATCCAATTATTCTTAACACTAAGATGTCAATATTTTTAGCTCGATGTGGCAATACCTAATAATAGAAGATATATCTTGAGGAAAGCTAAAAGTGTGACCATTGTATTTGTATTTCCCACCACGTCCATGAGTAACTTGTAATATTGGATTAAATCATGCGATGAACATTTTTTTAAACTGAGTGAGATTAGATAAATATCATGTTGGATTCTTGGGTCGATGTTATTCAAAGTAGAGAAGTGATTATTACTTCTCTCTTATATGCATCAGTAAAAAGTATGTTCATGAAGGAAATTTTTTATTTTTATGCTTGGATAAAGCTCTTTGTAAATGAAACATGCATGTATTGAAGAAAGATGATCTATGCTTTCAAAAAATTTCTTGTGAGGTTGTTCAATAGCAAGATCACAAAGTGTGGTGTTGATATTTATTTTTTATGCATGGTAATTGTTGACGCTTAGATTTTCACCCTTGAGGATATGCTCAACTCTCCTCACCAAGTAGTAAAATGAAATCATATCTCTTACTATGGGTGACAATTCTATTGAGATGAATCTCTAGATTAGAGATTAACTCCCCTTGGTGCACCTTTGAAGCTCTTCTAAACTACACACTGTGTATGAAAAGGGAGAAAGAAAACAACTAAGAAAACAAGCGATGATGCACCAATATTTGATATCCTCTTATTTGACTAAAATCACTACTTAAAGACTAACAAAGTTTCTTCACACAAAACTCACAACTTTTGTGCATCATCATATTAGTGTTTCACATGTTAGATTCAAGAAGGTATTTGACATTCAGGAGAGTAACAAACAATTCTAGGAAAGAATATAGTCTTAAACCACTTCTAAACTATCTATACACTTATGAAAGAATACTAACAAGGACCTATAACAATATTCTTTCTGCACATTTAGTAGGCAATTGAGGATAACAGTTTAGGAAAGATAACTTTCACTAAACAAGAACAATATGATTTAGACCAATACACAACAATGCAACATGTGAGTGGTAAATAACTTGTATTATTTCTTCAAAAGTTCTATAAGTACAAATCTAGCCAGAGTTTCACTATAACCAATGGAGGCTCCCAAAATGAGCCAAGAGAATGCATATATATAGCCTTTGAGAGAGAGGTTGATCTAAGGGAGTTCAAGGGTCACTTGGACATGTGTCACCTTGATAAAAGAAATAGTTACATTACATTCTATAAGAATATCCCTTTAGGATTACACCAACGGAATCAAGATATTCCAAATTACATTTTGCAATAGATGGGTTCATCTATTTTAATGTTCGATGCAAGTTGTTTTTTACTGGCTCATTGAGCTGTATAATGGTGCAACAATCTTGAACCATCAACTTGTCTATTATGCTTATTATGCATCAAATCTCAAGATTCATGCCATTTTTCATTTCTATATTCATTCTTAGGTTCTTGTCAAGTATTTTAAATAGCAACGACTATTCCTTGTAGTTTAAAGTTGACTTCATGTGGGCCATCATTTTTTTTAGAATCTTAACGATTAATATTTGCAATTTGAACTTGACATTTTGTAGGCTGTCACCTTCAGGTATTTTTTTTGAACATTTTACATGGTCACTTTTCCTAAAGGAATTCTTTTAGGATTTTGTTTTGGTTCTTTTCCTTTGGCTTTTTGTCTCCTACCTTTTTTCTAAAAGAATTCACCAGCTTCTATTTGACCCTTCAGACTTTGTGAAATGGACCGTTTGGAAAGGACACTTATCCAAAAAATACCCTTTAGAACTTTATGAAGGACCATTTCAGCTATAAGGTACCCTTCAAAAAAGTTACAAAGTACCCTTCAGAGTTTTTGTTTATTCCATCTTCCTGCCAAAGAACCCTTCAAACTTTTTGTAAAGGCATCCTTCAAGAAAAGTGCCCTTTGGAGAAATTGTAAAGTACCTTTCGAGAAAACTGAAGTGCCATTCGAGAAAGTTATTTCAAACAAAATGTCTGAAACAATTCCTTCAGAAAAGTTGCCCTTTAGGATTTTTGAAATGGTCATTTTTTGAACAAAACATGCCCTTCAAAAAAATTGTAATAGACCCTTCAAAAAAATGAAAGGGTCCTTTAGCTTGAAAAGCCTTTCAGGAAAGTTAAAGTGCCTTTCAAAAAGTTACAAGCACCCTTTAGAAAAGTTGTTTTAGACAAAATACCTGAAATAATTCCTTTGGAATTATTTAAGTGAACCATTTCTGGTAAGAGAGATACCTTTCAAAAAAATTGTTTGGACCTTTAGAAAAGTTGGAACGCACCCTTCAGAAAAGTTGTCTCAGACAATTTTCCTAAAGGAATTCCGTCGAATGAAAGCTTGAAAAAAATACATTTAAGGGAAAAAAACATCGGATAAAAAGTCTGAAAGAATTTGGCAAAGGCTTAGAACAAAACCTGAAAGAGTTCATTGCAAAGGACTTATCTAAAAGACTAAAGAATAAAGCTTTCAAAAAAAAAAACACTTGGATTTTTTATATGTAAAAGACTTCATCTTTGTATAAGAACACTTCTTTTGAATGAAAATTGCATACTAGACTTGGGTAAAGGTATAGACTTAGACATTTTTACAAAAAAGGGGTGCCCAATTTTAGCCTAAAGGGCCAAAACTTGGTCAACAAACTGGTGACTCATAGGGGTAGTATGCCTACTATACTAATCAGACTAGTAGCCTTATCCAAATCATGGCCAATGGAGTCAATGGATTCTTTAAGATGACTAATAAGGATTATGCCAAAATAAAATACAAGGAAACACATCACACAACAACAAGACCAAGTAAAAATAAGGACAAACTCAAACATGTGCATAAGCACTTAGGGAATATAAGGAAAACAAAAAAATAGGTACAATAGAAACAAGAGAACCATTAGTAACAATACTTTATATGTATCCCATTGACTAGGATATGCAGCTCCTCTCCATCCAACTTTGAGAGTTGGAAAGCATTGTGCTATTTGCACTATGTGATCACATATGGGCCACTCCACAAAGCATCAAACTTTGAGTGTCTTCTAGGCTTGACCCTATCTTCATCCCATTTTAGCACAGTGTCTCCTTCCTTGAAGCTTCTTGGAATGGAATTTTTATTAAAATACTTCTTTATTTATTATTGGTAAGTAGTCATGGTGTGCATAGATTGATCTCTTATCTCCTCAATCTCCATCAACTCACATAATCTAATGTCCATGCTATCATTCTACATCAATTGCAGCTAATAGGTAATATCTAAGGTTGGTAACTCAAGTGAGATAGGAAGTCTAGCTTCCCTTCCATACATAAGTGTATATGGTGAGTTCCCAATTGCTCTCTTTGGGGTGATCCTATCAGCCCAAAGGGCTATCTTCAACTTGGTGTGCCAAGTCCTTTGATTTTCTTCCATTATTCTCTTGATGATCTTGATCAAGTTATTATTTGTGGACTCAGTTAGTCTATTTATCTGAGGATAGTAGTTGGAAGAGGTGCTAAGATAGATGCCATGCTTCAAAGCCCAATCACTTGTCTTTGTTCATAAGAAGGCTAGTGCATTATCTAAAATGATTGTTAAAAGATATCCAAATCTGGCTACTATACCTTCATAGAAGTCCAGGACTATGTTTTCATTTACCTCCTTAAAAGCTACAACTTCCACCCATCTTGTAAAATAATCAGTGGCTATCAACACCCACTTGTGACCATCACTAGAAGGATGATTGATCAGACCTATGAAATCTCAACCCTATTGCATAAAGTGTTGTTCAACTTGGATTGGATGAAGAGGCAAGGTAGGTAGCTTTTGTTTTCCATCAAAGAGAGCACACTTATATCATTTACTTACCCAAGCATGGGTGTATTTGAAGAAGCTAGGCCAAAAGCATTCTACCCTCATTATCTTGGCAACTGTAGTTCTTGAAGCAAAATGACCACTAGCTAGCCCATTATGGAACTCATGCAATAGTTTTCCAATTTGATCTGAATCAATACACCTCAAAATCACATTTGAACACAAACAACAATGTCTTACAATTCCAATTACTCAATATTTAAATATTTATTCATAGGAGTATTGTAAGAATTAAATTTGATGGCTGCATGATTATATTTATATTTTTTAACTATAAAAAATAATAATTTTTTAATTGTATCATGTGTAAAATAAAATTTTAGATAGACCATATAAAATTATATGAAACATATGATTTTTATTTTAATTTTCTTTACTCTATGTTATATAAATACCCATCATAAAAATCACTCCATCAACAAGTACATAAGGAATAGCTTGCAGCCTAAAATTCCTTCTCTTGACCCTATCAAGACCTTGTGGACACTCACCAGTTTGAAGGAAATGAATCATGTCTTGTGTCCAAATCCTTGTGGCTGAGGATACAACTTCTATAGGATCATCATGAAGTGCCAAAACAACCTCTCTTTGCTATTTTAAATCTAAAGCAAGATGCTCACACAGTCCTTTTCCTTTCACTAACTTGGTTGTTTTGATCTCCATATCATATTCCATCACTTTGGTGATCTAACCTACCCTTTTCTCATTCAAATATCTACTCAACAAAAAGTATTTTACAATAATATGAGGCAAAAAAATGTGAATCTTGTTGCTAGACAATATATGCCTGAACTTTTTCAAACTTCTTATGACTGAAAACACTTGTTTCTCAACATATGTGTATCTTGTCTCATAGCCTTCCAAACCTTGAATAAAAAAGGAAATAGGTTGTTCCAAATTTTTATCATTAGTTTGAGTAAGCATGGCAAATATTACCTCTTCATTCTAAAAAGTATACAGGTTTAAGTCCTTGGAGAAGTTAGGTCTTGTAAGAGTAGGGGCCTGGGCAGTGGCTTGCTTGATCTCTTCAAAACTTTATTTTCTCCTTCTTGTCCAAGTGAATGTATCATAATTCCTTAGGATAAATGTCAAGGGCTTGACCATGTTAGCAAAATCAGAAATGAACCTCCTAATGAAATTTATCTTACCAAAGAATCTTTGTAGACCCTTCTTATGTTTAGGTAAAGACAATGCCAAGATGGCACTTACCCTTTTCAGATCAATGGACAAACCTTTCTTAAAAATAATATGGCCTAAGATTTTTCCTTCATGAATAATAAATACACACTTCTTTGGGTTTAGAGAGATCCCAAACTCTCTACACCTCTCAAAAATTTGTGTTAGGTGCTTCAAATGATCATTTTCATTCTTGAAAAAAATTGTCACATCGTCAAAATAAACCAATACAATGTCATTGATTAGTCCTTAGAAATCCATATCCATTTCACGTTGGAAAGTAGCTCCAACATTTGACAATCTAAATGACATATTCCTATAGGCATATGTGCCCCATTTGGTGGTGAAGGCTGTCTTGTATTGCTCACTTTCTTTCACCAAAATTTGATTATACCTGGAGTAACCATCTAGGAGAGAAAACCTCTCACTGTCTATTACCACTTGCAAAATTTGTTCCATGGAATGGAGGGGATAATGGTATCTCAAAGACACTCTATTCAAATCCCTAAAGTCTACACACAACTTGATCTCTCCATTCTTCTTTCTAACAGGGACTAAGTTGGCCAACCAAGAAGAATGCTTGATGGGAAAGATAATTTTGGACTCAATCAACTTAGTGAGTTCTTTCTTCATGAGTGGTTCAATCTTGAGATTGATTGGCATTTGTGTTTTCTTTAAGGATTTGGAATTTTCATCTAGCTCTATGGTGTGTTGAGTCAAGCTTGGGTCAAAACTTTTCAAATCGCTATACTCCCATGCAAAAATATCACTAAACTCTTTACATAATTCAATGAAATCATGTTTTTTTAAAATAGTGCATACCTTCCCAAGTGCAATTAGCTTATATTTAAAGATTTCTATCCTTTCATAGTTCTCTTTATTGGTGGACATGCTTACCTTCTCCTTCTTGAGATGTCATTCTCATTGAATATGCTTTCAAGAGTTACTAGGCCTTTGGGAAGCTTATTGGATTTTATCTAGACAATCTACCCTCCATATTGCTGTTGAAGCTTAGACTGATTCTTTGTAGATAAATTATCTTTTTCTTATAGGAAGAGGGATTTCTTTTCATCATTCTCAAAAACTTGCCAATTGGTGACATTATTTGGGATAGAAGGTCTCATAATCACCTTTAGATGAGGTTGATTCTTGTCTTCTCTTATGATTTTTGAAACATCAACTTGAGCACCAATAGATGCCAATATATCAACATGATTATTATCTTCTCTTAGAATATACGTGATATTAATTACCATGAAGTCTTCTATAAGGTCCCAAACTCTATGCTTATAGGACTTGAACAAGGAGTTCTTGGTCAAATTCTGTCATCTAAGTTGATTAACAATGAGATCACTATCACCAAACACTTGCAATTCTTTGACACCTCTTTTCCTTGCCCACTTAAGGCCATGAATGAGGGACTCATATTCTACTACATTATAGGAACAAGAGAACTAAAATTTTAAAGTTTAAGAATACCTTTCCTTTGAAATTGAAATCGACATTGCTCCACCACCAGCGCCAATCTTGCTTCTAGACACATCAAATAAAAGATGCCACAAGCCATTCACATCTTTTTTTGATTTCATCAAATTGGGCATGAAAGAATCCTTATCATGCATATAATATACTCCAAGATCAGATTATTCAATAAATTTGTAAGGATCATGCACATAGTTATCATCTCCCTACTCATCTAGGATAAATCAAAAACTCCTTCAAGGGAAGATGATGGGGATTAATCAATGTGAAACTCCTCTTCATCAATAATAACATAGTTAACATTTGATACCTTAGGTTAATATGGTTCCAATTGATCTCTATAAATATGTTCTGACTCAATCTTTACTTTAGTGCCATATTTTGTTCTAAACACCATGTAGGATCAAATAACTGCCAAGTATCCACCTATCTTGGATGTAAAGCCTCTTGACAAACAAAGAGCTAAATAGGGAGGTAAATATACTACCACCACATCATGAATAATTGAAAATGTAGGATAAGTATGAAGGATCAAGTTCAAACCTTTCACAACCCTCAAAGTCTTGGCTGGTGATCCATCCAATTGCAAAACTCCTTTAATCATTGGCTCACATTTGATGCCTAGTTTATCTGCTATGCATTTAGGCACAACTGATGTGCTTGCTCCACTATCCATGATGAAATTATGAACCAAGAAATCACCAATAATTAAAGATAGGTATAAAGGAGGAGTATTTTCATCTTTCTTTTCCTGACCATCTATAGATTGAGTTCCATTGACCAAAACCACATTGTCACTTGTAGATGAGCCAACTTGTGTACCCAGTCCATGAAATTCTTTTTGGAGTATATATTTTTACCCTGGTAATGCTAGATAATTCCATACTAAGATGTTCATATGAAACTTATTCATCTATTCCACAACATTAATGGAAGGATTACTTACCTTAGGGTTCTCTTTATGAACATTTGCACCTTGTGATGTAGCTTTTAGAGCCAGGGTTGTAGCAACTGTCCTAAAATTTGGAATCCTATGATTTTCTTGTGATTTAAGAGCTTAATTAGGCCCTCCTCCCATCTAAGCTGATGTAGGAGTCAAAATAAATCCTTTATTGGCTCCTTGAACTTCTTCAACTGCCCTTTTCTTTGATCTAGTGTTGGCAACGACACTAGCATTCTAATTACTTGTATTCCTCACGTAATTAATGGCACAAAACTCATCCTCCAAATGATTCATGAGAGTAAAATTAGACTAAAAATATCTAATCTCCATCTCAAATTGTGTTGGAATCTCAAAATTTATAAATTGAGATGCTTGATCACTTTGTGTAGTCATGCCTTGATTTTGCATCTCATTGGCATAAGCAACCTGTTCTTGACCTTGCTAAAAAAAAAGGTAGTTGGATTGTTCCTAGACCAAATTATTTTGAGTGGGAACAAGGGCTTTGGAGGATGAGGGATCATTAGGATTATAACTTTGATAAGGCTTGACATGGGTGATTTGGCCTTGTCCCTGATTATTTCCCTGAAAAGGAGGTCTATTTGTTTGTCCAAACTAGTTGTAGGACTGATAAGGCCTATAGCTTTGGGCTTATTGCCTTTTGAGAGTAATGAATTCATTAGTAACAATTTGAAGTAGGCTTTTAACTTCATGCATCTCATTGGTAGAGGCAATTTTAGATTTTTCTTGACCAAGCAAAGGAGTTAAAGTGGGTAATGCACTTTGACTAGGAGAATGCAAATCAGGGAGTAGTGGCATTGGAGGTCTAAGAGCTATCTTTCCTGCTTGGATAAGACAATTCTTAGCATTTAAGGCTATTTCATAGGTATTAGGAAGTGTATTTCCACCCATAGACTAAATCATCATGGCAATGTCACTATTTAATGCTTTTAAGTAGTATAAAAGTGCTTAATTTGTAGTTGGCCTCATAAGAATTGGGATTCTGTCCCAAATTTTTTAAAACCTTGTATTGAAATCCTGCATGAATTCATGTGGTGCCCTATTTATTATGGTCAATTTCTCAACTAGAGACAAGTGATCACTCTTTTTCCCAAACCTATGAATTAATAGGGTTCCTAACTCATCCCATGAGCCAATAGAATTTACAGGTAGGGTCCCATACTAGTCCAAAACATTTCCTTTGAAAGACAAGGCCAACAACCTAATAGCTACATTCTCTTGGATAATATTATGGATATTACAAAAGTTTGTTATATTCTTGATATGTTTAATGGAAGTAATAGGACCATCCCCACAAAAAAGATGGGACACTTTTGAGAGCAGCTCTTGGGATTTGATCATATTGGGCAAGCTACAAGGGAGATGCCCCCAAAAAAAGCACAAAATTTTGTCTTTTATCCATATTAGGAATATTACTATAAACATTAGGAACAATATGCAACACAAATTTTTAAGGTTTAAACACAAAATCTCTTTTGTAGGGATGAGTATTGACAAATTTGGGCCTTTTGGTGAAATATGGAGCTAATTCCACAAACTCAAAGGGTACAGCTTTAACAACATACCTAATGGTCACCTTTGGAATAGAAATAAGGACTGATCATCAACCAAAGACTTTGAATTTTTCAATGGAGTCATCAGGTACTGAATGTAGATGCTTCTTTATATGCAACTGTGTCAAGACTAGAACTAATCTTGAACAATCTTCTAGGACTTAGAGGTCTCACCGGGTGTGCCAAATTTTTTTAACACTTGGCTTTGCACCCTTGAGGAGATGCTCAACTCTCCTCATCCAAGAAAAAAAATGGAATCATCTCTCTTGCTGTGGGTGACAATTCTGTTGAGATGAATCTCTAGATTAGGGGTTAGCTCCCCTTGATGCACCTTTGAAGCTATTCTAAACTACACACTTGCGTATGAAAAAGGAGAAAGAAAACAACTAAGAAAATAAACGGTGATGCACCAATATTTGATATTCTCTCATTTGACTAAAATCATTACTTAAAGACTAATAAAGTTTCTTCACACAAAACTCGCAACTTTTTTACATCATCACATCAGTGTTTCACATGTTAGATTCAAGAAGGTATTTGACATTCAGGAGAGTAAAAAATAATTCCAGGAAAGAATATAGTCTTAAACCAATTCTAAAATGTCTATACACTTATGAAAAAATACTAACAAAGACCTCTAACAATACTCTTTCTACACATTTGGTAGGCAATCGAGGATAACAGATTAGGAAAGATAACTTTCACTAAACAAGAACAACATGATTTAGACCAATACAGAACAATGCAACATGTGAGTGGCAGATAACTTGTATTATTTCTTCAAGATTTTTTCAAGTAAAAATCTAGCTAGAATTTCACTATAACCAAATAGAGGCTCCCAAAATGAGCCAAGAGAATGCATATATATAGCCTTTGAGAGAGAGGTTGAGTCAAGGGAGTTCAAGGGTCACTTGGACATGTGTCATCCTAAGAAAATAAATAGTTACATTACATTCTATAAGAAGCTCCCTTTATAGTTACACCAATGGAATCAAGATATTCTAAATTTTATTTTGTTATAGATGGGTTCATCTATTTGAATGTTATTTCGATGCAAATTGTTCTTTACTGGCTCATCGAGTTGTATAATGGTGCAATAATCTTGAACCATTGACTTACCTATTATGCTTGTGATACATTAAAGCTCAAGATTCATGCCATTTATCATTTCCATATTCATCCTTAAGTTCCCGTCAAGTCTTTTGAATAACAATGACTATTCCTCATAATTTAAAATTGACTTCCTATGGGCCGTCATCTTTTGTTTGAATCTCAACGGCTAATTTTCGTAGTTGGAACTTGATGTTTTATGGGCCATCACATTCAGGTATTTTTCTTAGACATTTTACGTGGTGATTTTTCTTGAAAGAATTCTTTCAAGATTTTATATTGGTTCTTTTCCTTCAGATTTTTGTCTCTTACCTTTTTTCTAAAAGAATTCATCAGCTTCTGTTTGGCCCTTTAGAGTTTATGAAATGGATCGTCTGGAAAGGACACTTGCCTAAAAAATACCCTTTAGAACTTTATGGAGGACCATTTTAGCTGCAAGGTACCCTTAAAAAAAGATACAAAGTACCCTTCACAATTTTTTTTTGGTCCATTTTCCTACCAAATAACCCTTCGAAGTTTTTGTTAAGGTATCCTGCTTGAAAAGTGCCCTTTAGAGAAATTGCAAAGTACCTTTTGGGAAAACTGAAGTAACATTCGGGAAAGTTGTTTTAGATAAAATGTCTGAAACAATTCCTTCAAAAAAGTTTCCCTTTGGGATTTTTGAAATGGTCATTTTCTGAATAAAACATACCCTTCAAAAAAATTACAACATACCCTTCAAAAAAATGAAAGGGTCCTTTAGCTTGAAAAGTCTTTCAAGAAAGTTAAAGTGTCTTTCAAAAAGTTACAAGCACCCTTCAAAAAAATTTTTTCAAACAAAATGTCTGAAATAATTCCTTCAGAAAGATTTAAGTGAACCATTTCTTACAAGAGAGAGACCTTTCAGAAAAAATGTTTGGACATTCAAAAAAGTTGTAACGTACCCTTCAAAAAAGTTGTATCAAACAATTTCTCCAAAGGAATTCCATCAAATGAAAACCTGAAATAAATACACTTAAGGGATAAAAACATCAAACTAAAAATTTGAAAGAATTTGACAAAGGCTTTAAACAAAACTCAAAAGAATTCATTGCAAAGGAATTAGCCAAAAGACCAAAGAACAAAGCTTTCAAAAATAAAAACACTTGGGTATTTTTATATGTAAAAGACTTCAGCTTTGTATAAGAACACTTTTTCTGAATGAAAACTGTACACTAGACTTGGGCAAAGGTATAGACTCAGACTTTTTTTAAAAAAAGGGGTGCACAATTTGGCTTGAAAGGCCAAAACTTGGTCAATAGTAATTAAGTCGATGATGCACATTAATTTGATCCCTATTTATTGTATTACTCAAGCGAGCATTTTTATTGAAAAATTAAACAATAAATTTTTGAAAATTATATTTAGAGTCTATTATTTTTCAAATGAAAATAATATATTGTGTAAAGAAGGAACTATTTACAAGCAAAGAATAAATTTACAATTACATAACAAGTGTGTGTAAGAATTAGATAAGAATGAGGTTCTTTATATGGATATTAACATGAATTTTTTTTCATTGTGAATGTATAAGCAATATTGGAAACATAGTTTTATAAACATTTTATGAAAATATAATATAGGAAAAGTAATTATGTTTTCTACAAAATGCATGTATGTAAACTAATGCAAACTGCAATTAGTTGGTATTTATACATATGTATATGTCCTAAATTACATCAAATGCATCAATTAAATATGTATCTTATGGTGTAGGTTCATATTTATTTGCATTAATTAAATTACATTGAATTTTTTCTTTGTCATTATATGCTTCCAATTTTGTTTCCAATGTGAAATGGTACTTGCAGAAGAACACTCTTTTGACAATTTACCAAACCTCATCAAGTGATGATGATATTTGTTATAAATCTATTGTGACACCCATAATTACAATAGCAACATCATCAAATATTGTGGTCCATATTGACATGTGTCATCTTCTAATATGAAATTCAAAGCATATTTATATTCACATTCATTTACATCAATGTTACATTTTTTGACAATGCTAAGATGTATCATTTTTTTGAATCAATTTTTACATTGTTTATTGTTAGTTAAATAAATGCAAACATGATTTTTTTTGTCATATTAATGTGTATAATTATTTCATCTAATTTAATTAAAATTAATTTTCTAAGAACCCAAGATTTGTGTATTTACAATTGTTTTATTTTCAATAACATAAATACTCAATGATGATGTCAACATATTCAAATTATCTTATTCATACTATCTCCTCATTTTAGGTGCTTGAAGTATATTTAGATTGATGAAAAAATTGTTTATTGTAGCTAGTCCCTATTGTTTTTCCATTACATGCCTAAATTCTACCTTTTCCTATGGTAAGAATTAGAATTAATAATGTATTGGATGCACATAAATCATCTAAAAGTTTCCCCTCTTTGTCACATAAACTTCCCCAAAGGGATACTTTGAAATTATATTCAAAGTTGTCTTCTGGTATTAATGTTATTTTTATATTTGAATTTCCATTAACCTTGTGAAAGTGGAAGTGTTAGTAATAGATATAACAATGCCAATAGTGTTAAATATTATGTTGGCAATTGCATCTTTGATCTTTTGTTAGAGGTAAAATCACTGAGAGGGGGATGGGAGAATCAATGAGCCTAAATAATCCAACTTCAATTTCAATCCTTAAAAAATCTTAATAAATTATCACAAACATTCATGAAGCATACACATCATTCATAACAATGAACAAGAGAGATAATGAAAGATCAAACATATAACACATGACATATGTGAGAAACTCTCTTGGGGAAGAAAATCCACTAAAACCTGTAATTAGACTAATGTTCTATAATAAGAAGAACCAATTTATACCAACTGCAACTAATCAAGGAACTACCATCCCTTATTTAGTGAGACTACAATCCCATAAGGCACTACCACACTTGTCTAGTTGAGCTGCCACAACAACTAGACCTTTAGCAAGTTTCACCTTGTAAGGAGGCTACAACCCCCTATATGTTAAGCTAACACAACAAAACCTATAGATAGAACATCTCCTATAACTCTGATTTCCTGCTAATCTGATGGAGATATAAAGTATATCAGCTCTCTTCAACTTTGCACACTCAATGCATCCAAAGCCACCTTTTGGATCACTCTTCACTCTCAAAAACTCTGTCAACACATCAATAACATGACCAAGAGGTCATACACATAGTATTTAATTTGATCTACTTATCAACTCATCTACTGGGTACTCTACCTTTCCTTCGCTCCACAACTCTCACATACACACATCTCTTTTAAAAAATCTAGAAACCATCACATTTGGTTTCAATATTTATAGAATATTATGATAAATAGCTTCTTGGTCAGCCATTAGACGTGAATTAACCCTCAAGGCTTCTCTTACATCAAGACATGGCTCAATTTTTTTTTTATAGGTCTGCCATATCATCTATGGATCACCCTTAAGTAGCTACACCTTTCAATTAGGCCCTTGTAGCTCTTATAGGTCTCATGGAGACCTATTCACCCATTTAACACTTCATCTTTCAAAAAAAGAACATAAAACCAATCTTAAATACATAGGTCCTCTCCTTATGTTCCCTTTGACATCTTAAAATTATCATAGTCAACTCTGTTCAATTTTGCGTATGCTCAAACAACTAAAGCACTTACCTAGTACACATGAACATCATGAATGAACACATAATCAACTTATTAATAATTTTTCATACTCAAAATAGATTTATAACACCTCCAAAATTCACACAGAGTATCCTTATGGATTATACAACACTCTCCAATAGCTAAGACAACATGAAACATTGAGAAAATATCAACACAAGCTCAATTATCCTTCTTAGGTCACTTGCAAAACACAATCAAACACAATCAAATTTGGAGATCAATATATTTTACTATACACACTTTAATATATTAAAATATATATTTATAAATGTTCCTTGAAGTCCTCTACAACTTTACTTTTTACTTCATGATCAAATTATGCATAGATCAAAAGTTATGGCTCAAAAACCAGGCACTAGGCTTTCCTTTGTTAAATACAAATATTTGAATTCAAATGGTCATAGTTAAAATTTGAACATCATGCTATCATCTCATGTACTCATTTCTTAGATAAATCATGCACCATCAATATTATTTTAAGTATCTCCACCTTTAACATTGTTAAACAACTATCACTTTGATCGCTTTGACTCCACTCACACTGTTAGATCAATCTGTACTAATACATGCAAACCATTTGATCCTTATCCTTTACCTTTACTTAGCATTAAACAATGTGTAATTCTTGTCATATTGATAAATATGAAAAATTAGATCAATCTTATATAATTTCACATGAACTGTTGGATCTCCATTTTTTCATGTTCTTTACCCTTCACAAATTTGGCTATGGAGACTATTGTAATCTACTTAGAAGGCCAACTTTAGACCTCAATAACTTTTGATGTGCTTAGACACATGATCTAAAATTTTGACTATATGATCTCCTCACATAATAAAATATATTCATGTATCAAACTAATTGTATAACCTTTACAAATGCAATATATAATCCACTAATTTGCTCACTCAGAGTTTTCTGCCACAGAGCCAACTATGCCTAGAACTACCTGGAAGGCCAACTTTGCACATGCATATCTTTTGATGTGATTCATATCATGATCTAAAATTTAGAAAATATTAACTAGGCAAAAAAATAAACAAACTCATATGATCATCTTCTCCTGATACTAACACACATACAAAATATGATTACAACAAAATGCCTACTCAGATTTTCTTGCCACATGCAAATTTGGCTATGGAAAAACACTGTCAAACTACCTGGGAGACCAAATTTGAACTTGCATATATTTTATCACACTTAGTCATATGACCTAATATTTAGTACATAATATCTTATCTCATAGGGGAATTATCTATATAATAAGCTGCTCCTTAAACTTCCACATGTGTGAGATATGATGTCACTAAACTACTTACTCAGTTTTGTTTGAACATAGAAAACACTGTCAAAATGCTTGGGAACCCAACTTTGTACACACATATATTTTGTCATGATTTACCACATGACCTAAAAATTAGCACATAATAACTAGAGACTAATGTGATCAAAACCATATGACCAACTCCCCCTGACTCATCCACACATGGCAATTATGACATCATCAAATTGCTTACTTAGTTTTTCTACCACTAGATCCAAAATGTCTAGATGAAAACAATGATCAACCAGATAAAATCCACTTATGCACATAAAACATATAATTTTTTTTATGGGACCTATTTCATATGATTAATACATCATATTCATCTGTAATCATCTCTAACCAAGCCAAAATAGAAGATCAACCAAGCCTCCTTCAAGTATACTAGGATAAGCACATTGCACACTTTGTCATTATCATTTAGACTATCAAGCCACTTCATCCACTCACCTAGAAACCTCCATGACATCACCATGACATCATTGAATTTTTTTTAATAGTCTTCCTTTTTTCCATTGATGTCAATAACCATCATATATCAATATACAACTCACCTTCCTTCTCTCTCTTCAAGCACTCCCATAACATGAAATTTTTTCTCCTTTGACACAATAATAAAGTGGGCACCAACTAATCTTAAGGACTTAAAAAGAATACCAATAAGAGAATACCATATTATAAAGATAGTACGAATTCCCCCTTACCTTGAGCCTACCTCTTTCTTCCTTGACAACTTCCTCTTGCTACAAACTGACACTCTTCTTCAACCAAGCACTACAACCAATGAATACAAAACACACAAAACACTAAAATATAATAGAAATCACCAAAAACACATCTGAGATGGGATCCCCCTAATATTTTTTTTATCTATTTCACCTTTTGAGCATCTTTAAATCTCCACACACCATGGAAAACCACCATACAGACTTACTAACCTTTTTTCTCAATCCACCTCAGGGACCACCAACATAAATTTATGCCACTTACCAAATAGGACACATGCTCTCAAAAAACGTAAGACTCTCCTTGAGACACTAATGCTTTTATATTTTGGATAAACTAAAACAAAAAACACTCTTCTTCATATTAGGTTTGTCTAGTCTCCTTGTAGCCTTAGCTGAAACTTATAGAGCCCACAACTTTTTATAGACATAACTTCAAGATCTGAAACTTCATATCTAGAGCACTCTCATATCCCCCTCAAGAACACCAACTTGCATCACCTATCTCATCCTCTGCAACATATTTCATAAACCTACTAACCAATTAGGCCTCTATTTTGATAAAAACTTAAATAACTTAAAAACCACAACCCTTTAAATCTTTGTAAAGCTTGATTGACAACCCATTTGACCTATTCAATATATTAAGAAGCCTCATATCTCAAATCATAAGATAAACCACTTTTGTAGTAGAGCCCACAACTCTAACATCTCAAAAATAAATAAGGTCAACAAACCTTCTTCTGGTCAATGCCCATATCTGAAACTTTTTGCACTCCTGGAGACAACCATCACACACTTCTAAACCAATATTTGAGTTTTCACATCTTTGGAAACCCATAAATCCTATAACCCAATTTAAGCCTACTTGCCCTTAAACAAAAATTGAGAAAATGAGATCACTCAAAAATATTCAATTTGACTTCAACATATCTTCATACCACAAAACTACTTGGAGCAAGCTAGAATAAGATCAACATACCTTTCTATGCATCAAACTCTTCTTGAAATTTCATCAATATCATTATGCCATCTGGAAACACTCATTCTCACCCTGCATAATAGCTCCTTTACAAACCTCTAGAACAAGCTCATGAAATTATTGCTTCTTTTAACCATGACTTATGTACTAATTTGTCAAGATCTTGAGCATACACACTTGATTCTCCACAAGAAATATGTCTCTTAAGAAGCATAGGTAGAGACACCCTACTTCACAAAGTCCTAAAATGGTGTTAAACCAAGGTTTGCCCACAACTCCTCATATTCCATCTCCTCATTGGTCATCTGATACTTGTAGTTCTTCTTCTTATTTTTAGGCTTAAGACAAAAAACTCGCTCATCCACTATAACATTCTCCTTTTCTTTTAATATTAGATTGAAAATACATGGAGACAACATAGATTTATAACATGCATTTTCATTTGAAGAAACCACCTTGTAGTTAGGAACCTCATCACTAGGTATAGACAACTTATGTTCTTTGCATGAAACATGCTTGACAACAACAAGATGTTCACTTGGATCCATACTCACCTCAAAACTAACCTCAACCAGTACCTTGGTCCTCTCTTTGAGCTTGATATTTTTATCCAAAACATGAGTAAACAATGAGAGCCCTTAACACTCTTTAACTTCTCTATTATTCTCCACCATACCAAATAGATTACTTAGACTAGCAGACCCATCATGACTCATACTTACCACCTTTGATTTCCATGAGTTAACTTGCCTTCTTCCTTATAATCTAAGATCATGATTGAACTCATTTTGACTTGATGACCTTTATTTTCAGAACCTAGCAATGTGGCCAATCTTATCATAGTTGTAGCAAATAATACTCCTTGATGAAAACACAATTTGTCTTACCATGTTTGAAAAAAAACTTGCAATGTGTCTTATGTCATGACAAATGAAACAAATTCCTCTTTTTGAATAGGACTCACCTTGTCTAAACTTATGTGAATAATGGTTTACAGAGTCTCCCACATCAAGATATTTGAATCACTTAACATTATTCACACCTTTTGAGTGATGACCCCCATCATAGTTCCTTGCAAACTCATTTCTAACAGGTCTTTTACATTCTTTATCTCTATGCCCAAATTGATCACATATTTAATAGTAACCTTTAAAACTTGCATACCTCATGGAATTTGGTTGTCTGATCTAATTTTTCTTTAGTCTACCAACACCTTCTTTTTTTGTCTGATGATTTGTCTTCAAAGTTAGATTATTCTTGTTCACATTAGTCTTTATCTTGTCTTGAGTTGCATTCTATGATTCTTCTTTGTATCCAAGACTAGTTCTATCAATTTCATGATATTGATCATTGAAAATATTGTCTACATCACTTGAACTCTTTTCAAATCTCAAAAATGACTTCACCTTACTAGATGTCTTCTCTAATTCATATTTCAATGACTCATTTTCATTTACATATCTTAAACATTCATCTTTTTTAGCTTTCAAGCTTGTAGATAGGATTTTCAATTGACAACCGAGATGCTTGACCATATATTCATGCTCTTTGGTGTCTTCATTCATTCTTACTTCATACACACTAAATTTTTTCTCATAATCTTTGAGTTGAGACTTCATATTCTTATTAATCTTCTTCTCAATTTTTAGTTATTCAAGAGCATTTGTTAATGTAGTCTCGTAGTCCACCTCATCTTCATCATCATCTGAATCACTCCAAGTAGACTCTTTTTGATGTGAGCAACTTCCTTCCTTAGCCGTGAAGAGGGCTTCATCTTCAACAGGACCATCATATTCATGATCACACTGAGTCACCATCTTCACTCTCATTTGATGAGATGTAGTTTTTATTAATGTAGAGACCCTTGTTGTTCTTGAATAGCTTCTTCTTATTGTCATACTTTTTGAAACCTTTCTTCCTATTATCAAAACTATATGTCTTATTGTCTTCATCTTGGTCTTCATCATCATGCTTATGATGGCATTTTCTAGCAAAATGTCCTATCTCTCCACAATTAAATCATTTGAAGGGTAGTTTACCCTTATACTTAATTGAACCTATTTTCAATTTTTTTGTAAATAAAGCAATCAGTTCATCCTCATCAACATCAAAAATATCATCCCCCTTGGGTTTCTTACCTTGAATATTCTTCTTAAGCTTCATCTCTATCTTAAATGCTGCTTCTTTCTTTGATGGTATATCATCATTCTTTCTCATCTCATAGGCAATAAGGATGCCATGCAATTCATGCAACTCTAGCTTAGTAAGATCATGAATTATTTCTATAGTAGATACTTTAAGATCAAAATTGAGAGAGAAGGACCTTAATACCTTTTAAACTATAGTAGCTTCTTCAAGTTTCTCTCCAAGACTTCTAATAATGTTCACAATCTCATCAACTCTTTGTAAAAAAGATGCCACATAATTTGCTTCTTTCATTTTGAGACTCTCAAATTATCTTTAGAGAGTCTAAAACTTTACCAATTTAACTTTTGAGTCTCCTTCATAAATAGTCTTCAATTTATCTCACATTTCCTTGGCAAATGTATAATGGATCACCTTGGTGTATTCAGTCTCTGAAAGACCACAAGTGATATCAGTAATTGCTTTAGAATTATTTTCAAACAAATTTTTATCTGCAACATTGGATGGAAGAATAGTAAGAGCAGAATAACCATTCACAATAGATTGTCAAATGTCAAACCCTAGGGACATGATGTAGGTCCTCATCCTTGCACTCCAAAAAGCATAATTGGATCTATTAAACCTCAGTGCTTGCTTATTAGATAAACCTCTTTGATGACTACCCATATTGTACCTTGGATCACCTTCAAGCTATCATTCTTTTATCAAGGGATCCACTCTGATACCAATTGTCAGAGGTACAATCACTGAGAGGGGAGGGGTGAATCAGTGAGCCTAAATAATCTAACTTCAATTTCAATCCTTAGAAAATCTTAAACAATTACCATAAGTATTCATAAAGCATACACATCATTCATAATAATGAATAAGAGAGATAATGCAAGATCAAACACTCACATGACATATGTGGGAAACCATCTTAGAAAAGAAAACTCATTGGAATGTACAGTTAGACTAATATATTATAATAAAAAGAACCAATTTAGATCATCTATAACTGATCAAGGAACTACCATCCCTTATTTAGTGAGACTACAATCCCATAAGGTGTTACCACACCTTTCTAGCTGAGCACTATAACAACTAGATCTTTAACAAGTTTTATCTTGCAAGGAGAATGCAACCTCCTAGATGTTGAGCTACCACAACACCTATGAACATAACATCTCTTAGAACTCTGATTTCCTACCAATCTGATGGAGATATATAGTATATCAACTCTCTTCAACTCTACAACTCAATGTATCTAAAGCCACATTTTAGATCACTCTTCACTCCTCATCAACAACTCTATCACCACATCAATAACATGACCAAGTGGTCATACACATAGTCTTAAATATTTTACAATCATCAACTCATCTATTTGGAACTCTACCTTTTCTTTGCTTCACAACTCTCACATACACACATCTCTTCCAAAAAATCTAGAAACCATCACATTTGGTTTCATTATTTATAGAGCATTTATGATAAACAATTTCTTGGTCAACGATTAGAATTATTTTAACCCTTAAGGTTTATCTTACATCAAGACATAGATCAAAACAATCTTCATAGATTAGCCATAACATATATGGGTCATACTTAAGTAGCTACACCTTTCAATTAGGCCCTTGTAGCTCTTATAGGTCTCATGGAGACCTATTCACCCATTTAGCACTTTATCAAGAGAAAAAGAACACATGACCAATTTTAAATACATGGGTCCACTCCTTATGTTCCCTTAGACATACTCAAATGATAACATTCAACTCTTCTCACTTCTACGTATGCTCAAATAACTCAAACATTGACCTAGTACATAGGAACATCATGAACGAATAGACAATCAACTTTTTAAGCATTGTTCATACTCAAGATAGATTAATCACACCTCCAAAATCCACATAGATAATAATTATATAGTATACAACACTCTCCAATAGATAACACAATATGAAACATTGAAACAACATCAACATAAGCTCAATTATCCTTCTCGAGTCACTTACAGACCACAATTGAACACATAGTCAACTTTAGAGATCAATATATTTGATTGTACACACTTTCAGATCTTCAAATATATATTTTTAGATGTGCCTTGAAGTCCTCTACAGCTTTTATTTTTACTACATGGTTAAATTATACATATATCAAAAGTTAGGGCTCAAAAACCAAGCATTAGGGTTTCCTTTGTTAAATTCAAATATTTGAATTAAAATGGTCATAGTTAAACTTCGAACATCATGATATCATCCCATGTCCTTACTGCTTAGATCAATCACACATCATATATATTATTTTAAGGATCTCAAACTTTTACATCATTAAATTATTGTCACTTTGACCACTTTAACTCCACTCATGGTGTTAGATCAATCTGTACGAATACACGCAAATCATTCGATCCTTATCATTTACCTTTGTTCAGCTTTAAATAATATGCATTTATTATCATCTCAATGTATACACACTATTATATTAGTATTGTATAATTTATTATGAACCATTGGATCTCAATTTTCTCCTAGTCTTTACCCTTTGCAAATGTGGCTAAGTATGGGGACTATTGCAATTTTCCTAAAAGGCCAACTTTGGACCTCATTAACTTTTGTTGCACTTAGATGCATGGTATAAAATTTGGACCATATGATATCCCCACATAAGATAATTTATTCATGTATAAACCTAATCCTATAACCTTTACATGTGTAATATATAATGCTATTAATCTGTTCACTCATATTTTTCTGCCATAGAGCCAACTATGCCTAAAACTCCTTGGAAGGCCATCTTTACACATGCATATATTTTGATGCACTTCATTGCATGATCTAAAATTTAGTGCATATTAATTATGCATAAAAATAAATAAACCCATATAATCATCTTATCCTAAAACTGCTATATGTGTAAAATATGACTACAACAAAATGCCTACTCAACTTTTCTTGCCACATGCAAATTTGGTTAAGTATGGGAAAACACTATCAAACTACCTAAAAACTCAACTTTGCATTTGCATATATTTTATCAAGATTAGTTAGATGACCTGATATTTAGCACATAATATCTTCTCTCATATGGGAATTTATCCATATAACAATTTGCTCCTAAAACTTTCACACATGCAAGATATGATGTCACCAAACTACTTACTCAGTTATGTTTGAACATAGAAAACATTGTCAAAATGCTTAGGAGCCAAAATTTTCACATACATATATTTTATCATGATTCATCACATGACCTTAGGTTTAACATATAAACTAGGGACTAATGTGATCACAACTATATAACCAACTCTCCCTGACTCATCCACACATGACAATTATGATGTCAAACTGCCTACTCAGATTTTATGCCACTAGACCCAAAATGTCTAGATGAAAATAATGATCAACTAGATAAAATCCACTCATGTACACAAGCACTCAAAGCATATAAAACTTATTATGGGACCTCTATAATATGATCAATACATGAGATTCATCTCTAATTATCTCTAACCAAACCAAAATAGAAGATCAACTAAGCCTCCTTTAAGCATACTATGACAAGCATATTGTATACTTTGTCATTGTCATTTAGATTTTCAAGGCACTTCATCCACTCACCTGGACACCTTCATGACATCACCATGACATTATTTACAACTCTCCATCACTCTTTAATTATTTTGAAGTTGAATTGGTACAATGGGATAGTGATATCTTCTTCAAAATAATGTTTAACAAATGATGTCATGTTGAGGATGATTTCTCATTATTTTTTTAGTTAGTTGTATTTTTTGTTTGCATATTTTAAGGTTCCACTTAAAATTAAGTATATTTTACTAGTTTGAATTTGATTGAATAATATGTTTGCTACCTAGTTGGAATAAGTCACAATGATGTCAAATCCTTCATTATTGATGATGTTGAAATTGAAAACTTACCCTAAACCATTGGTGTTTGTGTAATTATGTAGATTAACCTTTTAATAACTCTACACTTTTTAGTCTAGTGTTTTTTTTGAAGATTTAAATTTCTCATTGTGGTGTGCAACACTATTTTTATGCATTCTACTTCATGCATTGATCCTAATGCATCATTGATAACAATTTCTTTTCCACAACTATCCATGTTTTAAAATCTAAAATTGGAAATAAGTGAACAGGTGTGATGTATTTTTTTTAGTGTGGATACCCTACTATAAAACCAAAAAAAAAAAAAAACAATAATGAGGGTGAGTTTTTATGAAGTGTAAGCAAAGACAAAACAATGCATGAAAATTGAATGTGAAAGTGTATTTTGGTGTGTACTATCTATATGTTAAGAAATGTTTTGATCTTCATATCTGAATATGAATTTAAATGATGTTAAAATATATTGTTTATGAAATGTAACATTTCAAATCTAGTGGATATCGACAACTAAGAATATTATAGTATGACTTCTAGAGCACTAATACGGTGAACAAGATAATTGCCATTAAATTTACGTTGGATAAATATCATGAATAATTAAATGTTCACTTGGAAAAATAACTTTGTTGTAAAAATATAGTTTTCTCTTCCTTGATATTTGTACAAAATACTACTTTTGTAGTATTGGTTATTAACAATCACTTTTGTTTTATGTTTTTAAAGTCTTCATTTTATTTAATTTAAAATATAAATGTATGTGTCTTTTGCTTGGTATTTTATGATAATTTATATTATATTACAATACGCTATATTATATTTATGTACACTATTTTTGTATTACTATATTGTAATATTATATAATGTACAAATAGAAGCTGCTTCATTTGTAGTGGAATATATCTATTACATTGAGATATATGACATGTCATTGATATATGTACATATTAAAATAATTTTATATGAAATGTAACAACTTTAATCTAGTGAAAAATCTAAAGTAAGAAAATTGTAGTATTACTAATATGCTATTAATTCAAAAATGCAATATAAGTAACAAAGTACAATAATGTATGGACTTAATAAAATTGTATGATATTTAGATACAAGTTATGGTAATGTATAAGCTAGGGGTAACTTGGTCCTTCATTATATTGGTTGTATGATTTTTCACAAAGGAACTTGTACATTCTGTTGAGCTCCATGTGTGTTGCATGGAACTTATTCATAAGGTCAGGCAATTTATTAACTTCTTAATTTTTAACAATATGATTGTATAGTATATTTATTGACATCAAGTTAGAATTTTTGATACATGCAGTAGTTATATTTCTTGAAAGTAATTATATATGAGATACAAAATGAATGCATGCATCTGCTGTGGCAATACTTTCAAGATTGTTATTATTGTTGCTTATAATTGAAAACAAAATTGAATTTGTGTAACTTGATACATCATAAAGGGGAGGGGGGTGAACCAAATCATGAGTTATATTGATTACAATAGTTTTGAGTCATAGAAAGAACATTTCTCTTTGTTGTAGCAGTTTCAAATGCTCTATAAATATCTAGCTCATTAAGAGGGCTAATAATTAAATTAGTGGATGTTGTGTCTGATATATCAATCAACTCATAGTGATTGTGCATTGGGTGAATGTTATAAATAAAAAATAAAAAAATAAAAAAATAAAATATTAGTATATACACAAATGAAGTTTAATATAAATATGTAAAATATTTAAAGTTAAATAAACAACTATGATTTGTATGCCGTAAATATTTGATTTAAAGACAAAGGATGAATTTAATTGTAATTAAATAAAATATATAAGCTAATTTAAGAATGAAATAACCACATGAATTTACTACTATTTGCTAACAACATATAAAATAATTTAAGAGTTAAATCATTGCCAACATTAATATACATTCAAAAATTTTAAAACATATGCATTATAGTATGAGACATTAATATTTTTTTTGGTGTTTATCTGATTGTTGTATATTTAGAGTAGTTTTGACCTTAAAGTTGATGTTCATTTGATCATTATATAGGAAATTAAAACAAAAAAAAAAATTTAAATATTGTTATCACTTATAGTTTTTGCACCCATCTATGTGTGGTAGCATGCTAGGTAGTATTAATTTCATACTGTGAGACATCTAATGACATAATGGGATCACCTCCAAGCTATGGACCTTGGTGAATTGAGGTGAACCTCTGGAGAAGGTCAAATTCTTTTCACTAAGTTTGGTGCCACTGATGTATTACCAGTTCATGTTAAAATATCATTTCTTAGTGATCTTGCTCCTAAACTAAGGTTTGACTTATGAGGAAAAGAGTTTTAGAAATGATTTGTAAAACTGAAAAATGGTGATTGCACCAAGTAATTATAGTGTAAATTAATGCTTACTTTGTATGAACACAACAAAATAATAAATATACTGAGGTATATTGGAGCACAAACTTATGCAAATATGAAACTAAAGGTAATATTGGGCACTTATCATATAAAAAACAAGATTCTTTATTTTTATCAAACAACTTTTCAAAAGGGAAAAATAATACCATAGATAACTTTTTTTGAATAAAACAAGAATTAAAGCATTCACAAACTTGAAAAATAGCTTTGCATACACAAAAATAACACAAACGAGGCAAAACTTCAATCTCTTATTATTCTCCAAGTTATAGCATGTAGATCAATTATTCAAAGTGCAGAATAATTTATCCAATAGGAAAAAAATAAGATGGGCTACAACATGGTACCCATATTTATACCAAAATACTCTCTTAAAAGAGAGGAAATTATCAAAACCCTATGCCCAATTAAAAGAAAGAAAATCTAGAAAACCTCATACAAATGGCATGATCTTTAATCTGGAATGGCATCCTTAGTGAGGTAAATGACTAGAACAAGAACATACAACTGCTAGGTGCTTCAACAAGCATTGGAGGCATGGAGAAATCTATTGAATATTCATGCAAACGTCTTCCTTATCTTTAGTTCAGTTGATGTTATCTTTTCCAAGGAATGAGGTGCAAAAATGACTAACACTTAGAAAAGTTGAAAGCTTTTAGGTATTTTAGGTTAAAACTTGTAAAACCTAACTTGTATTTTTTAGTTGAGACTTTTATAACCTTTTAAGTCATCCAACTTTGAAAAAATGGGAACTTCAAAATAAAATATGATTTTTTTCAAGTTAAACAACTCAAACCTTGTCAAAAATAAAAGTGCAATTTACAAGTTTCTTTTTTACAACTTTTTAACCTGTCAAAAAAATACTTGAAAATTACAAGTGGCTTTTTCTCAAAAAGAGCTGTCAAAATGATAGTTGTAATTTGCAACCTGTAACTTTACAAAGTCTTTTAAAATAAAGAAAGGTAATATACATAATGTATTTTATTGAAATAATTAATCTACAACTATAACCTCTAAATATTCCTTGTCCTTTGCCTATATCTTCTCAATATAAGCATTAAATCTTTTAAAAATCTAAGAGGCAATCTTTGTCAAGACCAAGTGAATAGAGGTTGCTTATTTCATATTCTACCATTGTATTAGAGAGTTCTCTAGATGCAACTCTATTTATTTGAGTGTCTTTCCCCATTTTATCCAATGTATTGTCATACCTAATGAATCGGTGGATGAAAGTCAAGTTGAATGTTATATCCTATGTTGACTCCCTCTCGAACACTCCTTTAAACTTATCCTAAACTTATTGAACTTGAAGGATTTGATCTTGTTGATCAATTCATTCACATGACAATCTACCAAGTAAATCTTTAATGTCATAGATTGCAATTATAGCCTTATCACATATAGCCTTGGCCTTATTAATACTCTCAGTGAGTATTCTTATTCTGAAATTGGCTGCCCTATTTAGTTCCTCATGCTCTACATCACTTTTCAATATATTCTCTACAATGAGGGTATCAATTTGAATCAAGTCAAAATCTTAAAATTTTGGGAAGAATAGGTTTAACCTTTCAATATCTTCCTCATATTTTCTTATTTCTCTTTTCAAAGATGCCCGATCATCCTTCAAAGTTTTGTAGTAGTCTATTATTAACTCAATTACTCTATTTACTTTCATGATGATCTCTTCAACCCAATATTTTGTGGCTCTTCCCATACTACTAATATTTTTTACTACTTCAAGTGTTTCTTTGTCAGAAAATTGAGTAAGAGATTGTGTTAGTTGGGCTATGGGCTTAATGAACTTCTTTAGTGAAATTGTCAACCATTCAACTTTATTCTTCAATTCATCTTTTATGATATTGTCACTATCCATCATATTAAAAAGAGAGTTAATGCTTGATTGAACATAATATTTCAATCCCTCTCTTGTAGGATGACCCAAGTGTACTTTAGATATTTGATAATCTCCCACCACTACATCTTTTTATTTGCTTGGTGGGGTAACTGTAATTTCTACATATTTCTCCCCTGTTGAATCATATAATATTATGGATATGGTTTTGGGGCCTAATTTTGATCTTTTTAATGCCTATAAAAGGCCAAAATATTTTGTGCTAGAAGACATCATTTGCTTTTACTTTTCCCCTATTGATTGCACTAGTTAGCTTGGAGTAGCATCCTGTGAACCTGGCACTGTCAACTGTGAATCTGTAGCTGAACTTACTGTATTGGTGGTTATTATGACAAGTGTTATATCTATCACTAATATGGATAATGAATCCTCAATTGATGTTTTAGAAATCTCTTCCCCATTTGTGGGTTGAGTAGCCACAATTGTATCAATGATTTCCTCTATCTCTACCTCCTTAGTGGGGGTTTGGGTTATTGTGGAAATGGAAGAAATGGGTGTAGTGGAAATGGATGTGCCTATCAAGGGTGGTGGAGCTGGAAGTGGTATGAGTGAAGGGGTAGGCATAATTAGTTGAAATAGGGGAACCTATAGAAATGTGGAATACATGGCAGTGAATGAATTAACCAAGGTGGTGGGAACACTCAGAGTTGATGAAATGGTAAAAGTGATGGGAGATGAAATTGAAGCAGTAACTACCCTAGTGGTTGGGATGGGTAGTGGTATTGCAGTCAGGATGACTAAATCTATAACCATGTACTACTGGGTGGTGTTAGTGATTAATGAAGTGGTGGTGGATATTAAGGATGAGATGGAAAGAATTGTGGAAGAGGGGAGTGAAAGTAAAGCCTGAGTGTCTAATTGTGTTGATTGACCTATTGATAATGGAGTCACTGGCACAAGTGAGATGGTGAGAATAGATGGGACATTGTTTGAGGTGATTGTGAAGCGGAGATAAGAGAAGGAGGTATCATAATTGGTGAAATGATAGAGATAGGAGGAAAAACTATTTTTGCTTGAGCAATAATTATGTCTTTGGTGGAAGTTGGCATTGGCTGATCCGTTTGAGGTGCTATTATTCCTTGGCTACTGGATTGAACTCTTTTAACATTTTGTTTCTATTTCCTCTTGTGTGATACCACTGATGTATTTTCTTGTTTTGCTTGGGTTCCATTACTAAAACCCTCCACTATTGTTACCACACCTTTTTCTTTGACTTCTCTCAACCATCACTGATGCTCAAGGTTTCCTTGGTAACCTTGACCGCTTTGTTTCTTATCCAGTTAATTGTCTTTATATTACATTGGTGGTCCTATCCATCAATGAAAAGGACTCAAGTATGGACCATTTGAATAATGGAAGAGGTTGATAAAAGATATTGTTATCATAGTAAACCCTGTCAATTGGAGATTTATTATCTACTAAGTCCTCAGGGACTGGTGCCATGTTATAAATTTTGATTTTCTCTAGGGTCATCCTAGAATAATCTCTTAGTCTCACTTCCTCTTCATTTTAAATGTCTTCCCAATAATCTTTGTAATAGAGCACATGGGAATATGTTGTGATACCCAATATAATGGTAATGTTACCAATCACATCATGAAATGGCCTTGCATCAAGATCTCTTAGGGTCATTTGAGTCATCTCAGCATCTGCACATTTGGATTTTGATATGGAAGGACATGTATACATCCATATGCTAATGGGAAAGTGGATTCTTGACTTATGATTGCTTGACAATAATTTGAGAGTCTCTACAAACTACCTCACAAGTTCCATTAAAGCCCATATATCACTTACATACCTTGGAAGGGTGTAAAGACAACCACTAAATCGTCCTACCCTGATGTATGAATATGTTTGGAATTGAATGAAATATGATCCCTAATTTTTTATCTTAGAAGTTACAACATCAAAGAATCTTCTTTTTTCTATTTCCTTGTCAAACATAATTATGATGTAGGATATGAATGTATCATTTACCCTTCTGAAATATTGCCTACTTATCTCAAGGGTGAGGTCAATTGGTTAGGCACTATGTTCAACCCTGGGAAAGCTCTTCCCTTGGATAATATGTAGACTAAATATGAAGTCATGTAAAACTTCCTTATAGTTTTGACTTTCACCAATTGTTTGTGGATGGAGTCAAAAATTAATTGGGCCTAGTGGATATACTATTTATTTTGGTGAATTACCTATATGTATTGGTACATCCAATCTTGAAATTTCTTGGCAATTGAGTTCTTAGTAACTCTATTTAAGAGTATGATTATGTCACCCACTTCCTCCTTGAAGTCTATTTTTGCTAGGGTTTTGGCAATCTTGTAGATGCGGGTCTAGAGACTTTTGACCATTGTTTATTCAGGACCCTTAGACATGCAATGTTATTATCTTGATATAATTTCTTAGATGAGTTAAGGGTTATATAAAGATAACTCTCATACTCTAGAATTAGTAACATGGTGTCGATGAAGTCAGGGTCTAGGTTCAGAATCCTTTCTCCCTTGTCATTCACTACTTCTCTCTTTTTGCATCATAATGATTTGTCAATGTGAGCACAAACTCAGGGCTCTGCACTGATAATGGGAAGGATGCTACTTGGGGTAATCCATAGTCATAAATGCTTTGAATCCAATCATTTTAAATTCAACATTTACACTTATCTAGAAATTAGATAGGTCTATGTCTATGATTCCATTAGTGTTAGAGTCCAAGCTAAGTGGGACACAAAGTCCCTTAGACTTGAACTTCATTTCTTTTTCAGACATAGGTTATAGAAAAATTGATGTGGGAAAACCAACTATAAAATTGATAGGTTTTGGAGTTGTAATTTCAAGTAAAAATTTTAGTGGGGTTTTGGAGTTACAATTATAGATAAAAATTACAATGAGGTTTTGGAGTTGTAATATGCACTTGCAAGGTTTGACAAAATTTTTGATGGGTTTTAGGCTTACTATTGCAGGTAAAATTCCTAACTAGGATTTTGAGTTACTTTTACAGTGGAGATTCCCATGGGGTTTGGAGTTACTTACTACAAAGGTGTTTAATACACTGATATTCTCTATGGGGTTTGGATTTTCTTACTACACTGAGATATTTGATGGGGTTTGTGTAGAATATCTCAATGGAATATTCTAATTTCTAATGATTTTATTAAACACTAAGTTTCTTAAAAATATTTTGAAATGATTGGAAAATCCATTTTAACCAGCCTTTTAAAATACAAATAAGGAAAACTCGAAGAGATGTGATTATAATAGAAGAAAAACCTAGCTTTTTGTGTAAAAATGGAAAACTAAGTTTTTTTGTAAAAGGATATCAATGATTTCAAAAAATGTGAGGAGAACAGAGGAATACCATTTGTTGAGGATAATAATGGTGATCATGGCTTGGAGTAGCATTGGCGAGGCATGGTGCTGTTTGGCATCGATAAATCATGTTAGCAAGGGTTGCTTGGGGTAGAGTTTGATTCTCTAGTTTGTAAAATTAATAATGATTTCCATAAAACCCTAATTTCATTAATAGAATATTGGAATAAATTCCAACTAGGTTGGTGGTTGGGAGAAATAATGAGAGTTTTAGAGTTTTGGAGTTGTGGTACAATTTTGCAATTTTGCAAAATTACATTTTACACTTTGACTTCTACTTTTTTCCAGGTGGCTTGGTGCAATAGAAGCAGGAAAGCATAACTTAAGGTAAAATTTATAACTTTACAAGTTACAAATTGAAATTAGAGTCCCAGTTTCTGCAAGAAGGGTAGTTAGAAAAAAGTGAAACTTTGATTACACTTTGAAACTTTGTAAGTTACAAATTACAACCAGAGTTTCAATTTTCATGGATGTAGTAGATGGTGGAAGATAGGACTAAAGTTACAATTTACAACTTGCAAAGTTGTAAATTACAATTGAAGTTTTGATTTTTGCTAGCATATTATTTGATGGAAAGTGGGTTTTCACTTGTAATTTAAAACTTCCAAAGTTGTAAATTATTACCAGAGTTTTGGTTTTGATTGGCCATGGGGTGAGCAAGAAGCGAAGGTTGGGATGCATTTTACAACTTGTAAAGTTATAAATTGCATCCAAATATAAATTTTTTGTTAGGTATGTGCAAAGTGAGAAGCAGAGGTTTGATTGCAATTTATAACTTTGCCAGTTGAAAATTGCACCCAAATCTCTAGTTTCCACTAGGATTGAGAAAAGTGTATCCTGGGTCACTTTAAGGCCTTTTAACAAAAAATTAATGGGTCTCCCTTAGGGTAATATATGTTTTAAAATTTTTGGATAAAAAATATAAACAAATATCAATTAAAAAATTAAGTAAACAATTATCATTTATATCTCTAAATTATTTCACATTCGTGAACATAATTTTAGCTTACATGGTACTATGCATTTGGGCGGTCTTTGGTTAACTTAATTTAAAAACCTTATTTATACATAGTCCAACATCCAACTAAAGATGTGTTTGGAGAGCATCATAAGATTTGAAATCATTCTATTAATCCCAACTCTTGGTATCAATCAAGACAATTGTAAGACACTACATTGAGTTGGACAAATGTCCAAATATATTTCTCATTGATATGAACACTCATATCCATCTATTGTTATATGGTATGATATAAAACATGAAAAACTTGAATCAATGTTATAATGTATAAATGTGATATGAATAATTATTACAATTATAATTTAACAACACTCAAAAATTTAAAAAACAATAATCACTGTTTGAGTGTACAACTATGATACAATCAAGTATTGTAGTTACAATTTGAAAACTATGCTAAAATGGTTTATCTTAAAATTTAATTATATTAAAGGTGTCATTGAATAAATAAGGAAATTATACAAGCCCCCTACCATTGAAAGATATGTTTTAAAGGAAACTTATATTTCTAATAATTATTTATCTATAATATTTACTATTGGGTTAAATACATGGGAGGAAGAAAGGATGGTGTGAAAAAAACTGCAACTAGGTGAGCACACCTTCGTGTTCAAAGGAGGGTAGGGTAAAGGCAAGGAAAGTTAGTGCATGTTAGAATTAAAATTAATTAGTTCCAACAAATAGATGGGTTTTGATGTAGTGAAAGGAACATTGGGTTTCATATGACAAGTGCATTAAGGCACACAAGGAAAGGTAAGAGGAATGTTAGGAGCATCCAGTTCACGATCATCAAATTGCATCCAGTGGGATCAACTGTATCCCATTAGGAGGAGCACAAAATTTTGGGGTTTCCCTAGGGTATGAAGATCAAAGCCCTCCCTCTTCTGTTATTTCTCAGGATGGTCTGTGTATTGGTGTGGCCAAAGAAACAAGTGGTCATCATAGGCCTTTATCCAAAATGAATCAGATCTAGATAAGAGAGTCATCATTATCAAATATGCCAAGAAATCATTGGGCATCAATGAAGTTAAGGAGTGGGTGGCATCTAACTAGGGATCGAAGGTGAATGTATGTTTCTTATCCATGTTTTTTTTCTAGGTAGTGTGCCCTAACTTGAAAAGTCTAGAAATTTTTTTAGTTAAGCCCTTTTAGTTGATGGGTGGATTAGGGTTATAGATTCAATGATGGATCCCAAATTTCAACTCTCAATATAATAATCTTGGGCATTTTTTGGTTTGGATTCAGTTCTTTGGACTCCTAATGGAATATTAGGGCAAGGATTATTTAATGGCCTTAGGGAATCTCTTGGGGGATTTCATCTAAATGGATTTGGCCATGGAGGAAAGTGTCTTGACTTCTTATGCCTGTATCTGGATCTTCTCGCATCTAAGAAATCCCTTAAATTATTAAAATTAAAACTCAAAGGGTTTATTTGGAAGCAATCTTTTGAAATTGAGAAGATCCCCTTCAAGTGTTTTCTCTGTAGATGACTTGGTCATACCAATTTTTTTTGTAAAGCCTTTCAACAATGCTCTCTTTCAGATTCGGTACTCCTAAAGAAAGTTTGGAAGCCAAAATCATAGTCTAGTCCCTCTTTTATTCTATGAAATAATGGCAAATATTGGTCTAGCTTGGCCAAGGTAATTTTGAATTTTAACCTGTCTTCTATTATCAAAATAGTTAAAACTGAGAAATTGCAAATTCGGCCATAATTACAAATTTATCGAGTGGTTAGCTTCCTCTCTGATCTAAATTTTCCTTTGGTTAATGTCTATGCTCCATTAGGGTTAGATCTCAAGTAGCTTATTTGGGTAGATCTCTCTACCTTGGTATCCCCATTTGTTAGAGAAAAAATGGTCTTTGGGGGGATTTTAATGCTATTATTCGTGATAAGGAAAAACAAGGGGGGCTGGCGGTGAATTTTAGGTCTCAATGTGACTTCAGGGACTTTGTTAAGGTAATTTCCCTCATCAATTTAGCTCCACAACAAAGAAATTTCTCTTAGTTCAATAAAATATTAGGGGACTATAGTATTACAAAGAGGTTGAATCACTTTTGGTTTCAGTGGATTGGTTCCCTCATAACTAGTCATCAAAAAGATCAATTTTACCCTTCTCAAGTTCAAATCATTTCCCTATCGAATTATTGATCTCAGTCGATGGTGATCCAATACACTGTCCCTTCAAATTTTAACTCATGTGGCTCCAAGATCCATCTCTCCCAAATTTGATGGAATTTTAGTGGCATAGTAATCCTATAAGGTTTGGTTCCAAGATGTTTAAAATGGCCAAGAAGCTTCATTTTATAAAACAATGTCATAAAGAATGGAATGCAGTATTCTTTAAAAGCATCTTTAAAGAGAAAGCCGAGATTGATGTCGAGCTAGTTGAGGTCAATAAGATGGTGATGGCCTTTGGAATTTGTGATCATAAGAATTTAAACAATAGAGAGGAGGTTATACAAGTGTTAATTTCACAAAACAAAAAAAAATCAACACACTAACAAGCTAACATCTCTAAGCCTAGATATTAGGAGGTGCATAATGAACAAAATACATATAAAAGCATCTTTAAAGAGAAAGTCAGTATTGAAGTCAAGATAGCTAAGGTCAAAAAGATGGTGATGGCCTTTGGAATGTGTGATCATAGGAATTTAAACAATAGAGATGTGGTTAGAACAAGTGTTAATTTCATAAAACAAAATGAAATCAACACACTAACAAGCTAACATCTCTAATCTTGGATCTTAGGGGGAGCATAATGAACAAAATACATATGAAAGCACAACTAAAATACAAAGAATAAAAAATTCCCTTATCTTCTTTGAGATCTCCAAGTGATTTGTTCATGTCTTACTCGTCTTGTGCTCAAAGAGTCTTTAGCAATGGAGCTTGGTTATCTCCTTCTCTCCTTGGCACCATGGTTGGCTTGTGGCTTATTGTTTGCTTGATGGCTTGGATTATATTTTGACATTATAACACTATTGATTTCAATCTTGCTATAAAACTTGCATTATAACTTTACTCTATCCAAACTCTCATAATGGAGAGGTAAATGCTTGTATTTATAGGTTTATGAACTAACCCTAACTCAAGGCGAGTTAAAGTGTAGTTTAAACATGGAATGGGTTCAAACCTAAACTAAGTAAATTGATTAACCCTAATAGAGTTAAAAGGTGTCAAAACCTCATGATTTTCAATGAGTAGACATGGGTGAGATGTTTTGAGATATTTACAAAGACTTGACAACTCACAAAAGGTAATCATGAAAACCTAAGATATTTTTGATTTTTAAATTTTTTTTAGAATTTGCACATAGATAATTCAACTAGGCATTTAATTTGGTTTAGTATTTTAATTAATTCTAATTAGGATTTTTAGTATTTTACAAGATTTGATTTAATTTCATGTGTGCACTTGCCCCATTTAATAGGTCTATAAGCCATATTGCATTTTGGAATATCGTAGGTTTCTTAAAGATGAATTTGTGATAAGTTTTTGTTACTGATGGTAGGATACCCCAATTAGGGATGTCTCAATAGGATTTTGAGCTTTGACGATTGATGCACAATCAAATTTGGGATATTAAGTGATTCTTAGACTTAATTTTCAAAGGTGGATAAGAATCGGTCTAAAGTTCGATATGAAGTCATTAGTGGTCAATTTTAGGTGTCTATAATTTGCCCTTGTTTGGAAAGATGTTATAAGTTGTAAGCATAGTAACATATTATCAAAAAATTAATAAGACCTATATGCCTAGAAATAAGATGATGATTGAATAAAAATCTCTAAACAATGTTTGTGAAGCCTATAATGATGCCCCCTCAAGGGAGTGGTTATCACATATGTTTGATGGAAGGTCCCTCATAAAAAAACAAGAAGAAGAATGAGATTAACCTATCAGTGAGATTAATCTAAATGAGAAAATGTTTGCATGCATTGATTTAAAAAAATACTAATTTTCTCAAAATAAGTTATAATCAGTAACAAAAATTGAGACATTGATTTACCCATAGGTGGTTATAATTAATGGCAATGACATATGCCCTAGTTAAGGCTAATGAGTCAAAATAATAATTTTCTCAAAAGTAGTTATAATCATTAAAATGATTGAGATTGAATAATGATGTGCGATTGTGTCCTAGTAGGGCATATTGGTAAGTATAACTCAAGGATATAACCTAATGCATAAATTAAAGATGAGCGGATAGAAACATAGATGCGATGGTCTAATGACTGAAGAAGCCATAAATAGCCAAGCACATGAGGATATACAAAGGTGATGAAGGAGATGAATAAAAGAATAAAAATAGATCAATGGAAATGATTTAGTTGTACCTATCAATGCACATATGCTCATCTTTATTAGCATTGATATAATCAGAATGGTCAATGGGTTGATTTGATCAAGATGGGTGGGAGGATATACCAAGGGTACCAAGAAGAAACTTCTACGGATCCATTATTTTAAAGACTTTTTAATCTAATTTTTATTATAACATGTGATGATAGGCATCATGATATAAAACACTATGATAACTTGGCTGAAACATGCATAAGGACTGACTCTCGATATAATAAATAATTAAAAATAATGCACTAATGATAAAAACTATGATGACAATGTTGACATATAAATATGGATGGACACAAGAATAATGTACAAAAAATCATCCATTGAACACATATAGACTAAGTCAAGGCACAATAATGAAAGCAAACAAGCAAGCAAGCAAACAAATACACAAAAAATGAATAAACAAGAAAGCAAACAAACAAATAAACAAAAAATAAACATACAGAAAGCCTAGAAATAAAAGTAATGGAAAGCATCCTAATAATGGATTTTCCCTATTATGGTGGATCGAGGATGACTAACTAGGCTTAGACATGATAAATGGTTTTGGATTTTAATTTTTTTGAGATTTTCTAAGCATCTTAACCCGATTAGGAATTATGAGATACTAAATGGTCCAACTCATAAAATGATGAGAGTGTTAGCTTAGGTTATTCATAAAATGATGAGAGCATATGAAAAGGGGTGATAGAGCTGACCTCAATGTGAGTTGAGCATGGCCTACATAGTCCCATTAGGACCTCAAGTCATAGTAGCTCTGCTAACACAAAAGGTGGGGAGAACTGACTAGGTCACAATAGGTTTTCAAAGCGAGGCCAAATGTCCAGACAAATTAAAAAAATAATGGTAAGAAGATGTGGCAATGCATGGTAAAAGGTGTTGTTGCTAATTTGTCCATAGGTGGTTATAATTAATAAATAATGACATAAGTTTGTGATACTAATTTGCCCATAGACAGTTATAATTAGTAACACATCGTAGACTACTAATTTGCCTATATATAGTTATAATCAATAAAACTAATCAAACATGAATAAAATATAACTTGTCAAATCCACTATCACACTACTTTCATAAACTATCATTTAAAAAAAATTCTACAACTATTTTAACTAGATCAGAATCCCCTTGTGAAAGGTAAATGAACAACCAAAGGAACCAAGATAAAAAAGGGTTGGCTAGGATGGCTAAAAATATGCTTTGGTCTAATAGAGATGGCATGGTAGGGTGGTATAGGGTATGACATTATTTAGGATGATGATGGTATGATGATTGGATATAATGGTAAGAGGGTTGCCCCCAAGTGATAAGGTGAGGGTAAATGGTAGGGTATAGAACAATGGTAAAAGGAATGGTAAATGAAAATGACAAGGTATATGGTAAAAGGCAATGGCTTGGTAAATGATTTTGATAAGGTATGGTTTTTGGTTTTATGATTTTGGCTGAGAAATGTTTTTATTATTCTTTCTGATGTGGATATGCACACCCTAATAAAAAAAGGTACAACTAGAATAATCAATCATGTAAATTGCTAGCCCAAACCTCTTCTGAATAACTAATCTATCAAGAACTTACTTCAAATTTAGATGTTGAGAATGTTGTTGTGATCTTCATTGGTCATTAATTCTTTTTCCTTCAAACATTGAGACAAGGTATATTTGTAGTCTCTGCAAAAGAAAGTGTAGTTAGGGAAGATAAATATGGATAAAAATTGGATGATAAATCTGAATTGGTAATGTATAGGTGGATGATAATGGAATGTATAATGGTTGAGAAACAAATGAATATCAAGAATTTAAAACATATATAATATTGTTAAATCTAGATTTGACATAACATTGAATGTGGTGGGGCTAAAGACTCTAAATATTCTCTTTATTGGTCCACTAGATTTTTCTATTATTTGGGCCTAAGAGTGGCTACCATTTGATTAGGCTGTAGATTGGAAGCTGTAATGATTTCATCTTTGATTTGTCTTCATCAAGTAGTGAAGAAATTTTGTGCTCAACTATTGGCATTTCAAACAGATTTTCACCAATGTAATTATCTTGATTATCCCAGAGCGCTTCTGAGAAGGTTTCACTAAGAAACGTTGACTTTTGAATTTGATTATCTTTTAGCACTTCCAAAAAAGTTTCACTAAAAGATGTTGAGTTTGACATTTGATTGTCCCCTAGCACCTCCAAAAAGGTTTCACTAAGAGATTGTTCTTCTTATGAATGAATTTGGTCTTGACCTTCATGATATTATACAACAATATGTCACCATGGATGCAGTTCAACAAGGTGTGATTTTTTTGGTCTTAATCGACACTTTTAGGAGTTGGAATGTCAATATAATGGCTATGTTGGTTGGTGTTAATGTCATGTGGAACAATAGTGGAATGGGGGGAGGTAACACAATCCTTATAGAAGATACTAGGATAACTTGTGTCAAAGCTAAAGTAATCATCTTTAAAAACCATAGAAGGATCATAAATGCATTCAAATTGATTTGTAAGGCATGCATAACCAATGTTGTAACAACTATGAACGTATTTTGATTCTAAATCTGAGTCTAATTCAATGGAATCTAAATCTGATGTTGAAACTGATGTTGATTCTACTTCTGATGCTAAATCTAATGTTGGTTTAACAATATAACCTAATTTCAATGTTGATTCTTCATTTGGTGTGGACACTACTACATTTATGTCTTGTTGAATGTTTGGTATGGGACAAGTAACAACTTGTGATGGCATAATGGGTTTCACAGAGATGAGTTTTTCAAAGTGAGACTCTTCCATAATGGGAAAAAGGTCGAGACAATTCCACAGAGATTGGCTTGTCAAGGGGAGACTATTTACAAACAGACATGGTTGAGATAATTATTTTCTCAAAGGTGGTTATAATCATTAAGAAATGACTTAGTAAAGACTGAATTATTAGAGTGAGACTCCTCGATAATATGTATAGTAGTAAGAGGTGATTCATCACAGGTTGACTCATCACAAATAGTTGATTTAACAAAAACATTATAGATTAGTTGGTTTTCTTAGCCTTGGTTTACAAGTAGTTGTAAAATACTAGTTTTAAATATATCTTGGTTCTCAAATGATTGGCTCAGTTAGAGAGGTACTGCTTGGCTTGGTCTTGGCTAGGCAAATGGTAGAGGCTTTTTAAAGTGGGGAACAGTTGGCAACAGACTAATAATGACTAAAAATTAGATAATGATAGGGCATTGTAGAGCTTGGTTGCTTGCATAAGCCAAAGGATGAGGTCTTGGAATGGTAATAGTATGGTATCATGGAGCTTGATTGCTCGCACAAGCCAAAGGATGAGGTCTTAATATAGAAATGGCAGGTCATTGTGGATCTTGGTTACTTGTACAAGTCAAAGGATGAGGTATTGATATAGAAATGATAGGGCATTATAGATCTTGATTGCTCGCACAAGCCAAAGGATGAGGTCTTAGAATGGTAATGGTATTTCTTGGATGCAGTGGAGCTTGGTGACTCATGTATTCCAAAGGAGGGTTAACATTATAGGTGGAGGAATGGATGTCATGATTAGTGAGAGGGCAAGAATTATACACTGACTAACTAAAATAAGGTACCACTGAACATTGTTTTTGAGAAGCTTGACTTTGATCCCCAAATTGAGGATTGTAGGGAGGATAAAAATCCATCTCACAAACCACTTCTTCGCCATATTGGTCGTGCTAGTCAATTTATGTGAGTATTATATCATAGCTTGGATAGTACATGTTTCCACCATAAGTGTAACGAGACATATCCACTTCCATGATAAACATTTCACAAAAAGGCCTAGATTTCTACAAACTTTAAAAAATAATGTCTAAAAGATAAATATTTCAAAATTGGTCTGACTTGGTCTATAAGAGCTGTATCTCCAAAATGGTCTATGTTAAAACTTGGTATAAAATAATATAATGTCATGTCCAACATCAAATGTCTCATAGACAAAAGTTCAAGTGGTTGAATAAAAACTAGCATGCCCAACTCTAGGTTCAAAATGTTTCAAATAGGTCTAATCTATGAAAAATAAATGTTGCTAGGTCTTTTGGCCAAACATAATGTTAAAAGCTAGGCTCAAACAAGGCATGTGCTAGGACTTTTAAGCAAACACAAAGTCAAAATCTAGACTTTAAAACAAAGGGGAATTTAATTTAACAAATTTGGAACACTTTGACATAGACTTAGCATACAAAATTTAAACATGAACTTGGTCAATTGGAATAAGTCATAAGGCAAAAGGCAAAAGGCAAAAGGCAAAAGGAAAAATACACATGGAGAGATATGTTGTTTCTCTCAAATAAAGGTGCAAACAATATTAAAAACTAGGCTTCTTTAAAAAAACAAGTTTAGACAAAATTGAATGGCATAACAATACTTAGGTAAAAATTCAAGCAATAGTTTTTAAAGTTGGGTAACGAATTAACTTAAATTACACAAACCAAAAGAGAAATATCGGTGTCTAAGCCCCAATTAAGCAAGGCCTAAACAAATATCAATCAATGTTTTAATTTGAACTTGGCAAGGTTAATTAAAAACTCAACTTAGGAAACTAGGCATCTTCAAACAAACAATAAGCTAGAGAAAATGGAATGGCATAATAGTACAGGGTACAAATCCAAAAAGCATACATGGCATGGTTATGAAAAATGACACAAGACACATAGCAAATAAGTCTTAAAATAGATTGATTAATGTAACGATATTATCATGCTTTAAAGATGTAATAAATAGTTGTTTCAAGACTTAAAAGGCATAAAAGCTTGAAATAATTTAGGCAGCGTAACATTACCCATTTCAATCAAGACACACACACACACACAAAAAAAAGTTTGGTAAATAAATTTAAGGCAAAGGTGTGTAACAAAATGGTTGGCATAACACATCCTCAAACAAAGGAGTGGTGTATAGAAAAAAAGTTGGTATGATGTGGCATAAAAAAAAATGGTATTAGACTCAAAAAGACCAAGCAATACAAAGATGAAGACCAAATACAATTAAATAAATCACCTTAAGTCCTAAAATGACAAGGTATGGTCAAATAGGGTTGACTAAAACTATAGTTTTTAAATGTCTAGATTGGTCCCAAGCATGTTTAACGCTAGAGATGCCTCATGTCAATTGAGTTCATACCAGTTAACTTATTATGCAAGGGTCTATTCTTTTGCATAGTGATTCTATTTGTGGACTACTTAGTGGAATCCTATAGTTAACTAGCCCTAACTCAGGACTTCATTATGAAATAAGAGGTTAGCTACTCAACTCCTAGATTTCATAATATGCATACCTTGATTTGTATATCTCATCATGGAATGAGGTTGAAACACTGCTGGGAGATGAAGTCCTAGGTCAATACTTCCCTGAAGAACTTATAAAGAAGTGATGAACTCCTCTCCACAAACCAAATTGCATGAAAATAAAACTAAGTGAAAAGACTTTAGAAGTTGTTTTTAGATCACCCAAACCATACGGGTTTTAGGGAGAGCCTAGATAAAATTATTTTCATGCCTTGGAATAGGCAAAAATTGTAAGTAAAAAGATACTTTTGGTCACCCAATTTCCCTATAGGGGATAGGGGAGAGCATACACGCACTCTTATTTTTGCGCAAACAAACAAGTTCAAACAATCATGGCATAAAATGATTTTTTTTTAAAGAACAAACCAAGTGATTTAAAGTTAATCTTAAGGCACCAAAAATGAAATGTGTTGTGTAGTTTTTGGCCCCCTTGGCATTGGTTAGTTTTTTGCAAAGGCTTTGATAACATCTAAGGCATAAAAAAAAATTAACTATTTTCTTTTTAAACACCAAAAGATGAAGTGATCATGATTAAAACACATTCAAATTTGATCTTTTCCTACTTTTATGTACCAAATGAAATGTTTTGATGAAGTTCTTTGGCCCCTTGGCTTAAGTTGCAACTTTAAAAACTTTTCACAGAACAAAACAAGCATAAACACCTATATTAATTTAAAGCACCAAATGTGAAATGTTCAAGACTTAACAAATTCATTTTATTAGGCACCAAAATGAAGTGTTCAAGACTTAGCAATTCAAGGTTCCTTCTAAGCACTAAAAATAAAATGCTCAAGACTTAATAATTCTTTTTAGGCACCCAAAATGAAGCGTTTACACATTTAAACTTGCAAATTCATGTTTTAATCTTGCCTTTGCCCTACAAGGGTTAGAGAGTTTCTTTCTGATTTGAATCACATTAATGGACGAGAAAAAAAGTTTTTAAAACATAGCACTTGGGTTTTATGTTTTTAACACACAAAAACCATTATCGGTCACCTATGATTGACACCAGTTATTAGATAACCAATTTCAGTTGGTAACAAGTAATACCGATCAATGAGGAATGATATCAATTGCCTATGAGCTTGAAGGCAAAATCAACACGAGTCAAAAAATATTAGTTATCTCAAAGTTAGATAAAAACTTCTCAAAACCTACAATAATATGATTAGTCAAAGAGTTTACAAATCAATAAAACCAAAAAGTACCAATTAAAAGTTTTAAAAATATTAAAAATCATATTTTAAGATTTTTTGAAACATATATGCAACTTGAAGGTAAACTGATAGCATATTTTAAAAATTTAGGAGAAAACATGTGGTTTAAATTTTTTTTAATAAAAAATAGAGTCCAAATGACACAAATGAAGCTTTGAAAGATGGCCTATTAGCTTGTTCTGCACAATGATCAAGGTCAGTTCGAGGGATGCACACAATGATTGACATCAGTTATATAAGACCTATGTCAATAAGGATCAATATTGGTTAGGAAAAATCAATGCCAATCTCTATATAAATTTGAATGAACACATAAAACAAGAATATGGTAAAAACAAAGCTAAAACTCCAAATTTTAAAATTTTCAAGCATTCATTTGAAAAATTTAGAGTTGAATATTGGTATCCTTGGTACATGTAATGCTTCTAGGTCCCATCGGGTGTGCCATTTATGATCATAGGAATTTAAACAATAAAGAGGATGTCAGAACAAGTGTTAGTTTCACAAAATAAAACAAAATCAACACATTAACAAGTGAACATTCTTAAGCCTAGATCTTAAGGGGAGCATAGTGAAAAAAATACATATGAAAGTACAACTAAAATGCAAAGAATGATAAATTCTCATACCTTTCTTGAGATATCCAAGTGATTTGTCCGTGGCTTACTCGGCTTGTGCTCAAAGATTCTTTGTCAATGGAGCTTGGTTATCTCCTTCTCTCCTTGACACTATGGTTAACTTGTGACTTATGCTTATTACTTTCTTGATGGCTTGGCTTATGATTTTGGCATTATAACACTATTGATTTCAATCTTCTTATAAAACTTGTATTATAACTTTACTCTATCCAAGCTCTCATAATGGAGAGGTAAATGCTTTTATTTATAGGTTTAGGAACTTACCCCAATTCAAGGTGAGTTAATGTATAGTTTAAACATGAAATGAGTTCAAACCTAACTTAAGTGAGTTAATTAACCCCAATAGAGTTAAAAGGTTTCAAAATCTCATGATTTACAATGAATAGGCATGGATGAGATATTTTGAAATATTTGTAAAGGCTTGACAACTCATAAAAGGTAATCATGAAAACTTAGGCTATTCTTGATTTTTAAATTTTTTTTTTTAGAATTTTATTAATTACACATGAATAATTCAACTATGCATTTAATTTGGTTTAACATTTTAATTAATTTTCATTAGGATTTATAGCATTTTTCAATATTTGATTTAATTTCATGTGTGCACTTGCCCCATTTAATAGGTATATAGGCCATATTGCTTGTTGTAATGCCATAGGTTACTTAGAGTTGAATCCACGAGAGGTTTTTGTTGATTATGGTAGGATACCACAATTAGGAATGTCTCAATAGGATTTTGAGCTTTGACGATTGATGCATAAGAAAATTTGAGATGTTTAGTGATTCTTAGGCTTAATTTGTAAAGGTTGGTAAGAATCAATCTAAAGTTTGGTATGAAGTCATTGGTGACCAATTTTAGATGTCTATAGAATGAATGCCCATTCTTATGCAGAAGAAAAGTGGCTTTCACAAGAGTATGAGGAATTATTATTAAGGGAAGAAATATCTAAGAAAAAAATTCTAGGGAAGGTTGGCTCAAAGATGGTGATAAAAACAATGATTTCTTCCAAAATTTTGTTAAAGATCAAACAAGGTGTTTCACAGATATCTAGCATTCACTCTTCCACCAGAGAGTTTCTTGAATCTAGTTCAAAGATAAACAATAAAGAGGTGCCCTTTTTTTAGCATCTTCTTTCAGATAATTTTGGCTCCAATCTCTTGGCTTAGGAGGAAAATTTGGATTTCATTCTTTGGGTGATTATGATAGCCCAAAATAATAAGCTCCTTGCCCCTTTTTCTCTGGTGGATGTTCATGTTGTTATCCTTCCTATGGCTAAGAATAAAGCCCCTGGTCTAGATGAATTTCCTATGACATTATTTTAAGCCTTCTGGGAAATTGTGGGTCAGGGGGTTTTAGAAATGGTGGAGGAATCTTGAAGTAAGAGAAGGGTGTTTTTAGATATGAATGTCAATTTCATTTATTTATTCCTTAAAGGCAAGTTTCAATCGAGCTTTGTATATTTTAGACCAATCTCTCTCCACAACACCATTTATAATATTATTTCCAAGGTTTTGGTAGCTCATTTGAAACCTCTTCTCAATTTTCTCATTTCCAAAAAGTAGGTTAGGTTTGTGCCAGGTAGAAATATCTAGGAATGCATTATCTTGGTGCATGAAATTCTCCACTCTCTATCAGTTAACCATCATAAAGGCATGCTAATCAAGATAGATATCAGTAAAGCCTATGATAGGTTCAACTAGTGTTAATCAAAGTTCTGGATAAGTTTGGCTTCAATAGAAACTGGTGTGATTAGGTGTTTAATTATATATCTAGGCCATGACTTTTGGACTTGGTCAATGATAATCCAATAGGGTTTTTCAATGTGGTCTTTGCCAAGGGGATCCTTTATCCCCTTTTGTTTCTATCATCATGGCAGAATCCTTGGAGAGGGAAGTCAACCAAGCCCTTCAAGATTGATCTATTTTAGGCTTGAAGGTGGCAGAGGGTTTGGAACATGTCTCCCATCAATAATTTATCGATGATACCTTTCTATTTGGTCAAGCTTCAGTTCATAAGGATGGTAAGCTAAAACTTATTCCTTCTAGCTATGAAATAGTGTTTGGTCAATCAATAAATGAGGTTAAATCTAAAATGTATTTTGTTAATTGTTTTGATCATCTTCAACTTGAATTGTTTGGGCTCTTGGGATTCAAAATTGACAAGCTTCCCAACAAGTATTTGGGAGTTCCTCTCTTTGCAGTTAAAGGAAATAATGTTATATGGAACAAACTGATAAGTTCTTTTTGGGCACATCTATATTCTTAAAAAGGTAAGTGTCTCTCTCTTTCCAGTTGCCTCACTCTTATCAAATCTATTCTCAATGTTCTTCAAATTTAATATTATTTGGTATTGCATCCTTCATCTCGTGGGTTTAAGATTTTGAACCAAATCATGAAAGACTTCCTCTAGCAAGGATCAAGAGAGTAGAAGAATATTCCTCTTCTCAAATAGGATAAGGTATGTCATGCTAAAATTGAAGGAGGAGTTGAAGTAAAGAGCCTTGAATTGTAGAATATGTCCTTTGGAACCAAACTAGTTTGGTGGATGATCTAGACCCTAGACTCCTTATAGAATAGACTTTTGTGTTGTAAATATCTGATCAAAGATGATCCCCTCAGCATAGTGACCATTGTTAACCCTCTGTGTGGTTCTCATATTTGAAATTCTATGCTCAAATGCCATCCACTCATTTTGAATCATCTTTCATGGATAATGAACAATGGTAGGCATGAAAACTTCTAACAACATTCTTGGAATGGTCACAAACTATTGATGGATTTACAGGAATTGGGTGAGGTGAGGGAGATATTTTAGTTGTCTTGGGTGAACAAGGTTGGTGATTATGTGGAACCTTTAGAAGCTGCAAGTCTCTCTAGATAGAAATGGAAAATTTAGGACCAATTAGTACTACCAAAGGCTCAAAGTCAGTTGCTTGCCACCCTTTTGAACAAAAGAAAAAAAAAATCAATCAAAAAGTAGACACTCTTTTTTGGTCTGGGATAAAATTGGGTCATTAATCTATAAATATTGGTTATCAAATGGGGATGTTAATGGATCCTTAGGTTTCTTAGGAACATAATTTTTACTAGAATAAGGATGGTCTTCAAAAGGATGGAGCCTTTGCTTGGCTAGTGACTCAAAACAAAAATTTGACTTCTGATCGACTGTCCAAAATTAGCTTTCAGGGCCCATCTAAATGTATTTTGTGTAAAGAATTTGAAGAATCAATGAATCACCTTATGTTTGATTATCCATTTATGTATTGGTGTTGGGTCTAGTTTTGTGGTAGAATGGATTGGTCATGGTTATGGCCAACATTTTCTTAAGATGCTTTTTATTCTTGGCCACTTGGTGAAGCTCAACATGCTCTTACTTGTATTTGGCATGTCGATATGACTATTGTAATCTGGTCCATTTGAAAAGAGAGAAATAAACAAATCCATGGAGTGAAAATTCATTTATATAAGATCATCCAAGATATAGAGGTTCCATTTCTAAAGTGGTTTCAGTCCAATTCATGAGAAGGAAAGGGTTTTTGTTTGCTAAGGATATGAGATTGGGTGAAAAATGGAAACTAATCAAATTCACCTCGTTAATGGGTCAAAGGTAATTAGTACAGGTAATCTCAAGAAGGATAACTTTAAGCGACTACCTCCTCCCTTAGGGAGGTTTAAATTGAATTTTGATGGTGCCTCATAAGGTAATCTAGAGACTTCTAGTGTGGGTTACATTCTTCATGACTGCAATGGCTCTTTAATCAAAGCCACTTCAATCAAATTGATTAATAGGAACAATAATGAATCATAATCCCAAACTTTGATTTATGGTCTTGAGATGACAGTCATTTATGGGGTCTCTAATCTCTAGATTGAGGGTGATTCTCAAATTATCATTCACTCCCTGCTCAAGGGTCAAGCCAAATCTTGTAATATTTCCTATATCCTTGAAAAAGCTTTTGTCATCTTGGGGCAATTTGAGGAATGTAAGGATTCTCATTATTTTTGGGAAGCTAATAATTTGGTGTATGCACTAGCTAATATAAGCATTGATCAATCATTTGATGTCTTGATGGAAAATATTGTTGAAGCATAGGCTAATTTGATGGACCATATAATCATTTTTCTATTTTATCTTTGCTTTCTCTCTATTGTCACCTTCTCTTTGAGATTGATGCCATGCATGTCACCCTCTTGATAAGGTGGTGGATTTAATTAGCTTGTTGTGTGGCCTTTGGATTCTTTGTAAATGTTTGTTGGTGTGTTGGAGTAAAGTGTGTGGAGCTTATTTTTAGGCATAGTGTTATGGGTTCTACTTTGGGCTTCAATGACAGATGTGGTGATTGATGCTTTGGCCTTGCCAAAAATGATGGGTTTCCACAAGTCATTGGAGATGGCCTTTATTGGTAATGTGTCTCAGATGAGACTACTTAATATATTCTAGGCTCCATTTGAAGAAATCCTTTAGTCAATTCAAGTAGTAATATGGGAAGAATTTATTCTTCATATTAGGAGGGTGAAAGTAAATTCCAAGGTTGCCTCTTTATTTGCCAATAATATTCTATTTATGGTCTTAGATAAGGTGGATGTAGGTCCAATTGAGGTTTTACCTTTCTTGGGCAAGGACTGTTGTAGCTTGGCTCCCATGATTGCCTTCTGAGAACTAGAATTTAGATTGTTCTACCTTTCCTCCTATGTTTAGAACCTTTAGGTAGTTTATCATGTGGAACACCTAGTGAAGTTGTGGATGCCTCCTCTATCCCTAGAGGATGTCTTGTCTCTTCTCCCTACCCTAATTTTAATGTGTTCCTTTAGACACTTTTGAGAGTGCATTGATGTAGTCGAATTGTAGGCATAAATGGTGTTTTGAGGCTTTGTAAAGCCTCCTCCATGGTTGGACAAGCAATCTAAGGTGGCAGTCACAAGGGCTCTGTGGTCACAGTTGGAGGTGGGTATGAGGAAAAGGTTGGTAGATTTTTCATATGGATGTTGATGTCAAGCAAGAAGTGAAGGAGGCCTTTAATCTGCTTGCCAAGTGTCGGTGTTCTATCTAGCCATAGTATTTTGTCAATGTTAAAGGTGTTATATTCCTTGATTAGGTGTTTTATTTATAGGTTAGTTTGGTATTAGTTTTGTTTTAGTTCTTATTATAGATGGAAATTTTGAATACAATTGGATTAAATCATATAATTTAAAAACCACTCAAAACATCAAACTACCTAGGTAAGATCTAGATCCGTTAGGATGAAATGCAACTAGATGAATGAACAATTCAAACCAACACTCATATCTTAAAGTTAATTACTCTAAACCATGATTAAATAGGTATAAAAACAAGAAGATTAGATAGAGATTACCTTAGACTCAGAAATTTAACATTATGTTAACATGATCATGGATGTTTGATGATGGATTCATGGATTAGATTGGCATGGAGTTTTTATGGATTCATCTATTGATTACTCCTTTAGCATGGATATGGCATGAAAATTCAAGTTAGCTTGTAGCTAGTTTTTCATGGAGGAATGGGTTATTAATATTAAATGTGGAGGGAAGAATCAATGATTAGAATTCAAAGTTAGCTTGTGGAGATCAAGGGTTAGTAATTTTCTAATAAATTTTAAATTCTTTGAAAGCCTCTAGATTTAGAGGCTTCTAGAGAGGAATGGTGAGAATATAAGAGATTTTAGAATTGGAGTATTCTATAATCCTTTTAGGGACTAATTAGGATTAATTAAGGGATTAGATAGGAATTAGGTGGGTGATTAGGGACTAGGGGTGTAGGAGAGGCTAGGAATAGGCTTAATAAGAGGGTAGGTGGGTCATGGGATTTTAAAATTTCTAAATAATAGATAAGATAGATTAGGATAAGATAATAGGATTTAGAATAATTAATGGAGTGGAATAAAACTATGGTTAGTAGATGAAGAATAATGAAAGAGAACATTAAATAAATGACTAGAAAAGGGTGATAAATTAGCAGTATGAAAGAGATAAATTTGATAAGTGGAATTAGTGTTGACTAATAGTAATATTAGTGACATTAAATGAAATGAGCATATTTAGATGCATATATTTTTCCCCTCTTTGAAAGGGCATTGTGAGTGAAGTAAAGTGGAAGGAGTAAGGGTCTTTCAAAGAAACACCATTCCATGGATGAATGTTAGTAGATTATGTTAGTGGATATGATGCCCCTCGAGAGGACATGTAAGAAAAAATGAGACAAATGACCACTCTAAAGAATAAATGAAGGGTGGGATGCAATGGATAGATGAGGGGTTGGGATGCCAAATGTGAGATAGAAGATGAAGAAGATGAATTTGACTTGAGCAATGAACTACAAATTGATAATGCCCCTAACAAATACACATGCATAGGGAATAGAGATGACTAAGTCATGGTTGTCAACACATCCCAAGGGGGAATCAACTATAACATGATGATGATAAGATTAAAAGGTTGTAAGCTTTAGATGTATCCCAATCAAAGATACATGCAAGGGAGAGTTGTTGGCCCAGATAAGACAAGGATTTTATAGGATTGATGATGGGTGTAGCTCAAGGCTGCAATCAAATGATATGAAAGAGAAGAAATGATATGATTAAGTGACCAAAAGACAAAGGATAAAAATTGGGAAACCTTGCATTAGATGAATGAGCCATAATATGATTAGTAGCGATGATGCCTCGAGAAAAGACATATGAAAGGGAGTGATAGATGATAAATTAACCAATTAGTGATTGATGGAAGAAAAGATAGATGTGATATATCGGGTCCAATCGACATGTGTGGACAATTGACAAAAGAGACTAGGGAGATGATTGCAAGAATAGTGATTAATCAATAGATTGATTGATATTATAGATCAATGATTTAGCAAATGAAAAATTGAGGATAATGAGGGTCATGATAGATGAATGATGAAGAAAGAGGTGGAAGTTGATAAGCTATCCTTGGGAACTAAAAAATGGCTAAGTGCTACTTACATAGTCTGAAAAGACCTCAGGCTGATGTAGTTCTAACTCAGGGATAAATGACAATGATTGAATAGAAGATGATAACGATAATTAGTGATTAGAAGATGATGTTAGTGATTATACGATGTGACTCAGATGATGAGATGAGGATTATAAGGAGAAAAGATTAGATTTTAGTTGAATGGGTCAAGAGGATTAGATTAGTGATGGGAATAAGGATTATGAGATGATTAGATAAATGATGAGGGTATAGATAATAAAGCCATCATAACTATCATAAGGATCATCATAGTTTAAGAAATCCAATAAATATTCCACTTAATAGTATGCCCCATGATATAAGTATGACCAAGAGGGTTGATAAGTGTCATCATTCCCTTCATTTAATCAATTTCCTGTTGATGTCATATTTAACCAGGGCTATGTCTAAAGCTATATGCAATAAGAAAAATCATAGCGATTTAGTAATTGATTATAGGTATCTATATTTTTTCTTTTTGTTTTGAAGTTTTTTTAATGTCTTGAGGACTTCTTGGTTAAAACCTTATTGGAATCAATCTATGCGAATTTGTCAAAAGTAGACACATTGCAAAAATGAAATAGATCTCTGGAAATAAACACACTTTTGCAGAATGAAATAGATTGCTGGAAATAAATACACCTTTGCAGAATAAAATAGATTGCTAGAAATAAACACACTTTTGCAGAAAAAATAAATTGCTGAAAAATGATTACAAAGAAATGAGAATTTAATCTAAAATGCCTGTAGAAACAAATTTACAACAAATTTTAACTTTAAGGAGTTGGAAGCATTTATAAATTTAATAGAGTTACCTATTTGCTTTTGCGAATAAAATATAAATACCGACCAAAAATGAAGATCCTGGTTCTTTGGAGGAGTGGGCCCTTGCTCCGCCTAGAAACAAGATTGAACACTTTAATTTACTTTCAAAATAGAAATAACTTATTTCATTGATAAAATGTTATGTATTACAAAAATGTACTAATCTATCCTTTTCTCTCTATTCTTCAATGATCTTCTATATCTTCCTAAATTCCTAGGTCTGTATATATAGATGCTTTGATGGCTGTAACTATTTCATAGATACGATGGAACTGAATCATACCCAAAATAGATGCTAAATTAAGATGTGGCTGGATGTCTAGCTGTGTGATAAATGTCTTGGATCTGCAAATACAGAAATTGAGAGTCTGATCCTGATTTAATGGGATCATTGACTTGACAGATTGCTGGTCATTTTGGAATAGATGCTTATCAGTTCCATATCTATTCGTGAAAGTTTTAGAGATTATATATAGGAGTACCAAAGCTAATTTAGATAATTCTGGAGCTTAAATATAGAGTTCTGGAGCTAAGTCCGAAAATGCGACAACTTGAAATATTATGGTGGAGTTCTGGAACTAAGCTGAATTGATTCCAATGCTTCCAAAAACATGTAATCCACTTCATATTTTTTCTTTAGCCTGATGATGACCTGTTTTATTGCAAAATTTAAATTTTCCAACACACTTGTTAGGAATTACAAGTTTTTAAATATTAGAATCACAATCAACAAAAGATGGATAATTACATCCTAACTCATCTCAGATTAAAATAAAAGTTACAAAATGTAATCAAACTTAATAGAAAGAAAGAGTAAGATGAGATCATTTATTATATATTTATCGGGCATATCCTGGCCTCATCATTTCCCCATACTTACTTATTTGTAAGTCCTTTTACAAACTTCACTCTTCAAATTTGAGATTGTATATCCTACATTCCATTTGATTGCTCAGATCAAATGGCTAGAACTGAATATCCCAATGCTTTGATCCAGAGGTACTATACCCAGCTCCTGCTTCTACTTTTTTTTTCCACTCCATAAATTGAGTGGGATTTTGAAGTTCTTTGTTTTGCCAAGGAGATATGGGAGTGAGAAGTAGAGGTGGCCTTGTCTGCATGCCTATCCATATGCACCAGGGAGTTTCATTGATTCGAAGAATTATTATGCATAAAACTTTTGCCCTCTCTAGACTCCAGATCAAATTTGAAGGGGATATTACTTCCCTTCTTTTCAATGCCACCAGAAGAAATTCCCATCTTTTTAAACATGTATCATAGATATTATCAAAATTTACCTTCTCATAAGAGGTGAAGACATCCATGCTTTGCTGTAAATTGAAAAGATAAGGTCCCTTGAATTTGTCATTAAATGCATGGGATTGGAAATGTGTAGCAAAGGCGAGTGGGTTACCATAATTAATTCTCATACAGAGACTAGATGAACTAGCCTTTGACCAATGCTTTGACTCCATTTCCTACTAGGCAATCTTATTTTGAAGAACAGAGACAAATGTGTTAAGCTGGCTTTCCCCTACATACAAATTTATCATAAAACTTGTATTTCTTTCTAGCATAAAATTGCAGAGGTAAAATTCACAAAAAAAGTTTTTTTGTTATGTATTTGCTAATGAGTAGGTGGCCAAAAAATCAACTTCATCTTTTATTTCATGTGGAAGGCCACATGTTATCCTTGCCAACTGCCAGCAAATGAATTGTTCCTCTAAAAACATGCTATAAATAAGAAAAGGTCTTCTGCACGCAAGTACTTTCTCACTCATCATACAAACTATTTATATTTTCACAAGACATTTATACTTATCATTTTCCTCCTTATAAAATTTGTCTTTCTATTCTTTCCTTGCTTTCTCTTCTTCTACTAGTTTGCCTTTCAAGTATGTATTGAATGCCTTGATTACACTGAGTTCTCTACATGTATCATCCCATAACTGCTTGAGTGGCAAATAAGTTAATTCAATCTATGCAGAGACTGTTGACACAGAGGTCTATATTGTATATTTTTCTTTGTTCTTCATCAGTTGCCTTTTAATCTCTGCTAATTCCTCATTCTTGGCTGTGAACTGATTTATTAATTATTCAAGGAGCATTTATTTTTATTCTAATTTGAGTTTGAGGAAGTCCAATTCCTCATCTTTTTCCTTGATAATGAGTTCTACTCTAGACAAAAATAGAGCCTATTTAATTTGTTGATTTTTTTTTTGAAATTTCTTGGGGAGTTAAGTATTCTTCTTCCACCATAGGGTTTTCCCTTTCCTTCTCCATGATGCTTGTTCATCTTCTGCATGTGATGGTGTTGCTATCTCACCCATTTCTTGGAAAACTAGTTCCTCAAATCTTTCATCTCTTTTTTCTTTTTTTTTTGGCTTGGTCCAGGAGGAGTCATGGCCATGCTGTCCAAAATATTAGCAGCTTCAGTTTTTAGCCTTTCTTGTTCTTCCATCTCCTTTGAACTTTCTTTAGACTTTTTATGAAATTTTCTTTCTTGAGGAGCCTTAAAATGTGCAGACATAGGTTTCCTTTTAGAACTTCTTTTGATGTTCACCTTTTGCTCAAGTCTAGGTGAACTGTCACTGTCGGAAACAGGTATCAGTTCTTTTATAGCTTTAGTAGAAGAAGAATTTTTTTGAGAAGGCACAGTAGGGTCTGCAATTTTAACTTTTCTTTCATATTTTCTTTTTTTTGGTGTTTCCTCTTCCCCTAATTTTATCTTTTTCTCAGCAATGGTAGTAGTTTTCAAATGAACTAAAGGAGCATGAGGAGTTACTATTGTTCTTCTAAAAATACCAAGGTTTTGCCCAAATTTGTCAAAAAATTTGTCTCACATTTCTTCCCCATTTTTCTTTGAAAGGAAATGGTGCTGGCATACTAAATGCACTAACCCATGATGTTTGATTATTCCTACACCCCAAAAATACCTCTAAGCCATGGTATGGATGAAGTCAAAAAGAAATCCTAGAAGGTTTACTATATATTTTGGTTTTTTGGCTCCATATCTAAGGTGTATAAGGATTTTTAGTACTTCTTTTCCTACCATCACAAGTTAAATATTTAACTATCCAAAATGCTACTCTGTCAAAGGGTTTGGGCAAGCTGGCCCTTTTGACTCCTTTGACGATTTTTTTTGTATTATAAATATACTAGGATTCAGCTTCCCCTTCTTTCAACAAGGTTTCAGCCAGGTCTTTTAATGTCTCTTTGACAGGGTTTGGGACATGCACTATTGGTATTCCAGACATTTCACTTATTACTTTCACAAAAAAAGGAATAAAAACCTTCTAAATTTTTGTTCTTGTTTGTTCTAAATTGATAACAAATTCTCTTATCAGTTCATCATTATATTCGAAAAATTTACTCAGAAATTCCAGCCATCCTGCTTGTTGAAAGATAGTTGCTACTTCTTCATCTGCAAGGAGTTGGGTATCATTTTCTGGTTTTGACTTCTTTTTTATTCTCATGATTGGTTCTTCTTGAATATTACATAGATTAATTGAAGATTGCTTCTCTTATTGGCAGAATTGATGATTTTGGCTACAGAACTAGTAGATTCAGTTGCTGATTTGGTGAATTCGGTAGTAGAATTACTATAATCAATTGTGAAACTTAGCGATTTTCACTATGGAACTACTATACTCAACTATGAAACTAACAGAGGTAATTTGCTATATCTCTTTTAAATTTTTCTGGTAGCTAGCTTTTACTTTGTTGATGCAATAATAAGAATGATTCTTTATGACTATCCACCAATTCATTCTATCATCAATATCCTTCTCATGATTTTGTACATTTAACCATGATGTACAATAGATGACTCATCATACTAATCTTTTAAATTAAGTCTAATCACACATACAAACTTTCAATTTAACTTTTAACAAGTTAAAAACATAATTACCGTCTTTGATGATGTAATCCCTCCGTCATGATGACTCATCATTCCTAAAAAATGGTTAAAAAAATAGCTAGAATATATTTTTTTTTAATTGAATTAGCCATTTATTTGAGAAGATCAACCGCCATCATTGGTTTTTAATTGATCCATTTTTTTTTTAATAAAGAGAATGCCATTTACTGGTTTTCATCCTCTTCCCTTTATTCTGGATCTTTTCATCTAATTATTTGATCATTCTAGAAGAACTAGGTTCTTTTATATGATCAAATTCTTTGTTTGCTTCAATCTACTTCAAGAATTCATCCTTAGTAGGAGGCTTCCTATAAAGTTTTTAGCCTGTGTCCATTGACCAAGAGTATTCTTCTGATGCCATCAATAGGAAGTAACTAGATAGAACTATTGTCAAATATCTACTTGATTTGATAAGGTCCCAACCATCTGATTCTTAATTTGCATTTGAATTGTTGGTACTTAGAATCAAATAGTAATACCTAGTCTCCTACTTTGAATTGTCTTTCCTTGATATGTGAATCATGCCATTGCTTCCTTTGACCTTGGATTATCTCTGTTTGGTGAAATGCTTCTATTTTGAATTCATCTAATTCATTGAATTAAAGGATTCACTCCTTTTGAGCTACATCTAATTCAATTCCCACCTTAGCTACTATCCTCAATGTCTGTAGTTCAAACTCAATAGGCAACAAGGGTTTTTTTCCATAGACTAAATCATATGGTGAAAACCCTGTTGTGGTATTTCAAGTTGTATTGTAAGCCCAAACAGCTTCAGGTAGTCTTTTTACCCAATCTCTTCTTTCAACTTCAACTATTTTAGTGAGGATGTTTTCTAATTTTCTATTTGTTACTTCAACTTGTCCATTTGTTTGTGGATGATAGGGAGATGACTTCCTATGATTGATCCGATAATAAATTGTGAATGCCTAGATCATATTAGACATAAATTGTGGTTCCTGGTCTAAAACTAAGCTTCTTGGTGCTCCAAACTTTATCATAATTCTGTGCCAAAGAAAATCAGCAATTGCTTCTTCAGTGGCATTTGTGAAAGCCTACACTTCTGCCCATTTTTTTACATTAACAATATACACAAGAATGTGCTCTTTTTCCTGTGAAGGAGGATTAAAGGGTCCAAAAAAATTCAATCCCCATCTCTCAAATGGTTCAATCACTACTTGTGGTTACAGAGGCATTTCATTGGTAATAGTTGGTTGTCCCATCCTTTGACAAAGATCATACTGCCTGATATATCTCTTCACATCTTTGTACAGAGATGGCCAATAGTAACCAGTGCCAAGTATCTTGTGAGTTGTTTTTTTAACTGAATAGTGTCCTCCACTTGGTTCATCATGACATGCCCGAAGGATGTCAAAGATTTCATCTTCTCTCACACACTTGCATAAAACCAAATCAGGACCACATTTAAATAGCATTCCTTTTAACCATTTGAAATGTGCACTGGTTTTTATTAATTTCTTTATTTGCTTTTTAGTGAAAGAAAGAGGAAACTTCCCTATTGCATGATAATTTACCATGTCAGCAAACCATAGTGTGTTAGCTGAAATAACAAATAATTGTTCATCTAAAAAGTTATCCTTGACTGGATTCTACTCCTCTGTAGTGGTCAATCTTGACAATAAATTAGCTACCACATTAGATTTGTCTGGATTGTCCACTGGTAATATCAAATTCTTGTAGAAGTAATAACCATCTAATTATTCTACCTCCAACCACTGGTTTGTTCATTAAATATTTAATTGCTGAGGGATCTGTATGTACAAATATTTTGTACTTTGTAATGTAATGTCTAAATTTATTGATTGCATAGATCACAACCAATTTTTTTTCAGTGGTAGTGTAATTTCTTTCAGTGGGAGTAAAATTTTTACTAAGATAGTAAATAACATACATTATTCCTTCTTCATCTTTCTATCCCAAAACTACACCAATTGAGATATTGAGGCATTAGTTTAGATGTGAAAAGGTTTCTCCCAATTAGGTCCTTGAAATATTGGAGCAGTTACTAATTTCTCTTTAATTTTTTCAAAAGCATGTTGACACTGTTCATCCTAAATAAATTTATAGTACTTGGTAAACAATTTAAACATAGGGGTAGCAATTTTACTAAAATCCTTGATAAAGTGCCTATAGTATCTAGCATATCTTAAAAATGATTTGATATCTATGGGAGTTTGAGGAATAGGCAAGTTTGAAATAATCTTGATTTTGTTTTGGTCAACCTAAATTCCTCTTTTTAAAATATGGTGCCCTAATATGATCCCTTCATCAACCATCATCAAACATTTCTCATGACTAAGAGACAAATGATGTTGTTCACATCTTGTTAATACTCTGTCTAAAAATTTTAAGGCATCATCAAATGTATCTCCATACACAGTAAAGTCATCCATGTATACTTTCACACAATCATTTGTTAGGTCTGCAAAAATTGCTAATACAACTCTTTGAAAGGTTGCTGGAGCATTAATAGTCCAAATGGAAATACCCTGTAAGCAAATGTACCCCATGGACAAGTAATTGTAGTTTTTTCCTGATCTTTAGTAGCAACTTTGATTTGATTGTACCCACTAAATCCATTCAAAAAGGAAAAGTACTGTTTACCTGAAAGGTTATCTAAGACTTGATCTATGAATGGTAAGGGAAAATAATCTCTTAGGGTGGCTTTGTTCAATTTCCTATAGTCAACACAAATTCTCCATTTTCCATTATTTTTATGGATAATTACAAGAGGAGACACCCACTTACTATCTGAGATAAGGTAGATAAAACCTACTTGTAATAGTTTTTCAATTTCTTGTTTGACTATATCCCTTAAGGTTGGATTAATCCTTCTCTGAGGTTGCCTAACTGGTCTAATGTTTTCAGTATAAATGTGATGGGTGCAGCTACTTAGATGAATTCCCTTCATATCTCTATAGTCCCAAGCAAAAGCTTTAGTATGATCCTTCAGAACATCAAATAGTTTGACTTCTTCATTGTTCTTTAACCAGCTATTAATATTTAAAAATTTTCTTGGTTGAATCTCAACATGTTTGGTTCCAGGATATGATGAACTGATTTGTTGAAAGGGTTCCATTAAGATATTTAGTGGATAGGCATGTGGTAACAACATGTGATATGTAGCAACATCTTCAAAAGTTCCTAGAGGCAGAATGCTGGAAAAGGGACAACAGGAAGAGTTATGATACTTATCTTGTTATAGGTCAAACTCCTCGTTACTGCTATTTTCCAAATTTTTTTCATCATATCCTGATATTTGTAAATCTAAAGCTACAGATCCTTCCTCTCACCAAGAGAAGTCGCGTTCCTTTGGAGTGAAATTATCTTCATTTGCAAAGAATTGGCGTGGTTCCAGAACTCGCTGTAATAGTTCTAGAATAGATTTTGCATGTTCTAGAACTAATCCCGACTACTCCAATAATGATTGATATTTATTTAATGAAGGATTAATCATATCATTTATTTCCCGTACATGATCTTGCAATGTTATCATAGCCAAAAAAGATAGATTTTGCTCATTAATATCAGGATTATCAACCCATAATTTCGCTTGATTATTAATAAAAGGTTGTGCAGATGGATATAATGAAATTTGCATAAATTTTTTACCATTTGAAATAGTCATATCACCTGACCTGCAATCAATTAAGGCAGTAACTATAGCTAATCATGGTCTCTCGAAAATAATGGGATAATCAAGTGTTTTACCTTTTAGTTGTAAGATAAGGAAGTTCACTGGATATTCCCAGGATTCCACCATTACTGCCACATCTTCAATAACTCTTTCTGATTTTGCTACAGACTGATCTGCCATCTGCAATATGGTATTAGTAGGTTGTATGCCTATTAATGGTAATATTTTTAAAGTGTCCACTGTCATTACATTGATAGCTACGCTCAAATCAATCAAAACATTATGTATATCCTTATTCCCTATAGAAACAGAAATAATAGGGTTTCTAAGATCTCCATATTTGGGTAGTAGGAGTTTTCCTACTAATAAATCAATAAGTTTTTCATCTACCTGAATAGTCCTGGGGTACTACTTTTTTTTTTTCCAAGTTTTTAAAAATATAACAGTTTGATTAACTTGTTCAACTCTAGAATATCTTTAATTACTTTTAACAATGGTATTTCAATATTCAATCTTCTTAGTTCTTGCACCAATTCAAATTCCTTAAGTTCTATGATTTCTTTAAGTCTTTCTGGAAATGAAATCTCAATAGAAGTTCTTTTTGGTTCCTTATCTTTTTCTTTATCATCTTCCTTAAGTGTAAATGTGCTAGGGGTTTTAGCTTCTTTTGTCATCTAAGTGATTATAACAGGTAGACTGCTAGCTATTTTGCCAGATCTAGTTTGAATGTTTTTACAATCTATTGTATTTAAATCAACTAATTTTGCTGGTTCTATTTCGTATATAGGAGTTATTTGTTTGTTTCTTGGGTTTGTTACTGGTTATGCTGAAATTTGTGTTTAGATTATGTTTTCAACCTATGGATTTTGTGCTGGAGGTCCCATTATGGCTTGTTGGTTCTGATTTGGATATGTCTTCCCTTGCACATAATTATTAAGGCCCCATCTAGGTTGTGGCCAAGCATAAATATTTTCTTGACCAGCGCAAGGTTGTTGATGTCCTTGAGTATACCAAGATTGACTTACCCAATCCTGAGGATGCCATGTGGGTTGAGGGGCTCAAGGTGGCTATCTCCAACTTTGTGGTACTGTTTGAGCTGCCCATGGCATCATCTAGGGATTAAGAACTAGTCTTGGCATAAAATGTCTTTGGTTAGGTTGTCTTTGAACAAAATTTAATTCTTCTATGGTGGATGATGTATTGGTTTGTTTAAGCTGATTTTTTATGAGTGGAAGAAGAGAACAAGCATGAGTATCATATTCTTTAGATTCACAGACAAGACATACTTCTATTTTATCCAAAGGACATTCCCTTATTGCATGATTCTTCTTGCATCTACGACAATACATGGCTAATGGTTCAAGTTAGGCATTTGCTTTAGCTTGTAATCCATCCATGGTGGAGGTTAATTAAACTAATATATGTATTTTAAAGTTTGCCAATTCAGCCATCAATTTGTTCATATCTGGATTCGAATTTTTAACCGTTTTCCCCTTTCTAGGTCCACCCCTTGTCCTTGAATAGTTTCTACAAATTTCTTTGATTTCATCCATTCTTAATTGAGCAATGTTTCCTCCACCAATTAAATCAAGGGTTTCCTTGAATTCATCATCCAGACCTTTGAGAAAAATGGTTTTATTTAAATCTTTTTGAAGTATAAATCCACATCTTTTACTCACAAAGAGGAATCTGTCCAAATAATCTTCTATATTTTCATCTTCTTCCTGTTTGATTTTGAAATTTTTTTCCTTTCAATTTCTTTCTCTACAATAATTTTGATATTTGTCTAGAAAGACAGTTTCTATTTATTTCCAATTGGTAATAGAATTAGATGCTAATCCCATAAACCACCTCATTGCTGCATCCTTAAGAGTAGGGAAACAACTTCAATTTTTGATTATCTGTCTTGTAATTATAAGTTTGACATAGTACTTTAAATTCAAACAAAAATTGGTCAGGTTCCTCAGATGACATTCCTCCAAATGTGGGCAAGTGTGCAGGCAAGATATTTTTCATAGTGGTTTCATCATCCTCGATCTGAATGAGATAGGTAAAGGTTCTCTTCTAGCTTCTCGTGCCATCTCTCTATTATTTTCTAGTCCCTTCTCCTAGTCAATGTGGTATGTGGTCTATTTTGGGGATGGTGAAAAGTCAGGAGTAGGAGGTTGACTACTCAGTTGAGAATCAAAACTTTCCCTAAATTGATCTTGAGAAATAATCTTCCTCCCTAAGGTTCTAATTGGTTCTGGTGACTGATCCAAAAATTCTAAAAATGGCAATTTTGCTTCTTGTTTTGTAGGAGATAATGGTGCCTCCAATTCTTGCTCATCGTCATTTCTTAAACTAGAGGATGATGGAAATTATTGTTCAGATATTTTGGTGAGAAATCTACCCTTGGAGTCTCGTGGTCTACTCATAAATTAGAGATTTTTTTTTAATTACTAAAAGAATGATTGTTTCTCTTGTTGACACGTAATTAGAAAATTTCAACTAGTGAGTCCTTGGCAACGGTGCCAAAAATGATGAGTGTCATCATTCAATTCATTTAATCAACTTTCTGTTGATGTCATATTTAACCAGGGCTATGTCTAAAACTATATGCAACAAGAAGAATCATAGCGATTTAGTAATTGATTGTAGGTATATGTATTTTTTCTTTTTGTTTTGAGTTTTTTTAATGTCTTGAGGACTTCTTGGTTAAAACCTTATTGGAATTAATCTATGTGAATTTGTCAGAAGCAGACACACGTTACAGAAATGAAATAGATCGCTGGAAATAAACACACTTTTATAGAATGAAATAGATTGCTGAAAATAAACACACTTTTGCAGAATAAAATAGATTGTTGGAAATATACACACTTTTGCAGAATAAAATAGATTGTTGGAAATAAACACACTTTTGCAAAATAAAATAGATTGCTAGAAAATGATTACAAAGAAATGAGAATTTAATCTAAAATGCCCACAAGAACAAATTTACAACAAATTTTAACTTGAAGGAGTTGGAAGCATTTATAAATTTAATAGAGTTACCTATTTACTTTTGTGACTAAAATATAAATACCGACCAAAAATGAAGACCTTGGTTCTTTGGAGGAGTGGGCCCTTGTTTCGCCTAGAAACATGATTGAACAATTTAATTTGCTTTCAAAATATAAATGGCTTATTTCATTGATAAAATATTATGTATTACAAAAGTGTACTAATCTATTCTTATCTATCTATTCTTCAATGATCTTCTTCAATATCTTCCTAAATTTCCAGGTCTGTATATATAGATGCTTTGATGGCTGTAACTATTTCATAGATACGATGGAACTAAATCGTACCTAGAATAGATGCTGAATCAAGATGTTGCTGGATGTCCAACTGTGTGATAAATGTCTTAGATTTTCAAATACAAAAATTAGGAATCTACTCTTGATTTAATGGGATCATTGACTTGACAAATCGCCAGCTGTTTTGGAATAGATCCTTATCAGTTCCATATCTACTCGTAAAAGTTCTGGAGCTTAAATATAAGAGTACCAGAGCTAATTTATATAGTTTTGGAGCTTAAATATAGAGTTTCAGAGCTAAGTTTGAAAATGTGACAACTTGAAATAGTATGGTGGAGTTCTGAAACTAAGCTGAATTGATTCCAATGCTTCCAAAAACATGCAATCCACTTCATATTTATTCTTTAGCCTGATGATGACCTATTTTATTACAAAACTTGATTTTTTCAACACACTTGTTAGGAATTACAAGTTTTTAAATGTTAGAATCACAATCAACAAAATATAGATAATTACATCCTAATTCATCTCAAATCAAAATAAAAGTTACAAAATGCAATCAAACTTAATAGTAAGAAAGAATACGATGAGGTCATTTATTATACATTTATTGGGCATATCCTGGCCTCATCAAGGGCATTGTGCCAAGGTGCATGGGCAAATATCAAACTCTACATCATCGAGGGCATTTATAAGCATTATTTTAGATTTGGCAAGCTCATAACATCTTTATTCATTGCCCAAGAGACAAAAAGAGACATAATGTAACACAAAATCAAAATATAAAGGCAATCAAATATACAAACAAGTCACATAACACAAAGTATCCAAGTAACACACATAATTATATACATGCAGTGTCATTGTGTCTTGTCTAATGATTGGATGAGTGATTGGGTGATGGGATGGACTAAGATGATCATGATGTGATTGTAGACTTGGATTGGAATAGACTAGATAGGGTGACCATGATTAGGATTAAGACTTAGGTAAGGATATGGATGTGGATGTGGATTTGGGGACATAGATTATGAATAGGATCAAGATTGATATAGACTAGATTTGCCCTGATTTAGAATACAAGGATGGATGACATGATTGTGAAATATGAAGGGCATGGAGATGGATGTGACTAGAGGAAAAGGCATAAATCAAGAGACCATGGAGTCATATATTAGATTGGCATGGAGATTTTATGATTTTTAGGGTTTTTGACATATTTCAATTTTTAGGGATTTTTGGAATATGTATGTACACTATACAAATAGGGTTACTAGCAAAGGGAATACTATGCCTAGAAACTAGGGTAAGGACAAATGGAAGGATGGATGATTAACAAGAGGATGAGGTTGTTATAGAAAAAGGGATGAGGACCAAGGAAGAATAGACTAGGGATCACCAATGACCACATCATGAAAGAATCAGATGTCTATGGACCTCAGTGTTCATTGGAGGATATGCCAAAATGATTCTAGAACTTTTCTCAAGACACCTTCCTCATCCTTACAAAAGTCAAGACTATAAAGGAATGATTGACACAATAGGATGTGTGATATGGATAGAAGGATACGATATGGATGGGATTGATAAGAGATGGGTGTGATAGCTAAAAAAGGATGGATTTATCTAACATGATGTCAAAAACTAGATTAAAGTGTTGAGTACAATGCAGATAATGGATTATTCTACCATGGCGTCAAAAACTAGTTTTCATCATAGTACTTGCCTTAGGCATCAGAAGACTAGTTTTTACCATTGGATGAATGATTTTTATTTATTTTATTATTATTATTTTTTTCTTTTTCTTTTTTTTGATTTTTTGATTTTTGACTTTTGGATGGCATCTTGATTTATTAGAGAAGGGTGAGATATAGGATTGTTGATACTATCTAGATATTTAGCCAACACATGTTCTGGAGATGTGTGATTTTAGGACCATATTGTTGCCACTGGATGTATTAATGTATTTATGACCTTTAGGGATTATTGATGGTGACTCCTTTAGATACCTAAACCAGGTGTCTTCATCATCCCTATAAGAGATAATGCTACTTGAGTGGGTGATGTGAGGCATGGATTGGATTAGGTCTAGATGTTGATAGGTGAGTAATGGACTAGAATGGATGGTAGGACTTGATGAGATTGTGGGTTCATGATAAGAAGGTGTGATGGGTGATTGGGGATTAAGATTATCAATCTCATACATCATTGGAGATTTTGGACATTGTTTGTTTGATTGGTGTTATATGATAAAAGATTGCAAGAGATATAGGACATTTTGACTTCGTGGTTCATCTCTGATCTGATTATTTGATGGATGATCGATCGTACTAATAGTACTTTTGGTATTATTTTGAGTTATTGATTGAATTTGACTTTGACTGCCCCTTGGTACCTGAGTTTGGACTTCACCAAAGAGGATTGATTTTTGACTTGATAAAGGATGATTATTTTTACTTTGATATTCCCCTAGCACCTAATTTTGGGCTTCACTAGGGTAAGCGATGTTGTACCCAACATCCCTTTCTTTCCATAGGAAATAGGGACCCACCTTTTTTCAAATTATGGTCTTAACTTTGATTCCTTCTATTGTATGTTTATCTAGGAGAAGATTGATTATTAGCCTTTTTGTACTTTGGCAAAGTGGCATTGGTATCATGTTTTTATAGACTAACCTTATTAATACCTTTCAGGAGGCTTTGTTGGGTTTTATGTTTTTAGAATTATCTTTTTTGGGCTTTTGTGTTTAAAACTTTTATTTTGCAAGCATTGTACAATAATTCCCTGTGACAAATACCCCATGCCAATTTATTCAAAGTAATTCCCTGAGCTAATTGATATCTTTCAAACATTTTATCCACAACATTTTCCTCAGGATGACTTATTCTTTCGCATTTTTTTATCAGACATTTTGTTTGACAGAATTTGATCTTCGAAACATTTTTCTCGAAATAATCTTGCCAAAATAAAAGGGCCAAAACATAACCTTTGGAATTTTTTCCAAGGGCATTTTGCTCGATGAACTTACCCTTCAGACTTTTTCCCTGATGAACATACCTTTTGGACCTTTTGCCAAGGGCATTTTGCTCGATGAACTTACCCTTTGGAATTTTTTTCATGGACATTTTGCTTGATGAAATAGACTCTTCAGGATAATTATTGTAGACATTTTCTCTAAAATAATTTTCTCGATAAAATACATGCCCCGAATAAAAAGTCTGCAATAATTTCCCCACATAAAATGGCCAAAATAATACCTTATTGCCAAGATCAATAGACAAAAAAATCTTACAAAATTGCCAAGTGACACCCTTGCTTAGAGAGTATTTTATTATGTTTTGAGCTTAATTTAATATTTTAGACAAGGTCCCAATCGTATTTCTCTATGCTAGGTCATTTAAATTAACACAAGAGATCTTTTATATATTTTAAGCCCAGGTCCAAATCATAATTATTAATACAAGTAAGACCATAGGCTAGAATCCTCATGTAGGGTCCTTTCTATTAACTTATGTCCTTTATTCTATGTCTGCATATCTAATGAATCATGTTTGCTTAGGTCCATTTGATCCAATAATATGGGATCGAGATGAAACGTCAAAGAACCAACTGAGATCCATGAGAGTGACAAGTGTCACCATAATGGGAGCTCAATACAATGATCAAATGACCCATGAGAAGAAGTAGGGACCCCAATACAAAGAGATCAGAGAGCCCCGAATAGCTACCAAGTGGCACACACATGAGCACCTTTTTAACATTAGCTTAGACTTAGGCTTTATTTTTATTTATTAATATGTATAAAACCTTGGGATTTAAATTATGTTCTAAGATCTTTTTTGAGACCCTGGTTTAAAGTTATATATATACTATTTCCTCTTTTCATTTATGATTATAGAGCAGAGCGAACAAGGAAATGACACGAGTCGAGCTCACAGGGAGATAAGTCAATTTGATGGTCACGTGGACATCTTTGACTTTTGTGTGAATATTAAAATTAAATTTAGATATAAAAGGTTCAAGTTTAAATTTTCACAGTCACATGGATGCCATTGAAAGTTATGAAGACATCTTTCACAGTTGTACAAACATCAAATTTAGGCTTAGCAACTAAAAGACATGGGTTTAAATTCTAACGATCATGTAGACATCATTGATAGTCATGTGAACATAAAATTTAAGATCAAAAAGAAAATGATAAGGGATTAAATTTTGAGAATCATGTGGACATAATTAATGGTCATGAGGACATCATTGATAGTCATGCAGATGTCAAATTTAAGCTTGTAAATTAGTTGTTTGGATTCAAAGATTAGTGGGCCCCGGTAGATTGATGGTCAACGTTAACTCAGGTATAAGTAGATCAATGATGTGAGATCAACATGTAAAATTCAAAAGTCTTAGAACAAGTGAAGAGTTACCAAGTGGCACAAAAACATTAGAGCTAGGACTATGAAGAGTATAGAGGTCCTGTAGAGCTGCCAAATGGCATGCTTGCATTCCATCATGTATAAGATCGAATGGTGCAAGTTGACAGTGGAATTTTTCCAATATTTTGAGCCAATGAGGTAAGGACACATGTCTTAAATGCAATAGTCATATTTCAAAAGGTAGTAAATGAAATGACATAAACAAAGCATGTATATCTTTGGACACTTGAGCTATATTTAACAACAGACATTAGGTCTCATAATTAAGCTAGAATATGAACATGCATGTCTTAGAACTAATCTGGTTAGCGAATATGAAAGTGAAGATCAAACAATAGAACAAGAGAAGGCTGCAATTACATGGCATCTCAAAAGTAAATTAAGTTAACACTATTAAATCTTTCAAGATAAGGACCCTGTAAATCACTCCAAAGGGATATTCTATAAAGGCACGGGTGACATGCAATGCACATTTCAATTAGATTGGTCATAACTAAAAGTAGTGTCATTGGTTCTAAAACATTATTAAAATGGTACATATGTTTGAGATCTATTTAAAAAAGGGTAATCTGAAATATCAATAGGTTGTTCTCACAACCTATAAAAAGGAGGCATGTACAATTTTGAAAAACAATGCATATATTTACAGTTTGCATATAGTTCAAGTTAAAATTGTAAAAATATCTTTTGTATTTATACACATGCACATGTTGCATATCTTTAGCAAAGACTAATTTAAATTGATAAATATAAGTAGACCCTTATATAGTTTTCAACCATAGTTAGAACTCATGTTCTAACTATCACATGTAATGACCTTGCATGAACCTGGAGGATAAAAGAACCCCTTCCCTAAGTCTATATAAATAATTGTAATCCAACTTGAATTTTTGTTAGAGAATTTTGAATACAGGAGCAACATCAATTTTGATTGTCAATGAATGTGTTTGTATATTTTTTTTCTAATTTCTATGTAATTAGTTGTTACTTTCTTTGGTTGTATGTTTCAATAATTTTTATTGTGAAATAGTTATGAATGGATTCTTGACTGTCTTGGTTGATGTACTAGTCTATAGATGTACAAAATCTATTGAAATATTGGTGAATTATATTAATTAAGTCAATTAAGTTGGATTGATTCATAATTTTGAATGTGTACTAGTGCTTTCTTTGATGTAGTTTACTATATGTGTGTCAAAGCTACCTTAGATACTTCACTAACCTGAGCCATAATCTTTTGAGTAAGAGTGCAATAGTTTCCCTAAAAGAAGCAATATTTTTCTGAGGCCAGTGAATTTTTTACATCATTATATCCTTAGACTTCCTAACCATGTATGATTGTGTATGTGCAATTGTTTCTAGCAACAGACATAGGTTCTGAGAGCACATATCTATTTAAAAACTAACCAGAGAATTAGTTTTTGGAAACCACAGAGCCTTCTTTTCTACCTTACTCTTTCCTCTAATTTTGAATTTGTTTTGAGAACTACCCACTTTAGATTAGAAGCCAACCATCCATTCAAATCACATATATATTCACTATCCCTTTAAAAACCATACCTCCATCCAAAAACCTTGTCAACAACTTACATGCCCTACCAGCTATTCCATCAACAAGTTGTTTAAACCACATACCTACAACTCATGCCTTAGAGTGGAGTGTACCTCTATTCAGATTCTAAAATGTTAGAGGCTACCTCATTATGCTATGGTGTGCATAAAACCTGCATCAATAGTTAATTGGCACTAGGAGGGCATGAACATTTAATTATCATCAACACAAGAGATCCCCCTTGTGAAAATCTCAAAAAATAACCAAAAAACTCATAAAACTTAAAAAAAAAAAAGAGAATGGATTGACTCGAGAAAGGACCCATAGATATCCCAGGTATTCAACATGATCTTCTTGATAACCCATTGCATACATTCCTAGGTTCCATAATAATCACCCAAGAGTTGTTGAAGAACATCTTGCCACCTACACATATGCTATGCATGTTATGGATATAAAATATGAGGATGTAACCTACAGGTTGTTCCCATTTACATTGAGAGAATAAATGCATGATTGGTTAGGAGAGTTGGCACCTAGTTCTATTACTAATTGGAGTGATCTTGAGGAGCATTTTTTGATCTAATTTGGTCCAAATATTGATTTTCATGATTTAAAAAATAATTTAACATCTTCTATGAGGTTCTCTGCAGCAGGTATGTTGGATATGAATTGTATAGAAGCTATCCAAAGATAAAGCTTGTTACTGTGCCCAAGCATGAACATAGTGGAAGGGGTTAATTTTAATCTAGGCACTATGCACAAAGAGGAATAAGATATCCCAGATGAAGAGCATATTGTAACTATCATTGAAGAAATTATAATGTTACAGGAGAAATTGAGATACCAACAATAAGAAGATAAATCCATCAAGCTAGGAGAATTGGATCATGTTGATTCCCTCCCTATATTTGATGAGATAATTGAAAAAAGAAATGACGACAGTGAGGAAAGTGTCAATTTATAAGAACATTGTTGAGCTTTGCAATAACTCTATGAGATAGAATATGATTACGTAGAGGATCAATTACTTTTCCTTGTAAAAGAAGATATTAGCTTTGACGATGGTGTTGATGACTCTTGTGATTACCGATTTGCATCAGAATCTCTATCGAAAGAATCATTTGATGTTATATTCCTAACTTGTTCGCCTCTGATCATGCAAGCTTCAATGTTGAGATTTCAAATTATGTTATGCCTGAGGTAGGTACGTATTTTTTATCATGAATCAAATAAAAAATATATGTTGGCTTCCCCCAATAATTCTAATTCTATTTTTGAGTTGCCTTTCAATGGAATTAACTCACATAGATGCCCATGCCTTGATTTGATAGATGTTGAATTCAATTTAGTGCCTACTTCTAATGTGCAAGACATTATGGTTAATTATGTGATTGACCAAGAACACCAGTGTGTGTGGACATCAACATCATTTGATATTGAAGTAAAGACCTTTGATTACACATATGATGCTACTGAATTTGCATATCTTTTAGAGCATAACTATTCAAAAGAAACATACTACTCAGATGGTAATAATCATAGTTTCAATTCAAAAGAACAACAAAAGGATCAACAACAGGTAGTAGATGGGATGACCCCTCTAGAATTAATAATTAAAGAATTTTTCACTCTTGAAATTAGAAATAGTGAGTCCCAAGTAAGCAAAAAATTTATTCATAATTTGAAATTTTAAGAGTTGATTCAGTCCAATAGTGGAGGTCAAACTCAAAATGAGAGTTTAGATGAAGTTTTTGAGGAGAATGTTATTTATGAATATACTTATGATTCTAGTTCTATCTTTGTGGACCTGCTCCATAATGAGTTCATAGAGGATGATGAATTTCAAGACTACAGGTCAGATCTAATATCTGTTTCAAGAGACACTTTCAAGGAGTTATTCATTTATTGTGTTTGGGATGTTCTAATGAGTAATCCTAATTTTTTGTTCTACAATATGAGGGAAAGGCTCAAAATTCTACTGAATGAATACAAGGATGTCCCTGCCTATCTTAGAACTTTAATGGAAAAAACCTTGTTATTATCAAAGAGTGAGAAGCATACCAAACAAAGTTTCCAAATATATCCCCCATCTTATTTGGATTTTCTTTAAGGTAGGATTATATTAGATTTCTTGTTTTCTTAGATCAGTTTCCTGCTTTCTAGATTAATCTTTCCTGCTTTCCGTATTTTGCTTTCTTAGATTAGATTCTTGCTTTATTACTTTAGGTTTCCCACTTTATTAGATTAGTTGTTCTTTGCTTTCTTTGAGCATATGAATTATATTTGATTTGACCATAACCAAACTAAAAATCCAAACCAACCGAGCTTATGACTTGTAGAAAGGTGGAAAATTAAATTTTTTGGCAATTTGGGACTAGTTTATGGATTGGACATATTTTTCTGTTTTTGAGTCTCAAGATAAATGTATGAAATCATGAACCATTATGGATATTGTCATGATTGAATAATTTTATCAGGCATATGAAATTTGATCTCATAAGTACTTCATATAAATTTAGAAAGTTTTCTTGTTTTATTGGATCAAATACACTTATCACATTAAATACCTGTTGAAAATGATAATTTTGGGTATAAGTGTAGTTGGTAGGGACATTCTAGTAATGATTTATTTTATAATTATACCATCTCACTAGGGTTCCAACTCTTCTCTTTTACATTCAAAAACAAAAGAAGAAAAAAACCAATGAGTTCAAAAGAACAAAAGAAAATATAGATAAAATCAAAAGGCTTGCATGATAAATAATGTCAATGTACCACACATCATGATTAAGAAAAAATAATGGAAAGAGAAGAAAATGAGCTCAAAGTATCTCTGTCAAGGATATGGACATCTGGATGATAGCAAAACAATGCCTAAGATTTCTTTGTTTTAAATGAGCTTTAAGAGACACTGAAATGAAACCTACAGCTTCATCAAACCTTTGAAAATTCATCACAATAGGGGTTAAATGAACTACATGTTTTAACATAAACAAATCTAAGAATTAGAAAGTAGGTATGTTGTGTGAATGAATTTAGGAGTCTCTTTTATATTTTTTATTTAAGTTTTCTTCTATGACACACTTCATGATTTATTTAAGATTACAAACTAGAGTTCTAAGTTTCTGAATACTTAGGAGTATTCCCCTTGTAAGTTGCCATTTGTTGTACCCAACATCCCCTTCTTTCCATATGAAATGGAAACCCACCTTTTTTTAGATTATGGTCTTGACTTTAAGCCCCTTTTTTGTATGTTTATCTAGAAGAAGATTGATTATTGGCATTTTTGTACTTTGGCAAAGTGGCATTGAGATAATGTTTTCATAGACTAACCTTATTAATACCTTTCAAGAGTCTGTTAGGTTTTATGTTTTTAGACTTATCTTTTCCAAGATTTTGTCTTCAAAACTTTTTTCCACAAGACTCTTCAGGTTTATTGTGTTAAACATTTTATCTGCAACACTTCTCCCAAGATAATTGATCACACCAATTTCTCCAAAGTAATTGGAATTTATTAGACTTATCTTAATCAGATGAATTCCTTGAGCTAATTGAATTATTTCAGATATTTTGTTTGAGACATTTTCCCTGAGGTGACTTATTCTTTTGAGTTTTTTCTATCAGACATTTTATTTGATAGAATTTGGTCTTCGCAACATTTTCCTCAAAAAAATCTTACTAAAACAAAAGGGCCAAAACATACCCTTCAAACTTTTTGCCAAGGGCATTTTTCCTGATGGACTTACCCTTCAAAAAATTTTCCAAGGGAATTTTGCCTGATGAACATACCCTTCAGACTTTTTTCCAAGGAAATTTTGCCCGATGAACTTACCTTTTAGATTTTTTTCTATGGGAATTTTGCCCAATGAATTAGACTCTTCAGGATAGTTGCTTTATATATTTTGTCTGAAATAATTTCTTTGATGAAATAGATGCCTTGGACAAAAAGGCTACAATGATTCTCCCACATAAAATGGCTAAAATAATACCCTACTACCAAGATCAATAGACCAAAAAATCTGATAAAATTGCAAAGTGACACCCCTGTTTAGAGAGTATTTTATTATGTTTTGAGCTTAATTTAAGATTTTATCCAAGGTCCCAATCGTATTTCTCTATGCTAGGTCATTTGAATTAATGCAGGGGTTATTTTATTATTCTAAGCCCAGGTCCAAATCATGTTTATTGATACAACTAAGACCATAGGCTAGAATCCTCATGCAGGGTCCTTTATATTAATTGATGTCCTTTATTCTATGTATGTAGATCCAATGAACTGTGTTTGCTTAGGTCCATTTAATCTAATGATGTAGGATTGAGTTGAATGTGAAAGAACCTACTAAGCTCCATGAGAGTCATAAGTGTTACCATCACGGGGGCTCGATACAGTGATTGAAAAACTGACGAAAAGAAGTAGAGAGCCTAGTGCAAAGAGCTCAGAGAGCCCTGAACACCTGCCAAGTGCAACACACATGATCACATTTTTAACATTAACTTAGACTTAGGCTTTATTCATATTTATTAATATGTACAAAAATTTATGATTTAAATTATGTCTTAAGATCTTTTTCAAGACCCTGGTTTAAAGTTATACACACACACACACACACACAAAATCCTCTTTTCATTTATGATTGCAGAGTATAGCAAACCAAGAAATGACAAGTGTCAAGCTCGCAGGGAGTTAAGTTGATTTGATGGTCACATGAATGTCTTTGATGTTCTTGTGAACGTTAAAATTAAGCTCAGAGATAAAAGGTTCAAGTTTAAATCTTGACAGTCATGTGGACATCATTGACGGTCACAAAGATGTCTTTGAAGATCGTATGAACATAAAATTTAGACTTAGCAACTATAAGACATGGGTTTAAATCCTGACGATCACGTGGACATCATTGACGATCGTGAGGAAATCTTTGATGGTCATGTAAATGTCAAATTTAAGATCAATAAGAAAATGATAGGGAATTAGATTATTATGATCATGTGGACGTCAATGATAATCACAAGGATGTCATTGACGATTATGCAAACATTAAATTTAATCTCATACATTAGCTATTTGGATTCAAAGATTAGTAGGCCTAAGAAGATCGATGGTCAGCATTAACTCATGTATAAGTAGATCGATGGTGTGAGATCAATATGGAATATTCAAAGGTCCCAGAATAAGTGAGGAGCTATTGAGTGGAATAAAAACATTCAATCTATAACTATAAAGAGAATAGAGGCCCTACAGAGCTGTCAAGTAGCATGCTCACATTTCATCATGTAGAAGATTGAATGGTGTGATTTGATAGTGGACTTTTCCAAGATCTATACCCAATTAGATAAGGATGTGTGTCCTAAAGACAATAGTCATATTTTGAAAGGTAGAAAATGGAATGACATAAATAAAGCATGTAAATATTTAGACACTTGAGCTATATTTAATGACAAACATTGGGTCTCATAGTTAAGCTAGAATATGAACATGCATGTCTTAGAACTAATCTACTTAGAAAATATAAAAATGAATATCCAACAACAGAATAAGAAAAGGTTGTAGTTACATGGCATCTCAAAGTTAAATTAAGTTAACACTGTCTAATCTTTCAAGCTAAGGACCCTGTAAATCATTTCAAAGAGATATTCTATAAAGGCATAGGCGACATGCAATGCACAATTTAATTAGATTGGTCACAACTAACAATAGTGTCATTGGTTCTAAAACATTGGTAAATTAGTATATATGTTTACGATCTATTTGAAAATGGATAATCTGAAAGATCAATAGGTTGTTCTCACAACCTATAAAAAGGAGGCATATATAGTTTTGGAAAATTGTGCATATATTTCAAGCTAAAATTATAAAAATAGCCTTTGTCTTTATACACATGCACATGTTTCATATCCTTGGCAAAGGTTAATTTAAACTGATAACTATAAGTAGATTCTTAGAACTCATGTTCTAACTATCACATGTAATGACCTTGTATAAACTTGGAGAATCAGGCGACCCCTTCTCCAAGTCTATATAAATAATTGTAATCCAACTTGGATTTTTGTTAGATAATAAGAGAAACATAAATTTTGATTATTAGCGAATGTGTTTGTGTATTTTATTTCTAATTTTGGTGTAATTAGTTATTACTTTCTTTGGTTGTATGTTTCAAAAATATTTGATGTATAATAGTTACGAATGGATTCTTGATTATCTTAGTTGATGTACTAATCTATAGATGTGCAACAACTATTGAAATATTGGCGAATTATATTGATTAATTTAATTAAGTTGGGTGGATTCATAATATTGAATGTATACTAGTACTTTTTTATGTAGTTTTCTATGTGTGTACCAAAGCTACCTTAGATACTTCACCAACCCGAGCTATAATCTCCTAAGTAAGAATGTGCAATTCTAGCTTAAAAGGAACAACCTTTGTCTGAGGTCTATGAATTTATTATATAATTATCTCTTTAGATTTATTAACCATATTTGATTGTGTGTGTGTAATTGCTGCTAGCAACAAGCATAGGTTTTGAGAGCACAGGTCTATTTAGAAACCAACTAAGGAAGTATTTCTTAAAAATCATAGAGCCTTCTTTTTTATTTAACTTTCTCTTTTTTTGAGACCTACTCACTTTATATTAGAAGCCAATCATTTATCCAACTCACATATCTATTCACTATCCCTTTAAGAACCACACCTCTATCCAAAAACTTTGTCAATAACTTGCATGCCCTACCAACTATTCTATCAATAGGTTGTTCAAACTACATACCTACAACTCATGCCTTGAAGTGGAGTTTACCTCCATCAAGATTCTAAAATGTTATAGGCTACCTAGTTACACTGTGGTGTGCATAAAACCCACACCAATAAGACATATTTACATTACATTGATGATTTGAGTCTTCTTTATTTTGACTGAAAGAATCAAAGATGACTTGATTATTATGATTCACTTCTAAAATATGGTCTTGGATATTTGTATGTGTGGCACACATTATATTGCTCAAGGAAGGGTCCAATGATGTATGTTTCTATTCATTCTTATGGAGGGAGGTGACTAAATGATCATTGATAGGAATAAAGGGGTTGATGATGGATGAAGGTGGCGGAGATGATATAATGAGGTCAATGAGTGGTGACGGGGAAGCATGGCCCTGATAGGGGTTCTTAAGAGACCCAATTTTGACATCATAGAAAATATCCTTAAGATCAACAAAAAGATTACTAAGATTAACTATAGTAGATGCATCCAAAGTAGGATCAGATTCACTCTGACAATCTTCAATAGATAAAGCTTGAAAGAACTCTATTATGACTACTTCATCTTGATTAGGATCAAAAGATATGTCGATTGTTTGATTATCATTCAAATTGGAGGGATTATGATTAGAGGTATCATAAAAAAGATAGGAATTATCAACATCTCCTATAATATAGATGAGGGATAAAGTTTCTAATGAGAAATATGTTTCATATATTGGTTTTGAACATGATCCTAATGTAGAGAAGACTTATGTTGACTCTAATGCTAACTCTGATGTACAAGATGCAATGCTATTAGGATAAGATTAATTGTTTATGATTGGCCTCTCAACATGGGGTTTCAGATATGATGGATGAGGGGAAAATGGTAGAGGGATAATGAATTTGACAAAGATAGGCCTGTGGAAGGAATTATGAGGACTAGGTTCATGGGGAATAGACTCATCTTGAATGGAGGATTGGTCAAAGATGGGGGAACCATGGAAGATGGATGTGGTGTATTGAACTTGGTTTGGAAAAAGAAATATTTGGTCATGATCAGGAATTAAATCTTGGCACTCTCATTCTTGTTCACTCAGGGATATAGATGTATCTGGTTCATCCTTGATTTTTATGCCACCACGGTTGATGAGATCTTGAATATAAATGAAAATTTTGAGCATAATTGGATTAAATCATACAATTTAAAAACCACTCAAAACATCAAAGTACCTAAGTAAGATTTAGAGCTATTAGAATGAAATGCAATTAGGTGAATGAACAATTCAAACCAACACTCAAATCCTAAAGCTAATTGTTCTAAACCATGATTAAACAAATATATAAACAAGAATATTAGATAGAGATTACCTTAGACTAAAAAAATTTGACATTATGTTGGCATGATTATGAATGTTTGATGATAGATTCATGGATTAGATTGGCATAGAGATTTTATGGATTCATTTATTGATTGCTCCTTTAGCATGCATATGGCATGAGAATTCAAGTTATCTTGTAGTTGGTTTTTCATGGAGGGATGGGTTGTTTATATATAATGTGGAGAGAATAATCAATGGTTAGAATTCAAATTTGGTTTATAGAGATCAAGGGTTGGTAATTTTTCAAAGGATTTCAAATTCCTTGGAAGCCTCTAGATTTAATGGCTTCTAGAGAGGAAGGGTGAGAATAGAGGGGATTCTAGAATCCTCTTAAGGACTAATTAGGATTAGGTATGGGATTAGATAAGAATTAGGTGGGTGATTAGGGACTAGGGGTGGAGAGGCTAGGAATAGGCTTAATAGGTGGGTCATGGGAATTTAAATTTTTAAAAAATAGATAAGATAGATTAGGATAAGATAATAAGGATTTAGAAAAATTAATGGAGTGAGATAAAACTATAGTTAGTAGATGAAGAATAATGAAAGGGAATATTAGATAAATGATTAAAAAGGGGTGATAAATTAACAGGGTAAAAGGAGATAAATTAGATAAGTAAAATTAGTGTCAACTAATAGTAATATTAGTGACGTTAAATGAAGTAAGCATATTTAGATGCATATACCTGCTATGCTTGATTATTTGTTGAAGATGTTATTATTTTAATCAACATGAATGATGAATCTTGTACACTAGCCTAATGGCTATAATTTAAATTATAATATACTTTTACTAGTTGTTTGGTTCTTTTTACTCTGGGAAAGGGTCCCGTAAACTTTGTATCAATCTAAAAAAATAATTATTTATCTATTCTAATTATTTTTGTGAGTTTCATTTAACATACTATTTAAAATAATGAGAAGAAATGAAAACATTAGTAACATACTCAATAATGACAAATCATTAACTAACACTCTTTAATAGGATAATAATAATAACATCAATAGTAAACTACACATCAATTCCATACAGCATGTTAAATCATATATTTAACATGGGGAAAGCAAATGACCTATTAAATATTTTGTTTCTATTAATTATGATTTAAAACATATAAAATGATATATAGGATGCAAAAGCTTAAATTATAGAGTCCAATAATTTATAAAAATTGTTCCAAAACAACATAATGTTAATGTAATATGTGAAACACACTAGTAGTAAAGATGTCATTGACTAAAGACATGGCTAATGTTAAACATTCAACTTACAATACATCGATTTTGTATTGACAAAAAATAATGAAATAAATGAAAGTGGCCCTCTTATCGCTATACAAATTAATTAATTTTAGCATATATTTTAAAAACACACACACACACATTTTAAATCCTGATCAATTAAAAAGCTCTTAAAAACTCCAATATTAAATGAATATAAATGTATGTAATATTACATAAATAGTAAAAATAATAAAATTAAACATAAAAATAAATAGCTTATTGTGTTATACTCTACCCCACCACTACCATTATAGAATGTGTATATGTAACATAAAGAATAAAACACAAATAATAATAATAAACTTATAATACTTAATTCAAATCTTAATGGTATTTTTTATTAAAGTAAATTAATATTGAAAAAAAAATTAATATTCACATCAAGGTTTTATAAGGGGTGCAAATAGACATGTTTTCTAAAAACTTAAATCATTGAAGATTTATTTTTAGGTAAAACATTATGAGCTTCAACTTTAATTGACAACTAAATCACATAAACATTTTAATATTGACAATAGATGCATGTGATTATATGAATTTTATATGGATCTAAAGTGTAAGTCAATCTACCTATTTTTTAGTGTGGCACTCTCAAATGAGCACTCTTTCACATAGAAATAATAAATATGTTTTATAAACAATTCAAATGATTTATAATTTGATATTTACATATAATATCATATTCATTATTGAATTAATATTACACTTATTATAAACCACCGTCAAAATTAATGTATTGATCGTTCTCAATGTCATAAAATATCTTATCTTCAAAACTATCTTGTTACTTGAATAATACTAACATTTTATATGAAGATTTGGTTACCAACTATTAATGAATCTTATATATATATATATATATATATATATATATATATATATATATATATATATATATATATATATATATATATATATATATATATATATATATATATATATATATTATATATATATATATATGTTTTGAATGTATGGAGGGAATATATATCAACATTAAATTAATCTGAAGTCTAAGCTATTTATCAACTAACATGTCCTAAAATCACTAGCTATTAAACTAGTTGTGTTGTAAGTGAGATTGTTGACTAAAACTTGTACTGGATAACTTCAAAAATTAAAAAGATATGCTTGTTGGTTTTCCTTTGTGAATACCTACAACAAAAAAACAGAGATAAAAATATGTAATATGAATTTTTGAAAGAAATTATTGTACTATACTCATGCATAATTCTTTATTAATAAATAAAGTTTAAAACAAACCTATTGCAAAATAACTTGTACATGATAAATTTTTTTGAGAAAATTATAAATTAAAAATTAAATAAATAAGTTTACTTAATTATTAAATAATCTATAATTAAACTTATAAAAATATACTCTAATACAAATTAAAGAAGACTAAAGCAAACAAGGTTGACTCACATTCAATACAAGAAGCCTTGTTCAACAAGTCATCAAATCATGCAATCTACCCAAATGTGACATCCCAAATTCACTATAAAATAGGAGTTGAATTAAACACATTTTAATTTTACTTAAATAACACTAAAAGTGACTTTACTTCTTAAAAAATTATTTGAGTATTGAGATAGTGATTGGAGTTAACTGGTAGTTCCAACTATTTTTTTAAAAATCACTACAAAGTGACTAAAATAGCCAAACAACTAATTAATGACATAAATAAATTAAATAACATTCCTAAACACCTAAAAAACTCAAAATAAATTAGGTCTAAAAATATAACTTAAGTTCCCATATTGACATTATACTCAACATTCTCCCCTTTGATGTAAAGAGGTAAAATGTCTATAATCTTCTTAAGTCTTTTCAACCATATTCTTTGTTATTACAAAAAAAATATGTTCACTAAAGTTGAGATTATTTAAAACATCCAAGAATAGTCTCAACCATAATCCTTGTGTGTAAATTTTTACAAGGGTTGTATAAATATCTTTAGTAAATGATAATACAACTATAACATGTTTTTTGGAAGACCAAAAAATCAATCCACTTCTTAATGTGAAGCAATAATCTGAGGTTGACTTTTTGTTATCAATAAATCATCTTCAATATTAATATGCGTATTTAATTAGGTATAAATATCTTGTTGGCCTAAAATGAATACTATGATTATAATTACCTCTTACATATTTAAAAACTCTCTTCATTGCTTGCAAATGCTTGATTGACGATTTACCCATAAATCTAAAAACTAGTGAAACCCTATAATTGATATCTAGTATTGTCATAGTGAGATAGATAAAACCTCCAACCGTTATTTTAAAAGTTTTTTATTAGCTAAAAGACTTCCATATTACCTCAAAAACTTTTCTCTAGTTTCAATTAGAGCGTTTGTGGGTTTTGAATCTTGAAGATTTTACTTCTTTAGCATGTCTTGGACATACTTGGATTGATAAATGAATACTTCATTTTTATTTTGATGGATTATATGCCAAGAAATTACTTCCTAAGTACAATATCATTCATGCAAAATTATTATTTGATAAATTACTTGAATCTATTCAACATATTTATAGAGTTACCTATAAAGATCAAGTCACTTACATGGAGACAAACATACAAACTATTATAACTAAATGCTCATATGTAAAGAGTTGATTTATTTTCAATTATTACAAAGCATAATCAAGAAAATGCATTTTATGAAAAGGTTATCTTCTCATAATTCACTTTGGATCAAATTGCAACAAAAAAATATGACATTTTAAACCAATGAAATTCTCTAATTCATCTGCACATGTTACGTGAATGTGCCAAGTCACATCTATAATATCTTAATTGAGGTATTACCATGTACAAAATTGACACCTTCCTCTAATTCAACTCTAATCAAATTGCGAACAAGTAAATTGACATTTTAAACCATTCTTATTAAACAAATGATCAATTTTAAAGAATTACAAAAAGACCAAGTAAAGTCATTTAAACAAAGCAAATTAGATTAAGAGCTTAAGTAAGAAATCCATGGAAAGTTATTGAATATCTATTATTATAAATTTATAAATCAAAATATCTAGACCATGATGTCACCCATGAAATCATCATAGGGATGTCATCTACAAAACACTAATGGAGATAAATATCATGATTAATGTTACTTGTTGACCAAATTTAACTTTTAAATCAAATTACGGCACTACTAGGTAAAAACTTGACTTTTAAGTGTTTTAAGGATCTAATACATATGTCAAAAAATGTTTTATAGGTTAATTGATACCATTTAATGTTATACTAATCTTGATCTTTAGTCATTTTAGTCATTTTGGATCATTTTGAAGTCAAAAAGGTGCATTTAATGACTTGTACGGATTAATTGAGAAGTGTGAGGGTCTTAAAAAATGATGTCACATCTCATGTGTTTTACGAGGTCTTAATTAACTGAAACCAATTAAAAAGTGATAGGTTCTTAAAAAAAGGTAATTTTCTTGAGAAAAAAAAGAGTTTGGCACTTGTATAGCTCATTGGGAAGTGTGCGACATGGAAAATGATCATGGTATGTCTATTTAGCATCTACAAGCTTAGTTATATATTTTAAGTGCTCTGAAAGTGCCATTTTTGGCCCAAAACCATTCTGTTGTTAGAAAAGAATGCTTGACGTTGTGCCAAAAGGTTGACTTGTTAACACTCGATACAAACACCAGATAAGTACCCACGGGAGGCTGTTATTCCATGTCACAAATCCCTAAGGGGGACGCTGGCGATTAGTCCAACAATCCCCCCCTTAGCATTACCCGAGGGGATTCGAACCTGTGACCACGGCTCTGATACCAATTGTTAAGCATGGGATGTACTGAGAGAGGGGGGTGAAGCAATATATCATATATCTTATAAATTTTTTATTTAACCAAATTTCACTTAATCAAACAAAAAATATGTAATAAAACTCAAACAATAAACACCACACAAGATAGAGAGAGACACCAGATATAATGTGGAAACCCAATGTGAGAAAAACCATGGAGAACAATCTCAAGTATATGAATGAGCACCAACCCAAACAATATTCATAATCACCAACTTGTAGGAGCACCAAACCCTTTGATGAGCACCAACCCAACAACTATTCGTGAGCACCAACCCACATGAGCACCAACCCCTTTGCCAAGCACCAATCCAACAACAATTCATGAGCACCAACCCACAGGAACACCAACCCCTTTGCCGAATACTAACTGAACAACAATTCGTGAGCACCAGCCCACAGGAGCACCAACCCCTTTGCCGAGCACTAACTCAACAATAATTCATGAGCACCAACCCATAAGAGCACCAACCCCTTTGCTGAGCACCAACCTAGCAACAATTCGTGAGCACCAAACCACAGAAGCACCAACCCCTTTGTGTATACCACACACCTATCTCTCAATGTTGCTATCTCAACAAATGATAGTTCAATACAACATCTCTTTCTCTCTCTCACCTATGCTCTTCTAAGCTAGATATAACAAATACAAATCATATTCATCTCTCATAATTGCTCTTCTAAGCTAGATATTACAATATCAAATCAACCTCTTTCTTTCATATTATAAATGGCTTCTCAAGTCTTTATTTATAGCTTTTCAAATGACCTTTGGCCTTACCCCTTTGTGACCCTTCAATTTTCATGGAAAATGGTGCCAAACTTGTATGACCCTTCATATTCTTGCCTTTAAAAAGTCATGTGGTGACCCTTCATGACCAAAAACGTCCTTCCAACTTTTGTCCTTATCTCGGTGACTTTTTGTATTCCTCAAAGTGTTCCTTCATTAGAAATTGTGCCCTTACTCTTTTGTCTTCACTTGGTGACTCTTGGAATTCCCCAAGATGACTCTTCATGGGAAAATGCGTCCCATCCTTCTTTTGTCTTTACCCTGTGGCTCTTTGACTTCTCCATAGGCCCTTCTTTTATCTCATATGCAACCAAAAATATATTCATTAATATTAAATAAATATTAACTCACATTAGCCAAGATAAATCTATTACAAACAACATTATATGCAATGGGGCCTTTATCACCAATAATGCTAGACCTTTGACATCAATGACAATATTTCCAAAAATCTCCCCCTTTGTCATTGATGGCAACCTCAATCCTGAAACTGCCACATCCTATCACCTGCACATACCATCATCTGAAAACATACAGTAACTCCTTACTGTAGCAACTTGTACCTATTTTTACACCTGTACCTGTACTTGTTATTCTCCTCCTTTGACATCAATGGAAAAGGGCCTACTTAGAGCTAACACTTAGCTCCTCCTTAATTGATGCTAAACATCAATGACAGGAAGTAATAGAAATTACTCCCAACTCCTCTTGTAGATCTTTGAATGTGTCATTTGATCGTGCCTTTAAAAATATATCTAACAATATATATACATTGTTTCCTGTCCTTTGAGCATCTACAATCAACTCATTTGAATCTTTTCTTTTAATCTCACAACCCTCTTTATGAAACTTTAATGTGTATCCTTAATCACATGTTTGACTAACACTTAATAGATTATGCTTAAGACCTTTTACATATAAAACATTCTTAGTCTTAGTTCTACCATAATCTAAACTCAAAGTATCTTTTTTGGCTATTCTAGCAGTGGTTTTATATCTAAATATCACTGTACCACCATTGATCTTCTTTAGAGTAATGAACTTACTTTTATCTCCTATCATATGCCTCAAACATTTGCTATCAATTAACCATAGCTGATCTTTACTTCTTACATGCAGAGCTGTCTGAACCATCATAGAATCTTATATTTTTTTTGCCATGAACATGTCTGAACCTTCTTCTTGATAAATAGAGCTTTGAAACTCTGATCCTTCTTGACTAACTTGAACATGCTTCTACAATAACAAGCTATGTGTCCAAAGTTGTTGCACTTGTAGCATAGTATGGTCTCTTCATCAAAGCTTGATAGAGGAGCAAAAGAATTGTGGCTTCTGCTTGACTCTACTTGACTTTCCTTCTCTTTATTTCTAAAATTGTTAGCTCTTTTTCTACTTTCTAATTTCTTATGACCATATCCATTACAATAAAAATAATAACCATAAAAATAAGACCTGTCTGTATATCTCTGACCTGATTGTCTTTTGTAGCTTTGTTCTCTCCAGCCTTCTCTATTTGAAATGTCATCTGTATTTTTCACTTCTCCCCTTTTTGTTTCTTCTTTTGTAAGAGCTTCAACATAGCTCTTTTTCTTTTCAAATCTGATCCCTGTCTTGTCTGAATTTTCTTTTTGACTTTTCAATATCTTATTCAGCATGTTAGTGCTATCCTTAAATTTTGAATCACTAACTACTTTATCATTGACTACTTTCTCAATATCTTCTTTTAAAGAGGCAATTTCAATAACATACCTTTGACATTCTTTTTTTGTTATTTCTAACTGTGCTGTGAGATATTCTTCATTCTTCTTGGATTCTTTCAAGTGTGTTGTTAGATCTTCAATCATTTTCTTTGACTCTTGTTCATTTTTCTTGATCTGGTGCTTTAATCTTCGATTCTTCTTCTGAACAACTTCTAACTCTTCTAAAGCACAAATGATCTCTCCTTCCATATTCACTTCAGTTTCTTCCTCTTTTTCTTCTTGATCACCTTCATGTATGGCCATGAATAGAATCTCTTCTTCTGAATCTCTGACTCCACTATCTTCAACTGAGCTAAGATCCTTAGAATACAGGCTGTTCTTCTCGAATCCCTTCTTAGATTTGCCTTTGAAATTCTTCTTGTATGCAGGATTTTCTTCTTCATCATCATTACCCTTATTTGGATATCTAGCTGAAAAATATCCAATCTTTCCACAATTAAAAAATTTAAAAGGTAATTTTTTTTGATATTTACCTATTCCTCTTTTTGGCTTGCGAATGAAAAGTGCTCCATTGTCATCTTCATCATCACTGGAACTATCACTTGATTCTTGAATCTTAGCTTTCTCTTTCTTTGATGTATTGAAAGCTGCTTCTCTCTTTGAGGGTTTATCTTGTCCTGTTCACATCTCATATGCCGTGAGAATACCATGAAGCTCATCCATTTTTAGCTTGGCTAAATTCTTCATCTCTTCGATTGCTAAAACCTTTGCATCGTATCTCATTGATAGAGATCTCAAAACCTTTTGCACCACCGTTGACTCATCCAACGTTTCTTCAAGACCTTGAATCTAATTTAAAATTTGATCAACTCGCAAAATATAACTTGCTATATCTTCTTCTTCTTCCATCTTCAAACTTTCAAACTGCCTTCTAAAAGTTTGAAGCTTAGCTTGCTGAACCTTTCCATCACCTTTGTAAATATTCTCAAGTTTTACCCAAGTTTCATGAGCAGATTTACATTGCATAACTTTAACAAATTTAGACTCACATAAACCACATAAAATAGCATTTAAAGCTTTAGCATTACATTCACTTGCCTTATTTTCTACTGGAGTAATTGCAGATGTCTATGGCTCTTCATATTCCTCCACCACTGCTTTCCATATGTCGAATCCAAGGGCCATCAAATAAACCTTCATTATCATGCTCCAAAAAAATAATTCATCCTATCAAACAAAGGTGCCTTATTTGTATAAAATCCTTCTTGCGACCCAGCCATCGTGCTTTCTTGATCTACCTTCAAGATGTAAAACTTTTCAAAAAGGAACCTACTCTGATACCAATTGTTCGAAAGGAATGCTTTCCATTGTGCCAAAAGGTCAATCTGTTAATGCTCGATACAAACACTAGATAAGTACTTACAGGAGGCTATTAGTCCATGTCACAAATCCCTGAGGGGGACGCTGGTGATTAGTCCAACATCTGCTCCTTTTTCAGTCTTCTATGCCAAGTAACCTTCAAGTTTGTGCTTAGTATAGACATCGTAGGAGATTCAATTCAAACTCCTTGGGGAGGTTAAATTATACTTAGATACCTTCATTTCCATATAAAGAGTTTGAAGAATGATGGTTTGTGCTTCATGAGCCTTCCTCATGAAATTAACCATACTTTTTTTCTTACTGTTTCGAGTACCTTGTAGGTTTTGCTCTATTTTTTGTAGCTCTGTACAATCCATTAGATGAGACTGGTTCTAGATGATGTTGTATCCCTCCCCTCATGCTTTCCATGATTAATTTCATTCTTGGTAAATATCTCATGGGCTAATTAGCTCAGTTTACAAGTTGATGTTCCAAGAGAGATGGTAGTCAAATTCACTGCTTATAGAAGGTTGTTTTCTCTGCAAGGGATTCACATGAGTAGAATATAGTGTTTTACATGTTTCAATGCCATAGATACCACCTCATTTCATGTTTGGTTTTATGACTCCATTTTTTGATCAAACACTTCGTCTTGTCACATTCACTACCAACTCTTTGCCTGTTCTCAGTTACAATCATGTTTTTGAACTCTGATCATGCTTATAAGGGAGTAAAGGAGACTATAAAATGTGATTTTCATGTTCTTGTGGTATGATAAGTCATGTTGGATACCTCAAGTAGCACAAAAGACATTGATAGCAGTCATGTAAAGTATATATAGTTAGGCAACCATTAAAGAACACACCTACAGAGCCTTCTGATGACATCATTCTATGATGAGATATTTTGTAGTGTTTTCAATCTCTTTAAGGTGTGAAAAATGCATTTTAAGTCTTTGAGATGGACATACAATTCATGAAAGGTCTAAATCAATGCATATTATCCACATTCTTCCCATTGTCTATATATACAAAAAATCAACATCTATAGGTGATCTAACAAAGAATTGGAAGAGCCATTTTGAAGTGTTAATATTGATGATGAATCCCTCTTTAAATTATAATGTAAATTAAGGATCATGATAGGCCCTTTTGAGGGATTGGATAGCAAATAGAAGTGTGGATCACCCTTAAACACAAATTGATTGAGTTCAGGGACCTTTTCCCTAAAGTTACAAAACAAAGGTCCAAGAAGGTTTTGTGGATATCATGTGATAAGGCTATGAAGACCTTTTAGTCATTATAATGGCTTGGCCTTGTAGCTTATAGCATAAATAATGACTTGGTAGAGTTTTAAGGATAGAGAGTTAGGGAAGAGTGGTGATTGATAGGTCTAAATTTGCTCATAAAAACATTGTTTCTAGGCATTAAATTCTACAGGGTTTGAACTTCAAAATGACCTTAGTGATTCAAGGTGCTAACAAAGCATACTTGTATGTTTTGAATGGACTTGGTGAGTGAAAGACACAATAGGAAACATAAATATCATCAAGTTTGCATTGATGTATAATGTTTTGAACCCCATTAGCACCTACAAGGGTCTCTCCACCTGAAAACAAGCACCTACAGCTTCATTGAGGCAACATATAGTCCAAAGGCTTTATGTTTGAGAGTTTGAAGTGTATATGTAGGGATGGAATGGATGAATAGAATAAAAATTGTGTATAGAAATTAAATAATATTTTCAAAACTATAATGAAAATTTAATATTAGATAAATAACACATATAGGTCTTGAAACCCCAAACAGTCAGTTGGGATTGACTGAGACAGATAGTGGGCTAGTTAGGAGGTTCTTGAGGGTGTTTTAGCCCATCCAAGGTAAATAAAATTAGGATCAGGTGCCAAGAGACTATAAAAATTAATGTAAGGTCTTTAAACACCCTGATCAAGGTCCATTTAGGCTATATACACCTACAAGAATCAATAAATAGGGGTGTCTCAGTCATGGCAAGAAAAAGCCCAATTATGAGCCAAAGAACATACAAGGTGAATGTAGTGCATAAGAAGTTATAAAATGGTTCTAATGTTTCAAGGGAGGTTATCAAGAATTATACCCAAGTCTCAAGAAACAAATGATACCTACAACATGGTCAAATTACAAGGTGTCTCAGTCAACATGAAGTGAGATGAAACATGGCATATAGGAGCTATTTGCATGAGCCAGGGTAAGCAATTGAGTCCATTCAATGTTGAATTTTTATAAGGGACTAAAGCAAGGGTTTTATTTTTTTTAATCCTAGGATTAGATAAATAACACCTATAGGTGCCCTTCAAAGCAAGAGACAATCAAACAAGAAAATCAGTCACCTAGGTAGGAATGTAAAGAGCATGTGGAGATTGAGGTGATAAGTGAGCTAGTAATAATTTCATTATAGTTTGAATAGTATCATTGAACCCTCACACATTATGAAAAATGTAGATAAAGTCTCTAAAAATGCACATATATCCCCTAACCAGACCTTTGCACACAGTCAACTCCTCATAGTTTGCCTTTGAAGGAACTAGTCTCAGAATTTGAAGTTTTAAGGGGTCAAATGATATGACCTAGGCCTACATTTTGGTGTGAGAGGTCCCCACCACTTTATTAAATCACTCCAATGTTAATTTTTCCTGAGATAATAGGGTAAGTACCCCCTATTTTGTCTCAGATAGGGGGTACTTCCCCTCATGCATACACTGTCGGTTTGAGGAAGAAGGGTGTTAGGGTGAGGTAAAGAGCTGAGTAAACCTTCCAGGAAGATGTGAGAGGTTTAGTTACACCTAGGAACAACTAAGAAACCAAGTAAAGAAGGGATAGTTTGAACATATGAGTCTAAACCTCTTAAGGTTGTAGACAGGCTCATGAGGTAAGGGTATGCCTAGAGTCCAAACAAGGGGTCAGTATTAAGTCTATCCGTAGTTGATATTTATAATTGGTTGTGACATATCTGTGGAATCATATTAGAGGTGTTTGAGCTATTTAAATGCAAAGAAACTTAGTTGGATGGTCTAAACCACAAGAGTGCATGTAAGCCTACTAGGCAGGGATTAGACCTAATGCCCAAAGAGGAGGTCATTCACATTTTTGGCCTTAAACATACTTTAAAACCTATTGGAACATATTAATAAGGTCACTATAGGTATTATAAAACCTCAAAATTGTAGGGGATTCCATAAAAAACTATTTTTGAGCTCAAAACCCACTCAAACCTGTTGGAAAGTGAAGGAGAAGCTCGTTAAGGTGATTTCAAGTGTTCACATATCTCTTGGTGATTTGCATGGGAGTTAGAGAAGTTAAAAGGAGTTATAAGAGGTATTTATAAATCACTTTGTGGTATTAGATTGAAACTCCAATGTCAAACCTTTATGAATTAACCTTAAGAGTGGAGACAAGCCTAAAGCCCTTGAAAACCCTTGCAAGGACTAGTTTGAAGAAATGAAGTTGGAGATGCATTCCAATGGTATAGTTTGACTATGAAACATAGTGGAAGTTGAAGAGGACTCACTCAAGCTACCACCATGCTTTTTAACTGTCCAAAATTATACAGATAGAGTAAAAAATAATTTTTTAAAATAGTTTTATGCATTGTACAGGCTACATGAAGAGTCTGAAGATGAAATCAAGTTTGGAGGGAAGTTTTAGACTTTTTATAACTCCCAATGGTCATTTAATTCCAAAAAAAAATCCTAAGTGTCCAAACCCCTACTAAGGGAAGAGTTTAAGCTCCTACTGAGTATGGCAAAGCCCTACTTATTTTCATACCATTTGATCAATAAGAATATTAATTTTCACCTCTTCATGACTATTCATAAGTGTGTTTTTTTTGGATGATGGATCTTGCTTAGTGAAGACTATGAATTCCTTAGCATGTTGTCTCATTCTTTCACCTTATTTATAGTTGGAAAGCTTCTTCTTACAATGCATATGAAGTGTTCTAAAAAATGTCAAGGATTGAGTGAGTTAGTATTTTCATTAGTGCCATTCAAGGCCTTTTATTTAGTCCTCCTAACTTTGCACATTCATCCATAACCTCATACTGTAACATTGATGTGAGAAGATCCAAATTAGAAAAGTGTATTTTTAATTTGTCCCTTAATTTCATTAGTAACGTGCTATTGTTAGGAAGTCATCATTTAATTTGATATATCACCCCCCTTAGAATAGTTTTCTTTCAGTTATCTCTCTCCCTTTTCACCCCCTAAGCTTAGTTGTAGTTGTAATCTAAAGTAGTATATCAAGGGAGCTAGCCCTATCTAGAGATTCACCTCATTCTTTAGGCTACCCTCAAGCCTGGAGGAGTACACACCCAGTGGGACTCTTGGTCCTAGAGGTTGAGAGATTTTTGGTGTTGTACCTCAACAATCAGCCTTTAGAGGCATCTATCAAAGAATCAATGGCAACTTCAAAGATATATCAACTAGTCAAATAACCCAAGTTATCCTTTGAAGATTATTGGTAATATTTTCTTTTGTGTTCTTGCTTTCAATGAATTTTCATGACTAAATTTGGTGTTGAACACTGTTTTATACAAGTTGGTGAGACTTTTCAAGCTTGTGCCATTCCCTATCAATATGAACAAGTTCTTAGTCAACCTTGTCCTGAAGTATACCAGCCTTATCATGAAGTGTAGCATCCCATTCATGAAGTGCATCAATATTTAGTTAGCCTTCTCAATGTCATGTTCCTCCTAGTCAACCTAATCACTTCTCAAGTCCATCCATTTTCACCTTCAAATGGATAATCTAAGGAGATGTAGTCAAGAGGTCCTTATTCATCTTATTCATAAGGTGAAATATGCATTAGAGTTGGTCAAAAGAGAGTGGGTACCTATTGAAAGAGTCAATTGGCAAAGGCTCGCAAGTGAGATGCTTGATGTGAGTGGCCTAGTTTCTTCCTTAAAGGATAGGCTAAGAGTTCATGAAAGACAACCTCACCAAACCTATCAACATTCATATCCACTTTCCCAAGTTTCATATTAGTGATATTTTATCCCCACTCATGATCCCAATCAAACATATCAAAATCATCCTTTTCCCAATCAGTTGGAAGAGAGAGTTGAAAGAAGAAACCTTGTGTTTGAAGCTAATCTTGATAAATAGATTGAGTAGGCTAATATGCATATGCAACAGTCCATGTTGGCAGAAAAGAAATTGGAGTTCAAGCCCTTTTTTTCCTCTCACATTGCATCCCCACCACCTAAAAAAGAGACTTATAATCCTAACATCCTAAGCTGGAATAAGATAGTGGAGTCATGGGGAAAGAAAGAAAATAGAAGTTTGGTTGATAAGGAGTGTGAAGTTGTGAATGAAGTTGATCTTTTGCAAGTTCCTCTCACCCTTCCTCAAGAAACCTCTTGTCCTCCTTATGAATCTCCTTGTATTCCTCATCCTCATGATGATGCATATCAACTTCAAGAGAGACTTTTCCAAGAAAACCTAGACAAGTAAATTGAAGATTTAGAGGTGAAGATGAAATTGCTAACTCAAAGTGAGATGGAAGGTTTAGACCCAAAAGAAGAACCTATGCCTGAACACACTCCATCCACTCTTCCTAAAGAGATACCTCAATCTAAATTAGATTTGAATGAAGTGGTTGTCAAGTGGAAGGAATAAAATCAAGTTGTTTTAGCCCAAGCTCTGCCTCCCCTTCCATAAGGGCTTCCAAAAGAATCCCATACACTTCACCCTCAATCTGATTTTGAGTTCTATGTACCACCTACACCAACTATTTCATATTGTCCTCATCCCATCACCCTTTTCCTTGATGGATTGTGGTATGGGAACCTAAAGAGAATCAGTTGGTTGATAAGAAAAGATAACTCTTACTTGAAGAAAACATACCTCCTTGGCAGCCTCATTGGGTTAGGTCACATAATTTCAAGATGCCTAGTCTTGGCATCACCATGAGAAAGAGGTGGAAGATCTTACAGCCCTTGAAGAAGACTCTACATCTAATCAAAATTTTATAGATGATCACCTCCAACATGAATATGATTGTGATATTATATATGGAGAACAATTTCAAGTCTTTCCCAAAGAGGTAGCAGTCCTAAAAGAATATCTTGAGACCAAAGTGGAAGTTGTTGCTCTTGAAGATGATCCAATACCTCAGCCTGATCTTGAAATGTTATAAAATGAATTATAAATTAGAGAAAACTATATTGATGAAATCATACATCAAGAATAAAATATTGAATAGGTAGTGGTTCAAGATGATAAAGAGGACAAGAATGATTGACAGCTGCAAATGGAGTTCTTTCAAGGGTTTGAAGAATTTTGCCAAGTTGAGAATCAAGTACATGGCAAGGTGAAGAAGGATGCTTCCATGGAGGAAAATAAGCAAGAATGGGAAGAATATTCGAAGCTCCTTGATGAGCTAGAAGAACTTGCAGCTAAGAGGAAGCCCAATCTTATTGAGAGCACTATGGAAGTCAAGAAGGGGGAAGCCTTCATTGATTCTTCCATCACTTTGCAAGATGTCATGGATAGTCAAGGACAATTTATTAATCAAAATTTGGATGATTTTTTTGAAATAATTTGAGTAGGCTATAATCCTCTTCAAGGAGGCTATGATCTGGTCAAAGATGGAGAAGGCAACTTTGGCACTCAAGTAAGTATGCAAAAGAAAAGTATTCTTTCAAATCTATCCTTTCAAGAAGCATATACATTTCATCATGAAATGTTTGAAGTCATCAAGATGGGCTATCATCCTCTCAATTAGTTATAATAAACACATCAGCTCTTGAAGGATGAAACAAGCTCATTTGACCTCAATCTTCTAAGGAACAAGAAACCAATCCTCTTGAAGCCATGCCTATAAAGAAGATCCAAGTTGACCATGAGATGAAGAGTGGGAAACAACATGAAGTATGTGAACATGTTCAAGAGGAATATGTCTACATTGAAGACCTATTTAAGGATGATCTACTTGAGAGAAGATCAAGTGAAGTACCAAGAAATAGGTCTAATCCACAAAACATTCAATCCAAGGAGAAACATGCTTAGCACTATGTTTCATCTGACCATGAAGATGATTCAAGAATATTTTTTTTTAATCATAGAAAGGAGGTATGTTTAGTCTCTAGTTGTGTATAATAGTTTGTTTTTAGATTCCCTTAAGTGCCTTGAGCACATGTGTGTGTGTCTCTTGTTAGTTTGTTGTCTTGTTTTTTTGTGTGTCCTTGCTTTAAGTGGTTAAGGTAATTAGTGGTCTTATCTTGATTAAATTCTATGATCAAAGTTCTTTTATCATGTATCAAACTTAAAATGACTCCCTAAACCCAATGGATTGATAAGGCAATTGGTTTGATTAGTATAACAGACATACTACCCCTATGAGTCACCAATTTATTGATCAAATTTGACTTTTTAAGTCAAATTGGGATACCCCTAAGTAAAAAATTAAATTTTAGGTATTTTAGGGGTCTAATACATATGTCACAAAGTGTTTTATAAGTTAATTAATACCATTTAATGTTGTACTAACCTTGGTCTTTAGTCATTTTAGTCATTTTGGGTCATTTTGAGGTTAAAAAGGTGTATTTAAAGACTTGTATAGATTTTTTGGGAAGTGTGAGGGTCCCAAAAGATGATGTCACATCCCATGTGTCCTAAGAGGTTTTAAATAACTAAAACCAACTAAAAAGTGGTAGGTACCTCAAAAAAAAGGTAGTTTTTTTGAAGAAAAGAAGTTTGGCATTTTTATAGATTTTTGGAAAGTGTGCCACATGAAAAATGATCGTGGTATGTCTCTTCATCTTCCCAAAGCTCAGTTACACATTTTAAGTTCTCTAAAAGTACTATTTTTGGCATAAAACTATTCTACTCTTTTTTTAGTCTTCTTGGCAAGCAAAAGTGACCTTCAAATTTGTGCTTCGTATAGACAATGCAAGAGATTTTAGCTCAAATTCATTGGGTAGGTTAAATTAAATACAAATACCTTTATTTACATATAAATATTTTGAATAATGGTGGTCTATGCTTCATGAACCATCCTCGTGAAGTTGACTGTACTTTTATACATACTATTTCAAGCATCCTATAAGTTTTGATCCATTTTTTGACATCTCCATATAATCCACTTGATGAGACTAGTTTTAGACAATTTTGGATCCCTCCCTTCATGCTTTCCATGCTTAATTTTATACTTGGTAAAGATATCATGGGCTAATTAGCTCAGTTTTCAAGTTGATGTTCCAAAAGAGATGGTAGTCAAATTCACTGCTTGTAGAAGGTTGTTTTCTCTACAAGCGATTCACTTGAGTAGAATAAAAAATTTCACATGTTTCAATACCATATATACCACCTCCTTTAATGTTTGGTCTTATGACTCCATGTTTTGATCAAACATTCAATCTTGTCACATTAACCATCAACTCTCTGCCTATTCTCAGTTATAACCATGCTTTTGAACTTTGATCATGATTATAAGAGAGTAAAAGAGACTATAAAAAGTGATTTAAATGTTATTATGGTATGAGAAGTCATGTTGGATACCTCAAGTAGCACAAAAGACCTTGATAATAGTCATGTACAATATATATAGTTAGGCAGCCATTAAAGAACACACCTACAAATCCTTTTGATGATGTCATTATATGATGGGAGATTTGTAGTATTTTCAAGCTCTTGAAGGTGTGAAAAATTCATTTTAAGTCTTTGATATGGACATATAATTCATGATAGGTCTAAATCAATGCATATTATCCACATTTTGCCTAATGCCTGTATATACTAAAAATCAACACCTATAGGTGATCTAATAGAGAACTAGAAGAGCCATTTGAAGTGTTAATATTGATGATGAAGCCTTATTTGAGTTTTAATATAAATTAAGGCTCATGATAGGACCTTTTGAGGGATTGGATATCAAATAGAAGTGTGGATCACCCTCAAACACAAATTAACTGAGTTCATGCCTCTTTTCCCTAAAGTTATGAAACATAGGTCCAAGAAGGTTTTGTAGATATCATATGACAAGGCTATGAAGACCTTTGAGGCATTCTAATGGCTTTGACTTGTATCCTATGTCATAGATAATGACTTGGTAGAGTTTGAAGGATAGAGAGTTAGGGAAGAGTGGTGATTGATAGGTCTAAAGTTGCTCATAAAAACACTGTTATCAAGCAGTAAATTCTATAGGGTTTGAACTTCAAAATGACTTTAGTGCTTCAAGGTGATAACAAAGCATACTTGAATGTTTTGAATGGCCTTAGTGAGTGAAATACACACTAGGATACATAAATATCATCAATTTTGGGTTGTTGTATAATGTTTTTAACCCCATTAACACCTACATGGGTCTCTCCAATTGAAAACAAGCACGTATAGTTTCATTGAAGCAACACACAGTCCAAAGGCTTTATGTTTGAGAGTTTAAAGTGTATATGTAGGGATGGAGTGGATGAATAGAATAAAAATGGTGTATATAACTTCAAGAATACTATCAAAACTATAAATAAAATCTAATATCAGATAAAGAATATCTACATGTCTTGAAAACCCATACAGTCAGCTGGGATTGATTCAGACAGACAATGGGCTAGTTAGGAGGTTCTTGAGGGTGTTTTAGCCCATCCAAGGTAAATGTAATTAGGAAAAGGTACCAAGAGACTATAAAACTTCATGGAAGGTCTTTAAACACCTTGATCAAGGTCCATTTAGGCTATATACACCTACAAGAATCAATAAATAGGGGTGTCTCAGTGATGGCAAGAAGAAACCCAGTTATGAGCGAAGGAACATATAAGGTGAATGCAACACATAATAAGTTATATAATGGTTATAATGGTTAAATGGAGGTTTTAAATCATCATACCCAAGTATCAATAAGTAAATGACATCTACAATAGGGTCAAATTATAGGGTGTCTCAATCAATAGGTAGTGAGATGAAACATGGCATATAAGTGCTAGTTGCATGAGCCAGGGTAAGAAATTGAGTCCATTCATTGTTTAATGATTATAAGGGACTAAATAAAGGATTTTATGTTGTTTTAATCTAATTATTATATAATTAACACCTACAAGTGCCCTTCCAAGTAAGAAATAGTAAAACAAGAAACTCAGTCACCTAGCTAGGAGTGTAAAGAGCATGTGGAGATTGGACTGATAAGTGAGATCATAATACTATCATTATAGTTTGAATAGTATCATTATACCCTCACAAATTATGAACAAGGTAGATAAATGATCTAAAAATACACATATAACCCCTACCTAGGTCCTTGCACACAATCAACTTCTCACAGTTTGCCTTTGAAGGAACCAGTCTCAGAATTTGAAGTTTTGAGGGGTCAAAGGATATGACCTAGGATTTAATTTTGGTGTTGGAGGTCCTCACCACTTTATAAAATCCCTCCAATTTTAATTTTTCTTGAGATAATAAGGGAAGTACCCCTTGTTTTTTCTCAAATAGGGGGTACTTCCCCTCATGCATACATTGTTAATTTGAGGAAGAATGGTGTTAGGGTGAGGTGAAAAGCTGAGTAGACCTTCCAAGAAAATGTGAGAGGTTGTGTTACACCTAAGACCAATTGAGAAACCAAGTAAATAATGGATAAGTCTAAACCTCTTAAGGTTGTAGACAGGTTCATGAGGCAAGGGTATGCCTAGAGTCCAAACAAGGGGTCAGTTTCAATTCTAGCCCTAGTTGAACTTTATAATTGGTTGTGACATGTATTTGGAATCATACTAGAGGTGTTTGAGCTATTGAAATGAAAAAAACTCAATTTAATGGTCTAAACCACAAGAGTGCAGGTAAGCCTACTAGGTAAGGATTAGGCCTAATGCCCAAAGAGGAGGTCATTCACACTTTTGGCCTTAGGCATACATTGAAAATTATTGGAACATGTTAATAAGGTCACTATAGGTATTCTAAAACCTAAAAATTATAGGGGAAGCCATAAAAAACCATTTTTGAGCTCAAAACCCAATTAGCCTGTAGGAAAGTGAAAGAGAAGCTCGATAAGGTGATTTCAAGTGTTCACATCTGTCTTGGTGCTTTGTATGGGAGTCAGAGAAGTTAAAAGGAATTAGAAGAGGTCTCTATCAATCACTTTGTGTAATTAGATTAAAACTTCAATGTCAAACCTTTATGAATGAACCTTAAGAGTGAAAATAGGTTGAAAACCCTTGCAAGGACAAGTCTAGAGAAATGAAGTTGGAGATGCATTCTAATGACACATTTTGACTATAAAAACTATTGGAAGTTTTAGAGGACTCACTCAATCTACCCCCCATGATTTTTGTCTGTATAGAATTGTATAGACACGGTACAAAACAATATTTTATTGATAGTTTTGTGCATTGTGCAAGATATACGAGTATTCTGAAGATGAAATCAAGTTTGGATGGAATATTTAGACTTTTTATAGCCCCCTATGGTCATTTAATTACAATAAAAAATTTCTAAGTGTCTAAACTATGTTCCTTATCTCAGCCAGTCAAAATTGGCCTAGTGGAGAAGCTAGTGAGAATGGTGGAGATCTTCAAGTGAGGTGATTTACAATTGTACTTGATGATTTTAAGGCCATGGAGGGTCTTCATAGGTGTCATCCACTCCTTCAAATATATTTTAATAAGTAACTGATGCCTTTTTGAAAGCCAAGTGTGCAAGGTGCATGGAAGAGAAGTTTTCTTGACAACAGATGACGATGGCTCCTTTCCAAATGATTCCAAAAGAACAGACCTAAAAATAATGAATGGAGAGGAATGTTTTAAATCCATACCTTTAATTCCAATCATTGGACCTATTCATAATTAGTTATAATGCATTCAAATAGGTCTAATGATGAAGGCAATTTTTTGAGCCAACACAAAAATTTTCATGCCACTTTTCATGAATTTTATCCATTATATGGACACTTGGGATTCCTGACCTTGCATGGTTCATCCCATATACTCTTCTCATGTACAAATAACTATTTCTCTCAGCTTGACAAGTGTCCTTGTAAACCTTGGACTTCTCTTTCCTCCTCTCTCTCTGAAGTTCTAAAAAAACTAGCTTTTTTGGCATTGTAATCTATGCTCCTCATGACTGTGGCGAATCCCTACTCATTTGCATACCAATTGATCAATAAGACTACTAATTTTTACATCTTCATGACTATTCATAAGTGTGTTTTACTTATATTATGGATCTTTCTTAGTGAAGACTATGGATTCCTTAGCATGTTGTCCCATTCTTTCACCTTATTTGCAATTGAAAAGCTTCTTCTTGCAGGGCATATGAAATGTTCTAAGAAAATATTATTCTTATCTATTCATCCTAAATTTTCATAAGCATCTATAACCTCATAATGTAACATTGATGTGAGAAGATGCATATTGGAGAAGTGTATGTTTCAGTTTGTCCCTTGATTTCATAAGTAACATGTTGGTAAAAAGTCATCATCTAATTTGGTGTATCACCCCCTTAGAATAGCTTGCTTTCAATTAACTCTCTTCCTTTTTACCTTCCAAGCTTAGTTGTAGTTGTAATCCAAAATGGTACATAAAGGGAGCTAACCCTATCTAAAGATTCACCTCATTCTTTAGTCTACCCACAAGCCGAGAGGTGTTTCCATTGTGCCACTTGGATGAGTAGAGCTTTGTCATCCCCTCAAAAAGTATAAATCCAAGTGACAATACTATCCCTTATTAATGATCCATTCTTCTAAATTTTGATGACCATTTATATTGCTTATCCCTCCAAAATTGAATGAATTTGTAACCCTCCATCTTGATCTTGAGATAAAGGGTCATAAATCAGTTATCACATTTTGAAAAATCAATAAATACAAGAGCTATGGCCATAACCTTTAAGATTTTTTTTGGTTTAGAAAAACTATACAAAAATATATCTAGTGAGCTTCACTCATCCTTTCTAAATTGATCAAATCAAGAGCCAAAGCCATTGGTGCAAGGAGATATGTATGGAGATGCTTATGCTACCGCATTGACAAAGACTTGGATCACCAAATTTGGGTAGAAACATGTTTAATGGGCCTATCTTAGAGGAGGTCCACTTGGGGAAGACATTTTACATGTTTTTTTGTCTAAGTTTCTTGACTCCATTGATCCACGCCCCTTAAGGGAGTAGGCCTAACATACTAGTTATTTATGTTTTGTCATTTATTTTATGTCTTAAACACATGAACTAACTTGCTCTGCAATCTTATTCTACATTTTGGCATGTCTGGTGGAACTACAACCCATAAAATTTCATCTAGTTACTTCTTATTATCTTATTTTGTCAGTTTTTGTTGCTAGCTTTTGCTAAAATTAGCTAAAATTTGAATTTTTTTCATTCTCAGGTCATTGACTATGAAATTGTGAATTCATCTACGTATCTATGAATTCAGAGCCAAAAATAACAAAATCCTACTAGAAAACTGTGAAATTGACTATGAAAAATGTGAATTTGTCAATGTTTTAGACTTCCTCTACAGAGGTACGAATTCTTAGCATTGTTTTGCAAATTTGTGAGGGTAAACTATGAAATCATCCTATAGTTTTTTACTATTTTCTGACCATTTTGTGTATTTGTGAATTTGAAAAGTTTAACTGTGAAATTGTTATCTATATTTGTGAAATCATTATATGCCATTCTATATTTCATTTTGCAGGTTTTCTAGAAATTGTGAAATTAAAGGACATAAGTGCTAAATTTCACGAATGCACAACTACAAATTCATTATAAAACTGCATAATTGTGCATAAAAATGCGAAATTGTTTTGCTTTATTTTTTGTATCATTTGCAAGTTTTCTGTAAATTACCAAATCAAATGACACAAGTGTGAAATCAAAGAATTCAAAACTACAAAATAGTTGAAAAACAAAAAAATTATCCTACTAGGTACAAAATCAACGAGGTGAGTTGAGAAATCATCCAAGTAACTATGAAATCATTCCTGTAAGTTTTTTGTGATTTCTATTTTTCTATGTTTTTTATTAACCTATAATTTAATAGTTTACACTTGACTGTATAACTGCGAAATTATTTCAAAGGATGTATTTTCATAGTTTTTAGCTAAATTTTAGGTTGCTTTTATCGTTTAATCAACCACAAATCAATCCTCTAATGCTTCTTGTAGGGAATTAAGCAAAAAAAAAGTTTAACACATTAACAAAACCATTTTCACGTTATATTTTGGTGCTTAAAAAAAATTGTACAAGGAACTTTATTTTATTTTGTCATTTCAAAGTTCTGAACAAAGGCCAAATTTGAATCACATTTCCATATGTGTTTAAAAAGAACAATCACAGTTAGAATTAGGGATTATAAGAGCACTTTATTTTTTTATTCATTTTGCAAAACACTAGTTTCATTTTAGTAAAGCTTTACATGCATGCTCTACCCTTGTCCCTTCAGGGAAATTGGGTGACCATAAACATATTATTTTAATTGTTTTGTTGAGTCAAACTTGAAAAAATGATGTGTATGTTTTCTCCTTGTTCTTAGGGACTTGGTTGACTCAAAAATGACCTAGTTCTTCTTTTATTTTCTTTTTTATCTTGTGAGTGAGAGTTCATCGCCTCCTCATAGGTTATTTAGGTGGGTGTTGACCTGAGATTTCATCTCCTGGCATCGTTTCAACCCCACTCTCTAGTGGGGGATATAAATTGGGTGTGTCATTGGATTGGATAGTGGCTGAGTGGTTAGCCTGACAAGTCTAATGGATCTCTGAGCTATGCGGTGATCTAGACATTGGACTTCACTAAGTAGTACATAGCTGAAATCATTGTGCAAGGGACAAAACCCTTGCATAAAAGTCTATATGGTTTGGATCTAATTGAGGTTAATTTTGTGCCCAAGTGTTTATAGGCACTTGTGGACTATCTTGGTAACCCATATCAAAAATTTAACTTAATTGACCCCACTTGCCATGGATTATCTTATGAAATGTTGAGTCTCTTTGACATTATAATTTCCTTATCATGTATCAGTCCTTGAGAGATAGAAGGGGGATTAAAAATCTCTACCTACATGCACTATTTATTTTTAGATTAACAATTAATTGCTTTTAAACTAGTATATCAATGGAGGATTTGGTAGATACTATGCACACCTTGCAGTATTTTAACGTAGGAGCATGCACTTAGGTGATTCTTCTCATTTACTTGCATTTTGAGTCTAAATTAACCATGTATCACAAACAAAACAAGTCCCAAATCCTCTCAAAATAATTGCAAAATACATTTTCAAGTATTTGATCTAAGGACAAATAGTTTGCACTTAAGTTTGACTTATCACTTGGGCTTAAGTGTTGTACTCTTTATGTTTGGGCCGTGTCACTTGTTTTGTATTTTGATTTGGTTTTAGAGCCTTACCTAAGTGCAATTTTTGTTCCCATATTTTACACATTGACATATATTTACACATTAAAATGTTATGTTGCTTGCATTACCATTTGACACTTGGCCATTTTTCGTAACATTATGTCTATCATTTGAAACAATAGCCTTTGTCTCACTTGGTACCATTATGATTCTCATTTTATTTTTGATTTATAACTTAGGTTTTCTTGTGTTAACCTATGCCCTAAGATCCTAGACTACTCAACTTTCTTTTCTATTGTGTGTAGTCATGCTACCCAATTTCTTTTAGAGTTTCAACGCATATTTTCTTGTGTTCACCTACACTCTAAGTTCCTAGGCTATTTGACCTTCTTCTTGATTTGATGATCGAGACCAAACACAGTCTCATTGTCCTTTTATATGATACTAACACATTTTGGACTTATCTTTTTTTGTGTTAACCTACAATCTAAGTTTCAAGATTGTTCTACCTTTTTCTAGTTTGTTGATTTTGACCTACCAAGGTCAAACATTCCAAATACCTCACTTATTCTTATTCTATGTCATTACATTGTCCAAGCCGATTCTAAAATTCCAAAAGGACCATTTGATAATGTTTTAAAATTACAAATTGAACTTACAACTACATTTGAAACTGTTGTCCCCAAAATTAGCTATGCTTATTTGGCTGGACAACCCCTACAAAACTTGTTCGTTTCGTAAGCTTACTCTAAGTTCATCATTCAAGACGAGTTTCTCTTGATCTCAAGCGTAGTTGACTAACATCTTTGAGAAGTTCAAAACCTTCCATCTTTACAAGTTTGTGAAAAATGTGAAACTCATTGCAGTCTCGATGCGAAGGGAACATTAGACTTTGATCAGTTTCAAGGAGTTACTTTTGTTTCTAACATGCAAGGTCAGAAAAAATTGTCGATATTGCATGTTGTTTTTGTTTTGTGTAAAGGTGGCAATTTTTTCTGCCCTTACATTGTCAATTCCGCTTCTATGCAAGAGATGATTTTTGCCGCCATTGCATTTTCTAGACCCTTTATGCAGGAGCGATGATTTTCATCGCCCTTCCATATTTTCACCTCAACATGCAAGAGCGACAATTTTTGCCGCCCTTGCATGACCTCAATTTTCATGTATGGCATTTATGACCATGCATGCTGAGTGTTTGGCATTAGTTTTGAACTATTTAAATGCTGATTTGTGTTTCATTTTGATTGTTTTGAGTTGTCTGTTCCCCCTCCCTGCAACCAGTTGACAGCGTGAATGACTAGAATTGCAATTTCTCCAGCTTCAAGCATAAAATTTTGATTTACCAGGTATGTTTTGCATTCCTCTCTTTTGGTTTCTAAGTTTTCAATTTTTTTATTATTCTCTTTTCTTTAAAAAGGTTCAGTTTTCCCTTTTTTTCTCCTTTTTAGGTTTTCTTTTTTCTTTTTCCTCCTCCTCTTCCTCGAAGAGACGTTCTAGGTGAAAGCCCAAAAAATCCAAAAATACCATCGATCGAGTTAATTCATGTAAAGGCGGTAATTTTCGCTGGCCTTACATGATATCTTGACATCCATGTAATAGTGACAAAAATCATCACCCTTATGTAAGTTTTGCACCTCATGTGCACAGGGGGTAATTTTTGTCACCACTGCATAAACTCAACATGCAAAGGCAGCAAAAATTGCTGCCTATGCATCAATAGACCTTTTTCATCATACTACGTCAATTATTTTTGTCATTGGTACCCCTGTTATATGCAAGTGAAGTAATTTTTGCCGCCCCTACATACTTTTTCTCAGAATTTCTTAACTCTGAGAAAATTTTAAATTTTCACTTTTTTGAGCCCACCTTCCTTTGGCTTTTTGGTTTGCTCGTACTTTAGCCCTTTCAATCGCATCCCCATGGTCGTGATCATCGACATGTAATTTTTTCAAATTGCTAATAGTTCCCCTGATTGCATGATCATGACTTTTGTTGCAATTTTTGTCGAGGATCCTTCTTCATCAATGTTTTTTTGATAAAAGCTCCTCCAAATGACTGAGGTTTCTCTGAAGAAGTTGAAGACAATGAAGTATAAGTATCAAGGTGTTTTTATAATCACCTCGATTACTTCTAATGTCGATGACATTAGAGATATAGAGATCGGTCATGTGGATATGGCTGAGTTCATGAAAAAAACTAAATCAAACAATCCTAACCATGAGATGAAGAAGATAATTGAAAGTAATATTCACCTGGTATTTTTTTTCCCTGTAGCGACTCACAACACAGAGTTTTTTCTCTAGTGCGCTTAGTTCTACAACAAGGATACTAGGTTGTGTCAGACGATAGTGGTAATGTGGTGATTAGACTGGACCTTGAGTTCATCGATAAAGTGTTCATGTGTCCTCCTGTTATCAAAGTATTAAAGATTGTTTTTGTCGAAACACAAAGAGAATATAACAAAGATCCTGAAAGAGCAAAGAAAGTAATCAATAATAAATGACTCAAAACTCCAAGGGCAAATTTGTCAAGATGGCCATGGAGCTTTCCAAAAAGTGACTTTATAGAAGAAGTCGGTGACCTAATCACTCTTCTTAGTAGGGTAAGAGGCTTGCCTACTTCTTCACAGTTTCATGAATGGATGTACCTTTTCATTGAGATAATCCTCTAAGGTAAACAAGTCATTTTTTGGAGAAAACAAATCAATAATGCTCTATACGAGCAATTGAAGAAGGTATCTACTACCTCTAAATTCTACATGACTTCATACCTAGTGTATATTTCAGCTTCGATGAGAACCTTTTGTTAGGGTGTGGAGCTAAAAGCTTCACCAAGGAGTAGACTTAAACAGGTTCGGGTCTACACAGACACCGGCGTCGGTCAGGAGCGACCGACGTCGGTCAGTTGCAGTTGCAGAGGCACCGACGTCGGCAGTAGGGTCGGCCGGTGACGGTCACAGGCGAACAGGTAGGAACCGACGTCGGTTACCTGCGTGTCCAGAAAGCTATTTCCGTGGACAGAAGCGAGTGTTTGCATGATAAGTTTGAGTTGTGGACTCAAGCTTGCATCTCTATTATTAGCAATATTATTTTTAGAGCCCTTGTTAAAGAGGCTTAACTGTTTGTTGTAAGAGCATGCTCAAGTCTCCTAATTCTATATTAGGATAGATCTTCTTAGCTCATAGTTGTAAGAATAGAACTGTATGAGTAGAACATTGTGAATGTTTGAAGGACAGTACTGAGTTGCATCAATCCAGGTTGTTGGATTTGATTGTACTTGAGAGAGAACTCTTGAGGAATAGAGATCTAGTGAAAGATCTTGTGTGCATCTGAGAGAGGTGTGGAAGAACGAAGTTTCTTCATTGTATTCCTATTGTAAAGAGTTTTAATACAAGTTTTCAGGGTGTTTTCTTGTATATCTTGTTCTGTGCTATTTATCATTCTAGTTACTTGTCTATCTGATTTATTTCCACGTTTATTGCTGTCACAGTTGTAATCTATTGTTGGTTTGATCCCCCAACAAGTGGTATCAGAGCCAGGTTCACTAACAGGTGGTTCAGATCTGTGTAGTGTGTTTGGATTACAGGTTGCTCACAGGGGTTTCTGCAGGGATTTCTGTTTGAGTGGGAGAAGCAATGGCAGAAGAAAGTAAGTTGAGAATGGAAAAGTTTAATGGCAAGAACCATCAACACTGGAGAATGCAGATAGAGGACTATCTGTATCAGAAAGATCTCTACTTACCGTTAGGTGGGATAGCAAAGAAGCCCAAGGACATGGAGGATGAAGAATGGGAAGTTCTTGATAGAAAGGCTCTGGGGTCTATAAGACTGAATCTGGCCTCCACTGTGATATCTAATTTGTCACAGGCAAAAACAATGGTAGAGTTGATGACTACGTTAGCAAATATGTATGAAAAACCCTCAGCTTCAAATAAGGTATATCTTATGAAGCAGTTATTTAATTTGCATATGAATGAAGGTGGATCTGTTTCTACTCATCTGAATGATTTCAATGGTATTGTGAATCAATTAAGCTCAGTAAATATAGTGTTTGATGATGAGATAAAAGCTCTTTTAATATTATGTTCTTTGCCTGAAAGCTGGCATGGCTTAGTAATGGCAGTAAGTAATACTGCATCTGCATCAAATATTTTGAAAGTAGAGGATGTTGTTAGTGTTATCTTGAATGAGGAAATACGCAGGAAAAGCACAGAAGAGGCATCCGAGAACGCTTTAAGTTTTGAGAGCAGGGGAAGGCAAAAAGAGAAGAACAAGAAAGGCAGAGCAAGATCCAAGTCTAAGGGGAAAGGCAGATCTAAATCCAGAAATGGCAGGAAGCCACAATGCTGGAATTGTGGAAAGATGGGGCACATAAGCAGAGATTGCTGGTCAAAGGCTAAGGAGGACAATCAGCACGAAGGAAAGGAAGAGACAAAGGTTGCAGGTATTGCATAGGATGCTCTTATTTTCTCTCTGCATAATAATATAGAGTCTTGGGTATTAGATTCTGGTGCATCTTTTCATGCTACTCCTAACAGGAAATATTTCAGTGACTATATCCATGGAGATTTTGGAATAGTGTACTTAGGGGATGATGAGCCTTGTAAGATTACTGGAAAAGGTAAAGTGCAGCTGAAAATGCAGAATGGCAACACATGGGTGTTGAGAGATGTGATGCATGTTCCTAGTTTGAAGAGAAATTTGATTTCTGCAGGTAAGCTAGGTGATGAGGGTTGTACAGTAACTCTCACAGCAGATTCTTGGAAGGTGACCAAGGGTGCACTTGTTATGGCCAGAGGTAAGAGAGAAGGTACTCTCTATTTGTGTAATTGTGTTACTAACAAATCTCCTTCAGTTTTATCTACTTCAGATGTGGATGCTAAATTGTGGCACTCAAGGCTTGGCCACATGAGTGAGAAGGGGATGTCAATTCTTAAGTCTAAAGGTATGCTTTCAGATTTGAAAAGTATGGATCTAGAATTTTGTGAGCATTGTGTATTTAGAAAATAGAAAAGGGTTAGTTTTCTCAAGACTGGGTCTACTAAGAAAAGGCAGAAGTTGCAGCTTGTTCACACAGACATGTGGGGACCGGCTCAGGTAGCCTCTATTGGCAGATCACGGTACTATGTTACATTCATAGATGACGCCACAAGAAAGGTATGGATCTACTGTATTAAAAATAAATCTGATGTTTTTGAGACTTTTAAGATTTGGAAAGCTATGGTTGAGAATGAAACAGGCAGAAGATTAAAGTGCTTGAGATCTGATAATGGCGGTGAGTTCTGCAGTCTTAAGTTTAACTGGTATTGTTACACTCACGGAATTCGTAGGCAAAGGACGGTTCTAAGAACACCTCAACAGAATGGTATTGCTGAAAGGATGAACAGAAATCATGGAGCGTGCAAGATGTATGAGATTGCATGCAGGGTTGCCCTTAGAGTTTTGGGCAGAAGCAGTTGACACCGCAGTGTACCTGATTAACAGAGGACCCTCTACAGCTCTGGATGGTGGAATTCTAGAAGAGGCATGGACAGGTAAAAAGGTTGATCTCTCATATCTCAAAGTTTTTGGTTGTGAAGCCTTTGTGCACATAGATAAGGAAAATAGAAAGAAGCTTGATGCTAAGTCTATGAGGTGCATGTTTATTGGCTATGGCTCAGATGATTTTGGTTTCAGATTTTGGAATCTAGGAACTAACAAGGTAATCAGGAGTCGTGATGTTGTTTTCAATGAAAGAGTGATGTACAGTGATCAGATAAGGAAGCTAGATCAATCTGGGCAGAGCAATAGTGAATTGGATGAAGTTATGGTCCAAAATGAGCTCGCGGGAAAAAGAAATAATCACTTACAGGAAAACACAGAGACCGACGTCGGCAGGTTAGGAACCGGCGTCGATAGTACAAAAACCAATGTCGGTCATACAGAGACCGACGTCGGCAGACCAGGCACCGACGTCGGCCAGGAAGAATCGGCGTCGGTCAGTAACAGGTCTACAGGTGGCCGAGGTCGGTCACTGTCAAAAAATTTGGGTGGACAGATTGTTGAGAACGAGTCCAAGACACCCATTAGGAGGTCTGAAAGGGTAAGTAAGCCTCCAATTAGATATTCTCCTTCCTTATATTATTTATTGCTAACCGATGGTGGAGAACCAGAGAGTTTTGAAGAAGCATTACAGGTGGAGTCCAGGAGTAAGTGGGAGCATGCCATGGTTGAGGAGATGGAGTCCTTAAGAGAGAACCAAACATGGGATTTGGTTGAATTGCCAGTTGGTAAGAGAACACTGAAGAACAGATGGACCTACAGGTTGAAGGAAAGTGAGGATGGACAGATGAGATATAAGACCAGATTGGTAGTGAAAGGATTTGCACAAAAGCCAGGTATTGACTTTGGTGAGATTTTTTCTCCAGTTGTTAAAATGACTTCAATAAGGGTTGTATTGTCTTTGGTTGCTTTTGAGGATTTGCATCTCGAGCAGCTAGATGTTAAGACAACATTTCTTCATGGAGATTTGGATGAGGAAATATACATGGAACAACCAGAAGGATTCGAGGTCAAGGGTAAGGAGAAGTTAGTGTGCAAACTGAAGAAAAGCTTGTATGGCCTCAAGCAAGCTCCTAGGCAATGGTATTTGAAATTTGACAGGGTTATGACTGAGCATGGCTACAGTAGGTGCCAATCAGACCATTATGTATATTTTAAGAGATTTGATAACGGTAAATATATTATTCTATTGTTGTATGTACTGGTTGCAGGGTCTCACATGCAGGATATCTCAGAGCTTAAGGTAAAATTAGCTCAAATGTTTGTTATGAAGGATTTGGGAGCAGCTAAGAAGATCCTTGGCATGAGCATTAAGAGAGACAGGAAAAATCACAGGTTGATATTGTCTCAGGAGGATTATGTGGACAAGGTGTTGAAACGGTTCAATATGTAGGATGCTAAACCGGTAAGCACACCTTTGGCTGGACATTTTAAGTTGAGTAAAGAACAATGTCCTAATTCACATGATGAGGTAGAGTACATGAGTAAGGTTCCATATTCTTCCGCAGTAGGGAGTTTGATGTATGCAATGGTGTGTACTAGACCGGATATTGCCCAAGCAGTGGGAGTAGTAAGCAAATATATGGCTAATCCAGGTAAGGAACATTGGAAAGCGGTTCAATGGATCCTTAGATATCTGAGAGGAACCAGTAGCAAGCATTTGTGCTATGGAGGTTCAGATAGTTCTCTACATGGTTATGTAGATTCAGATATGGCAGGGGATTTAGATGGCAGAAGGAGCACTACAGGTTATGTTTTTACTGTAGGTGGAACGGCGATTAGTTGGATATCTAAGTTGCAGAAGGTTGTTGCCTTGTCAACTACAGAAGCAGAGTATATTGCAGCCACAGAAGCTAGCAAGGAGATGATATGGATGACACGGTTCATGGAAGAGCTTGGAAGGGAGCATGGGAGTTGCAGATTGTATAGTGACAGTCAGAGTGCAATCCATTTAGCTAAGAACTCAGCTTTTCACTCAAGAACCAAGCACATACAGCTAAGGTACCACTTCATACGGCAGGTATTGGAAGATGGTGAGTTGAAGCTGGAGAAGATCCATACAGACAAGAATCCTGCTGATATGCTAACAAAGCTGGTTACGAAGGAGAAGTTGAATCTTCATTCAACTTCTATTGGTCTTCATGATTGAATTGAAGATGGAGGAGCTAAAAGATGTTGCTATACAGGTACTAGTGCAGCTGGTTTATCTCCAAGTGGGAGATTGTTAGGGTGTGGAGCTAAAAGCTTCACCAAGGAGCAGACTTAAACAGGTTCAGGTCTACACAGACGCCGGCGTCGGTCAGGAGTGACCAACGTCGGTCAGTTGCAGTTGCAGAGGCACTGACGTCGGTAGTAGGGTCGGCCAGCGACGGTCACAGGCGAACAGGCAGGAACCGACATCGGTTACCTGCGTGTCTAGAAAGCTATTTCCATAGACAGAAGCGAGTGTTTGCATGATAAGTTTGAATTGTGGACTCAAGCTTGCATCTCTATTATTAGCAATATTATTTTTAGAGCCCTTGTTGAAGAGGCTTAACTGTTTGTTGTAAGAGCATGCTCAAGTCTCCTAATTCTATATTAGGATAGATCTTCTTAGCTCATAGTTGTAAGAGTAGAACTGTATGAGTAGAACATTGTGAATGTTTGAAGGACAGTACTGAGTTGCATCAATCTAGGTTGTTGGATTTGATTGTACTTGAGAGAGAACTCTTGAGGAATAGAGATCTAGTGAGAGATCTTGTGTGCATCTGAGAGAGGTGTGGAAGAACGAAGTTTCTTCATTGTATTCCTATTGTAAAGAGTTTTAATACAAGTTTTCAGGGTGTTTTCTTGTATATCTTGTTCTGTGCTATTTATCATTCTAGTTACTTGTTTATCTGATTTATTTTTGCGTTTATTGCTGTCACAATTGTAATCTATTGTTGGTTTGATCCCCCAACACCTTTCCAGAGTTGACATCAGAAGGAGATAGGAGAGTAACCCTAGTGTATCAATATTACCCTCAGTTGGCATTGAAGGGATCTATCCATCATTTCAAGAGAGTGAATGACACTTTTTTTGTGATATTTTTGTGTCTTTTTTATCCTCAATTAAAACAAAAAAGAGTGTCAGACGAAGCCTAGACTGTTGTGAATGACTTTAGATGTATGTTCTTATAATTTTCTTCTTTTTCATACCTATGGGTTGACTTTTTCCAAAGTCATCATTACATGCTTTCAAGATTCTCTTCAAATAAATTTGTCTTGATGGAGCTATGTAGCAAATAATTATCGTGCATAATAAGTAGATGGAACTCAATAAATTTAGTTTCAGATTCCCAATTGAAATTGATAGGTTTTTAGTATTAATTGCTAAAAAAACTAGAGTTATGAAAACTAAAACGCAGCTCATAACCATGAAACATTTCAAAAGGAGACAAAATTTTGATTATAGGAGTGTAAAAGATAAAATCAAGAGGAAAACCCAGTGTCATGAGCCTATGATTGAAGATATTTTGGTGGATTTGAGGACAATAGAAGATGTCAAAAAAATGGACTACAATAGATTGTCCTTTGAGCAGATAAAATATCTGGAACTAGCTGACATCTCTGAGAATCTAGTGGATGATAGAGATTTGATCAATAATAGATACCATGCTAAACAGGTCTCCAATGCCCCTCTTCCCCCAATCTAATGGTCACAAAAAGAGTTGACTTTTTTAAGGAAAAGATTCAAACTAATATTGGCAAACACCAATGATTGGTTAGCGAATAAGAGAATCACTTTAAAAGAGTTCATCACAGGATTAGAAGCTAAATTTCAAGAGGAAATAAAGAGAAGAGTGGAAAATAGGACAAAAAATAAAAGTGATTTTTCTTCTTCTTCTAGGCCACATAAGCCTAAAATCATCTTTGTGAGGAAGAAGTCAAAAGTTATAGAAAAAGAGCTAGAAATGACAGATATAGAGGTTGAGAAGCAAAGCACTGAAGAATCAACAAGGGAATAAATGGAGATTGATGATAGGCCCGCAGATCAACAGGAAAAAAAAATCTATCTCTGTGAGAGAATGTGCAGCCAGAAATAAGAATTTCTTCTTCCCCACCTAGCACACCTGTTGTAACTCCACCTATTTCTCCAATTAGTGTTCCCTCTCCTGGAGCAACCTCTCCTTCCAAAATAATTTTTGATGATCCTCAAGGCTCTTTTGGAGATATTCTTCATTTTTCGGGGTCAATTCCCAGTTTATCATCTCTATCTTTTGATATCTAAGATAGTTCTGCTCTCGATCACTTAGTAAATAGTGTAATTTTTATTGATACTCCACCTATTATTTCTACTATCGGTGCGAGTGCAACTCTAATAACGTCAATAATGGAGATTGATACTAATGTAAATACTTCTGTGATCCCACCTTGGTTGTTAGAGTATACACCTAAAAAAAAAGCCATCTCTCTAGATGACTTTGATTTCAATAAAATGGTGTCAGTAAAATTCAAGGCTCCTAAGAAGCCAAATATTCTTTCAAAGATGATTGGAGATAAGGGGCACAAATTTTTGAAAATAACAAGACCTCCACAGGATGCAACTATTGAAAATTTTGATGTAAGTGACTACTCTATCTCTCGAGTTGAGTTAGGTAAGATAACTTATGAAAGTGCTAAAAATGATATGCATTCAGTTATGGACATCTTGGTTCAGAAGTTTAACAATGAGAAAGAGTTGAATGATCATAATAAAGCAATGGTGGAACAATTGATTGCAGTGGTAAGAAAGATCACATTCACTCCAGAAATAGTAACTCTAGAAGCCATTTCTATAGAAGATCCCATGATTCAGAAAGCGAAAAATACTTATCTCAAGGGAAAAGTACTTGAAGAATACTTGGACAAGATGCATACACAATAAATTTCCTTGCTCACAGAGTTATCTGAGAAAATGGATAAAATGAAAAAAATAAGAGTAAAACTAGATGATCTTATTAATATTATTTCTCAAGATATTGAAAGCATAAAAAAGTATCTTGATAAATGGATGGAGATGAAGAAGTTAAAAATGAGCACTCTAATATTAATTGGCATCATTACTAATAGAGACTCTTACACTGAAACCAAATAAGCATTGATATATAGGAGTCGAGTGCTTAAATAATTGATCAACGACTTCGAATCATCAAAAGACTTCAGTGAACAAAGTGACATCAGTCTTTTGCATAAATTGGAGGAGCTGCCTTGCAAGCTTACATTGCAAGACAACTAATTCCTTTCAGTAGAAGAAATGATTCAAATATTTGAAGGTATCTTCCAAAATTTTTTTGAAGAAAAAACATTTTTAGCAGCCTCTGTGGATAACATTCTAGACAATCAGTTAACTCTGGATAATCTGAAAACCATACTAACTAGTCATGTAAAATTGATCACAGCAGTGAGAGATGCCATGGTTAAGGCGAAAGTAATTTTTAAGAATACTGTTACTTCAGACAGTATCGGGATACAAGCAACTATCACCATGTATGATGCTCACATAAAAAAAGATGGGGCTACAAATTGAATCAATTTTTCTTTGATTTAATTTCTATTTTTTCAAATACACTTTTGTAACCACTTTGGACATTTGCACATGTACTTTTATCATGTGTAATTACATATAAAAATATGAAAAGTCCAAAGTCAACAAAGACTTCTATTTTTGACTAAGTCAAAATATTTAAATCTTTTCTTAATCCTCAAGACCTCTCCCTATAAATAAAGAGAGCCTCTTTTGTAATAGATATTTTTTAGTTATTGAAAGAAAACTCTACCCAAATTGAGATGTCTTTTGAGACTTTGAGCTCAGATTGTAAATCATATTTTATTAAATGAATGAGAAAGTAAGTGACTTTTAAAACTTTGTATTGGAATAACTTGTGCTGTTTAAAAAATTATTCTTACGTCTTTTTCCTAATGTAATCTTATCTATTTGATTAAATAAACAGAGCGAGTATAAATAATTTGGAAGATATTCTGAAGATCAATTATAGAGACTTTATGCTACTATAATTATCTTTAATTTGTGTTTTCTTTAATTTTTGTATAAAAGATAGTGGAAAGGCTTTGAACTACTTTTATCTATTATAGTCATATACTCTGTTGTATTTTTTAGTGGAGACTTTACTGTACACTTCATTTTACTATTATATAAGTTATAAATCAGTAAGATAAGTAATGAAAGACTTTGTGTTCTCATGAATTTTTTATGGATTCAGTTAATATCAACGAAGTTTTCTTTTATTTGTAAACATTTTTTCTGAAAAAAGAGAAATAGATGGTATGATCTCACTCCTGAGTTAATTTTTAGTTAGATTAGTTTATAATAGTTTATAGAGAACCTCCCCTTGTTGAGAAGAAATATTTATCTTATTTTGCTATAATTGATATACCCATTTTGCTTTCAGTTAGTTGATGACAAAATATTTACCTAATAATTTTTGGCAACTTCGCTAGAGAAATAAACATCCACTTTGAAACCTTAAGCTTCAAATTAAAGCATTTCTAGTTCTTTTTTATTTTACATTTTGATATATCTACGATACATGTGAAGCCAGAAAGCTCAAAGTATTATTGATCATGTATTTGAGTTGGTGCAACAAAATAATTTTGATCTTTTTTCTCCATAATCTCGCCTTCAGCGAACCAAGAGTTTTCCTCCTACCAACGTCAGATCTCTAATACTAGGTGAAGCTTTCTAGTTTTAATGCTAGCAAAATTTTATCCATACATACCCCACAAAGGTTTGTTATCCCTCCTTTTAATTGTTACATCATGGCAGTTCATGGTCCTTGGAGTAACACTTTTGGCCCTCTCAATATAACCCCACCTTTTCATGAACTACCTCGTAGTTCAAGAATTTTTTTTCTAAATTCTATGGTGATAGGAAAATCCATCATGATGAGAAAATTATAGCTTTCTGCATAGCATGTGGTGTGATAGGCGTTGAATATGAAGACATAGCGGTGAGGCTATTTGTAAAAACTTTGTAAGGTGCTGTCGCGAACTGATTTTACCATCTTCAAGCTCAAACTATAATTAATTAGAAAATCTTCAAGGCCAAGTTTGAGGCTAGATTCAAACTTGTGGATGATGCTCATACTTTGTCAGATCAGCTTATGTAAATGAAGGAGCCTCATGAGCCTATGTGAGACTTCATTGTTAAATTTAATAAGCTGAGGAATAGGATCCCTACAATTTCTTAGCCAACACTAGAAAATCTTAAGTGTTTCTTCATCAATTCTCAACTTTTTAAAGTAAATTTTTTGTTGTGACAGACTGGCCCTATAAATATTTCTGCATCTTAGATTTTGGCTACTGAGGTTGAAGATGATCTTATTTTGGTAGGTAAGATAAGAAAAAATTCTAATAAAAATAAATTTTTCTCGTCTGCTAAAAATTCTTTTACAAGCACTACTGATCTTATGGTGCAAAAGTTAGAAAATGAATTGCTTGCTCTGAAAAGGCAAATGGCCCAAGATATGTCTGCTCCTTCTTATCGAGATATACCAAAGAAGACATTTTTCAGTCATTCATATCAAGACAATGCTACCAAAAATCAAGGGTAGTCTAATCATCTTCCTCCCACACAAGGGAAGCTTGCCATTAAAGCGGCACTGATAAATTTAGTAGTTGGTTATCATGAAGTCGAACATGATCTCTCTTTTCAACCTGAGTTGGACTAAAAAGATGACACTAATCTCTTTGTAGAAGGAGAATAAGAATTAGTTGGCGACTCCAACATTAATTTTCTAAATTACCAAGATGAAGCCAGAAAAAAGGGAAAAGTGTTTGATGGATCATATGATGTCTTTACTAGGTCCTAAAATTAGTCAACTCAACAAGATAATAAGGAAAAAGTAGGGGAAGAACTTTAGTCATTAATCTCAATTTTTAAACGGGGTACTTCAATATATTTCCAATCAAAAGACCTAGTGATCAATAAGAAAGTAAGTACCTCAAACAACTTTGTACCTTTTACTTTTATTTCTCAGACCAGTACCATACCAAATAAAAAATAAGATGATGGACTTCTTTCTTCTATTTCTAGTTCATTTCAATTATTTGACATAATTGATCATGCTAGGAAGACTAAGATCTAAATATCTGAAATTGAATACTTACGAGCTAATCTTGAATAGTTTGATAGGTTGACTGATACATAAAAAATAAAACTGTCCCTACGAGACAAGATTTTTCAAAGGTGATTCATGATCCCTCAAAGAACAAATCTACTCAAAATAATCTTGTCACTACTCCTCTTGTTGCCCCTAAAAAAATAATTTTTTTTTATGTTTATCTGTTAATAAATAGTCATAAGTTGAGCAACTGTATAATAGACTCTGGAGCCTCTGATAATGTTATGTCCGCCAAGGTAGCATATTTTCTTGGTCTTACCTTAACTAAAACTTTTAGGAGATGTTTCTCCATAAAAAAACAAGCAAGTACCACTCCTGCCCAATTTATGTTTGCCACTTTTCTAGATAAAAGGATCAAAATGACAGTGTTGATGGTCAATGTTCCAGCTTCTTATGGCATTCTACTCGGACGTAATTTTTGTAAGGATGTAGGGAAAGAGTTGAATATCTAGCTGTCTGAAGCAAAGATACCTGTTAAGGGCGTCATGCAAAAATTGCTTCTTGAAAAAGAGTCAAAATATATTGTCACCCAAACATCAGACCCTGAAGCTCAAATTTTATTTGAATCATCGAGAATGGGTAATTATTTTTTGACCACTGAAGATATTTTTAGCTCATCAGAGAAAAGTTTATTAGGTGATAATTCAAAAAATTCATATAAAAAATCAGAAGAAATGTCAGAGCAAAGTTCAAAATCTTCCCCCACCAACAAATAATTTTTTTTAAGGAGATCAAATTCTAATGATGTTTGAATTTTAGAATTTGATGGTAGTTGCTCTTCTACTGGTTCTAGAACTGAAATTATTTTGATATCCCCTCAATTTTTTTTCTTATTCATATAAGTTGCAGTTCAACAATACCAACAACACCACTGAGTATAAATCTTTGTTGCTTGGGTTGAAAGCTTCTCATGCTAAAGGTGTCAAGATTCTTGATGCCCAAAGAGATGCTGAATTGGTGGTTTGTTAGGTAAGGAATTTGTACCAAATTAAAAATGAAAGGTTATGATATTATCGCAATCTTGTATGAGATTACATTGAAAGTTTTGATGCTTTCAATATTTTTGTAGTTCCAAGGGAGTTTAATGATCGTATAAATTCATTCACTATCTTTGCAACCCTCATGGTTACTCATTAAATTTTTAAAGAGAATAAGTACACTATTAAGATGATCTTTCGACCAAGTGTACCTGATAATGCCAACTATTGACAGGTGTTTAATGGTGATAATAAAATCATCACTTTTTTGAAGAAGATGGAAGGTTTTGAAGAACTTTATTTTGAAGGTAGTGAATCTCTACCACGGGAATCAATGCCCAAAATAGATTTAAAAATTGGTGAAGAGTTTTTTCAACTCAAAAGAAATAAAATTTTAAAAAGTTTGTTTTTTCTTGAGAAGTTATTTGATAAATATGACAGGTATATCAAGTAGTGACAAATAGATTCAAGTTCTTCCAAGAAATTTGATCAAATAAATTTGAGTACGGAAGAAAATCTTAAAATGGTCAAGATTGGGAATTGTTGTACTTTTGATAAAAAGCTCAAATTCATTACTCTTCTTCATTGTTACATTGATGTTTTGACATATTTTTATGATGATTTGAGATCTTTCAACTTTAAAAAAATTTGACATAAAATTTCTCTTAAAGTTGGGTCATTGTCTCACAAGCATAAACAAAGGCAATACAACCCCAAAATATCAGGTACCATCTTTTCTGAGATTTAAAAGATGTTAAATGCAAAAATAATTTTTTTAATCCATCATTCCACCTAGATTATAAACATAGTTTTCATAAACACAAAGAATGAAAAAATTCGCATCTATGTTGATTTTAAAAACTTAAATCAATCTTTCCTAAAGGATAACTACCCCCTACCCATCATGGATCAAGTATTGCAAATAATAACTGGCTCAGAAATGTTATCAATGTTAGATGGTTTTCTAGGTATAATGAAGTGAAAGTCAATGAAGCAGATCAATATAAAACCACTTTCACTACACCTTGGGGCACATTCGCATATTGCGGAATGCCTTTTGGTCTGATCAATTCTGGTGCCACCTTCCAGAGAGTAATGAATATTGCCTTTAGAGATGAAATGTAAAAATTTATTATGGTATATATTAATGACTTGACCATTTTTTTAAACATCGTCCTGATCATGTGCATCATTTACAACAAGTGTTGGAATGTTGTCGGTAAAATTGTATCTCTTTCAATCTCAAGAAGTCAGTTTTTAAGGTTATAGAAGGTAAACTTATCGGTCACTCTGTAATCTGAGAAGGCATAAAAATTGACTCAAAAAGAGTCAAATCTATCCAAAATCTTACTCTTCCTAGTAGTAAGACCACAGTTCATTCTTTCTTTGAAAAGGTGATTTTTTTACGGAGATTCATTCTTGAATTCACAGAGAAAACTAGCTACATTGTTGGCATGATGAAGAGTAAGGCCACTTTTCATTGGACTGCAAAAGATAAAACAATATTTGAAGATATCAAGAAAGCTATTGCGCATGCCCCGATCTTGGTTTATCCAAATTATACCAAAGACTTCATAGTATACAGCTATGCTTTTGAACATATATTTTTAGCCAATTTAGGTCAGAAAAATAAAAGTTTGGAATCTCCCATATCATTTATGAGTTGTCCTCTCAAAGCTCACAAATTAAAATATTCAAACATGGAGAAACATGCTTATGCCATGGTTAAGGCGGTAAAATATTTCAGATTCTATATCTTGAATTTACATACTATTATTTTGGTGCTTGATACAATAATGAAATCTATTTTAACTCAACAAGAGTTTGGTACTAAAAGGGGCAATTGAATTTCTAAAATATAAGAGTTTGATCTTGATATCAAACCTACTAAGCTTGTGCAGGAAAGAGGTCTCTGCCAATTAATTGCTGATAACCTACTAAAAAAATAAGACAAATAAATAGAGGTTGAAGACATGTCTATAGTTCTATTTGTCACTACTAATGATGAGTGGTATTCTAATATCATTCATTTTTTTACCTATGATGAGTGTCTTACCCATCTGTCTTACAAAGAAAAAAATTGTTAAGTTGAAAGCTGCTAACTATGTCTTGTGAGATAATGGTTTGTACAAAAGAAGCTTTGATGGGGTATTTCTTTATTGCATGGATAAGGTGAAATAAAATAAACTTTTGAAGTCCTTCCATAATTTAGCTTGTGAAATTTTTTTTACATTTGTGATGGCTCACAAGATTCTACAAGCAAGATATTATTGACCTACACTATTTCAAGATGCGTAAACTTGGGTACATAGGTGTGAGTTATGTCAATAGTTCATCAGGAAACTCAAATTGGTCGCATTACCTCTCAAGTCAGTGGTGATTAAAGAACCTTTTCAGCAATAGGGTATTGATTTCATTGACATCGTGAATCCATCCTCAAGTTTCAGACACAACTATGTTCTCATCGTAATAGACTATTTCACCAAGTGGATGGAAGCCATTCCAATTAAGCATACTACTTCAGAAGTAGTATGCAATTTCTTTAAAAATAATGTTGTTTCTTGATTTAGAGTTTCAAATAAGATTATAGCAGATAATACCACTTTTTTCTCTTCTTGTAAAATCATTGACTTTTGTTACAATCATGAGATTATTCTTTTCCACTCCTTGGATTACTATCTACAAAGAAATGGTCAAGCGGAATCAAGTAACAAGAATCTGGGTACTATTATCAAAAATTGATAAATGACAATTAGAGAACTTAGCATAAAGCATTGTTTGATGTTTTATAAGTAGACATGATTACATCCAAAAGAGCAATAGGTAAGTCACTATTTCAACTTTTGTATGGTTTGAATGTGGAGATACCAATCACCTTGAAACTACCAGCACTGAAGTTGGCAAAGGCAGTCAAAAATAAAATTTTAAAAAATTTTATTGACAAGAGGATCATGTGCTTAACTGAACTAGAAGAGCAACAAACTATGGTAGTAGACCGTATTACTGCACATCAAAATCAAGTAAAGAAACTCTTTGACAAGAGAGCAAGGATTCGTGATTTTTATATTGGAGATCGAGTCTTGTTATGGGACAAGATGAGAGAACAAAAAAATGCATAAAATTTTTGATTCCTTGTGGAGAGGTCCATTCACCATTCATCAATTCTGTGGTGAAAATAGTTTCTTGCTAGAATATCAAGATGAAACACCATTCTCACTACCTCATAGTGGGCAACATCTGAAACACTTCAATCCTTGAAGTGTTAGATAAGTTTATTTATATATTTATATAGTCTTATATTTATTTATTTTTATTTGGTTTTACGTGTTTTTTTGGTAGCTTGACTCTGTGGTCCAATGGCATGGATAAAGGTACTTAGAGACTAGTTTCTACTCCCTTCGATTCTTTCAAAGTTCAATCGATGGAAGTTCCCTAATTAAAACTAGTTGTTGTCACTAAAATTAGCTATACTTATTTTGGTGGACAACCCCTACTTTAAGTTCATTATTCGAGACGAATTTCTCTTGATCTCGAGCGTAGTTGACTAACATTTTTGAGAAGTTCACAACTTTCTCTCATCACAATTTCTCAAAAAATATGACACTCGTTGAAGTCTCAATGCGAAGAGAACGTCAGACTTCAATCAGTTTCAAGGAGTTACTTTTATTTCTAACATGCAATGTCGACAAAAATTGTTGTTATTGCATGTTTTTATTTTTGTTCTATGTAAAAGCGGTGATTATTGTCGCCCTTACATCCTTTGTTCATTCCTCTTCTACGCAAGAGTGATGATTTTTGCTGCCCTTGCATTTTATAGATCTTTTATGCATGAGCGATGATTTTTGTCGCCCTTACAGATTTTCACCTCAACATGCAAGAGCGATAATTTTGCCACCCTTATATGACCTCAATTTTTATGTGTGACATTTATGACCATGCGCATCAAGTGGTTGGTGTTAATTTTGAACTGTTTAAATGTCGATTTATGTCTCATTTTATTATTTTGAGTTGTCTGCTCCTCCTCCTTGTAACCAGTCGATAGTGCGAATGAGTAGAATTGTGATTTTTTTAGCTTTAAGCATTTGATTTCGATTTACCAAGTAGGTTTTGCGTTTCTCTCTTATTTCTAGGTTTTCATTTTTTTGATTGTTTTCTTTTCTTTAAAAAGGTTCAATTTTTTCTTTTTTCTCCTTTTTAGGTTTTGTTTTTTATTTTTCCTCCTCCCTCTCTTCCCCGAAGAGACGTTCTAGGCAAAAGCCTAAAAAATCTAAAAATACCATCGACAGAGTTAATTCATGTAAAGACGGTGATTTTAATTGGGCTTACACAATATCTTGACATTCGTATAACAGTGACAAAAATCACCACCCTTACGTAAGTTTTGCACCTCATGTGCACAGACAGTGATTTTTGTTGCCACTGCACAAACTCAACATGCAAAGGTGATAAAAATTATCGTCTATGCATCAATAGACCTTCAGCATGCTACATTAGTTATTTTTTCCATCAGTCCTGTCATTATATGTAAGGGCAACAATTTTTGCCGCCCCTATATACTTTGGCTTTTCTAAGCCCGCCTTCCTTTGGTTTTTCAGCCTGCTCGCACTTTTAGTCCTTTCAAGCGCATCCCCATGATTGTGATCATCGACATGAAGTTTTTTCATATTACCAATATTTTATTTGATTGCATGATCATGAATTTTATTACAATTTCTATCGAGGATCCTTTTTCATTGACGTCCTTTTGACAAAAGCTCCTTCAAATCATTGAAGTTTCTTTGAATAATTTGAAGACAATGAAGTACAAGTATCAAGATATTTTTCTAATCAGCTCAGTTACTTCTAATGTCAATGACATTAGAGATACAAAGATCGATCATGTAGATATGAATGAGTTCATGGAAAGAACTAAATCAAGCAATCCCAGCCATGAGATGAAGAAGATAATCGAAAGTAATATTCACTTGGTATCTTCTTTTCCTGTAGTGGCTTACAACACATAGTTTGTTCTCTAGTGTGCTCAATTATACAACAAGGATACTAGGGCTGTGTCAGATGCTAATGGTAATGTAGTGATTAGACTAGACCCTAACTTCATTGATAAAATGTTTATATGTCCTCCTGCTACCGAAGTATTAAAGCTTGATTTCGTCGAAACACAAAGAGAATATGACAAAAATATTGAAAGAGCGAAAAAAGTAATCAATAATAAATGGCTCAAAACTCTAATGTTAAATTTGTCAAGATGGCCACGAAGCTTTCCAAGAAATGATTTTATAGAAGAAGTCAGTGACCTGATCACTCTTCTCAGTAGTGTAAGAGGCTTGCCTACTTCCTCACGGTTTCATGAATGAATGTACCCCTTCATTAAGATAATCCTCTAAAATAAACAAGTCATTTTCTAGGAAGAACAAATCAACAATGCTCTACATGAACAATTGATGAAGGTATCTACTACTTCCAAATTCTATATGACTTCATACTTAGTGTATATTGCAGCTTCGATGAGAACTTTTCCATGTTTGATATCAGAAGGAGATAAGAGAGTAACCTCAGTGTATCAATATTACTCTCAATTGACATTGAAGGGCTCTATCCATCATTTTAAGAGAGCGAATGACATTTTTTAAAATATTTTTGTCTCTTTGATCCTCAATTAGAATAAAAAAGAGTGTCAGACGAAGCCTGGACCGTTATGAATGACGTTAGATGTATGTTCTTGCAATTTTTTTTATATCTATAGGTTGACTTTTTTCAAGGTCATCCTTACATGCTTCCAAGATTTCTTTTAGACAAATTGGTCTTGATGGAGCTATGCAGGCAAATGATTATCGTGCATAATAAGTAGATGGAACTCAACAAACCTAGTTTCAGGTTTTCAATTGAAATTGATAGGTTTTCAGTATTAACTGCTGGGAAAGCTAGAGTTATGAAAATTGAAATAAAGCTCGTAACCATGAAGCATTTCAAAAAGAGACATAATTTTGATTACAGGGACGTAAAAGATAAAATCAAGAGGAAAATCAAATTTTATGAGCTTATGATTGAAAATGTTTGGGTGGATTTGAGGACAACAGAAGACGTCAGAAAAATGGACTACAGTATATTGTCTCTTAAGCAGATAGAATATCTGGGACTCACTGACATCCTTGAGAATCTAGTGGATGACAGAGATTTGATCAATAATAGATATCATGTTGAACAGGTCGCTAATGCCCCTCTTTCCCCAATCTAATGGTCATAAAAGGAGTTGATTTCCTTAAGAAAAAGATTCGAACTGATATTGACAAACACTAATGATTGGTTAGCGAACAAGGGAATAACTTTGAAAGAGTTCATCACATGATCAAAAGTGAATTTTAAGAAGAAACAAGGAGAAGAATGAAAAATAAGAGTGATGTTCCTTCTTCCTCTAGGCCACATAAGCCTAAAATCATCTTCATGATGAAGTCAAAAGTTATAGAAAAAAAGCCAGAAACAACAAATATAGAAGTTGAGAAGCAAAACATTGAAAAACTAGCAAAGAAATAAATAAGAGACTGATGATAGGCCCGTAGATCAATTAAAAAAACTCTATCTCCACGAGAGAATGTGCAGTCAAAAATAAAAATTTCTTCTTCCCCACCTAGCACACCTATTGTAACTCCACCTATTTATTCAATTAGTGTTCCCTCTTCTGGAGCAGCCTCTCCTTCCAAAATAATTTTTTACGACCCTCAAGGCTCTTTTAGAGATATTCTATATTCTTTTAGATTAATTCTCAATTTGTTATCTCTATCTTTTGATATCTAAGATAGTTCTGCTCTAGATCACTCAGTAAAAAGTGTAATCTTTATTGATACTCCACCTATTGTTTCTACTACCGGTGCGAGTGCAACTCCAGTAACGCCAACAATAGAGATTGATACTAATGTAAGTACTTTTGCAATCCCACCTTGGTTGTCAACATATACGCTTAAAAGGAAAAAATAAGTCATCTTTTCAAATGACTTTGATTTTAATAAAATGGTGCCAGTAAAAGTCAAGGCTCCCAAAAAGCCAAAGATTCTTTCAAAGATAATTGGGGATAAGGGGCACAAATTTATAAAAATAGTAAGACCTCCACAGGATGTAACTATTGAAAATTTTGATGTGACTACTCTATCTCTCAAATTAAATTAGGTAAGATAACTCATAAAAGTGCTAAAAGTGATATGCAGTCAGCTATGGATATCTTGGTTCAAAAGTTTGACAGAGAGAAAGAGATGAAGGATCATTATAAAGTAATGGTGGAATAGTTGACTGCAGTGGTAAGAAGGATCACTTTCACTCTAGAAACAGTATCTTCAAAAGCCATTTTCATAGAATATTTCATGATTCAGAAAGCGAATAAGACCTATCTCAAGGAAAAGTACTTGAAGAATACTTGGACAAGATGCATACACATAATTTCTTTGCTCACAAAGTTATTTGAGAAAATGGATAAAATAAGAGTAAAACTAGATAATTTTACTAATATTATTTTTCAGGTTATTGAAAGCATAAAAAAGTATCTTGATAAATGGATGGAGATGAAGTTAAAAATGAGCACTCTAATATCAATTGGCATCATTGCTAATAGAGACTCTTACACTAAAACCAAAGAAGCATTGATATATAGGAGTTGAGTGCTTAAAAAATTGATCAATGACCTCGAATCATCAAGGGACCTTAGTGAACAAAGTGACCTCAGTGTTTTGCATAAATTGGAGGAGCTGTCTTGCAAGCTTACATCACAAGACAACCAATTCTTTTCAGCAAAAGAAATGATTCAAAAATTTGAAGGTATGTTCCGAAAAGAATTTGAAGAGAAAGTATTTTCAGTAGCCTCTGTGGATAACATTCTGGACAATCAGTTAACTTTGGATAATCTGAAAACCATGTTAACTTGTCATGTAAAATCGATCACAGTAGTGAGAGATGCCATAGTTAGGGTGAAGGTGATTTTCAAGAATACTATTACTCCAGACAGTATCGAAATACAAGCAGCTATCACCATGTATAATGCTCACATGAAGAAAGATGAGACTACAAATTGAATCAATTCTTTTTTATTTAATTTATATTTTTTCAAATGCACTTTTTAAACCATTTTAGACATTTGCACATATACTTTTGTCATGTGTAATTACATGTAAAAATATGAAAAGTCTAAAGTCAAAAAAGACTTTTATCTTTGACTAGGTCAAAATATTTAAGTCTTTTCTTAGTCTTCAAGGCCTCTCCCTATAAATAGAGCCTCTTTTGTAATAGATATCTTTTAATTATTGAACGAAAACTCTACCCAAATTGAGATGTATTTTGAGACTTTGAGCTCAGATTGTAAATCATATTTTCTTAAATGAATGAGAAATCAAGTGACTTTTCAAACTTTGTATTGGAATAACTTGTGTTGTTTAGAAAATTATTCTTACATCATTTTCCTAATGCAATCTTATCTATTTGATTAAATAAGTAGAGTGAGTGGAAATAATTTGAAGATGTTCTGAAGATCGATTATAGAGACTTTATGCCACTATAATTATCTTTAGTTTGTGTTTTCTTTTGTTTTTTTACAAAGGATAGTGGAAAGGCTTTAAACTACTTTTATCCTTTGTAGTCATATACTCTGTTGTAGTTTTCAGTGGAGACTTTGGGCTGCACTTCATTCTACTATTATATAAGTTATAAATCAGTAAGACAAGTAACAAAAGACTTTGTGTTTTCATGAGTTTCTTGTGGATTTAGTTAATATCATGGAAGTTTTCTTTTATTTGTAAACATCATTTTTGAAAAAAGAGAAATGGATGGTATGATCTCACCCCTGAGTTAATTTTTAGTTAGATTAGTTTATAATAATTTATAGGGAACCTCCCCTTGCTGAGAGGAGAGATTTATCTCATTATGCTGTGACTGATATACCCATTTTACCTTCAGTTAGTTGACGACAAAATATTCACCCAACAGAAACATTATTAAAAAATTGGCTACTATTCCAACCATGCAGAGGTACACTTGTAGTGGGGTCTCTTATGGCCTTATTTACAAGAAGGAAAAATTTTATGGAGAAAAAAAATTAGGCCATGTATGAATATATACCTCCCATTGTGGGATCAAACTTGGGTCAATAAATTGAAAATCAAGCACTTTAAGAAAAAGACGAGGATCTCTTAAGATTGATAAAATTAGGAGTTAGACTCCCTTCCCATTTTCCAAAAGAATAATTACATTCCTCATTTGAATAGAAGAGCAACAATACGAACCAATTATTGAACAAGAATAACCTTACACTCAGGTGCCCAAACAAACTATTTCTTCTTATAGTAAAGAGAAGTGCCCGTTGGTGGATTCCTCTCAAATGGCTCATATTATTGAGTCTATGATACATTAAATTAGTTAATGCTATGCATATCATCTTATCACTAACTTAACAAATTCTTCAGCTGTAACCTCATTTAACAAAACTATGTTTGTAGAGAAAAATAAGTTACCTGAACAACCATAACAAGACCAATGTAACCCAACCCATGAGGTAATCATCTATATCCTCTCAAACAAGTTATGCTAATGAATTTTTCACACCAAGTTCCACTTGATATGCGACACACATTCTATAACAATCAATAAACCATTTCCAATGTACAACATGTACTTGATACTTCCTAGAAAGTGTCAAATCACTCCCAACAACAAGTTGTTGATAATACACCACCCCAACAAGTGGTGGATAATTTTTAGAATGCAATACCAACCTATTCTAATTCACAACAACAATAAGTTCCACTTTAAAACCAACAATGAAAATGTCTCCTTCTAAATCAAGACTAGGTTCCTCAGAATTAGTAGATTCCCTATTGCTCACAACAATAGATTCCTTAGAATTAACATTAGATACCTAGGGATCAATAACATAACCTTTTGAATCAACAACATCATACCTATTGTTATGTGCCTCAGAATCAACAACAAACACTGAACCAAGCATAGAACTTAGGACATAGGGTGAACATTTCCAATAGGACCATGCAGGGATGATCCATTCCTACCCATGCCAACCCCGATCAAACCTATCAGTCTAGGAATAATCAACAGAACTATCTCCTGCCACAAACTGCTCCAAATATCCAAGAGTGGAACACAATGAAGGAGGTTATCTTAATGCTTAAATTAGGCAATTAGACCAAAAACTACAAGTTCGACAAGATATGCCCATATCCATTTAACATGAGAATCCGTCAAGTACCCTTCCCACCTCATTTTGAGGGACCTAAATTTGATAAATATAAAGGGGAAGGGTGATCCTAGAGAGCATATATAAGCCATATTTATTGCATGCCAAGAGGTAGCCTATAGTAGTGTGTATTTGATGTGCTTGTTTCCATGTAGCTTAGGTGGGCAAGCCTTAAGAGTGGATTCTCAAATCACCTAAAGGATCGGTGATGACTTTCAATTATTTATAAAAAAAAATGGTAACCATTTTATTACAACATCAAGCATGAGCTAATAGTGGTTGACTTATGTAAATCCAAAAAAAGGGATGAAGAAAGCTTTGTGACCTATCTACAATGGTGGAGAGCACTAGCTAGTTGCTTCTAACACAATCTACCAAATAAACAACTAGTTGATATCTTTGCAAATAATCTACACCCTGAGGTCACTTATACTCTGAGACTCACTTGTGTCAACACATTAAAATAAACCATTAACAAGGGCATACAGATTGATAAGGCATTTATTGTTAAAGGCTTGGTCAAAATATATTCTGAATCTCAAACATTACATCAATCTCAAGCACTTATTTAGACCAATATTATTGAGAAGCCTAAGACCTTTAACAAAAATAAGAACATGGTGGGTAATGGGGTTATTGAATCATGACATGTGCAAACGATGCAAGCACCACTTGCTCAAAATATGTTGTTGAATCTACTGCTCACACTATAAAGAGCTCTGCCACACAGAGGATTTCCTAGACACAAGTCATTTAGTGACCTAGGGGAGTCCGTTGAGTCAGTGTTCAAGAAATTAGTTACTACCAACATGATTATTTAGCCTGTGATGAAACCCTTTCATAAAGATTAGCCTAAACCTGACTAGTATCATGAAGATGAATTTTATAATTTTCATTGTGTTGTTGGCATGTAGTTTACATGTGCATGGAATTAAGGCACATTATTGAAAACTTGATAGAGAATGGAGAGATTGAGTTGGACCATAAACCTCCTAAAATAAATCAGAATATGGGTATCTACAAAGATCCCTTTCTTAAGCATAATGACCAACAACAAAGGAGCAATCAGAAATAAGGCCAAGAGTGCAATCAATAGTAAAATCAGGGATATAAGTAAAATCAAACTCTGAACAATAAGCATAATCAAAATCATGACACCTGAACCAATCAAATAGATTACTCTGTTGTGTCATATGATTATAATAACACTGTAGGGAGAATTACTAGTAATTACACTACTACCATTAATATCAAATCTGGTGTACCATCCAACATTGCTCAAAGTGTTGGTCCCTCTATTTTAGGATCATCATCCCCTATTTCATGCAATTCTACACTAGGTTCTATCACTTTGCTTGCAATTCAATTTTCATGGTTAGCATTCCTAGACCTCCTCATTCCTCTAATTATAATAACTCCTCTTGAATCAAAATTGCATGGTCACAACTAGACAATTGAAAGTTATCCTCCATGGCCCTTTGCCTTCTTCCAACACTAATTTTGAGCCAAACATTATACCAATTAAGACCAATACTAAACCAAACATTATGCTGACTAAGACCAAACCTACTCATCTCATTGTTGAGAAGCCATAAAGTATCAGTGAACAAATAAGCAAAACATCTATGCATATTTTTATTTTGGATCTCTTGCTTATGTTTGAAGTTTATAGGAACATATTGAATGATTTAATTAAATAATCCAATGTGCTTGATGACATTAATCCTAGCCAATTTCAAGTGTTTGTGGGACATTTAACTCTAGGATAATAGTTTACCTTCAACAAGTGAGATATTTCATCCCTTGGTCCCCTGCATAACAATCCCTTGTAATTTGAAATCATTATTTCCCATCATAAAATCAAATGGGTTATTACAGACAATGGATCTAGATTGAACATAACATCATTTAAATTGGTCCAAACATTGGGGTATATACCAATAGATATGTTACCAGATACCATCACCATCAAGGCTTATGAAAATGTAGAAAGAGAATATGTAAGAACCATTTGTTTAATAATCGTTATTGGGCATGTTATCCATAATACCCTGTGTCATGTCATTGATATAAAACTACCTTATAATCTACTTCTTAGTTGTCCTTGGATCCATGAAGTATGAGCAATCCCTTCCACCCTACATCAATGCATCAAATTCCCCCATTCTGGTTTAGAGGTCACTATTTATAGTGACTTACAACCATCTCAATATTGCAAACATCTAGAGGCTAAGTATGGTAACTACACATATTGCCATAACACTAAATTGGAAGGCAATAAAGGTAAAGAGGTGATTTATGAACCTCCATAGTCCAATTATATCAACCCTAGTGACCTCACTTCCACTTCTACTGATCCATTTCTTGTTACCATGTCCACCCATTTCACTATTCAAGATGATGGTATTGACACATATAACATTCACAATGTATTCCACATTGGCAAATTGCTTAAGTCTCCTAAGTCTTATGGTTGTCCTAAATCTTTTGAAAATCTTAGTAGGCCAAATATAATTTGGCAAAATAAATATAAATCCACTCTATCAAAGCCATTCATCATTCTAACTAATACATCACCCAATCAAGATCACGACACCAAAACTGAGGGAGGTTGGTTATATGATGACAATTTTGCTAATTACTTCTAGAGTGCCAAGTACCCTATACCAAACAGAATCAAGGATAGTCTGGACTATATAGGAAGAATATTGGGATCCAAAACACAAGGATTTCTTGGACATATTTCAACTGATAAACTTATGGGGAATTAAGGTCTTGGATTACACCACTTAGGGGTGACCCCATTAATTTTGAGAGTGATTCCTCTTCATCATACGACAATGAATCCCATGGAAGTGACATAACATCTCATTATAGTGCCTACGATGAGCTACTAGATATCGATTTATTTGATTCCAATGCCATCATGACCATTACAACCCATTATCCACTTGCCCTTCATCATCCTGACCTAGTCGATTAGGACCAACAAGATTATATTATACCAATGAAAGACTTTCAAAATGAGGAATCTATTATCAAGTTTATGGGCCTTCGAGATGGATTGTTGGTTTGTGATCACAAACAAGGCTTTGATTTACATTTGGACCCTACTGCCTATTTTGGAAAGCAGGTGAGCTTCCTTGGTCATGATAAAATTTAAACATTATGATATGAGTGAAAACCTCTTTGAGGTGCCCTTGGGTTAGGGGAAAGTGTAAAGATAAAGAAAAGTCCATGAGTGAAAACCTATTTCAGGTGCTCTTGGATGGGGAAGTTCACCTCTCTCCTCAAGAAGTGGTATCAACCTAATCCAAGAATTACCATTAGTTTTGAATAACATCATGTTTTTTAGCACCTTGATAAGAATTTCTTAAAGAATTTTCCAACAGGCCATTCTCTAGTATTATTGATTCAAAGTACTGCTACATGGGCAAAGATTGTGATCAACAGGTAGCTGAAGAGGATCCATTCTCTTCCTTGCCTACTATTCTTGAGGATAGCTCAACATTATTGGTCAAAGACACTACACTAGTCAATATTGGTACATATGATGATTCCAAGATGGTTTATCTAGGCACATCCCTCACTAACGAGGAACATGAATTCATTGTTATCATTCTAAAAAAATTCATTAATATATTTGCATGATACTAGTCAAACATGTGTGGTCTTAATCCTTCATTGGTGGTATATCCCCTAGTTGTCCATCCAGAAGCCAAACTAGTTAAACAAAAATTAAGAAAAATGCATCTACGCATAGCCATCTTAATAAAAAAGGAGTTAGAAAAGTTACTGGACGCAGGGTTCATTTGACCAATCGACTATTCTGAGTGGATCTCTAACATCATCCTAGTCAAAAAATCCATAGGGCATTCACCTATGTACCACTTTATGAGACATTAAAAAGACATGCCCTAAATATGATTTCCCACTACCTAACATTGACATGATAGTCAATTCATGGTAGGATACAAAATTTTCTCCCTCATGGATGGATTTTTAGGGTATAACCATATTAAGATTGCACCAAAGTACCAACACAAAATCACGTTCACCATTCCATGGGGAATGTTTTGTTAACAAGTCATGTCTTTTGGTATGAAGAATGTAGGTCAACCTATCAACGTGCCGTGACTATCATATTCCATGGCATGGTGCATGACATTGTTGAAGACTATGTTGATGATATATTATCTAAATCAAGAACACATTCAAACATGAAGAATATTTGAGAGGCTTCGTAAATACAAGGTGCATCTTAATTCTAAGAAGTGCATCTTTGGTGTTACTTCAGTAAAATTGCTAGGGTTCATTATGTCACAAAGAGGTATTGAGGTATATCTAGCTAAGGTTAAGGTTATTATTGAAATGCCTCCTCCATCCAATTTGAAACAACTCTATAGCTTATAGGGAAAAATAGTCTATTTATTGTTCCATATCACAATTCGCTGATAAGTGTCATCCATTTACACATATTTTGAAGAAAGGTGTCACATTTAAATGGGATACAAATTTGGAACAAGCATTTACCAAATTGAAGACCCACTTGACTAATATGCTAATATTGACTCTGCTTACACCAGGCAAACCATTACTTTTGTACATTTCAACAACAAAACATACATTAGGGTCATGTTTGGATCAACATGATGAATAGGGAAAAAAACATGTAGTATACTATCATATCTAGACATTAGTAAATTATGAGCATAACTATACACATATGGAAAAGGCTTGTCTTGAAATGGTGTTTGCTTCCCAAAGACTATGGCACTACATGCTAAATAACAACACCATTGTGATAGCCAAGATTGATCTGCTTAATTACTTATTATCAAAGGCCACTCTCATAGGGCGTATGGATAAATGGGTTATGTTTTTGAGTGAATTCGACGTGGAATACTAGAATCAAAAGGCCATCAAGGGGCAAATCATGACAGACCATCTCATTGAAACTCCTTTGATCAACACCAAAACTCTTTCATTTGATTTTCTATATGAATCAATCATGACCTTGGATGAGGTAACTATTTAATCTAAACAATGGACACTATACTTTGATGGTTCATTCACCTTTCGTGGATTTGAAGTTGATATTTTACTGGTCACACCATAAGGGGATCTTATTCCCAAGGTGTTTCACATTAGTTTCCATTTACCGACAACATGGCCAAATATGAAGCCCTAGTTGCTAGACTTTATCTTGAAATACAATAGGATATCAAGCAACTAATGTTATATGGAGATTATCAACTAATCATAAATCATGCCATAGAAAAGTACAAAACAAGAGATGAGATGCTTATACCTTACAAGTGTATAGTGGACAGTCTTAAACAACACTTTCAGTTTATTTAGTTCAAACAAATACTACAAACCAATAACTGAGTGGTAGATGCCATGGCTACCATTAGGTCCATGATACAAGTTGTCAGTGATACCAGAGAGTATCATTTCCTCATTGATAATATTTTGTAGCTAGTTCATGTATTGCCGGATTATAGAGAGTGTAATATTACTAATACCAATCCCCCTTGGTACAAGGCCCTGGATAATTATCTCTAAGATCAAACCCTTCCGCTAAACCTTTCAAAGAACCAAACAAAATTATTCCTTCATTGAGCATCCCATTTTACCATACTTGGAAACACACTCTATCATAGAGGCTATGATGGAATGTTGCTTCATAGTTTATTTTTGGTGGAATTTATGTTGGCACTTAAAGAGGTCTGCGAAAGAATTTATGGGGTCTACACCTATGACATGGTATTGGATAAGAAACTCCTCTGCATAAGATATTATTAGCCCAAAAAATAGACAAATGCCTACAATTATGTCAAGAAGTGTGTTACTTGTCAAAGGCATAACAATTTGATACATGCACCTTCACTACCATTCCATCCGATTACTACACCATGGTAATTTTTCACTTGGGGACTTGATCTTATCGGGAAAATAAACCATACTTACTCAAATGGCCACTAGCACATCCTTACTACTACAAAGTATTTTACTAAGTGGATAGAGACCAAACCCCTCACTTATATAACCCCAAACAAATAGGCAAATTCATTTATTTTCATATTATATGTTGCTATGCATCCCCTCCAAAATTAGTTGATAATGGTGGTTCTTTCAATAACAAGCATGTTAAAGCTCTCTATACCCAATTTAATATCAAATATAAACATTCGAGACCATATAATCTGCAAGGCAACAGTCAAGTTGAGGCATCTAACAAGACCATTATTGTGATCTTTAAGAAGATTGTCAATGACATCAGCCATGATTGGCACTTGCAATTATTACCCACCCTCTAAGCTTATTGAAGTAGTCATCAAACCCCTATGGGAGCTATACTATACTTAGTCTTTGGTTTAGAGGCCATTATTCCCATCGAGATTGAGTTGCCTTCATTGCATGTCTTGCTATAGGACATTATTGATGATGAAGAACAAAAAGTTTTTAGATTGCAAAAGTTAGAGCTTCTTGATGAAAAGTGATGGGCCGCCTTAGACCATTTTCAAGATTATCAAAATAGGCTACATCATAGATACAACAGATGCATTCTTCCTAAAGAATTAGAAGCTGGTGACTTGGTCCTGAAAGAAAATTACAAAAACACCAACGCCAAGCATAAAAACAAAGGCAAATTTGAAGCCAATTAGTTGGGTCCTTTTGTGGTAACTACAAATTATGGCTCTAGAACATATAGGTTGACCACTCCAAATGGATAAGAGCTTGAGGAACCCATGAACATATTGCACCTCAAGTGTTTCCAAGCTTGAATTTTATCCTATTCCATTATCTATGAGAGCCCTTGATTTGGGGGCACCTATTACATATCATCAGCTGGACCATTTGTACCTTGTTACATGGTTTTTTGTAATCACCTACCTGGACCATTCTATTATTACTTGAACCATTCATATATTGTTACCTGGACTGTTTATACTCACCCGCCTAGGCTGTTCTATTATTACCTAAATTTTTCATACTTCTCGTTACCTATTCTTTTGGGTTGTTCTAATCCTATTACCATTCATGATATTGATTACAAACCAATAAGTATGCATACATAAACATTAACACCAACATTAGCATCAGTAACATCTTTTTTGGGCCAGTATCTCAAGGCATGTTGACATATGGTTTCACCTATTTGATAGTGCCTTTCAAGTTCTTCTAGTTGCTCCCACTCTTATCATTTCCTCATTGTGTGTCATTTTGTTCCTATTTACTATTGCATGGTAATCCCCTAGGCCTCATATTTAATTGTTATTATTTGGAACACCATTGTACCTAGTTTAGCTATTGTTTGAGCCTCTACCTCAAAGCTAGGGTCCTTTGCTAGATGATTCATTGTACATTTGAACATATTATGTTGCTTTCCTTAATCCAAAAAACCAAAAACATTGAAAAACACCAGACAAAATACCAAACACATTCTTAGTTAGAGAAGGTGGGCTCAAAATCATCGTGAGAGTTATAAAGTCATGTCATCTTCCAGGTGGGTTTCTCCTTTATTTTGTTCATCATTTTTGTTCTTTCATTACACTCCCCTTTTTAGGAGAACTACATCACCCTGAGGTTTGCATAGGTTATGTAAGCAGTGCTTGGATGCATGGGACTTCTCAGATCAGCTCAACCACTCTTGTTTTCATGTTACTGTACCTTGTGCTTTTACACACTCATCATTTTGTGAGTAATTATGGACCTATGTACTCTCATTGTTTTGTGAGTAATTCTAGACCTATACGCTCTTGCCATTTTATGAGACTATTCCTATTTTTTCTCTATAAATCATTTCTGCTCTACTTATCATCAAATTTCTTTTATCCTGATTCTCGAGAGAACTACATCAGTCTGAGGTCCCTTTGGACTATGTAGGCAATGCCCATTTTTCAGGAGCACTTGGGGGTATCTTGGGCACCCCTTATTCTTTCATTCCCCCTACTTTAAAGAATCTATTCATACCTCAAGCGTAACACCTTATTCATTACACATGCATAATTGTTTATTGCTTACATTGAGTCTCTTTGTCTTAATTGCATTGTGTTCTATGCGTTTTGTTTATAGGTTTGTGCACTTGTTTTAGTGTCATGTCTACATACATTTTGAAAACCGCTTGAATCTTGTCTTAACTTGGACTTGAGTTGTTTATTTGTGTATTTAGATTGTTTTATTGCTTGTTTATGTTTTGTATATTCTTGTTTCCACTTAAATCTTGATAATTCATATCTTGTTATTAAGTTGGTTATGTTTTGTATCTAATTTTGGTTCTTTCTTTTCATTTTCGAATCAAACGTAAATGCTTAAAACTTAGGTTTTGGTACTTATATCATTATTTTGAGTTTTAAAGATTCACATTTGAACCGGTCCATTCATAATTTGAAATCTAATGTTATTATAAGTTGTTCATACTTATGATACATAATTTCATTTTTCATATTAAACACCTAGTGCTCCAATCTTATAAAACAATGTGGTGTTGAGCATACATCTTTGAAAGCACCATCCTGCATATTCGCTACCTAACCAGGTTATCATCCTCCAATCTTGAGCCAAAAATTAGAAACAAGCATGACTCTATTTGTTACTTTAGGATGTGCATCTCTTGGCTTACATATTGGGTCATGCTATCCATCTGTTTACCCAACATCTATGGCTACTTCTATATTGATTTAAAACGTGCATCTCTTAAATTAATCTCTACTATCTAGTTATGCATCAATCAGACATGGGGATATATCAACAATCCATATGTTAATTAATGATGTGCATCTCCTAATGTTAGCATACATTATCATATCATAACAAGAATAGACACAAATTATAAACATGGAATATGACAAAATCATGACAAACAAATGCCTAGCCATCTCCATATTTTGTTCCAATCTCCCCCCATGGACTTATTGTTACCTTGGTTCCTCATGGGAGGCTCTTTTTAGCCTCATTTATTTGTTTTAAAGCCATTTTCTTCTAATTATTTCAATTTTTGACCTCTATTGTTGAATTATGTGTTTATTTTCTTCTGATTGGGGGCCAACCCGTTAAAATTCAAAAATTGACATTCTCCCCTTGAGGGGGCATCATGGGTCAGTTTGAGGCATTTTTGTAAACCCATTTTTTTGCAACTCATGTAGAATTTAATAGAGGGTAGGAACAATTTTTTTTCTAATTATGATCATTTAAGTGACCTTTTTATTATTTGAAAATCCATTACTTTGACCAAATTTCTCGCCATGCCTTCTCAAATAAGAGAAAAATGTAGACATCTAATTCCTATCATTGTCATGCTAAAATTGAAAATTTGAATGACTTTTCACAATAATGCACAAACTAAACCAAAATTGCCAAAATGGTATAATTTGGTTGCACATGTCACGTACATGCGCCAATTCACATCCATGTATTCTTGATTGGAGCAATGTGTGTGATTGTATTTTGAGCTATCCACAAAATTCTTATATTTATTAATAAAAATCCAAGAATATAAACAACATCAAAAGAGAGGATAAAAGAGCAATCAAACAATTATAATAGAATTCTTACCATCCTTTTGTACCTTAGAACCCCTCTCCAAAATCTCCAAGTTGATTTGAATGCTAAAATGATTATATGTGGATTGATTGAGTTAAGCTTCCAAGTGACTCCAGTAGCTTCCTTGGGGTGTTGAATGGCTTGACAAGAGTATGAGAATGCTTGCTAATGGCTAGTTATGAGAGTATAATGGAGACTCATGGCTTTCTAAGTTAGTTTTTACATATCCCATGTATGTCTTATATAAGATGGTGGAGGATAATTTAAGGAATTTTAAATTATTTTAGAACCCTCTAGTTTAGAGACTTCTAGAACTTTGGAGGAGCTTCCCTAGTTCTAAATATTTCTTGATTAGTTTAGGGATAATGGAGGTTTAGGTGGGACTTAATGAGGTTTAGGATTCATAGGGGTGTAGAAAAGGCTAGGGCGGTAGGGTAGCTAGGGGGAAGGTGAATAAAAAAGAATTTTTAATTTGCGAGTGGGATAGTGTATAGTTAATGCAATAAGATTAGTAGTTAAGTAGGCTAGTTAGTGGGCTAATGGGGTAACAAATTGGTTTATAAGGACATGGTAAGATTCATGGGATGTATGAAATTTTATGTATTAATTAGAATATTAGTTAATTGGCTAGGGCTATGGTTATGGGTTAAATTAGTGGGTTTAATAAGATTATTGGAGCGAGCAGATTTAGTTGCATACATTTTTCCTCTCTTTGGAATGGTATTTTGAGTGGAGAGAAGTGGAGTGAGTAATGGATTTTCAAATAAAAACCATTTCATGGATGAGAATGTTGTTAATAGATATGATGCCCCCTCAAGGGAGCATGCAGGTAAAAATGAACTGGATGATCACTCGAACATAATCTCTAGAGTGGGAAGGGATTAAGACAATGATAATGGGTTGGGGTGCCCTGAGTATTAATGTGGCTACGATTGAGATGCCCTAAGCATAAGTGTCATAGGATAAAGTGACTTAGCCTTGAAATATTTTGAGATGAATGACCAATGTCTAGAAGGGAGGCAGGTTGATGAAGATGATAAGACTTGAATTCCTAAAACATAGACATTGTTCGAGAAATAAAGATATAGGATAGGCCATAAGCCAACGATAATTTATATAGCAACGACACATGTTAGGGATGGCTAGAATCCTATAGAGAAAATTGATTATGAAAAATAAGACACTTTATGTTAGATGCGTATCTTAAAATGATGCAATAATGTTAAGTTATCCATTTGAAATAGGAGGGGATTATAGGTTAATAGTGGTCGAGCTAACCCTAGGCATAAAACCATGACTAGGTGCTACATACATACTCTTAGGAGACCTCATGCCAATGTAGTTCTAACTTGGGATTGATATCAGGGAATAAAAATTGATACCCCGAGAGACTGAGGGATGATAAACAATGATTAAATGTAATAATAGATTATGAAATGGGGATTCAAGGATGAAAATTAGGAAATGGGGTAGGATAATAGGTTTAGCAGGGTTTAAAGGGGTGATAGAGGATAAAGAGGGGGGTAAAATAGAGAAAAGAGGGGTGAAAAGGGTCATTTTGACTTTTACCCTCATTGATTTTTTTGCTCTGGAGCTCAAACCATGGACTGCATCCCATGCTTGTCACATCATGGAGAGAGAGAGTCAGAGAGCACCAGAGGCCAACTGACATAGAACCACTGGTAAGTAGTCGACTGCTAACATGTTAAATTTGGCATTTTTACATTTATTACTATATTAATTATTTATAAATTCTACAAAAACAATAATGTGACTGAGGGTGATGCCCTCAGTGGTGATATTGTCTTGGTATAATGTACAAATAATTAATGTAGTAATAAATGTAAAAATGCCAAATTTAACAAGTTAGCAGTTGTGCCTATAAGTCATGATATTGGGGTTGTGAATTATGGTATTACGATACTGTGACAAGTGACTTATGGTATTGTAATATCGTAACAAGAAAACGGTGATATCGTAATACTTCCATAGACATGTCATGGTTTTTCAAAACCATGACATTACAATCATGATTATGTGAAATTGTAGAAGGTGAATCAACAATATTGTTGATATCACTTATTAGGGCAAGGTCGTGATTAGCGGTATTGTGGGTGTGAGGGTAAAGAGTTAGGGTGATTAGGAGGGGTTAGGGGCTTAGGTGAATGGGATGGATAGGTAAATGGAGAGATGGATGGGGTTTAGGGGATTGGGATAGAGTAGGTAAGATTGGTTAGACTAGGAAGTTAAAGTGATTAGGTGATGGATGGGAGTGGATTAGGTTGGGGGAGATAGGACGGGGTGAGTTAAAGTGAGGGTAAGTTAGGAGATGTTAGGATGAAGGTTAGTGGGATATGGGGTTTAGGAGGCTCACGAGAACTAGAGTGGTAAGGAATTAGGGTGGGGTTTGGGATGGATAAGATTATGTGAAACATGTTAGGAAATGGAGGGTGAATGGGCTAAAGGGCTTAGGGTAGATGAGTGAACAGGGTTTAGATGAGGTTGGGATAAATTAAATTAGGATAGGGTAGGATAAGTTAGAGGAATTAGGGACTGAGGGGTAGGGTATAGGGGGATGGATGGGATTAGATAAGAATGAGGTTATATGTTAGTTGGTGAGGTGAAAAGCGGGGACGGTGTTAGAGAATGGAGTAGATAGGTAAGTTAGAAAGGAATGTATAGTTAGATTGATAGGGTAGGATAATGAGACATAATAGGTTAGGGGTAGATGGGATGAGATCATGATTTGATAGTACGTTTGATTGGTGAAGGAGGATTTAGAAGTGATGGCATCCTGACTATGACATACCCAATTTTTACACGAGATGCATTTACTGACACCAAAGGAGTATGATGTGCTAAAGTTGATCAACTTAAACTACATTGCAACCATGTTGGTAGTATGGATCAATAGAGCATTGATCACAACCCTGGTTGATAGGTGGCACTCAAAGATGAACACCTTTCACTTTATGATGAGGGAGATGAATGCCACATTGGAGGATGTGTTTCAGATGCCTATGAGAGGCCACATGGTATATTGGCAGTCACACACCCTCAGTGTTACACTTTAGAGTTTGGCTAGGAGGCTACAAATTAGAGTGAAAGATGCATGGGTAGACATTGATAGGGCCTTGAGGGAGGGCATGATTGATAGGTTGTTATTGGTGGTGATGTCTCTTTTGACTGACATACTCTCGTTAGACAAAAGCGGGCAATGGTTTCACTTGGGATTGGGGGATGTAGTGTCAAACATGGTGTAGGACTATCGAGTGTTTGCTTAGGGTCTGGTCATATTGGCACACTTATACCAAGAGTTACACATGGGAGCATATAGGGAAGCTGCGACCCTGGGTCCATCTCTATTCTTACAGATACAGAGCTAGGAGCACATGGCTATAAAGTGACCTCTAGGTACACATGCAAATAGACAGCCTCATGAGTCTATAGTATTTAGTTGGCACATTATTCTAGGGGTACAAAGATCTCATGTAGGGGAGATTTGATTCTATAGATAGGCATTAGATAGATTGCAACCAAAGAACATTACATTAATGTCATATAGGTAGGTACAGTTTGGATGGGTCAAGGAGGCAGATGTCACCTAATTTATGTTGACAGAGTGTTATCTTACAAAATATCAAGACTATATCATTGAACATTATAGACCTGATCAGGTGCAACTGCATTTTGGGAGGCTACAAGATGTGGTGGATGAGGAACACCTATTTGCCTATAGTGATAGGGAGAGGGCTCAGTGGGGGATACTTGTGGAAAGGGCATTAACACATGCTGATTATGAGATCATTGCCATAGTAGCATGGAATTACCAGATGTAGATCCTAAATCTTGGTATTACAATAGTGTATACTAATTGATGAACACAGAGGTGGCCACTCAAGCTACTCAAGCAATGGGATAGAGTGAGGAGAGGGGTTGTACGAAGACTGATACATGCACAATTTAGACTTGGGAAGAGGTGAGCGAGGAGAGTACAGGCCCCGATACAAGATCAACAAGATGGGGGACTAGATGTCATGGATGTGGATGGGGGAGATTAGGGAGTCCTAGATGGGGGTCAAACAAGGGTTGGAGTTTAGGCTGGAGGGAGTGGGGGTGGAGATGAGGCAGGGCCATCCTAACCACCCTTGATAGAGGATGAATGATCATTATTGGAGAGGCTTAGGAGAGAGGTACAGGCTCATGCTCAAAGATTGAAAGTATCACTACAAAGAGAGACATGATTAGAGCACACTTACATGGGAAGTTAGCATAGAGGGATGGTTAGCTGGCCAGTGCACAAGGACATATCATAGGTTTATAGGGGCAGGTGGTGACATTGTAGGGACACATACAAAGTAGAGATGCCCATATAGTAGTGTTGCAGAGTTAGATCCAAAGTTGGGATGTGCAGATTAGGATCTTACAGGGCTAGATTGGGCAATTATAGAGTAGAATGAGGGAGTTGATGGGGGAGGTGATGGTGGCTGAGAGGGTCAAGGGGGAGGGGGATGCAACCATGTCAAAGAGGGAGATGATGGTGGTTATGAGGTATATCACATAGCTAAAATGAGAGGTTCAGTACATAGATACCTATATGAGGTAGAAGTGCCCCCTGAGCGACGTGCATCAACATTCAGAGCTAGTTCCTCATAGTCAATGTCCTAGCCTTCCAAGGGACCACCTAAACCACAGTCAGGTTTTGTGATAGATGAGACTTGTATCATATGATGATTATTTCTATATTGTAGCACATTGATGCCCATGGGACCCATATATGTATTTTTATATTTTGACATGGACTCCATATGAAAATTATGGATTGTTATATGTGATTATGATTTTTTTGGTGATATATAATGTGATGCATTGTGATAATGTTGTTGATAGATGAACTAGATGATGTGATTGTTAGACATAGACATATATATCTTGGATGTGAGTTATGTGATTATTATGTGATTTTATTATGATACTTATGATGTTGTATGAGTGATTGATTAGATAGTGATGTTAGATGTTTATATATGTGATTATATGATGATGATGTGATGGATAGGTTTTCGATGATACTTGTGCTGATTAATTATGGATTGGTGTGATGTGATTTTATGATAACAATGAAATGTTTTAGATTATAATTTTGTGTATTATGGATGATGATTATGATTCAATGTGATAATAAAATGATCCGTTGTTTTTTTTAAAATTTTATGTCTCATAAATTATTTTTGGGTAAAAATCCTCTTGCACAAAGGAGATGGGTGGGTATGGGATAATAGAGTAGGATAATTAGACTAGATAGTGGTATGATTAGGGGGATGGGATCGAGGGGGGGGATTTGAAGCCATTGGAGTTGTAGGCACATGTGAGTAGAAGTGTGTCAATGACATGATAATGGTCAAGGGCACATTGAAGTCACAGTGCGTGGGAATTTTGTTTTAAGTGACTTGCCCAATTTTCGAGCTTGGGTAATCAATTAAACCATCCTTGTTCCCATTTGAACAAAATATTAAAAAACAAGATCACAAGATCATGAAATTTACTGTGACAAATATTTACAAGACTTAATGACTTAACAAACAATAACACACATATAAACATATATAACAAGATAAGACAAAGCATAAAAAGGGACTAAAATAAGGATGTTTGATTTTTATACATGTGAATTTAATAAACAACCTAAGGAAATGACATGGGACAATGCTTATTTACAATGGACTTAATAAAAAATTGAAATATAGACATGGGGTGAATTGTACCCAAAAGTGTTTTTATCACAATTGAGACAAGGGTCCAAATTAGTCATAAGCAACCATTTTTAGGAACTAGAGTGAATGACTAGGATTCAGTTGCAGAGTGCATAATGGATCCTAGAGTAAGAATATTATGTGAGCCTTTGATAATGATAATATTAGTGGGGTCTTGTGGATTATCTATTAGGAATAGATACTGATAGACAATGATGGATGCAACTTGACGTTGGTAGGAGAAATAACTGTCATAGAGGAATGATTGGGATATGTATTAGGGTGTTACAAATAAGATGGATAATGTATCAAAAATGGATGGAGATATTTTAGAAAACTCTTCAACAGATATTCCCCTCGCATGACTACCAATGACTTCCCCCAACTTGAAATACCTGTCTCCTAATTCTACCTAAGCATGTAACATACACCCACTGCTAAGACCAGGGTCAGATGGAGAATGATGGAATGGAATGGAATGAAAGGGACAAATGGAATGACAATGGATATTCCCCCAAGAGTGGGGACTCACATACAAAGGTTTATAGATCCTTTCAAGTATAAAAACATTTAAATGCATGATATTCATAGGCTCATCGAGCTCATCCCCTTCAAGTGTGGCTAATTTGTATGCTCCCGATCCAAAATTTTCAACAATTATGTAGGGCCCAAGCTAGTTTGCTTCAAATTTGCCCTTTTTGTCCTAGTTTGAATTGATGTTCCTTAGATTCTCCTTTAGGACTAGATCATCGAATTCAAATTGTTGGGACTGGATCTTTTTTTGATATTGCCCTTTGAGCTTATTTTAATATCCTGAAGATGGTTTAAAGCATTTTGACAGTTTTCACCCAAAAGTTCAAGCTCTTGTAGCCTTTCCTATCTGATATTATGGTTGGTAATAATGCCCCGAAAAGAGATGTGTAAGGAGGGGAGTTCCACTTCCACAAGCAAGATTGATTTTGTGCCATATATTAAAGAGTATGAAGTAACCCCTATAGGTGTTCAAACACTAGTTCTGTAGGACCAAAGTGTAGGGTATAATTGTAAATTCTAGTTTCTTCCTACATCATTGACTATTTTCTTTAGAATCTTAAGAAGTATCTTAATAATGGCTTCTTGTCCATTCTCCTGAGGATAGTAGGGTGTGGGAAAGTGCTGCTAAATGTGGTAGTGTTTGCACAAATATTCAACCTCTTGATTTTTAAAAGACTTATCATTATTTGATAATATTTTGGCCGGGATGCCAAAAAGGCAAATGATCTAATTTAGGATAAAATTTGATATCTGAAGACCTGTGGTGTAAATAAGCGGCATAGCTTCAACCCATTTTGTAAAACACTCTATGGCAGTGATTATGAACTTGTGCCCATCAAATGATATTGGATTTATCTTACTAATTAAATCTAATCTCCATATATAAAATGGCCAAGAGATCATTATAGGTTGTAGCTCTTGTGCAGGGGCATGAATAATATTACCAGTGTTTTGATAGGTTACACATTTGCATACATATTTGCAAGCATCCTGATGCATAGTAGGCCAATAATATCTAGTCCTGAGTAACTTCTTAGCTAGGGCCATTTCATTGACATGGTCACCACATATACCATCATGGACCTCCTTGATTGCAAGAGTAGCCTCTTATGAGGTTAGGCATCTCAACAAGGTCCCATCATAGCCTCATTGATAGAGCATGATGTCAAGGATGGTATAATGGGATGTTTGATGGATAAAGGCCTTACGTTGGTGATGATTTAGGTCTGATGGTAGGATATTGTCATGGAGATAGGTATATATGTCATGATACCATGGTAGACTGGGATCAAGGATGACATAGATTTGAAAGTGAGCCAAATATTGATGAGCCAGTAATATCAAGTGTTCAATTATAAAATTACCTTCAAGTACGTCTTCTTGAAGGTTGATCAAAGACCCGATGGTGATCATAGAGTCAGTTGCCTTATTACTTCCCCTTGGTACTTGTTCGAATGTGAGAGACTAAATTTTTTGCTTTAATTGATCCACCAATTATATATAGGGAATAAATTTCTCATCCTTTGTCTATAACTCCTCATTTATTTGTTTGATAATCAACTATGAATCACCAAATACCTGAAGGTGTTGGATATTCCAATGGATGGTGAGTTGGAGACCAGCTATTAAGGACTCGTATTCAAAAATATTGTTAGTACATGGAAAAGCAATGTAAAAAGCTTTATGGATGAGGTCACCTTGTGGGGTTACCAAAAGGATACCTGATCCCAAACCATGTGTGGTGAAAGAGCCATCGAAATATAATTTTCAGCTTTTTGATTATGCAGTAGTTAATATGGACTCATCCAAAAAAGTTGTGATAAGAAGCTTGGTATCTACAAGGGGTGCTTTCGCAAGTTGATACGTGATTGTTTGTCCTTTGATGGAATTTTTATTGACGTATTCTATATCAAACTCACTTAACAACATAATCCATTTGGCCATCCGACCAATTAGAGAAAATTTTGATAACATGTATTTAAGGGGATCAACTTTGGCTATGAGATGAACTTGGCTATTGAGCATATAATACTCGAGTTTTTGGGATGCAAAGATAAAAACCAAACAAGATTTTTTGATAGGGGTCTTATTAAACTCATATGAAATCAATGTCCTACTGAGATAATAGATTTCTCACTCTTTCCCTTCATCATTGTGTTGAGCTAGAAGAGCCCCTATTGCACAAGGTTATATATATATATATATATATATATATATATATATATATATATAGGCTTTCTTGTGACTGGTGGTGATAAGACCAAAGGCTTTACCGGATATTGCTTAGGATTGTCAAAAACCTTTTGACACTTAGAGTTCTAATTGGAAAGAGTCACCTTCTTTAACAAATGGGTGAAGGGGTGACATTTATTTGCTAATTGTGAAATAAATTGATGGATAGCCTGTAATTTGCCTTGAAGGCTCTTTAGCTGCATTAGATTTCTAGAAGAGGCATTTCTATAATAATTTTGATTTTTGCCAGATCAACTGCAATGCCTCTCTTGGACAATATGAACACTAATAGTTTGCCTAAGGTGACGCCAGACGCATATTTATTTAGGTTTAGCCTGACTTTATATTCGTCTTAAGACCACATGATGCTTTGATCAGAGTTTTGACTTCCCCAAAATATCATCTACATAATCTTCAATGATGTCATGCATCATGTCATGGAAGATGATGGTCATTATCCTTTGGTAGGTAGCACCTATGTTTTTGAGACTAAAAGGCATCACTTGATAACAAAAAGTTATCCATGGAGTAATAAATTTTGTTTTGTGCTAATCCTTGGGTGCAATTTTGATTTGATTATATCTTGAAAATCTATCTATGAGGGATAACATTTCATAACCCACAATGGAGTCCATGACCATGTCTATATTTGGCAAGGGAAATTAATATTTAGAAAATGTTTTATTGATATCCTGGAAGTTAGTACAAATCCAAATTCTATCTTGTGGCTTGGCCATAGAAACAATGTTAGATATCTAGTCAAAATAATCAATGGGACAAATAAATCTGGTTCCAAGAATTTCTGTAATTCTTCTTTGACTAAAAGGGCCACCTTGGGGTGCATCTTATGAAGTTTTTACTTGATTGGTTTTGCATTAGGATGGACTACTAAATGACACACTACCAAGGATGGATCAAGCCCTAACATGTCTGAGTAATACCATGCGAAGACATCTATATACTCTTTGAGCATCTCAATAAGAATTTGTCATTCCTCAGGTGTAAGAATTGCCCCTAATTTGATAATTTTAGGACTCTTATGTTCCAATATTGACTTTAATAAACTCCTTGATGAGGGAGGGTGACTGGTCCTAAAGATACGTTGGGGCTGATGGCAGGTCATGCATTTCTAAATCAAAATCATTGGGGAGTTTTGTGCCTAATTTTGAATACAATTCTGATTCATCATGAATGAGTTGAAAGTCCTCCAAGTTTTGAGAGGGATAGTCATCTTCATATTCCTCTTATTCAATTTGATTGATGGATGTTTGTTGCTCCCAAAAATAGGTTGACTCGTTGAGATTAATAGAGAAGCCCTTCTTTTGATCTCCTCATGGCATAAAATCTCATGCTCCCAAATATTCAATAATGGCCTTATCGCTCTGAAATATGTCAAAAAGAGGCTCATGTTTTTTATCCTAGTCTACCAAGGTAGAGTAACAGAGGGATATATTAATGGTGGAGATGGTGGTGTCATGGAAGAGATTGGTGGCAGTAAGATATTTGTAAAGACTATAAACAAAGCCTATTTCAACTTCATCAAAGAAGACTCCTCAGGAATAAAAGAAGTGTCTAAAATGATATTGTTTAGGTCGATGCCAAGAGGTTTGTACACTTGACCAAGATGTTTTAGGTGTTACTGAACCCTTATAGGGTCAATCCTGCCTTGTTCATGTCTCCTTAGTATTTTTCCTTGATAATATATATTTTTTAGCATCTTCTGGAGATGGGGGTACTTCTAAATATGGAATAAACCATGAATCATCGGTCTCATCAAAATATTTCTCTGATTATAGTCCTACACTAGTGAATGTCATGGATCCGAACTAGTCGTTGATAGGGTTATCGTTCCTCATTTCTGGGGATCCATAGCTATGTGGGGAGAGTGGTAAGTATCCTACATAAAAGGTCTTGTATTCATATTCCCCACATCTCTTGGAAAGTGATATTGAGACGGATGACATTGGGAGATGTATTTGAAACAATTAATAAATCATCTGGGTGGACATACTTTGTAGTTGTTGGATTAGGAGTGGAACTATGTGTGCTAGAACAATAAAAAGAAAGATGGGATTGATCCATCTAATAACTATGAAAATGTTGTATCTCCTTGGGGATAGTAACCTCCATGCCAGAATGAGGGAATTTTAAATATTGATGGAGGGTAGAAGGAACTGATTGCATTTTATGGATCCATGGATGACCCAAAAGTAGATTATATAGAATATCAACATCTACAACCTGAATTAGAGTTTGATGGATGATGGGTCCCACAACAATATGAAGATAAATGGTTCTTGTTGCTGGCCTTTCATTATCATCATATGCCTTAATCATTATGAGAGTAGGCCTTAATGATGCCTCAGAGTACCACAAATTTTTTAGAAAGTCAAAATTGCACAAATTTAAAGTAGACCCTCAATCTATGAGCACCCAAGGGATTTTGTAGTTGGAGTTGGAAATTTCAATGAATAGTGGATACTTATGGTGCAAGCGAATAGGAGACATGTCCTATGCACTAAAAGTGAATTTTTGTGAGGGAGATAAGTGACCCACCAATGCTTGAAATTGATTGGTGTCAATATCTCTAAGGACTTTGAGGTCATTTAAGACTTCATTAAGAATCTACTAATGCACCAATGATGTTTTAAGAAGAATAATAAGAGAGAATTTGGGTTGGAGTTTTCTCAAGCTATTGGATTATGTCATATGGTTTATCAGAAGGTGTAGAGAACTTTTTTAGAGACATTGACCTTTTGGGATGTGGAAGTGGATGGGTCTTTTGGTGGTGTTCCAGGAACTACAATTTTGATGTGTCGTTTAGTTACTACGTAGTCAACTGTGGCCCAATTAATCTTGAGAATGGTGGACGGTGGTGGTGTGGGCTCTTGGAGGCCCCAAATTTTGATGGTGTTGACATAATGGTATGGGATGGCATGGTAATCGGTTCAACTAGAGGTGGAGGCTTGACCTTGGTCTTTGGGTGGTTTTCTTTCCCTTTGATCATGTTTAGGTAGTGGGTCCTGATAGATTTTGAGCTATTGATTCTTAGATTGGTCGGTTAGGCACACGTTTTCTACTTCAATGTCTCCCTTTTCAATTAGATCTTGGATATAATGCTTCAACTGCATACACTTTTTAGTATCATGTCTCTTAAATCTATGATATTGACAAAATTCATCCTCATGATACCAAACTAGTCAAGGTTTACTGTCATCGAAAGGTCAGATTTTGGGGAGAGTGATTGTATTTACACCTATTCACTATTGTAGGACCACTTTGGTAGGTATCCCGAGACTAGTGAGAGGCATTTTTCCTGTTTGAGGTTTAGGTTTGCCTCGTGGTACTTGTATGGCAGAGACATTCTATTGATTAGTAAGAGACATTTTGTGCATTATTTGAACATGTTTAGAATCTATCAATCCATCTTCCATGACATTTTTTCTTTTATTAAATATTTTTGGCTTACCCAAAAAGGTGTTATCTTGATTATGACTTTGTTAACTTCGGGTATACAATTTGATTGTACCCTTCTCAATAAGGGCCTTTTCGATTTGGATACCTTTCTCTATGATCTCATCAAAATATTTTACACATTGTAGCTTTAATTGATATTTCAATTTAGTATTGAGGTTGTCAATGAACATTTTGGCCAATTCCTTTTCTTGTACTGTATAATGGAATTGGCCTGCAATACTTCTCCACCTTTGTAAAAATGAAGCTAGGCTTTTCCAATTTATTTTTTAGTGTTGTAGAGATATATGATGGATATATCATGTTAAATAATGAAAGAGAAGTGCCTTATGAATTTCTCTATCAACTCCTTGAAGCTGGATATTGATCCTTTGGGCAAATGCATAAACCACTCCAATGCGAGGCCCATGAAACTTTTAGGAAAAAGCTTGAGGATATAAACATCGTCATAAGCAACCTCATAGCACACTACATATAATTCTTGTACATGATCCCTGGGATCCCCTTTCCCTCTATATTTTTCAAATTTTGGAATCTCAAAATGTGGTGGGAAAGGTACCTGTAAGATGCTCATATCTAGAGGAGAGGTGCAAAAATCTTCATAATTTTACCTCATTGCTTGTGTACGAGGATCGATATGTTGAAGAGTCTTCTTCATTATCCTCCAATCTTGAGCAAAGGATGGGTCCATGAGAGGATTGGAGGTTTGAGCATGACTAGTGCGAGGTCTAGAATGATTAGGGTTGTTATTTCTGGCATGTTGCCTTGGGGAAGGTCTTTTATTTTTAACTCAAAATAATGAGGCAAGGGAGTTAATTTGTTGGGTTAGTTGGTCTAACCGATTCTCCAGGGCAATTCTTCTCTTGTTAGCCTCAATGTGATTATTTTGGAAGGGTTCTTGTTGTTCTTGTTCTTCAAGCTCTTCCTCGTGATCCACAAGATTGGCTTCTTTATGCTCTTGGTTGGTATTGGCTTGATGATGTGGGGTGTTGGGCCTAGTATATAGATGGATTAGGTGTTACAAGAGGTTTGGGTTGAAGTTAGGGGGTAACATGCCCTCCATTCCAATGACCTGAGTTAGGATTTGGTCATAATTTTCATAGATATATTGATCAAATTGGGTCCTAACCTCATCATTATGGAAGTAGTCATTTGTGAATCGGTCTTCCTCTTGAGTTGTATGCATGTCACTATGCGTGTTGTCATTATCTCGATTTCAATCACTTAGGATCCCCAAGAAGTCATTTTCCTAGTTGGATCCTTGTCCCATTTTAAGAATTTGGGCACGAGTTCGGATAAGAATGATGAATGATGAGGGTGATGCAAGAAAAGTGATGAGGTCTGGATTTTATGTAGGGTGACGGGAGATAAAGTGATTTTGGATACTAGTTTTGTCTAAAAACCAAAACTAAGATTGGTAAAGAAAAATAATTTAGTTATGACTTGGATTTAAATTTGGAAGGATATGAAGACTAGCATGACCAAATATTATCAAAAGCTAACACCTTATAAGGATTCAATCTAGAAAAGAGACAAAGAGGATAGGATGATTGGATGCCCTTCACACTATCAAGGTAACGACTAGATGGGTGCTAGATATGAAGAGGTGAAGTGATGGGTGCTAGAATAAAACCAAATAAAGTTGTGAATGTTGATAATGTTTAGTCAAGAAGTGATGATCAAGATAGAAAAATGATGGGTGACCACTAAAGTTTGATTTCAAGATAAATGTTATATCCAAAGGTGTGAATAGTGATAGGGAATGGTTGATTTATTTGATTCTAAGATGGAATTGGTTTTAAAGGTCTCTAAGTGTTTTGTGACAAAAAATGGGATAGGTTGACTCAGTTTAAAATCAACACAGACTTTTGCACAACACATAAACAACATGTTCATTCACAAGCCCTAATTTAATCAATTAAATGGGTGTGTAATACGATGTCTGCATCATTTAACGACTTTGCAGGTGAAGTTATAGGCCAATGACCTGTTATGAATTCAACCGAACCCTCTTGACTCCATCTACACTTGATCACTTGGGAGATGATCCTGACTCTAGTAGTAAAACCTCTGTTATGGTCGATAGGTCCCCTTGTGTCTAAGGGAGTCCTCAAGATATGCGAAGGTATGTAGGACCCAAATCTATATAGGGTGTTTTCTAATGGCTAGTTTAAAGAGTTAACACTTCCCATTCACAGATGACCTGTATGAGATCAACCGCTTAGCCTAATGACAATTGCCTTTAATATTTATATTCCATTAGAACATGAAGTTTAGTCGAATGCACAATGATAAAATCCATGACACCAACCCCTAATGACTAAGCCCATGCATGAGGATGAATTCTACGTCACATGTTATTCTAGACTCAAAGGGACAACACACACGCAAGCAAGATTAATTTACCCAATTAATTACCTTTGTGAAGAAAATAAAAAGTGAACAAACAAGTTACACATACATGATATCTACAAGCAGATAGATCATAATGTGTAATTTAGACACTCCTCTTGCAAGTGCAAGAGTTAAAAAATTATATTTAGTGCTTTCACCTTGAAAGGTCCTGCAAGAAATGAGTTAGTAGTTTGAACTCAAGCAAAACTACCTATTTCTTGCAAAACCGCAAAAACACAATCAATATAAAGCAATATCACTTTCAGAGACTACAATATCATGACTTTTAATGCAAAATTGCTACTCTTGAGTCGTGGTATTATGGATTAGTGGCTAATTGTAACAGTAAACTGTACGATCCTTACAAAACCATCGATGGTTAGACAATATCGCAACTTTTTATACAATAACACAAATTCACAAGTAGTGATATTGCAAAAAAGTATAAACTTATGATATGATGAATTACAAAATAGAATATTGAGTACCTACGTTATTAAAATCATGTTTATAGCTCAACACTTGCTTCAGAGAAGACAAAACTTTGATAGCCCAGTATAGAAATTTTACCCCTTTAAAAGCTAATGCAAGATATATGTTTCAGAATGATTATTTGTCTGTCAAAATGATCTTCAAACTTGTATTTATTAGTTTAAAAAGTTACCAAAACCTAACAATATCAAAAAAACTAATTAATCACAATATTGCTTATTTTAAGACAATATCATTGATTTTAATACAAAACTACAGATTCACAAGTAGTAGTATTTTCAAAAGTGACAAAAGGGACATATAAGAGTTTTGGTTTATTTTCATATGGTCCCTGTTCTCCTTATTAACAGACAAAATTCACACGAACACCAATCAACCCTGGTTAGCAAAAATATCAAAGTATGTTAGATGACTAAAGTAAACTATAATTTTTGTATGAATGGGGTTTGTAAGACCAATGTTTTCCTGCAAATAGAAAGTGATTCAAACAGATAACTAGCAATCAAGAAACTATCAAGTTAATTTAACATTATTAATTGAAAACACAAAATCATGATTTATGAGGGCAATATCACTAGTTTTATGACAAAATCACGATTTTCGAAGTAGTGGTTTTGCTTGCCAATACCCAAGCGATTTAAGTTTAACCAGTCCTGCTTTCCTGCACACAGAGAACAAAATCCCACTCTTGCAAGACAAAAATGAGGAATATGGACCCACAAAAGTTGAAAATTAATGAAAAACAATAAAACCCTGTAAAACTGCAATTAAAAGAACAAAACCATAGATTCACACAAAATTGTTATTTTTGAATTAACAGTATTGCTAGAAAGTCAAACCCTGTCAAAAAGACAAACCGTTAGCGATTAAACTAACAGTCAAAGAAATATCACTTAAATCTAGACAAAACTGCTACTACAATATCACTATTTGTAGATCAATATCGTTGATTGCCTATACGTGATGATTTGACCAATTTTAGATCTTGTTCTTCATCTAGTCAAACCTGTAAGTCACCAAATCACTTCTAATAAACAAAAGGGATTAGATTAAAGAGGTATCTCCCATTGTGGTCGTCAATGTGTGATCGTATTTTGAGTTATCCACAAAATTACTATATTTAGTAATAAAAACCCAAGAACACAAACATCAAAAGAGGAAATAAAGGAACAATCTAACAATTAAAATAGAATTATTACCATCTTTTTGTCCCTTATAACTTATCTCTAAGATCTCCAAACTGATTTGATCGCTAAAATAATTGAATGTGAATTGCTTGACTTAAGTTTCTAAGTAACTCCAATGGCTGAATGGCTTGACAAGAATATGAGAATGCTTGATAATGGTTGGTTATGAGAGTATAATGGAGGCTTATGGATTTCTAAGTTAGTTTTGCTATAGCCCATGCATGGCTTATATAGGATGGTGGAGGATAATTTAAGGAATTTTAAATTATTTTAGAAGCCTTTAGTTTCGAGACTTCTAGAACTTTGGAGGAACTTTTCTAGTTCTAGAGGTTTCTTGATTAGTTTAAGGAGAATGGAGGTTTAAATGAGAGTTAATGAAGTTTAAGATTCATAGGGGTGTAGAAAAAGCTAGGGTGGTAGGATAGTTAGGGGGTAGGTGAATAAAAAGAAAATTTTAATTTGCAAGTGAGCTAGTGAGTAGTTAATGCAATAGGATTAGTAGTTAAGTAGGCTAGTTAGTGGGTTAATGAGGTAATTAATTAGTTTAGAAAGATATAGTAAGATTCATGGAATGTAATGAATTTTGTGTAGGAATTAGGATATTAGTTAATTGGCTAGGGCTTTGGTTATGAGTTAAATTAAAGGGTTTAATAAGATTATTAGAGCAAATAGATTTAAGTGCATTCATAATGCATTTTAAGAAATTGTTATCTTCTCCTAATTCACTTCAAGTCAAATTACGACCAAGCAAAATAACATTCTAGACCATTGAAATCTTCTGATTTGTCTACACATATCACGTGCATGTGTCAATTCATGTCTATAATATCTTAATTGGAGTATTACCATGTACGTAATTGACACCTTCCTTTAATTCAACTCCAATAAAATTATGACTAGATAAATTGACATTTTTCAACCATTCTGATTAAACAAGCAATCAATTTCCAAGAATTGCAAAAAACTAAGTAAAATCATTTACGCAAAGCAAATTATATTAAGTGCTTAAGTGAAAAATCCATAAAAATCTATTGATTATCTATCATTAGAAATTCATAATTTAAAATATTTGGGCCATGATGTCACCCATGACATCATCACAAGGGTGTTATCCACAAAGCGTTAATGAAGATAAATATTAGGATTAAGGCTACCCATGCCTTATTAATAATTTAATCTTCTAAATATTGATGACCATATTTATTGCTTGTCCCTTCAAAATTGAATGGATTTGTGACCCACCTCTTGATCTTGAGATGGAGGGCCATAAATCAACTAGCTCATTTTATAAAAATTATGAATACATGAGCCATGGCCATAACCTTTAAGTTCTTTTTGATATAGAAAAACTATGCAAAAATATTTGTCGAGAGCTTCACTCATTCTTTCAAAATTGATCAAATCAAGAGCCAAAAACATCGATGCAAGGAGAGATGTATGGAGACACTTGTGCTACTACATTGACAAAGACTTGGAACACCAAATTTAAGCATAAACATGTTTAATGGACCGATCTTGGAAGAAGACCACTTGGAGAAGACATTGTCCATGTTTTCTTATCTAAGGTTCTTGACTCCATTGATCCACACCCCTTGAGGGAGTAGGCCTAGAATGCTAGCTATTTATGCTTTGAAAAAAATTCTTCGTTTTAAATGCATGAAATAACTTGCACCGCAATCCTATTCTACACTCACAATTTTATCATTTTTCATTTGCATCAAAACTTCATACAAACCCTCAATAAAGAGATGCCTATCATAAGCAACTCATTGAGATTGAGTGAGCTTGCAAGGGACCACTGCAAGGCATTGCATAAATGCTTGTTGTCGCTCATGGAAATGTCCCTGAGCTTTGAATACTTGTTGATAATGGCCAACAATATCTTGAACCATATTAGGGATCTCAATGAGCCTCTACTTAGCATCTTTAATAGCTTTGATTTGTTGAGTTGCATTTTTGGCCTTAAGCATTTTAAAGAACTCTTTAAAGACTTTATCGCCTACTCTAAGCCAATGATGTTTAGAATTGATTTTTGCATCTCATGCATTGTAAGCATTTACAATCTGAATGCATTGATGAAGTGCCGCTATTCATCACCACTACTTGCAACTGCAAAGGTTCATGGAAGGGAGCCTGCTCGAAAGCATCAACCACATGACTAAACTCTGAGTTGGTGGCAGAGTACAAGGTGTCGACGGATGCAGACCAGTTATCACCCATAGATTCAAAAAAATATAGCGGTGCACGTGAGAGAATCTAACCACCATTCAATCCAACCAAAATTCCCTACAAGGTGAGGTATGAGTTATACACTTGTAGGATGTGTGCCAAAGTGGGATCATGATGTAAAAGTGTAGTATTGAGAATTAACTGAGTTTTTTAAATTTTGGGTTGAACTCAAATTGCCAATTCATATGAAAGCGAATGAACAAGTGATAAAAAACATAATCCAGCTATGTCTCCATCGACTATGGAAAATAGTTAAACTAAAAATACAGTTGCGTGGAAAGCAAGGCTCTATCAAGCTATTTTTCAATTATGTTAGATCCATAATGAAGGTTGTTCCACATGTGCCATACGGCATTCGTGGGGTCTAAAGAAAGTTCGGGGTCATAAAACCCAAATTTATTTTACATATACAACCATGTCTTTAGTTCCCTAGTTTTCCATCGCATAAGGAGGTGGACGAGTTTGCTAATTGGGTGTTCAATCATATTAGAGTCCCCACACAACCCAATGAACATCTTGCAACTCATCAACAATCCATTGCCAAAGCACTACCCTTTCCATCAAATCATTAGATGCATAAATATTAATAAAACCAAAAGAGAGATTTTCAATATTAAATAGCACCCAAAGAACACGGTTTGAGGGGTCACACCCATGACCCACATAATGTGGCTGCCATTTTGGATAAATAAATGTTATCAAGCCATGATAGTCGAGGGACGTGATCAATATTTATGACTAGACTATCAACACAAATTACGTTGCTAACAACTATAAGCAAAAAACTCTCCCCCTTAACTTCTTGTAAAATATACTTGTGATTTGCATCTATGAGACCCCATACATTCCATGTAAAGCAATCCATGTATTACACAAGTCAAGAGACATATCCTCATAACCAAAGCCCTCCAAGGCACCAAACCTATTACACAAGGATTGCTTCTATTTTGATTGTAAAAATCCATTAAGATAAAACAATCGTCAAGGTTTTACAACATACTCTTCTCCTTCCAAATGATGAGCAACACTTTGAGTGTTGAGGTGAACCTTAGCATGCATAATCACAGTGAAACTCGAATGCAAATCTGGGATTGAACTTGAGAGGAAAATTGAGGAACTGATAAAACATTTACAATGAGACAAGTACTAAAAAACCTAGGTTTTTCTACTTCTTTCGACATTTCAACTTGATAATGAATGAGCTCCCTAGAGGGTTGAGTATCTTGACATACAACTTTAGATGCAACAAGACCACGAGGGTCTGAACTTGAAGATGATTTATTAGCTTTGTTGGTAATTGTATCGATAACAGGGTGAACAACAACACCCTTATTAAGACCATTCTTATGCCCTCCAATCGTGGCCCACCCTTCATCATTGGTCCTAAGGGTTTCAAAAGATGGTTTGGTCACAGGATTTATTGTGAGCAGCAAATGACGAGAAATATTTGATCTTGTGTTTAGTAGATTAACCGTTAAAACACATATTGGGCAATTTAATGTAGAAAACTAGATGTAGGGCTTACTCAGAATAATTCCTACATGTTTGGGGTTAAAAAATTGAAATAGAAAGAACCCTTTCATCATATTTTGGATGCCTTCCAGCATAATGCCGTGTTACGTTCAAGCATATTAGACCCAAGTTCTCAACTACTTTCAAAAGGGATTTTTCAACAAAATAACCTATTAAATAAAATTGCTCAAGCCATTTACAAGGGGAGTAACATTCAAGGATAGGTAAAACAATATCACACTGAGAGTTTGAACCTCAAAGGAAACCTTGGGGACAAATTTCCAAGGCTTCTTAAGTGGGGACTCCGTTCATAACAACCAGACAATCTTCCTTTGCAATTTCAACTACTGGAATAGAGATTAGAGAGGCAAGGCTTGCTACAAATATAATAAATGACACAAACCAAATCCCATATATTTCAAAAAGGAGCACGGTTTGAAAATAGAAAAAAACATGAATGCAGTGGCAATGCGCCTCAAACCCTAGCGGATTTTCATCTCTTTCCAACTTGCATTGCAATTCAAATTCATCCACTTCACAGTTATTTTCATTGAAGAAGTTGGGTAATATATTAATAATCCCGAACACATTGTTGAAACTACAAATGCAGAAGCAATTTCTAACAATATCATAAAGAGCCAAAATAACCATTGTATAAAACAATAGAACAAAAACACAATTTTAAATGATCATTTTTAATCCTACTCATTTGTTACCATGTCCACTCATCCCCTTGTATCTACAATGTTAAGTTCTAACATTTACTAGGTGAAAGGTGGCTTAGCTGAGTACATACCCAACTCATAATGAGGTAGACAGATGCTGCACCAATGTCTACTTGTCCCCTTGTATTTATAATGTTAATTTCTAACATTTACTAGGTGAAAAGAAGCTTAGGTGAGTAAGGTTGTGGTCTTATGGAAGGGGCATCTACAATTATTTTGCAATTGCAGATGGTTCCATGTAACTGCAAATTCTTTGAACTGCAACATATTGAATCTTTCTTTGAAAAATAAAAACAACCGTTGAATACGAGAAAGATTTTTAAAGATGGGTCGCAGGTGCTGAATAGGAGAAATATTGTTAGAGATGGGTGTTAGCCGTTGAGGGCAAAAGTTGCAACAGTTGCAGAAAATTTTTAGGTTTTTACAACCAATCAAAAATATTCTATACATATCCTTTTAATTTGATTTTACATTCAAAACCTCCTAAATTTCCTCTCTAGGAGTAAATTTTGCAATTTTTAAAATTCATAAGACCCTTTCACTGCATATCTATTCCTAAATAATTTCTGCAGCACGTGCAACTATTTTTACAATTGCAATATTATGAGCCGAGTGTCTAAGTCCAACTCATAATGAAATAGATGGAAGCTGCATTACCCCGATTTAGATGGAAGCTGCACTACACCGATTAATTAGGGTCTAGCTTTGGCGATTGGAATCCCCTCCCCTAATTTCAGTAATTAGTTTGCAGACGCAGATGGAAGCCGACTTACCCAATTAGTTAGGGGTCAGGATTCAACAATAAACGAGCAAGAAAAATTAAAAAGATTCGTTTTCAAAGAGCTCAATAAATTAGAAGTAGAAGTAAGAAAATAAAAAACTTTTATCTAGGTCATCCTATTATGTTAGGCAATCTCATGCAATCTCATATCGTGGGAACCATATCTATTACATACATTAAGAATACAAGAAATGAACGCCTTCTTAACACTGTTTCTGAATTTTATACAGAATATTTGACACACATTTTTGGTGGTTGTATTTAATCCCGTCTGCAATAAACTGCCAACTTACCATTCCACGCAGCAATATACAAGTTCTTAAAAATATTAATTATATTAGACTTCTGGATTTTAAATTATTTAGGTTGTATGATCCACAAGTTAGTAATACATTGATACACTGCCAACAAACTACTCACAAAACAAAATTTCAATCATATAAAGCTCAACTCCATAATCCAAAACAAGAAATTCCAAGCTCCTGATTTTAACATCATCTGCCATAATTCCAAACCTTGTTACACACATCTTCTCTGTGATGGGGTTCTTGTAAACTTTGTAGCATCCTTCCAGTCTATTAAATTTTGTAGACAACATCATCTGCCACGATTTTAATATCATCTGCCATAATTCTAAACCTTGTTGCGCACATCTCCTTGATTAGGGTTCTTGCAAACTCTATAGCATCCTTCCAGTTTTCTATTAGATTTTGTACATAACATCATCTGCCATGATTCTAACATCATCTGCCATAATTCTAAACCTTGTTGCACACATCTCCTTGATTAGGGTTCTTACAAACTTTGTAACATCCTTCCAGTTTGCTATTAGATTTTGTACATAACATCATTTGTCATAATTCCAAACTTCATTGTACACATCTTCTCCTTGATAAGGGTTCTTCTTGCAAACTTTGTCGCACTCGCATCCTTCCAATTTTCTATTAGATTTTGTTCATATTTTGTACTAATGAAAACTACAATGAATATAATCTTCTACGATGAAAATTTAGAGGCAAACATATACTTGCAAATGGCCTTTCCTCGGCAGGAAAGATCACTTTCCAAGGCTGAGAGTGGACTTTTTTGAATTCTAAGTAAGCAAATATATGTTGAACAGAATAGATATCTCGAAGGCAAGTTGCCAGGAAAGGTCAATGTTGAGGGCTCTTCACAATGAGAACAGGACATTTTGCATGGTGTGCACAGTAATCACTGACACTCCCCAAAAAAGCCCTGTAAAAAGAAAGTTTTTTCAATCTTACCAAACGCCCACTTTAAGCCAAGGAACTACAAGAAAATATCAGTTTGAATAAACCTAACGAGCACAGACATACATACCTTTTGATAGTGCCATAGCCACGACTCCCGATAACAAGAATATCCGCCTCAAACTTCTTGGCTGCCTCACAGAGACCATCTCTTGCATCTCCTGATACAGTTTTCTCCTCCACTTTGACCTTAGAATACCAAAGTAAGTGTTTCAGACACCCATTAATCTAAATTCATGCCAAGCATACATTGTTAAGTGGAACTTGCCCCATTTGAAACTAGTTGTTTGGTAACATACATTTTATAATCAACACTAAATCTTCTTTGGAAGAGAAGTAGCGGATCTTTACGAGACAGAAAGGAACAATCATTTTAGACCATCCATAAACAGCTATTTTCAGATGGCGCATCTTTGAAGTTCAGATGCAGTTTTGGAGGCCTTTAAAACATCACTTGATTGCAAGATCTTTCAAAAATAAATTATTCTAACTTCACAAATGACCAAAATAGGCCCATAGGATTCAGTAATACATGTTAATAGATAGTGAAAGAAGGAACCTTATTAGAAGATACAAAACTAAAACCAACATACAGAAATAATGGATATATGCCCAAAACATATGAACCCAAAATAATTCAAATAGCAATTAGCCAACAGGATTCAATAAAGCTAAGATAAAGAAATAACGGGTAAATGCCAAAACGTTAGAATCCAAAACAATTCAAGTAGCAATTAGCCAACAGGGATGAAAGCCCAAGTATGAAGACCCACCAGCTAATAGATAAATGAAAGGGCAACAATGTCATGTATCAGAAGCTGAGGTTGGCAGGTATGACCCGGTTCCAAGGCTGTACAAAAGTGGCTAATAAATAAACGAGAGGGTAACAATGTCATATATAAGAAGCTGAGGTCAGCGGGTATGACCCAGCAAAGAGGCTAGACTAAAAATTCCAAAGCATAAAATAGCAGTGTTCTGTTGGAATGCATCCCCTAGATTTTGGTGATGTATTGAACGCCCCAGAAGTTTTGGGGACTTGGGGACTTGGAGGGAACATCCCAAATTATTTTTAGTTTTTTTTCTCAAATTTTCAATTTTTTCCTTGACACTTTTACTTCAAAACAAATCCCCCCTCCCCTAAAAAAAACGCTGGTATTTTTACAAAGTATTGAATACTCATCCTGAATGTACCTTGAAAAACATTAAATAAAATTTAAAAACCTAAATTTTATTGAATAAATATAAAATATTATTAATTTTCATTTATTTTTCCCTGCCATCCCCAAAATCTAGGAATTTTGTTACCATCCCGGAAACCCCACCCGTCTGTCCCCTGTCCCCCGACTTAGGTAACCATGTAAAATAGATATATTTGGTTCTAGGTCGAAGCTGTGAAACTCTATTTCAGAAAGGATCACCCTTTAGATCCTATGTCCCAGCTTGCTTCAACCTGGAAACTGTGTTTTTTTAGAGGAGAAGGATATCTAACATTCAAACTGGCCACATCAATGTTGGAGGTCTGCTCTTTATTGTAGGAATGCTCTTTATTGTAGGAATGGACTTGCAATAATCTCTCTCCAAGACTGTTCTAGAAAGTATTTGTCATAGCAATTTGGAGTCTAGAATTTATGACCTAAAAGGATACTAAACAAAATATTGGCAAAGCTTTGTAACAGAAATATATCAGTTTCAATTTAGCCAAATGGTCTCTTACTTAGATTCACTTGTCCTGCTCTGTTGGTGTACAATACACCCAGGGAGTTTGAACCCCTGGCTCCACTTTAGAAGCCCTGACACTTTTACCACTTGAGCTCATCCCATTCCATTGACTCCACTAACTGAATTAACTCTTTCAGTGATTACTTACAATATCTGAATCACCAACATCATTTTGCAATGGACTCTAGGGATGACCTATTCGATCACACAAGCCATGCTCTTAAACACCAGCTTGGGAACGAGATGAATTCATTAACAAAAGCTTTAAAACTCTATTGTTAATGAAGGAAGATCATCATCAGGTGAAGAAGATTGTGGGGAAGAAGAGGAGAATTGTGTATTTCAGCCATGTTTCTGCCATTTTGGACTATTCATTGATTCTTGCATCCTCCATTCACCCCTTGAACAGGGTAATAGTGGGTAAAACGCTATCTGGTCTAGAATATCTATGTAGTGTGAATTTCCTATAACACGGTTAATAATAATTGTTGATTGGAAGCCTTGATTCCGGTGCACCTTATTGAGGATGACATTGGCTCACTTTAAAGCAAGACACCCATTGGGAACACACTCTTTGTTTTGCTTTCGCTAACTACATGCATTGCCAAGTTCCATACAACCAAATAACATCATGCCCTAAAAACACTCATTTAAAAATATTTCCTCAAGCTATGTAAGAGGCAAGGGATCCTCGGCATATACACTAATACTTGGTCCTTTTCTGACTTGGGTATGGTCTAATGATGTGCTCTTGTTGTGACTCAGGTATGGTGTAATGATGTGCTCTTGTTGTGCATATATTTTCATAACAGTAGTATTGTGGATTGCTCTTGTTACTGACAACTCTCTTTAAACCAATTGCAAAGACCCTTGTACAGATGGGGTTACATCATAACTCACCTGACTTCCACTGCAAATTTCCCTTGACTTCTTCATAATAATCTTTGTATTACGGTCTTCATACTTCTCCAATAAAACGATCACCTCAATTGTGAGCACAAATCCTGCTCAAACCATCACCAACAATCAAAACCATTCAAATTCAAGAAAAAAGAAATGTATAAATATGAGAGTCTAACAATGTTTCTATGTCTATAAGATATAAGAGTCTAACAATGGTTTCTAAGACTATAAGTGTTCTAAACTTGCCGATACGTTGTAGTAATGTACACAAAGTCTGAGACTCTGATCACACCCACAGTTAAAACCATTTAAATTCAACCAAAAAAAATTGTAAGATAAAGTTATAGAAGGTTTCTAAGCCTAAAGGTAATCTAACATCCATGGCACATTTCAGTCCTGCACACAAAATCACAGCCAGAAACAAAACCTTTCAAGCAAATTCAATAAGAAAAAATACATGTAACAAATGTCAAAAGCTAATAGATAGTGCATCCAAGTGATCCACACAACTCACACCCAAAATCAAAACCATTTTAACAAATTCAATAAAAATTAGTACCTAACACAAATTGATAGATAGTTTCTAAGCCTAAGCAAATTCAATAAGAAAAAACACATATAACAAATGCCCCAAGCTAATAGATAGTGTATGCAAGTGATCCACACAAATCACACCCAAAATCGAAACCATTTTAACAAATTCAATAAAAAAAAATAGTACTTAACACAAATTGAACTTAACACAAATTGATAGATGACTTCTAAGCCTAAAGGTGTTATCACCCTTGGTATTACACATAAATTACACCCATAACCAAAACCATGTAAACAAAGACATAACAAACATAATAGACGACTTCTGAAGGTGTTTTGAATTTGATGGTGCATTCCTGTTATGTACACAAAGCTTAGATAGCTTCTACTCTTAAAACTGACCTATATTTGATATACATCTAAGTGATGCATACAAATCACAGCCACTATCAAAATCATTTCAACATTACATATAACACAAGTCAAGTTTACATGGATGCACAGTTGCACGGGTAGGCAGGTTATGCATAAACATCACCAGGTACAAACCCTAAAGCTTGGGTATGCGGGTCCCAATGCAGGGTGAAAACCCACATAAATAGGTACATGGTCAAAGCGGGTATGCTGTAACATTTGATCTGAAGCATTAAACTTCAAAATTTAAAGATGAAATGTTTTTTCTATAAACTAATATGGTATATGTAAAGAGAAAATTGATTTAAGGATAGATATGTTGATCCTGAAACTTCTTTGGCTTAATGCTGAGGACTGAGCATCTTAATCTTCAAACTTCTTCAGCTTAGTGCCGAGTATTAAGGCATATCTATTCCGTCAAATTTGGCAGGAACTCAAACTCAGCCTAATCTTTTTTGGTATCTCCTGGATTTTGTACTTTGTGGATGATGTGACATTGCACTTTTACCATCATCTGCCATTGGATTTCATCCCTTTCAATGAAGAATAGGAAAATTTTAGAATGATGTACTGAATACCCCCAGGTGCTTTTTAGGCTGTACAATGGGTGTCTTGTGCAAGTGTAACCGGTAGAGAATGTTGATCATAGAGAACTCACTAATTTCGATTCTCTAGGCTAGAAGTAGCAAATAATGGATGAGACCAGATGCAAGCGGGGTAACTTTAACAGAATAAACATCCTCGCTACCTTAACACTAAGCAACGGCAGACCGGTTACTGGACACCCGATACCAATACTTCAGTTTGTTCTTTTAAAAAAAAGATTAGTGCCATACATAGATGGTTACATATTCTAGGAAGAAAACTGTGAAAAAAAATTAATCCACCCTTTAGGATTGAGGACTGCAGTAAATCCAGTAAGTATTTCATAGATAACTCGAGTCTAATTACTTGCATCAAATACTTGATTGGAATCTTTTATATCACTCAATGCTATGAATAAAGTGTAATCCAGTTAAAAACTTCCTGCACCTTTTTTCTTCTCAAAAATAAATTGTTATGGACAGTTGAAGCCTTGAATCTCTAATTGGTACTGTACACCCGCAATCAAAACCATTCAAATTCAAAAGAAAGTGAACATGCGCATTCCAATAATAATGATGGGTGCCTTACAATTTACCAGGCCAAAAGAAAAAAAATACATGCGTTTGAATTGTTTCACATACCAGGGCCTCCGGTTCCTCCATAAGTCACAGGACGACGCTTGACATGGCAGAGAATCAGTGTATCACTACAATTCAACCGTAAATTCTCCACAGCCCACTTCAATGCAAACATACTCTCTTCACTGTCATCCACTGCAGCCAAAACTCTTCTTCCTTTGACACCATCCTCCATCATAAAACACCATGATAATTACTTGATCTATTGAGCTCAATCTCCTCTCCTCAGTTTTGTATTCAATTTGAAGATGATATTTGACAGTATACTTAAGGTGGGTATTGGTTATATAAGTTTGTTTTTAAGACCCACCCTAATGTAGAAACTAATCAAGTATTCCAATCTGACATTCATTATAGTTGGGTTTTTATTAAACTAGAAACAACACCTATTGGTCGTGATGATCACGAAGAATGGATATATAGGGGAGAGGGCCCAAAATAGTTGAGAGGGGTCTATTAGTTGTGATGGGGTTTTAAATCCGATAATTATACGGTATTTCAAAGTTAAAATTTTAGATAAATTGAAAAAAGAAGAAGATTATATTATATAATTATATATATTTTAATGTTTTTTTATTATTATAAATTATATTAGTATTTGAAAGATAGTGTTGAATACATAATTTGTATTTAAATTTTTAATGAGAGAATATGTATATAAAATGATTAATTTTAAAATAAAGAGAGATTAATAGTTATTATAAAAAAAATATATTGTACAATTTATAATAATAATAATTTTTAAGATTTAATTACAACATGTCAAATAAGATGTATAATAATTGGTCACTTAATAATAATAATTAATGTTAGAGTTATGTCTTCATACTAGACTTAAATGAACTAGTTATTATTTATTTGGCTTAGATTTGTATTAGTTCACATTATAATTAGTAAATTTTAAATTAGAAGTTGTTACGTATTATTAGAGTTGAAACTTACAAATTGTTTAGTGTATTAATTTAGTGGATAGATAAGTGAAAAATATACACAGAGACTTAGTGATATGTGCATCATAGGTTTTGTCATAATCTTTTTGTGTGCATGATCTTGAGTTCATATGATTGTGTTTCTTATGGTTTCTCTTCATTGTTGCAATGAACTGAAAAATAAATTCCGGACATGATTTTTCTTAATTTTGATACAATATTAAAGCTATCTTTTACAATCATTATTCAGTGGGATTTTGGTCTTTACTTCTCTGTTCATTTTCCATTTCTTTTATAAAGCTTGGAAGGAGGTTTTTTGTGAATAATTTTTTGGCACATGGCTTTAGAAACATTTTGGAATAGAATGGACCTCATTGTTGAGTCTAGATTGCCCAAAAAAATTATAGAAGCACTATTAATTCTTCGAATTTCGATATATTTTTTAAAACTACATTTTTTTTTGGTAGGTTTCTTGGTTTTTTAAGCAAGTTGTATGACCATATACAATGAAGAAGTTTTTTTAAATATATATCTTAAATTTTTTGAATTACGACATTCAAGTTTTGGTATTGAGTGTTAACCTTGTGACTATTCCTAACATTCCTTTTCATGTTTTGTGAATGATACTAGATTTGTATAATTAGTCCTTACAAAAGTAAAGTATTATAACTTTCACTCAAAGTAAATAATTTTTTAACTCTACTTAATCACTATACTTAAATTGATATATAATTCTAACAAATATAAAGATTTGCATATAAAAATATTCTTTAAAATTTTATCATAAAATACTACATTACTAGTTAATAATTAAATTAAAAATTTCTAAACGATTAAAAATATATTATCCTTTCCAAATTAAATTAAAATTTATTGTTACAACAAATAACAACTCAACAACAACAACAAATAATAATAATAATAATAATAATAATAATAATAATAATAATAATAATAATAATAATAATAATAATTATTATTATTATTATTGAACTATAAGGACTTTCTAAACTACAAACGTTGTTGGAGAACTAGATTTGGTTATCTTAAAAAATAATTATCAATTAACTTGCATAAATATAATAAATAAAAAATTGACACTACAACTAGCATCTATCCTCCACACGTGGATAACGATGGAATTGGAGAGCATATGCATATGCATTTAGACGTGGAAAGGCTTTGTAGCAGGAAATGAGTAAATGTCAATTTCCAAACTCTTGTGACTGTGAGCATGCAAACAACGACACCTATCGTCTTAGCAATGGATGGCATCTGAATTATCCTACCTGTGCAAATGTTAATGGAATTACATGGCAGATTTTATCCCTTGCATGGGTTGGGGTTGAGTATCATCGTAAACGCCATGTTGTACCTATGAATATGTTAAGCAAGGAAGATTGTTGAGATTAGCACTTGGAACATTGTACCTGCAGGTCTTCTTTATATCTCGCAGAATGAAACTCTTGCTTTGTTGTTTCATCCCAGGTTCGAACGCTCTCACCGACCTCCAATGTGAAACGTTTTGAATTTATAAAACTTAAAAACATGCATTTGGTCGAGATTTCAAAGTAATCTGGTTTAAAAAACTGTGGTTCATTGTTTTTGAAGTAGTGGTGGTGGGGAAAACTTAACTACTATTTATAAGTTGGTTGATTTTAATTAGGAAATCAATCAAATTTTTTAATATTTAACAGTTTTTAATATGGATTTATATGATGGGTTGAGAGTGTGGACTCCACAAGTTTGTGAGTGCTGGTTAAGATTAGTGGTTTTGTCGTGTTTATATTTTTTAAGCTTTGTAAAGTTTGTAAAAATTTAAATTAGAAGTTCATAAGTTTTAGAGAAAATAATTTAGATCACAAAGTGATGTCTACCATTCCAAATTTGATAGCAAGGAAATTCTCATTCAAAGAAATCCAGGGGATTACTCGTAATTTTCATAAACTGTTGGGTTTTGGTAGATTTGGACCAATGTATGATGGTCTCTTGAGCGATGAGATCAAGGTGGCAATGAAAAAACTGGGGAAAGCGAGGTAAGGAGAACAATTATTTTATTTATAGATTGCAATTCTAGGTAGAATCCATCACTAGAATCTAGAACAATTGCTCAGATTCTGCACGTAGAAATCTCATAATATCCTTGATATGAACACATGGCTAATCAATCTTTGCATTAGTGGAATGTCGATACAAGATTGTTCAATTGTAAGCCTCAAAATATTCTTCTAGAGAAGAAATTTGTTTCAAAAGAAGTTGTTTCGGGATGGCCACGCTAATGAATAAGTACGATAATTGCGTAGTGAAAAGCATGAGAGGCACAACGAGATACCTTGCTCCAGAGTGGTTGTTGCAATGCTTCATCACTAAAAAAAGTGATGCATATAACTTTGGGATGGTACTTCTAGAGATCATAGGTGGCCGTAAGAACTACAATATCAACATCATTAATTCTAATAAGTGTTACTTTCCTGCTTGGGTGATGTGTATGGGATCTAGTGGGAGAGAGGTGGAAGCTATTACTTCCAAACTAGGAAATTAGATTGACATAGCTCAAGCTATAAATTTTTTTGAAAATATGATTTATGTGCATTCAAAAAATTCCCATGGTAGATCTTCCATGGGAGTCATTGTGCAAATGTTAGAGGGGGAGAAGGACGTTCCACAATGCCATCGATAGAGTTTTCAAATTTTCATTGTAAATGCACCTCAACCTCACTTATTAGCAATATTTATTTTTCTTCATCCTCGTATTTTGTGTTGTCGAGATAACGTGTTTAATGTTGAACTTAAATATGATGGTATATTATAAGTTATAAGGTTATATGTTTTACATGTCAATAAGCATCTAAATTCTACCTTCCTGATCAGGGTTGCATGTGTTTTCAATATCAGTGATGTGTATATTGACTTTGGATGCTTCCAGGTACTTTCACTATGTTTCCCGTCTATTTCAATTTTTAGATAACATGTTAACACATGCTTAAATACGTTATAGTAGTCAAATAAATTGCACTTGACAACCTATAGAAAATGCAACGTGCATATTTTTACCCCTTTTCCAATTTAAAGAGAGGTTTTTTTTAGTCCCTTAAACTTATTAATAAAAAAGAGTTATGGTCCTAGGCCCACAACAACATCACTAAAAAATTTACAATTCAAACAATACAATTAACACAATAGAGGCAAGGACTAGCCACTACACGACCCTTATTTTAATTAAGACATTGGAATTGCATTAAGTGTGGAGCTGACATTGACTGCAACTTTTTTGATGCACCCTATAGCAACTAACTAGATTTATGCACATAGTAATCAATATTGGCACAATGGCACGGGCATTGGCTTGTGTGATTTTAATTAAGTGTTGAACATGTGCATTTAGAAACACCTAGGCCTCATAGTCCCATTGCCAGTGACCCTTCCAATGCACTCCAACCAATCTTGCCACCTTGTATTGTGTGTTGACTGACACAAGTTATTGACCAACATGCTTGCCACCGGTGATTCATCCACATGTCATAGATTGATGGCCTTAGATTTCTTTTAAATGTTCTATTTATTATTTATGAATTTTTAAATTAGTTTTGAAAATTCAAATATTGATTTGTGTGTCTATACATCTAGATATTGATGATGGTACAATGGCTAATAACATTTTTCCAAAGCAATGACTTATTAAAGGTTGAAATTTTGAATCCAAGGGGGCCCCCTAAGACCATTCTTTTTGTAAAGCATTTTTATTAGTTTTCGCCACATGCATTCACAAATTGACCAACTAACTTTGTAGACATCTTTTTCACTCATCTGGAGGCCTCGGGATGTCAATTTATTTTTCACTATTTCTATTTTCCCACACTCTACATAATGGTGAGTTAGATTTGAAATCTGAGTAGATAATTTCTCAGAATTTTTTGTTTCTTCCAATTTTTTCTCCACCATCATAGATTTATGGATATTCAACATGCCATATCTTTTGATAGGGATCTCAAATTTTAATGTCAATTTTTTTTAAGTGAATGATTTTTCATGCATTTTGAAATGGTACATTCATATTAGCTTCATTTTACATAAGAACTATATTTTTTTAGTTTTTTCCTCATTTATAACTGAAAAAATTGTTTTAAATGCACTCTTTATAAAGTGCCACCTCAATTCTATTACGGGATAAATTTTTGCATCCTTTGCTATGTGATATTGATTGGAGGCATGCGGGGGGGGGGTAGGACTGTCGGCGGATAGGGGGCAGGAATATTCATCTTGATTTTGTGCTAATTAGTGTATTGTGCTAAAACATTGTACAAAACTACATCATTATAAGCAGTTTGGGGGTTGTTTTTCATATTGGTGAGTGTTTTTTTGGTTCAGGTACATTCCAAGGCCTTTTTTTGCCTTATTTCAATGGATTCATGCCATGACCTCTATACTATCATATAGGCCAATAATAACATGCAATTGGAAATTTATATGCTCTTCTTTGAAAACATTTCACTTCGGGAGATATGATTAAGTACATATAAGAGAATAGGAAACTCAAGAAGTAAAAATCCATTCTCCTCTCCCTTATTTATAGCGAAGACACCCTCATACACACATTTAAAAAAAAAATTATAGTATGTAGCATCATATTAATACATTGGACTTAATTCCTTTGTGCCTTGTCCATCGTGTGATTCAATTCCTATTCCTAAATCTAGTATGCATCCACTTGATGCACTTTTAGACTATGACCTACCTAATTTTGAATCACCTATTATATCTGATGTTCTTGATATTGCACCTCTTGCATACCCCACTTTAGATTCATCTACATGCATGTTTGGTTCTTTTGAGAAACATACTATTACCTTTGGTTCTTGCATACTCCATTCCATGGGGCATCTTGGTGGAGGTATTGAAAAACATTCACAAGGCATTGTTTCTTCTGTCTAACCTGTTTGTTTGATTAATCAACATGACATTGGTTTTGATTTAGATATTTCATCTTCATTGGAGTCATTTGATCACAGAGCTTCCATTTTTTTCACTCCACTATTCATGAGGATATTGAGCAACACAAGTTATACTATACCTTCACTCAGGAATGAGAGTCTTAAGACTACTTTAGTTAGGAATAATCAACCTAACACACTTTTAAATGTTACCTCACATGCAATTTTTGTGCTCTTTTCACCTCATCACATGCAAACATCCTCATCCACCATCTGTATTCATTTGGGATGGATTTCAAATCAATTATGGCACTGGTGTCAACATTTTTTGTGAAGAATTTACTACATGGTTCTTCCACTATTCAATTTCTTCATTTGCACATTAATCCCTTGTGTTAGGATCAACTCTTTTGGTATTGATGGTGTCTTATACAAATTGACATGATTCTAGAGTTTCTTGTGTCATTTTGTGGGTTTCCTTTTTATGAGATCATTTTGCAGTCATACTGATTCTACAAAGCCATGGAGGGTTTTTTATTTCAACCTTGTTTATGTTCATGCATATGTGTTCCACTTTAGTGATTTTTATCTACTTTAGTTGCTTGACTCTCCCATCACCACCAAGGCCATCTTCTTGAGAGATATTTTTTCCATTTTTTCGACACCTCCATTGACAACATGATCCTTTATGTTTTTTAGAGACATCTAATTTTGTATCAGATGGTGTCAAATTTTTTATGTTCATACCACTCCACCCATTCAATAATATAAGGAGGTGTGGTTTTGATTCTGATTCTTTGGGTGTCATGTCACTTGCTAACCCTTGGCATACCACATCTTCTATTTCAAACAATTGATTGAATTTAGTTTGGTGAAATATTTTCACTTTCGACACTACTAACAATATTATTTTCATAAGGAGTTATTATGTTATCGATAATGTTAGTATTTTTTTAAGTGATCAATAAATGGATATAAGCCATTGGTGTAGGTTTAAGTTCCTTGGTGAATTTTCATCCACTAAATACCTTATGGTTTTTAGAACTTTATTGATAGTGTTTTGTAGTCTTACATCCCCAACACTTGTCATATCTTCACTGAAGAATAGTGGATTCAGGCTTGACAATGTTTATTTTTTGGCATTCCCAACTCTTGTCAACTCTTCAATGGAAGATTCAGAACACTTTTTCTCACAAGATCTTTTATGACTTTTTAGTACACCTAGTGCATTTTTGTTTGATAGCCTTCATTCCATCTAGTGCACCTTTTTCAACATTGTGTTTGAGTATTGATCTATTTGATTTATTTGGATGCCTTGCAACATATTTTTTTTAATCTCTTCACTTTCATTGTTGTTATTATTTTTTTAGTTCTATAGATGATATTTATGGATTATATAATGACTTAATCTTGTACACTTGGCAAACTCAGACCTTAGTTGTTCCTCTCAGTTCTGAACCTTTTCCTATTTTTGAAAGTCTTGCATGTACTCTATCTCGTGCCCCTTGGATTATCTCTTGGTCTAACTAGTCTTATCTTGATGACCAAGACCTACTATATTGCCTAGAATGTTTAAAACCTACTTATTTTTCACCTCTATAAGTTTTGAGCTTGTACCTACTTTCCTATTCCCTGGACACTAGTGTCCTAGGCAAACACCTGCATCGACACAGGTGTCCTGCTCTGATGTAATTTTCAAGTGCCCTAAAGTCATATAATTGTAAAATGAAATGTATCCTAAGGGTCAGCTTAAGTTCTTTAATATGATTTATTTCTAAAAATAGATTTATACAAATACAAGATCAAACCTCATTCATTCCTCACTTAGCACAGACTAAGGTAACTTATCAAAGCATTCAATCAAGCACTCAATAAAGTAAAGCATCCCTATTTTCATATTAGTCATAGGGATAATACATAAACAGGTCTGAAGTACTGAAGAACAATCTAAGAGCCCAATTTTCCAAGTTAAAAGTCAAGTCATTATTGTACTTGCTTTACATATATTGCATAATTCACTCACAAGCCAACATGTAGAGGATAACTACATTAGTTTGATGCCCTCTTTGGTGTATTGGCTAACAACACTCATTGATAGAGGGTTCTTATTAGCCAATTTTCACACCCAAGTTTTGAAATCTTTCTTTTTGGCTAAGTGCAACATCCTTATTGGTTTATCCCCACATCAAAAATACCAAGTGTTATTTCTTTTAGAAGCATTTGTTCGGTCTATTTTCTCAAGTGTTATTTCTTTTGGTAAGGTTTTGCTTCAGTTTTTTGTCTAAGTCTCAAAGGAATTATTTTGAAATTTTTGTCTGAAATAAAAAGTCCAAAGGAATTGGTCCATTTCAAGATTTCTAAGGAAAAGTGTATTTTGAAATTTTTTTGAAGGGTTTGTTCCTTCAAAGAATTGGTCCATTTCAATATTTTCAAAGGGTACATTTCAGGTTTTCTGAAAGGTACATTGAAAGATTTTTGAAAGAAGTGTCCCTTGTAACTTTTTTGAAGGGTTTGTTCTTTCAAGGAATTGGTCCTTTTCAAGTTTTTTGAAGGGTACATTTCAAGTTTTTTGAAGGGCACTTTGTGAGTTTTTTGAAAGAATTATTTCAGACATTTTGTCTGAAACAATCTTTTCGAAGGGTCTTTTTCTCATGAAAGTGTCCTTTGCAATATTTTTGAAGGGACATTTTTAATTTTGTCGAAGGGTCTTTTCTCTTTTGAAGGGACACTTTTCAGGAAAAGGGATGCTTCTTTATCTTGTGAAGGGACATTTTCAATCTTTTTGAAGGGTCTTTTCTCAAGAATTGGTCCTTTGCATTTTTTTAAAGGAATTGTTTCAGACATTTTGTCCAAAACAATCTTTCTAAAAGAGTTGGTGCTTACATTTTTCTGAAGGAATTGGTGCTCTCTCAAAAAGTCCAAAATGTCCTTTACAAAAGCCTGAAGGGACACTTGCAAAAAGTTTGAAGGGTCTTTTCTTGGAAAAGTGTCCAGTTCAAGCTTTTCGAAAGGATACTTGGAAAAAGTCCGAAGGGCACTTTTCAAAGTCCTAAAGGGTATGTTTATCAAAGGAATAGTCCACTTGAAAGTTTAATAAGGGGCCTGAAAGGTTATTTCTTTCAGAGAAAAAGGTCTGTAGGAAAATTATTCAGTGAAAATGCTGAAGCAAAGGTTTGAGAAAAAACCCCAAGGGAACAGTCCCAATAGAATGATAGTTATATGGATGTCAACTTCAAGGTGAGGAGCTAGCTATTGGCATTTAAACAGTGGGTCCTAAGCAGATTAATGGTCCTCATTCAAACACTCAAAGATTTAAGGACTTATGTTCTTCATCCACCAAATAAGATCAGAGGGTTCATCTCACCATTGATTAGGTCATGATCCGAGTCATTTTTTATGCCAATCAAAGAAACAATCAAATGTATATGTAGACTCCAAGCGATGCCTATCCAAGGCCAATAAAATGAAAGCAAGTTTTCCCTACACCATTGCACACCTCAGCAAGCCAATGAGAAGCTATTAACATCAGGATAAATCTATAACAAGTGGACTCTCATTTGCATAACTAATTGATGCCATTACTCAGCTCAAAAATATCTTGTTTCTACTAGTTCAACCATTGAGAAAGCATCTTTGAGAGAGCAAGCTAGTTGTGTAACCACTTGAGGTGACATGGATCAATCAAATAGCCCAAAGGAGCATCATTTGCAAAGATGGTTGCAACTGAAGATGGAGACTCCTAATAGATTGATTCCTCTTTCTAGCACCAAAGGCCCCCTCCTCTCACTTCTTTTCTTCTATAAATACATCCCTTGGGCTAATGTAAAAATAACCACACGGTGTATGGTGAAGCCCTACTAGATTGATGTCACATTTTGGATTTAATCATTAGAAACTAGTCTATTTATTTCAAGTTTTTTGAACAATTATCTGGGTGTGTAAGAGATGTATAGTGACAGTAAGTGATGATTTTCCATCCTTTTGTCCTTTATCCTTCATGCTTGAGTAAAATTTCTTAGTCTAATAGGTCATATAGAGTGTGTTCAAGTGCGTTGAATTGTTGTAAGTGTATAACTATTCTTAGAATATGCAATTTACCTTGCAGTTCATTTTCCTTGTGTCATTTCATGCATCTCACCTCTATACTGAACTACTCGTGTTAGACATCCTTAAAGCTTGGGAATGGTCTGTGTGTTTTTCTATATTGTGCACTAGAATATGATATTAATGTGGAAGATAATCTTGGTGTATCACCACTCTTAGAGTAGGTTTTCCTTTTCTATAATCTCTAAGTCTTTTACTTTTAAGAAAACTAGTTTAGACAGAAGTTGTTTTGTAGAGATACATTCAGGGAGCTAGCCCCTTTAAATCTAGAGGCTTATTTCCTCTATAAGCATACCCACATGCCTAGAAATGTTCCAACACTACCCAAATCTAGAAGAGGATTGAAAACCCTCTTCTAGGGTGCAATATTTAGAGACAATAATTTTGGCACACTCGGTAGGACCAATTATTGACATGTCAAGGTGAATGCTAGTATTGACAAGCCTAAGGTTGTATAAATATTTTTAATCCCGCATTTAGTGACTCCAAAAGGTTAGAATATCAAGTTATAGATCAAGTTTCCCATATTATACTTCATGGTCCTCACTAGGTCATCTAGGATTTTTGACTAAGCCCCTTTAGCTTAAGCTCTTCTTGAAGAACAACACCCTGAACCATTCCTAATGCTTAGAGATCTTTGACAAAGAGGTTTTGAAGAAGAAGAAGAAGAAGAAGAAGAAGAAGAAGAAGAAGAAGAAGAAGAAGAAGAAGAAGAATAAGTTGAAGAGATAGGAGATCAAGAGGAAAGAGGAGAAATGGATAAGCAACAACCTTTCTCGACCTTCAACACCCCAAATCCAATCGACCTTATTTCATATGACCTTATTCCTCCCAATGCTACCAAGAGTCTCCCTAGTTTCAATGGAGAGGGCCCTATTACCCCATTTGAACATATTAGGGACATCTCAAATTTATGTAACTTTCATAATGTCACCCGAGCCAACATATCCATTAGATTACTTGCCATGTCTCTAAGATGTAAGGCACTTGATTGGTATAGGACTTTGGAAGGTGGTTGCATTACAAGTTGGGATGGCTTTGGGGAATTGTTGGTAACTAGATTTGAGAATAAGAGTAATGATACTTCACTAATCCATCAGTTGAACATGATAAAGAGAGGTCCTAACAAATCCATGAGAGATTTTAATCAAAGATTTCAAAGGACATGACATAGGTTGCCATCTATCATGAGACCTCATCTGAGCTTTGTATTCCCCACTTATCTCAAGGGTCTTAGTACTTATGTGGTGGTGATGTTATAGTCAATGGGAGGATTCACTCTACCAGATGCATATGAGATAGCTATTGAAGATAAGAATAGTTTGATACAAGATAGAAAGCTACCTCCAAGAGTTTTCATGCCTTTGTTGTCTCATAGTTCGATTGAAGCTCCAAGCATAACACAAGTTCCTAATGCCAATGTCAAGCTGAGAGCCTTTCCTAAGAATGTGGATAATGTTATGGATAAATATGAGGAAATCTAGTCATTACTGGAGCTCATTTCCAGACAAGTGATCCACCTAACCCTCAATACTATCCTCAAGAAGGCTATAGAGATCCACCTCAATACAACTACCAAGGAAGAGGATAAGGTCAACAATGTTTCAACAGGAAACCCAATGCCTTTAATCCTAATTCCATTCCTTCCATGAAGGATGTTGTTCTAGTGCATGCTAACCTAGTCTAATGAGAAGATCATTTGGACCAATGGGGACAACCTCAAGGTTAGTTTAATCATGGTGATGGAGAGGAAATCCAATATTTGGTGGCATAAGAATAATATACTCCTTATGTGACATCAAAATAAGTAAATCTCATGCAAAATGATACTCATGGAGAAATTAGTAGCTAGAGAGTAGGTATGATGAACTTTCTAGTGAATGATGATTATGTGTTGAATCAAAGCACATCAATTAAAACCAACACAAGAGCCAAGAAAAGTGATCTGGGAGATGTTCTAGGAGTACATGTGACTCCAAGTGATGCCTCTCCAAGGCCACAAAGTGTGAATCCTAGTGTAATACCTACTATCGATCATGCTCCTCAATAAAGTTAGAATGCAAGTAGGGTTGCCAAGCCTACAATATAATAGGTTCAAACTCCCTCACTACCTTCAATAATGCAAGAGAATGTGAATATTTCCCCTCTAAACATTCTTGATTCTTTGAATAATACCAAGACAAGCATATCTCTTTGGGAGGTCTTTGATCCAAAACTTGAAATCTTTGGTTGAAAGATAATTCAAGAAATAAGAACAACACAATTCAAATAATGTTATCTCTAAGAAGAGATGTTTGATTGATCAAATTTGTAGACCCAAACATATGCCTATCTCTAAGAAGAGATGTTTGATTTCCATTTCAGGTTACATCTTCATTTATACATGTTTTGAAGGTGTGAGGAGGATGTGGAAGGTCACAAATATCAAGGGAGATTAAGTGGTTCATCTTCCACGATTTAAAACAATACGAAATTTGAGGAATTACTATTTTTAGAAACTTACTATTTTTAGACTGCACTACTAAAATTGAAATTTGGGGAACTTCTATTAGGTTTTTGGGGGTCAAAATTCATTAAGCAAAGCTCCATGCCATCTCACGATGTTCCCCTCATTATCATCTTTCCAACGGTTCAAACAGTGAGTCAGTTGGAGCTACGGTGTAAAAGTTATGGCTCTTGAAAGTTCTATCATCAATTGGGGTGGACCCATCACCCGAATTGTCACCTGAATTGTTGCCTAGATCAATCTTGCATATGCCTGGTCAAAAAGAGATCTTACAAGAATAGATTGTAAACATTAATATAGCCTGTCAAACTTCAAAACACAATAGTGTGGCCCTTACCAATTCTCCAAGTCATGTCTTAGAGCCCTCCATGAAATCTAAAAATCCTCCACCTTTCTCCCTCACACTCATTATGGGGGAGAAGTTGGTTCACAATTGTATTGTATATAGTGGAGCTAGTACCATTGCCATACCTAAAGTGGTGGTTGATAAGTTGGGATTAATGTATGACCCACATAGTAAAGGTGTGTTACAGTTTGATGGGACTATGACCAAGATAGTGGGATTGGTCAGAGGTCTGAAAGTCTTTCTACATGATTGCCCAAGTTTCCTCATTTTATAAGATGTGGTAGTGGTAGACCTTCCAACTCATTTTGCTATCTACTTGTCAAGGGACTTCATGGCTAAGATGGGAAGGTATCTTTCTGCTGACTGGTCTTTTCTAAATTTTAAAACAAGATATGGAACCAAGGTGACTATAAGGACTCATCCCTTAGCAAGGTTTCATATTAAGCCAGATATAGAGACAAGTTCAAATCAAAATTGTCTAATTAGTAAAGAAGAAGAAGGTGTTATGGATGGTGAAACATCCTCCCCTGTTAAAGGTATTTTTTATATTTTCCTTGATAAGTACAACACTAAAACATATAGACTTGATCCATATACATTCATAGAAGAGACTGACTTGGGAGTTTATTGTATGCGTGGAAAAGATGTTTCAATCCCTTCACTCACTAATGAAGACCATGAACTTGAAAGAATATGGGAACTATTTTTTGATGGCTCAAGAAGCAAAGTAGGTGCATGAGTTAGCGTTATATTAGTTTCTCCATCAAAGAATCAATACTAATTATATATATTCCACTTTAGTTGCACCTACAATGTGGTAGAATATGAAGGCCTAGTTCATGACCTCCAATGGGCAAACAAGAGAGGGATCAAGAATTTGAAGGGTTATGGGGATAGTGAATTGGTCATCCATCAAGTGAGAAATAAAGATGCATCCAAGAATCCCTTGCTTAAATCCTATAATCATAGGGTATATGACCTACTTGAAGATATTGATGCCTTCAACATATAACCCTTATCGAGGGATTTAAATAAACTTGTTGATAGATTGGCTGCCATAAGAGCATAGTTTGATGCAGTTGTTGATGTAGGGAAAGAGAAGGATCAATCCCATATCAAGGTCATTATGAGGCCCTCTATTTTAGATAATGAAGTGTCATGGTAGGTATTTGAAAGTGATGAACACATTGCACACTTCTTACAAAATCAAGCAGGATTCTCCTCGAGGAACCAAAAGAGACTGCATGATCAATATGAAGAACAAGTTATTCAACTAAAGACAAAAAAGATAACTAAGGGGATGATTAATTTGGAGATTGTTTTCAATGAAGATGATCAAAAGAAGAAAGAAAGAGTGAGAATGTCAACAAAAGAGAACTATGAGAGAGTCAGATTCACAAGGACAAGCTCCTAAAAATTGGTAAGGCATGTTCTCTGTCTGAGAGCCAGGCCTTTATTGATTTATGCAAAGAGTTTCATGATATATTTTCCTAAGAATATAAAGATTTGAAAGGGTTTGATCCAAGTCTATCTCATCACACCATTGAGTTAGAACCTGGAGCTAAACCAGTCAGGCAAAAATACATGTCTATCAATCCCAAGATAGAGGAACTCATGAAGAAAGAGATAACCAAGTTGATTGAGTTTAGGATTATCTTTCCTATCAAATACTCAACTTGGGTGGCTAATATTTTACCTGTCTGAAAGAAAAATGGAGAGATCAGAATTTGTGTGGATTTTTGGGACCTTAATAGGGTGTCTCTCAAGGATCATTATCCACTACCTTCCATGGAACAAATTCTACAAGTTGTTTCAGGTTCTCAATGCTTCTCACTTCTTGATGGTTATTCAAGTTACAATCAAATACTAGTGAATGAAGAGGATCAATTAAAGATAGGCTTCACTATAAAATGGGGGACCTTTGCCTATAATAAGATGCCTTTTGGTTTATCCAATGCTAGAACTACATTTCAAAGGGAAATGGACATGGTTTTTAAAGGTTTAATCAATAAGTTTCTACTTGTGTACCTTGATGATATAACTATTTTTTTTGAAGGATGCTACTGATCTTATGGAACATCTAAGGCAGGTGTTTGAAAAATGTAGGGGGTATAGAAATCCCTTAATCTAAAAAAGTGCATCTTTGTTGTCTATGAAGGTAAGTTATTGGGTCATATTATTTCAAAATAAGGTTTATCTATTGACCCCGAGAGGATTGAGGCTATTCTAGGCTTGTCTTTGCCTCAACACAAGAAAGGACTTCAAAGCTTCTTGGGGAAAATAAACTTTATAAGGAGGTTTTTTCTAGGCTTTGCAACTGTGGTAAAGCCTATCACAACCATGCTCAAGAAGAACCAAGTTTTTGCTTGGACAAAGGAAGGTAAGAATAGTTTTGAGGCAATAAAGAAGCAATTGCAAAATCTCCTACTCTCTTGAACCCAAACTTTGCCAAATATTTCATACTCTATACCTTTGCTAACCTTGATACAATCTTAGCTATGTTATGAAAAAGAATGATGAAGAGGTAGAGTAACCAATTGCATTATTTAGCCAAGGATTGAAAGATTATGAGGTCAAGTATACATTTGTTGAGAAGCAAGCTCTAATAGTGATAAGAGGATTGAAGAAAATTAGACACATGGTTTCAAACAAAATGATACATGTCATGGTTTCTCATCCTAGAACCAAGGAGTTTCTCCTAAGCAAATACCTTAATGAAAAGAGAGCTGGGTGGATTACAAAGGTGATAGAGTATGATGTGGATATTAAGGTTAAAAACTTTGTAAGAGCAAAAGGGTTATGTGAGAATTTAGCTTTAGATTTTTAGGAGCCAAAGGAGGAAGTCATGATCAACTAGGTTCAACCCCAACTAGCTGATCACATACAAGTTCAAATTTTGACACAAGACATCATTAGTTTTATTCAAAATGGTGAGTGCCCCAATGGCTTGAACAAGTCTCAAAGGAGGTATTTTAGATTACAGACCATTCCTTATTGTCTTGTAGATGGTGTTCTCTTTAGGAAATATGTGAATGGCTTGTTGTTAAGGTGTTCTAACAGTGATCAGTTTGATATGTTGTTGGAAAAGTTTCACAATGGTATAGATGGAAGTCATTTCTCTCATAAGACAACAACTACAAAGATGATGAGGGCTGGTTACTATTGGCCTAGTCTTTTTAAGGATTATTACCACTGGGCTAAAAAGTTTCCTCATTGTGCCTTCTTTTTAGGCAAACAAAAAATTTCATCCCTTTCATTAAATCCTATCCAAGTAGACTAGCCTTTCATGCAATGGGGTCTTGATTTCATTGGTGTGATCAACCCTCCATCAAGTCCTGGACACAAATGGATATTGACTTATACTGACTACTTCACAAGGTGGGTAGAGGCTGTTGCATTGAAGGAGGTAAGTTAAAATGTTATCTTGGAGTTCTATGAGAGAATTATAATAAGGTTTGGGGTTCCCCATGTTATCATTTCTAATAATGCACTTGCTTTCATAAGTGCTAAAACTTTTGATTGGGAAAATAGGAATAGAGTTTAATTGAGTACCTCATCCAACTATTACCCTCAAGGTAATGGATTGGTTGAATCTACTAACAAGAATCTCATCAAGATCATCAAGAGGACATTGGAGAACAATCAAAGAGCATGGCACAACAAGTTAAAGATAGCCTTATGGTCTGACATGATCACTCCTAAGAGATAAATTGGTAATTCTCCCTTTGTGCTTGTTTATGGGAGAGAAGCTAGGTTGTCCATATCTCAAGAACTCCCTACTTTATAACTTGCACAACAGCTAGAACTACTTGAAAATACTCTAATGGAAGTCAGATTGACATAACTAATGTAGCTGCAAGAAGCAAGAGACAATGCACACAAGGCCATGGAACACCACCAAGTACTCATGAAGAAGTCCTTTGACAAAAGAACAAGTGCAAGAGTGTTCAAGGAAGGTGACTTGGTCCTAAAATGGGATGAGGATAGAGCAAAATCAGGCAGACATACAAAGTTTGATACTTTGTGGAGTGGCCCTTACATTATTAGCAAGTGCAAGTAAAGCAACTCCTTTCAGTTGACCAAGATGAAGGGAGAATAATTGCCTATCCTTGTGAATGGGATACATCTAAATTTTTATTATTAGTCTTTTCAAGTCTATTTTGTAAATATTATTTTAGGTGTGTGTGTGTTTCCTTTGGTTTTATATTGTGTTCCCTAAGTGCTTTGTAGAAAAAGTGTGTTTCTTTCCTTTTGTTTGGTGTGCATCTTTGCCTTTGTGTGTGTGAATCAATCCAACTTATGTTTTTGAGCCAAAAGTCTGTTCAAGTCATTTTTTTGGGTACCTATATGCGTGACTCCATGCCCAATGGAAGGATTTAGGCAACTGGTCTTAGGCATAGCAGGCATGCCTCCACTTGGAATCGCCAAGAATGTTAGCCAATTTTCACACCCAAGTTTTGAAATCTTTATTTTTGGCAAAGTGCAACATCCTTATTGGTTTATCCCCACAATAAAAAGACCAAGTGTTATTTCCTTCAGAAGCCTTTGTTTGGTCTTTTTGTAAGTGTTATTTCAATCTTTTTACTCAAGTGTTATTTCTTTCGGCAAGGTTTTGTTTTGGGTTTTTTGTCCAAGTCTCAAAGGAATTGTTTTGGACTTTTTATCTGAAACAAAAAGTCTGAAGGAATTGGTCCATTTCAATATTTCTGAATGGTACATTTTAAGTTTTCTGAAAGGTACATTGCAAGATTTCTGAAAGAAGTGTGCCTTACAACTTTTCTCAAGGGTTTTTTCTTTCAAGGAATTGGTCTTTTTTAGGTTTTTTGAAGGGTACATTTTAAGTTTTTTGAAGGGCACTTTGCAATTTTTTTGAAAGAATTGTTTCAGACATTTTGTCTAGAACAATCTTTTCAAAGGGTCTTTTTCTCATGAAAGTGTCCTTTATAATATTTTTGAAGGGACATTTTCAATTTTTTTGAAGGGTCTTTTCTCTTCTAAAGGGACACTTTCAAAAAGTCTGAAGGGACACTCTTCAAGCAAAAGGATGCTTCTTTATCTTATGAAGGCACATTTTTAATCTTTTTGAAGGGTCTTTTCTTGAGAATTAGTCCTTTGAATTTTTTTGAAGGAATTATTTTAGATATTTTGTTCAAAACAATCTTTCCAAAAGAATTGGATCTTACATTTTTTGCAAGGAATTGGTGCTCTCTCAAAATGTATAAAAGGTCCTTTGTAAAACCGTAAAGGGACACTTGCAAAAAGTTCAAAGGGTCTTTTCTCGAGAAAGTGTCGAATTCAAACTTTTGGAAATGACACTTGAAAAAAGTCTGAAAGGAATGTTTGAGCCTTTTGAAGGGTACTTTTCAAAGTCTTGAAGGGTATGTCTATCAAAGGAATAGTCCACTTGAAAGTTTAAGAAGTTGCCCGAAAGGTTATTTCTTTTGAAGAAAAGGGTCTATGGGAAAATTGTTTGGGGAAAATGCCGAAGCAAAGGTCTGAGTAAAAACCCTAAGGGAATGGTCCTAGTAGAATGATGGTTATATGGATGTCAACTTCAAGGTGAAGAGATAGCCATTGGCATTTAAATGGTGGGTCCCAGGCAGATCAATGGTCCTCATTCAAACACTCAAAGATCTAAGGGCTCACGTTCTTCATCCACCAAAGTAGATCAGAGGCTTCATCTCACCATTGATCAGGTCATGATCCGAGTCTTTTTTGATGGCCAATAAAAGGAACAATCAGTTATACATGTAGACTCCAAGTGATGCCTCTCTAAGGCCAACAAAATGAAAGTGACTCTTCCCTACATCATTGCACACCTTAGGAAGCTAGTGAGAAGCTATTAGCATCAGGACAAATACATAACAAGTGGACTCTCATTTATATAACTGATTGATGCCATTACTCAGCTAAAAAATATCTTGTTTTTTCTAGTGCAATCATTGGGAAAACATCTTTGAGAGAGCAAGCTAGCTATGTAACCACTTGAGGTGACATGGATCAATCAAATGGCCCAAAAGAGCATCATTTACAAAGATAGTTGTAGCCAAAGATGGATACTCCTAATAGATCGGTTCCTCTTTCTAGCACCAAAGGCCTCCTCCTCTTACTTCCTTTTTGCTATAAATACGTCCCTTGGGCTAGTGTAAAAACAACCACACACTGTATGGTGAAGTCTTGTTGGATTGATGTCACATTTTGCCTTTAAGCATTAGGTACCAGTCTATTTCTCTCAAGTTTTCTAAATAGTTGTTTAGGTGTGTAAGAGATGTATAGTGATGAGTAAGTGATGATTTTCCATCCTTCTATCTTTTATCCTTCATGCTTGAGTAAAAGTTCTTAGTCTAACATGTCATATAGAGTGTGTTCAAGTGTGTTGAGTTGTTGTAAGTGTATAACTATTCTTGGAATGTGTAATTTTCCTTTCAGTTCATTTACTTTGTGTCATTTCACGTATCTCACCTCTATACTAAAATAATTGTGTTAGAAATCCTTAAAGCTTGGGAATGGTCTATGCATTTTGTTGTATTGTGCACTATAATATGATATTCATGTGGAAGATAATTTAGGTGTATCACCACTCTTAGAATAGGTTTTCCTTTTCTGTAATCTCTAACTCTTTTCTTTTCAATAAAATTAGTTTAGACATAAGTTGTTTTACAGAGATACATTCAGGGAGCTAGCCCCTTTAAATCTAGAGGTTCATTTCGTCTATAAGCATACCCACATGCCTAGAAATGTTCTAACATTACCCAAATGTGGAAGAGGATTGAACACCCTCTTCTAGGGTACAAGATTTGGAGACAATAATTCTTTGGGGTCAGCTCAACACCATGTGCCCACTAATCCATTTTTAGCAAGGTCATTATGAAGATGGAAAACTAGGGTTTTACAATTTCATGAGGAGCGATAGTCCATAACCTAGATCTGAATGCACTAGAGTGAAGGTGAAGATAAACCTAGAAACATCAATGTGGTCTCATCCTTTTCCAATAGATATTCTATACAAGAAACCTATGTTTGGTTTATAAAATAACATCAACACAACCATCCAAAGCTGATGATAGTGTCTGAGGCTCCAAGGCACTCAATCTAAAATTTAGTGATTGTTCTAGAATCATATTACAATCTAGTTTCTACATGTTTTAGATCTAAAATTATATTAGCATTAGAACTAACTAAGTACATTATTTCTTTATCATTTCCATAGCTATCATAATTGTACTTATTATTTTAAGCCTATCTTAGTTTAATAAATTTAGCATATGTTATATCTGAGTTTAGCATCTAATTGATCTACTTTAGAGATAATCTACCATCCTTTTACCCTAGGTTATCTATACCCATTTAACCCTATATTGCATAATCTAGATTTTAAGGGTTAAATATTTGGTGAACCTGATATTTGAACTTTAAACCTTAGGTTAATTAAGGTTTTCTAATTTTTAATATATGCAATATGGATGTATCTATCACCCATTTTTGGTTCCAATTTATGATAGTTGCTATGATTTTCTACATCACTTCCCTTGTCAAAAAATTTAAGTGAATTCGTACATTTGAGAGGTTTTTAAAGTGAAAATGACACTTGACCTCTCTTCAAAATCATTTTTGTAATACACTAGAGCAAGTTCCTTCTAAACCTGACATCATAGGAGGTGGCTGTATTGATAAATTAGGGAACACGTATCCTAAAATTTCATTGTTCAAGCTTCTAAAGCAATCCACTATTTATAAATATATCCTATATGAAGCATTACGTGATACCCAAGTACCAAGTGATATAACATTGGATATTTTTGTAGATAGAATGTAAATCTAATAGACAAGGCAAACATTATTACCTTTGGATGTAAAGAGGCGTCCTCAAAGAATATCAATTATCAAGACTTACCTTTGGCACCATAATTTCCTTATCACAATCAATAAAACCAACATGAGGATATTCCATCAATTTCAAAGACATATAATGATTTTATTTCACTTTTAGACTTATTAGACAAGTCACCACCTTATAAGATTATTTTTATTAGAACATTATAAATGACAACCTTATCGTAGAATGTAGAGTCACCACATGTGGCCCTCATCTTAAATTTCATAAAATGGACCAAACATAATATATCATTTGAAAATAGGATCCCCCATCCCAACCTATTTAAATACATGTTTGTCAATCTACATTGTTAGTGTAGTGCTTTTTCCCATTGGGTTTTACCTACAGGACCTTATGGCCATTTTATGTTAATTAAGCTTCCTTAGGTTAGTTATAAAAGGGTCACATAGGTTAATTTCATTTTAATGTAATTATCTAATTAGAAAAATTGGAGGCTTCCTCATGTTGCCCTAATTTTACCTATATGTACTCCACTTTTTCACTTTGGGAGGTTAGATAGGTTAATGCAATTTTATGCAAGCAAGTTATTTTTTACAATATTGTTTTGTGAAGACAAGTTTCTTTCTCCTTTGCAATTTATCTATGATTTTATTGATCCATACATAGATTTTCTTAATCTTCTATGCAAGGATCTAAGATTGTGGCCAATTCGACATGGTATCAAACCCATTTTTACTAGTAGTGCAATAATCTTTGTGGTAGAATATTGCATACATTCACTATTCCAATATAAAGAAGGGTTTGGTGGAATTCCTTGGATAATTCATGTAAAAATTTCTACCTAAGCTTCATATCTCAAAATCAACTATGCCATTGGTTTTAAAAGGTGTAAAAACCCTTGGATCAACTGTAAACATGAACTAGTTTTGGAATAATAATTTTTTCTTTCTTTTTGGCATCCCAAGGCCCCATTTTTAATTTTATATAAAAATTCGTAGATCCTATGTTGTGTAAAAAATCCTTCTAGGTTTTCTTCCTTAGGTTGAAATCTCAAATGGGTCTCTTGCATAATTTTCATTGCTAAAGTATTTTGGGTGTTTTTTACTTGCCTCAATTTGCATACCTTCATTATAGTCATACCTCTGTGTTACTCGGATCTATAGGTGGTCATTACTTCAGATTTTCATTTGATCTACCTTGTGTTGCATGCATTAGAGAGTTCACTGACCAATCTAGACTTTTAGAGGGTCGTTACTTAGCTAACAGACTAAATCTGACTTTCAACAGTGAATAACTTCACTTTTCTAAGTTGAGTTAGTTGATAAGTCTGATTAATTACCTATAGAAAAAATTAGACTTTTGGAGTTGATTTACTTGTAAATTCATGAAGTTAAATAAGCAGGGTACCAAAACCTAGATTACACTACTACAAATACCCTTGAACTTACAGGGGGTAATTACTTGCAACTTCACCTACCTCAAGCAAAACAGGTCTTAAACTCTGGATATCACTTCACTCAACCAACTTGGAATTTTGAGGGTCTATTGCTTACTCAAGTTTTCAAAGGGTGATTACTTCTAAAAGTCAATCAAAGTAGGTATGAAACTTTGGCGTACACTTGAAAGACCAACTAAAAATTTTGGGGTACCACTACTGCCTTCTTCCATTTAGAAAAATAGTCTAGGAAGTCTGATTACTCTTTTGAGACCTACCCAAAATTTTGAAGGGTCATTACGTATTGGATTTTTGGGGTACCTCTACTTCCATTTTTGGAAAGGGTTTGGGAATGTGTAGAAGTAAGAACTTTTAAGTGCCATAACTTTCAATTTGTAGCTCCATTTTGGGTGATTTTTTTTTGAAAGTGCATATTTTTTCAAGCTCTATGCATTGGTGGTTTTGTTTTAAGCCCATTATACCATCTATTTTATTCATGGTGTAATGGCTTAAAACTTAATTCAAACCTTTTTTATCTTTTTTGGATGCATCATCAGTTGTGATCGATGTCCCTCTTGTACTCTCTCACACTAATTTCTCATAGATGCATTCTCGATGGTGCTTGATGTCTAATATTAAGCATATGTTACATTGTAATTTAAGGGGGGCGGTCTTGTTGATAGTTCAAGGGGGTACATATATTATGTGCAATCTATTCTTTTCTTTCATCTCAATTCTATAAATTATCTCAATATAATCTGCACTAATGGATCTAAACTTGACTAAACCACTCACACCATTTAACTATCTCAATTGGAAGTCTAAAATGCAGCTCGCCTTGAGAGGTAAATGACTCTATCAGATCACTATGGGTGAGAAAACTGAGTCATCTACATATGCATAAAATGTTAAGTGGTATAATATATGTGACAAGGCCTATGGGTTCTTATGCCTGTCAATGTCTCTCAACCTCTTATTTTATGTTAAATCTGTAAAAACTCCCAACGATGTCCTAGACAAGGTTTTTGGAGTGCAAGACATCATGAGGGGTCATGCGCTAGAGAATGAGCTCATCACATTGAGCCCAGATGAATATGACACCCTACAAGACTTATTTACAAAGTTTAAATCACTAAGACTATAGTTGAAATAATGTGGCATTAAGAAAATATATGACTAGTTGATTTTATCTGTGCTTATAAAATTGGGTCATGACTATTCAGTTTTTGTCTCTACATTTCATGCTACCAAATGTGAACTTGGATCCACTTGGAAAATACCATCATTTGATGTGTTTGTTGCCAATATGAATTGGGAGCAAGATAAACTAGTTCAAATGGGTGTACTGAAGTCTTCAAAATCACATGCCTTGGTTGTCAATCAGGATAAGAAGTCTTCTAGTAGTGACAAATAAGAGAAGAAATAGTCTAAACCAGATCATGATTACAAGAAAAATAAAAAATAAGATGCCAAGCCTAAGGCATTATTAAATGAGTCCTCAAGTGGGAAACCTAAGAAGGAGAAACTCAAATGCAAATTTTGCAAGAAACTTGGGCATGATGAGTCTCAATGCATGAAAAAGAAGATTGACACCTTGACTAAGATGCTTAAGAAGAATAATATCAGTGTCCTGAATCCTCAACTTAGAACACATCTGCATAAGATTTTTCAAGGGCTAAAGATAGAAAAAAGGGTAAAAATAAGGGCAAGGCACTTGTTTCAGTAGCTTTTGAACCTTCAACTTGGATTATTGACTTGGGTGCTTCCTATCACATGACCTCCTTAGAAGATCTAAATTCAGAAATAGAGGCATGTTCCATGCCTTCAATTCTCATGGGTGATGACACTTTGGTATAATTTTGTGGTAAAGGATTGGTTGAATTAAGTTATGGGACCTTTAATGATGTTCTATGTGTTCCTTCACTATCTACCAATCTTCTGTCAGTGTACCAAATCACTCACATAGGTGCAAGGAAGTGAGTTGAGTTCCTCAAGTTTGGGCCAAAACAATCAACTATGTGTGAAACATTCAGAACCATGTTCCACACAAAACCTTGAAAGGAATCACACCTTTTGAAGCTTGGGATGGTCATAAGACTGTAGTGGATCACTTTCGAGTGTTTGGATCACCAGTAATGGCCTATGTTCCCAAAAAGAAATGCAAGGCAATGAACCCTCAGAGTTAGTCTTGTATCTTTTTGGGGTATGTAGAGAGTGATAAAGGATATAGGAATCTCCATCCTAAAACTCATGAGTTGTTCATAGAAAAGAGTTTAAATTTTTGTGAGGGCCCACTTAAACTCACTATTGGCACTCCAAACTCTTCAAAAGTCTTAATGGACATTGATTCCACCTCAAATAATGAATTGGATCCACCTCAAAATTCTCTTGATGATCAGGATGACTCTTCTTCTTCTTCTTCAAGTTCAAGTGATGAGAGTAGTGATAAAGGTTCTCCTTCTCCATCTCACACTCATACTTGAGATGATGATGACTCACATCTTGATTCTATAATATCATACAATTACAGTCCCACTTGGACCAAATAGACACTTCAAAGTGCTGGGAAATGGGTTGGAAATCCATCAAATACAAGGTGAACACCTTAACAATTTTAGGAGACTTCACATGCCTACCTAGCCATTACCTCAGATTTGCAAACCTTTCATGAGGCATCTGACATTATAGAATGGTATTCTAATATGCAGGAGTATAGTTCCCTAATCAGGAACAAATCATGGGACTTGGTCCCTCTTCCTAAAGGAAGAAAATTAGTCCATTGTAAATGGGTTTATCAGACTAAGTATGGTGCAAATGGATCTATTGATAATTAAAAAGCTTGTCTAGTTATAAAGGGGTTTTCTCAGGTGCCTGGCATAGACTACACTGATACATTTGCTCCTATAACCAAGATGACATCTATTAGACTCACTCTAGCCATTACAACCACACATCAGTGGGATGTTCACTAAATGGACATCAAGAGTGATTTTCTACATGGTGACCTCAAAGAAGAGATCTACATGAAGCAACCATAAGTATTTATGGAAGATTCTTCCTTAGTATGCAGACTAAAGAAATCTATCTACAGACTCAAACATGCCCTTCAAGCATGGTATGCCAAGATGGACTCCTTTTTCCTCACAATCGATTTCACCAAATGCCACTCAAATCCAAATGTCTACATCTTGTGGCAAGATGATTCTCTATTGATCCTAGTTCTCTATATGGATGACTTGTTGATTATAGGGAGCTCACGAGCATCCATCTCAGTAGTGAAAACTACACTTTTAGACATATTTTCAATGATAGACATGAGATTGTTACATTACTTTCTTGGGATTGAAATCATTCAGTCAGATTTTGAGATAACTTTATCACAATCCAAGTATTCTCTTGATTTTCTTGTGAGGTTTAACATGGTTGATTGTAAGCCAGTTCCTACTCCCTTCTTATCTAGTGTGAAGCTTGAGGCTGATTGTCCTACACCATTGGTTGATATAACTTCATATCTGCAACTTGTGGGTATTCTTATTTTTCTCACACACACTAGACCTGACATATCCTATGCAATTAACATGGTCTCCCAATTTATGTAGGGTCCACATGAATTGCATTAGAAAGCAGCTAAATGGATTCTACACTACATTCAAGGATCACACAACTATGGAATACACTACAAAATAGGAATAGAGGTTAATTTGATCGAATACATAGATTCGGATTGGGTTGGAGATATTCAGAGTCAAAAGTCCACTTTAGGCTTCAATTTTTCACTTGGTTCGAATCCAATAAGTTGGTAAAGAAAGAAGCAACATGTAATTACTTTATCATCTATAGAGGCAGAATACATAGGGGCTGCCAATGCCACCACTGAGGTAATCTAGTTCTAAGGGATCCTCATTGATTTTGGTATCCAATTTCATAAGCCAAAAATCATCTATTGTGACAACCAAAGAACTATGTAAATTTGTAGGAATCTAATTATCCATCAAAGGACCAAACACATAGAGATTCACATGCACTTCATCAAAGAGCTTATCAATGAGCAATTCATTGATCTTTGGTACTGTCCAACATGAAATTAGATTGTAAATATTCTTACTAAGCTCTTCATAGAGAGTAAATTTGTTTATCTGTGAGCTCTCATTGGGGTTAGGGTTGATCCACCTTCTTCCTCCTCCTATGGAGGTTCTTCACTATGTACTTGGGTACCTCATCAAGTTTTCAATGTCGGGACCTAATTCT